>CM055118.1:875995143-877195143 GCA_029206835.1 Rana muscosa
GAAGGAAAGTGAGGGGAATTCTCCTTGTGCTATAGTGTGCTTTAAAAAACATTTTTTCTAGGGACAGAAAACTCTAGGTAGGGAGAGTGTCAGTTTTCTTTCACTGTGCGAGTCCTTGTTTCTAGGGACAAAGAAGGAAAGTGAGGGGAATTCTCCTTGTGCTATAGTGTGCTTTAAAAAAACATTTTTTCTAGGGACAGAAAACTCTAGGTAGGGAGAGTGTCAGTTTCTTTCACTGTGCGAGTCCTTGTTTCTAGGGACAAAGAAGGAAAGTGAGGGGAATTCTCCTTGTGCTATAGTGTGCTTTAAAAAAACATTTTTTCTAGGGACAGAAAACTCTAGGTAGGGAGAGTGTCAGTTTCTTTCACTGTGCGAGTCCTTGTTTCTAGGGACAAAGAAGGAAAGTGAGGGGAATTCTCCTTGTGCTATAGTGTGCTTTAAAAAAACATTTTTTCTAGGGACAGAAAACTCTAGGTAGGGAGAGTGTCAGTTTCTTTCACTGTGCGAGTCCTTGTTTCTAGGGACAAAGAAGGAAAGTGAGGGGAATTCTCCTTGTGCTATAGTGTGCTTTAAAAAAACATTTTTTCTAGGGACAGAAAACTCTAGGTAGGGAGAGTGTCAGTTTCTTTCACTGTGCGAGTCCTTGTTTCTAGGGACAAAGAAGGAAAGTGAGGGGAATTCTCCTTGTGCTATAGTGTGCTTTAAAAAAACATTTTTTCTAGGGACAGAAAACTCTAGGTAGGGAGAGTGTCAGTTTCTTTCACTGTGCGAGTCCTTGTTTCTAGGGACAAAGAAGGAAAGTGAGGGGAATTCTCCTTGTGCTATAGTGTGCTTTAAAAAAACATTTTTTCTAGGGACAGAAAACTCTAGGTAGGGAGAGTGTCAGTTTCTTTCACTGTGCGAGTCCTTGTTTCTAGGGACAAAGAAGGAAAGTGAGGGGAATTCTCCTTGTGCTATAGTGTGCTTTAAAAAAACATTTTTTCTAGGGACAGAAAACTCTAGGTAGGGAGAGTGTCAGTTTCTTTCACTGTGCGAGTCCTTGTTTCTAGGGACAAAGAAGGAAAGTGAGGGGAATTCTCCTTGTGCTATAGTGTGCTTTAAAAAAACATTTTTTCTAGGGACAGAAAACTCTAGGTAGGGAGAGTGTCAGTTTCTTTCACTGTGCGAGTCCTTGTTTCTAGGGACAAAGAAGGAAAGTGAGGGGAATTCTCCTTGTGCTATAGTGTGCTTTAAAAAAACATTTTTTCTAGGGACAGAAAACTCTAGGTAGGGAGAGTGTCAGTTTCTTTCACTGTGCGAGTCCTTGTTTCTAGGGACAAAGAAGGAAAGTGAGGGGAATTCTCCTTGTGCTATAGTGTGCTTTAAAAAAACATTTTTTCTAGGGACAGAAAACTCTAGGTAGGGAGAGTGTCAGTTTCTTTCACTGTGCGAGTCCTTGTTTCTAGGGACAAAGAAGGAAAGTGAGGGGAATTCTCCTTGTGCTATAGTGTGCTTTAAAAAAACATTTTTTCTAGGGACAGAAAACTCTAGGTAGGGAGAGTGTCAGTTTCTTTCACTGTGCGAGTCCTTGTTTCTAGGGACAAAGAAGGAAAGTGAGGGGAATTCTCCTTGTGCTATAGTGTGCTTTAAAAAAACATTTTTTCTAGGGACAGAAAACTCTAGGTAGGGAGAGTGTCAGTTTCTTTCACTGTGCGAGTCCTTGTTTCTAGGGACAAAGAAGGAAAGTGAGGGGAATTCTCCTTGTGCTATAGTGTGCTTTAAAAAAAACATTTTTTCTAGGGACAGAAAACTCTAGGTAGGGAGAGTGTCAGTTTCTTTCACTGTGCGAGTCCTTGTTTCTAGGGACAAAGAAGGAAAGTGAGGGGAATTCTCCTTGTGCTATAGTGTGCTTTAAAAAAACATTTTTTCTAGGGACAGAAAACTCTAGGTAGGGAGAGTGTCAGTTTCTTTCACTGTGCGAGTCCTTGTTTCTAGGGACAAAGAAGGAAAGTGAGGGGAATTCTCCTTGTGCTATAGTGTGCTTTAAAAAAACATTTTTTCTAGGGACAGAAAACTCTAGGTAGGGAGAGTGTCAGTTTCTTTCACTGTGCGAGTCCTTGTTTCTAGGGACAAAGAAGGAAAGTGAGGGGAATTCTCCTTGTGCTATAGTGTGCTTTAAAAAAACATTTTTTCTAGGGACAGAAAACTCTAGGTAGGGAGAGTGTCAGTTTCTTTCACTGTGCGAGTCCTTGTTTCTAGGGACAAAGAAGGAAAGTGAGGGGAATTCTCCTTGTGCTATAGTGTGCTTTAAAAAAAACATTTTTTCTAGGGACAGAAAACTCTAGGTAGGGAGAGTGTCAGTTTCTTTCACTGTGCGAGTCCTTGTTTCTAGGGACAAAGAAGGAAAGTGAGGGGAATTCTCCTTGTGCTATAGTGTGCTTTAAAAAAACATTTTTTCTAGGGACAGAAACTCTAGGTAGGGAGAGTGTCAGTTTCTTTCACTGTGCGAGTCCTTGTTTCTAGGGACAAAGAAGGAAAGTGAGGGGAATTCTCCTTGTGCTATAGTGTGCTTTAAAAAAACATTTTTTCTAGGGACAGAAAACTCTAGGTAGGGAGAGTGTCAGTTTCTTTCACTGTGCGAGTCCTTGTTTCTAGGGACAAAGAAGGAAAGTGAGGGGAATTCTCCTTGTGCTATAGTGTGCTTTAAAAAAACATTTTTTCTAGGGACAGAAAACTCTAGGTAGGGAGAGTGTCAGTTTCTTTCACTGTGCGAGTCCTTGTTTCTAGGGACAAAGAAGGAAAGTGAGGGGAATTCTCCTTGTGCTATAGTGTGCTTTAAAAAAACATTTTTTCTAGGGACAGAAAACTCTAGGTAGGGAGAGTGTCAGTTTCTTTCACTGTGCGAGTCCTTGTTTCTAGGGACAAAGAAGGAAAGTGAGGGGAATTCTCCTTGTGCTATAGTGTGCTTTAAAAAAACATTTTTTCTAGGGACAGAAAACTCTAGGTAGGGAGAGTGTCAGTTTCTTTCACTGTGCGAGTCCTTGTTTCTAGGGACAAAGAAGGAAAGTGAGGGGAATTCTCCTTGTGCTATAGTGTGCTTTAAAAAAACATTTTTTCTAGGGACAGAAAACTCTAGGTAGGGAGAGTGTCAGTTTCTTTCACTGTGCGAGTCCTTGTTTCTAGGGACAAAGAAGGAAAGTGAGGGGAATTCTCCTTGTGCTATAGTGTGCTTTAAAAAAACATTTTTTCTAGGGACAGAAAACTCTAGGTAGGGAGAGTGTCAGTTTCTTTCACTGTGCGAGTCCTTGTTTCTAGGGACAAAGAAGGAAAGTGAGGGGAATTCTCCTTGTGCTATAGTGTGCTTTAAAAAAACATTTTTTCTAGGGACAGAAAACTCTAGGTAGGGAGAGTGTCAGTTTCTTTCACTGTGCGAGTCCTTGTTTCTAGGGACAAAGAAGGAAAGTGAGGGGAATTCTCCTTGTGCTATAGTGTGCTTTAAAAAAACATTTTTTCTAGGGACAGAAAACTCTAGGTAGGGAGAGTGTCAGTTTCTTTCACTGTGCGAGTCCTTGTTTCTAGGGACAAAGAAGGAAAGTGAGGGGAATTCTCCTTGTGCTATAGTGTGCTTTAAAAAAACATTTTTTCTAGGGACAGAAAACTCTAGGTAGGGAGAGTGTCAGTTTCTTTCACTGTGCGAGTCCTTGTTTCTAGGGACAAAGAAGGAAAGTGAGGGGAATTCTCCTTGTGCTATAGTGTGCTTTAAAAAAAACATTTTTTCTAGGGACAGAAAACTCTAGGTAGGGAGAGTGTCAGTTTCTTTCACTGTGCGAGTCCTTGTTTCTAGGGACAAAGAAGGAAAGTGAGGGGAATTCTCCTTGTGCTATAGTGTGCTTTAAAAAAACATTTTTTCTAGGGACAGAAAACTCTAGGTAGGGAGAGTGTCAGTTTCTTTCACTGTGCGAGTCCTTGTTTCTAGGGACAAAGAAGGAAAGTGAGGGGAATTCTCCTTGTGCTATAGTGTGCTTTAAAAAAACATTTTTTCTAGGGACAGAAAACTCTAGGTAGGGAGAGTGTCAGTTTCTTTCACTGTGCGAGTCCTTGTTTCTAGGGACAAAGAAGGAAAGTGAGGGGAATTCTCCTTGTGCTATAGTGTGCTTTAAAAAAACATTTTTTCTAGGGACAGAAAACTCTAGGTAGGGAGAGTGTCAGTTTCTTTCACTGTGCGAGTCCTTGTTTCTAGGGACAAAGAAGGAAAGTGAGGGGAATTCTCCTTGTGCTATAGTGTGCTTTAAAAAAACATTTTTTCTAGGGACAGAAAACTCTAGGTAGGGAGAGTGTCAGTTTCTTTCACTGTGCGAGTCCTTGTTTCTAGGGACAAAGAAGGAAAGTGAGGGGAATTCTCCTTGTGCTATAGTGTGCTTTAAAAAAACATTTTTTCTAGGGACAGAAAACTCTAGGTAGGGAGAGTGTCAGTTTCTTTCACTGTGCGAGTCCTTGTTTCTAGGGACAAAGAAGGAAAGTGAGGGGAATTCTCCTTGTGCTATAGTGTGCTTTAAAAAAACATTTTTTCTAGGGACAGAAAACTCTAGGTAGGGAGAGTGTCAGTTTCTTTCACTGTGCGAGTCCTTGTTTCTAGGGACAAAGAAGGAAAGTGAGGGGAATTCTCCTTGTGCTATAGTGTGCTTTAAAAAAACATTTTTTCTAGGGACAGAAAACTCTAGGTAGGGAGAGTGTCAGTTTCTTTCACTGTGCGAGTCCTTGTTTCTAGGGACAAAGAAGGAAAGTGAGGGGAATTCTCCTTGTGCTATAGTGTGCTTTAAAAAAACATTTTTTCTAGGGACAGAAAACTCTAGGTAGGGAGAGTGTCAGTTTCTTTCACTGTGCGAGTCCTTGTTTCTAGGGACAAAGAAGGAAAGTGAGGGGAATTCTCCTTGTGCTATAGTGTGCTTTAAAAAAACATTTTTTCTAGGGACAGAAAACTCTAGGTAGGGAGAGTGTCAGTTTCTTTCACTGTGCGAGTCCTTGTTTCTAGGGACAAAGAAGGAAAGTGAGGGGAATTCTCCTTGTGCTATAGTGTGCTTTAAAAAAACATTTTTTCTAGGGACAGAAAACTCTAGGTAGGGAGAGTGTCAGTTTCTTTCACTGTGCGAGTCCTTGTTTCTAGGGACAAAGAAGGAAAGTGAGGGGAATTCTCCTTGTGCTATAGTGTGCTTTAAAAAACATTTTTTCTAGGGACAGAAAACTCTAGGTAGGGAGAGTGTCAGTTTCTTTCACTGTGCGAGTCCTTGTTTCTAGGGACAAAGAAGGAAAGTGAGGGGAATTCTCCTTGTGCTATAGTGTGCTTTAAAAAAACATTTTTTCTAGGGACAGAAAACTCTAGGTAGGGAGAGTGTCAGTTTCTTTCACTGTGCGAGTCCTTGTTTCTAGGGACAAAGAAGGAAAGTGAGGGGAATTCTCCTTGTGCTATAGTGTGCTTTAAAAAAACATTTTTTCTAGGGACAGAAAACTCTAGGTAGGGAGAGTGTCAGTTTCTTTCACTGTGCGAGTCCTTGTTTCTAGGGACAAAGAAGGAAAGTGAGGGGAATTCTCCTTGTGCTATAGTGTGCTTTAAAAAAACATTTTTTCTAGGGACAGAAAACTCTAGGTAGGGAGAGTGTCAGTTTCTTTCACTGTGCGAGTCCTTGTTTCTAGGGACAAAGAAGGAAAGTGAGGGGAATTCTCCTTGTGCTATAGTGTGCTTTAAAAAAACATTTTTTCTAGGGACAGAAAACTCTAGGTAGGGAGAGTGTCAGTTTCTTTCACTGTGCGAGTCCTTGTTTCTAGGGACAAAGAAGGAAAGTGAGGGGAATTCTCCTTGTGCTATAGTGTGCTTTAAAAAAACATTTTTTCTAGGGACAGAAAACTCTAGGTAGGGAGAGTGTCAGTTTCTTTCACTGTGCGAGTCCTTGTTTCTAGGGACAAAGAAGGAAAGTGAGGGGAATTCTCCTTGTGCTATAGTGTGCTTTAAAAAAACATTTTTTCTAGGGACAGAAAACTCTAGGTAGGGAGAGTGTCAGTTTCTTTCACTGTGCGAGTCCTTGTTTCTAGGGACAAAGAAGGAAAGTGAGGGGAATTCTCCTTGTGCTATAGTGTGCTTTAAAAAAACATTTTTTCTAGGGACAGAAAACTCTAGGTAGGGAGAGTGTCAGTTTCTTTCACTGTGCGAGTCCTTGTTTCTAGGGACAAAGAAGGAAAGTGAGGGGAATTCTCCTTGTGCTATAGTGTGCTTTAAAAAAACATTTTTTCTAGGGACAGAAAACTCTAGGTAGGGAGAGTGTCAGTTTCTTTCACTGTGCGAGTCCTTGTTTCTAGGGACAAAGAAGGAAAGTGAGGGGAATTCTCCTTGTGCTATAGTGTGCTTTAAAAAAACATTTTTTCTAGGGACAGAAAACTCTAGGTAGGGAGAGTGTCAGTTTCTTTCACTGTGCGAGTCCTTGTTTCTAGGGACAAAGAAGGAAAGTGAGGGGAATTCTCCTTGTGCTATAGTGTGCTTTAAAAAAACATTTTTTCTAGGGACAGAAAACTCTAGGTAGGGAGAGTGTCAGTTTCTTTCACTGTGCGAGTCCTTGTTTCTAGGGACAAAGAAGGAAAGTGAGGGGAATTCTCCTTGTGCTATAGTGTGCTTTAAAAAAACATTTTTTCTAGGGACAGAAAACTCTAGGTAGGGAGAGTGTCAGTTTCTTTCACTGTGCGAGTCCTTGTTTCTAGGGACAAAGAAGGAAAGTGAGGGGAATTCTCCTTGTGCTATAGTGTGCTTTAAAAAAACATTTTTTCTAGGGACAGAAAACTCTAGGTAGGGAGAGTGTCAGTTTCTTTCACTGTGCGAGTCCTTGTTTCTAGGGACAAAGAAGGAAAGTGAGGGGAATTCTCCTTGTGCTATAGTGTGCTTTAAAAAAACATTTTTTCTAGGGACAGAAAACTCTAGGTAGGGAGAGTGTCAGTTTCTTTCACTGTGCGAGTCCTTGTTTCTAGGGACAAAGAAGGAAAGTGAGGGGAATTCTCCTTGTGCTATAGTGTGCTTTAAAAAAACATTTTTTCTAGGGACAGAAAACTCTAGGTAGGGAGAGTGTCAGTTTCTTTCACTGTGCGAGTCCTTGTTTCTAGGGACAAAGAAGGAAAGTGAGGGGAATTCTCCTTGTGCTATAGTGTGCTTTAAAAAAACATTTTTTCTAGGGACAGAAAACTCTAGGTAGGGAGAGTGTCAGTTTCTTTCACTGTGCGAGTCCTTGTTTCTAGGGACAAAGAAGGAAAGTGAGGGGAATTCTCCTTGTGCTATAGTGTGCTTTAAAAAAACATTTTTTCTAGGGACAGAAAACTCTAGGTAGGGAGAGTGTCAGTTTCTTTCACTGTGCGAGTCCTTGTTTCTAGGGACAAAGAAGGAAAGTGAGGGGAATTCTCCTTGTGCTATAGTGTGCTTTAAAAAAACATTTTTTCTAGGGACAGAAAACTCTAGGTAGGGAGAGTGTCAGTTTCTTTCACTGTGCGAGTCCTTGTTTCTAGGGACAAAGAAGGAAAGTGAGGGGAATTCTCCTTGTGCTATAGTGTGCTTTAAAAAAACATTTTTTCTAGGGACAGAAAACTCTAGGTAGGGAGAGTGTCAGTTTCTTTCACTGTGCGAGTCCTTGTTTCTAGGGACAAAGAAGGAAAGTGAGAGGAATTCTCCTTGTGCTATAGTGTGCTTTAAAAAAACATTTTTTCTAGGGACAGAAAACTCTAGGTAGGGAGAGTGTCAGTTTCTTTCACTGTGCGAGTCCTTGTTTCTAGGGACAAAGAAGGAAAGTGAGGGGAATTCTCCTTGTGCTATAGTGTGCTTTAAAAAAACATTTTTTCTAGGGACAGAAAACTCTAGGTAGGGAGAGTGTCAGTTTCTTTCACTGTGCGAGTCCTTGTTTCTAGGGACAAAGAAGGAAAGTGAGGGGAATTCTCCTTGTGCTATAGTGTGCTT
Organism: Rana muscosa; assembly: GCA_029206835.1. Lineage (NCBI taxonomy): Eukaryota > Metazoa > Chordata > Amphibia > Anura > Ranidae > Rana > Rana muscosa. Next base: position 876,003,107 of record CM055118.1, read on the forward strand.
TAAAAAAACATTTTTTCTAGGGACAGAAAACTCTAGGTAGGGAGAGTGTCAGTTTCTTTCACTGTGCGAGTCTTGTTTCTAGGGACAAAGAAGGAAAGTGAGGGGAATTCTCCTTGTGCTATAGTGTGCTTTAAAAAAACATTTTTTCTAGGGACAGAAAACTCTAGGTAGGGAGAGTGTCAGTTTCTTTCACTGTGCGAGTCCTTGTTTCTAGGGACAAAGAAGGAAAGTGAGGGGAATTCTCCTTGTGCTATAGTGTGCTTTAAAAAAACATTTTTTCTAGGGACAGAAAACTCTAGGTAGGGAGAGTGTCAGTTTCTTTCACTGTGCGAGTCCTTGTTTCTAGGGACAAAGAAGGAAAGTGAGGGGAATTCTCCTTGTGCTATAGTGTGCTTTAAAAAAACATTTTTTCTAGGGACAGAAAACTCTAGGTAGGGAGAGTGTCAGTTTCTTTCACTGTGCGAGTCCTTGTTTCTAGGGACAAAGAAGGAAAGTGAGGGGAATTCTCCTTGTGCTATAGTGTGCTTTAAAAAAACATTTTTTCTAGGGACAGAAAACTCTAGGTAGGGAGAGTGTCAGTTTCTTTCACTGTGCGAGTCCTTGTTTCTAGGGACAAAGAAGGAAAGTGAGGGGAATTCTCCTTGTGCTATAGTGTGCTTTAAAAAAACATTTTTTCTAGGGACAGAAAACTCTAGGTAGGGGAGAGTGTCAGTTTCTTTCACTGTGCGAGTCCTTGTTTCTAGGGACAAAGAAGGAAAGTGAGGGGAATTCTCCTTGTGCTATAGTGTGCTTTAAAAAAACATTTTTTCTAGGGACAGAAAACTCTAGGTAGGGAGAGTGTCAGTTTCTTTCACTGTGCGAGTCCTTGTTTCTAGGGACAAAGAAGGAAAGTGAGGGGAATTCTCCTTGTGCTATAGTGTGCTTTAAAAAAACATTTTTTCTAGGGACAGAAAACTCTAGGTAGGGAGAGTGTCAGTTTCTTTCACTGTGCGAGTCCTTGTTTCTAGGGACAAAGAAGGAAAGTGAGGGGAATTCTCCTTGTGCTATAGTGTGCTTTAAAAAAACATTTTTTCTAGGGACAGAAAACTCTAGGTAGGGAGAGTGTCAGTTTCTTTCACTGTGCGAGTCCTTGTTTCTAGGGACAAAGAAGGAAAGTGAGGGGAATTCTCCTTGTGCTATAGTGTGCTTTAAAAAAACATTTTTTCTAGGGACAGAAAACTCTAGGTAGGGAGAGTGTCAGTTTCTTTCACTGTGCGAGTCCTTGTTTCTAGGGACAAAGAAGGAAAGTGAGGGGAATTCTCCTTGTGCTATAGTGTGCTTTAAAAAAACATTTTTTCTAGGGACAGAAAACTCTAGGTAGGGAGAGTGTCAGTTTCTTTCACTGTGCGAGTCCTTGTTTCTAGGGACAAAGAAGGAAAGTGAGGGGAATTCTCCTTGTGCTATAGTGTGCTTTAAAAAAACATTTTTTCTAGGGACAGAAAACTCTAGGTAGGGAGAGTGTCAGTTTCTTTCACTGTGCGAGTCCTTGTTTCTAGGGACAAAGAAGGAAAGTGAGGGGAATTCTCCTTGTGCTATAGTGTGCTTTAAAAAAACATTTTTTCTAGGGACAGAAAACTCTAGGTAGGGAGAGTGTCAGTTTCTTTCACTGTGCGAGTCCTTGTTTCTAGGGACAAAGAAGGAAAGTGAGGGGAATTCTCCTTGTGCTATAGTGTGCTTTAAAAAAACATTTTTTCTAGGGACAGAAAACTCTAGGTAGGGAGAGTGTCAGTTTCTTTCACTGTGCGAGTCCTTGTTTCTAGGGACAAAGAAGGAAAGTGAGGGGAATTCTCCTTGTGCTATAGTGTGCTTTAAAAAAACATTTTTTCTAGGGACAGAAAACTCTAGGTAGGGAGAGTGTCAGTTTCTTTCACTGTGCGAGTCCTTGTTTCTAGGGACAAAGAAGGAAAGTGAGGGGAATTCTCCTTGTGCTATAGTGTGCTTTAAAAAAAACATTTTTTCTAGGGACAGAAAACTCTAGGTAGGGAGAGTGTCAGTTTCTTTCACTGTGCGAGTCCTTGTTTCTAGGGACAAAGAAGGAAAGTGAGGGGAATTCTCCTTGTGCTATAGTGTGCTTTAAAAAAAACATTTTTTCTAGGGACAGAAAACTCTAGGTAGGGAGAGTGTCAGTTTCTTTCACTGTGCGAGTCCTTGTTTCTAGGGACAAAGAAGGAAAGTGAGGGGAATTCTCCTTGTGCTATAGTGTGCTTTAAAAAAAACATTTTTTCTAGGGACAGAAAACTCTAGGTAGGGAGAGTGTCAGTTTCTTTCACTGTGCGAGTCCTTGTTTCTAGGGACAAAGAAGGAAAGTGAGGGGAATTCTCCTTGTGCTATAGTGTGCTTTAAAAAAAACATTTTTTCTAGGGACAGAAAACTCTAGGTAGGGAGAGTGTCAGTTTCTTTCACTGTGCGAGTCCTTGTTTCTAGGGACAAAGAAGGAAAGTGAGGGGAATTCTCCTTGTGCTATAGTGTGCTTTAAAAAAAACATTTTTTCTAGGGACAGAAAACTCTAGGTAGGGAGAGTGTCAGTTTCTTTCACTGTGCGAGTCCTTGTTTCTAGGGACAAAGAAGGAAAGTGAGGGGAATTCTCCTTGTGCTATAGTGTGCTTTAAAAAAACATTTTTTCTAGGGACAGAAAACTCTAGGTAGGGAGAGTGTCAGTTTCTTTCACTGTGCGAGTCCTTGTTTCTAGGGACAAAGAAGGAAAGTGAGGGGAATTCTCCTTGTGCTATAGTGTGCTTTAAAAAAACATTTTTTCTAGGGACAGAAAACTCTAGGTAGGGAGAGTGTCAGTTTCTTTCACTGTGCGAGTCCTTGTTTCTAGGGACAAAGAAGGAAAGTGAGGGGAATTCTCCTTGTGCTATAGTGTGCTTTAAAAAAACATTTTTTCTAGGGACAGAAAACTCTAGGTAGGGAGAGTGTCAGTTTCTTTCACTGTGCGAGTCCTTGTTTCTAGGGACAAAGAAGGAAAGTGAGGGGAATTCTCCTTGTGCTATAGTGTGCTTTAAAAAAACATTTTTTCTAGGGACAGAAAACTCTAGGTAGGGAGAGTGTCAGTTTCTTTCACTGTGCGAGTCCTTGTTTCTAGGGACAAAGAAGGAAAGTGAGGGGAATTCTCCTTGTGCTATAGTGTGCTTTAAAAAAACATTTTTTCTAGGGACAGAAAACTCTAGGTAGGGAGAGTGTCAGTTTCTTTCACTGTGCGAGTCCTTGTTTCTAGGGACAAAGAAGGAAAGTGAGGGGAATTCTCCTTGTGCTATAGTGTGCTTTAAAAAAACATTTTTTCTAGGGACAGAAAACTCTAGGTAGGGAGAGTGTCAGTTTCTTTCACTGTGCGAGTCCTTGTTTCTAGGGACAAAGAAGGAAAGTGAGGGGAATTCTCCTTGTGCTATAGTGTGCTTTAAAAAAAACATTTTTTCTAGGGACAGAAAACTCTAGGTAGGGAGAGTGTCAGTTTCTTTCACTGTGCGAGTCCTTGTTTCTAGGGACAAAGAAGGAAAGTGAGGGGAATTCTCCTTGTGCTATAGTGTGCTTTAAAAAAAACATTTTTTCTAGGGACAGAAAACTCTAGGTAGGGAGAGTGTCAGTTTCTTTCACTGTGCGAGTCCTTGTTTCTAGGGACAAAGAAGGAAAGTGAGGGGAATTCTCCTTGTGCTATAGTGTGCTTTAAAAAAACATTTTTCTAGGGACAGAAAACTCTAGGTAGGGAGAGTGTCAGTTTCTTTCACTGTGCGAGTCCTTGTTTCTAGGGACAAAGAAGGAAAGTGAGGGGAATTCTCCTTGTGCTATAGTGTGCTTTAAAAAAAAAATTTCTAGGGACAGAAAACTCTAGGTAGGGAGAGTGTCAGTTTCTTTCACTGTGTGAGTCCTTGTTTCTAGGGACAAAGAAGGAAAGTGAGGGGAATTCTCCTTGTGCTATAGTGTGCTTTAAAAAAACATTTTTTCTAGGGACAGAAAACTCTAGGTAGGGAGAGTGTCAGTTTCTTTCACTGTGCGAGTCCTTGTTTCTAGGGACAAAGAAGGAAAGTGAGGGGAATTCTCCTTGTGCTATAGTGTGCTTTAAAAAAAACATTTTTTCTAGGGACAGAAAACTCTAGGTAGGGAGAGTGTCAGTTTCTTTCACTGTGCGAGTCCTTGTTTCTAGGGACAAAGAAGGAAAGTGAGGGGAATTCTCCTTGTGCTATAGTGTGCTTTAAAAAAACATTTTTTCTAGGGACAGAAAACTCTAGGTAGGGAGAGTGTCAGTTTCTTTCACTGTGCGAGTCCTTGTTTCTAGGGACAAAGAAGGAAAGTGAGGGGAATTCTCCTTGTGCTATAGTGTGCTTTAAAAAAACATTTTTTCTAGGGACAGAAAACTCTAGGTAGGGAGAGTGTCAGTTTCTTTCACTGTGCGAGTCCTTGTTTCTAGGGACAAAGAAGGAAAGTGAGGGGAATTCTCCTTGTGCTATAGTGTGCTTTAAAAAAACATTTTTTCTAGGGACAGAAAACTCTAGGTAGGGAGAGTGTCAGTTTCTTTCACTGTGCGAGTCCTTGTTTCTAGGGACAAAGAAGGAAAGTGAGGGGAATTCTCCTTGTGCTATAGTGTGCTAAAGCATTCCTCATCAACCATCTTTGAAATCCTTGTTTTTTGGACAGTCAGGGAAATTGTCGTTGTGCTATTCTGTGCAAAAGCAATCATCCTCAACCATATTTAGAAATCCTTAAGTAAAGGGACAGAGAAGGACACCTGAAGGTAGCCCTTATTGCTTTTTTCCCATCTCCCTGCAGGCCATCTATTAGAATGTCTGGAAGGCAAACAAGGAGAGGCAGACAGTCAGGAGGCAATAAAAGAGGGCAAGCAGGCTCTGTGTCTGGGGTCAACAGTGCTGGTCGTGGACGCGGTGCATTGTCATCAGCACATGGCCATGGGACACGCTTGTCCTTCTTTTCGGCAGCTGGACATGTTGAGCCACATCATGCCGAAGACTTGGTAGAGTGGATGACCAAGCCCTCCTCCTCCTCCTCATCCTCTCTCACCCAGGCTCAGGGTACTGGCAAAGCAGCTGCCAAAGCGTCCTCTTCCCTGGTATCAATGTCAGACTCATCATCAGTCACTCCTTCCCTAGACCCACCATGTCCTCCTCCTGAGGAGTCCCCCGAACTGTTTGAGCACAGTGTTGGGTACATGCTCCAGGAGGATGCCCAGCGTTTCGAAGGGTCTGATGATGAAACCCAGCTACAGGAAGGCAGTAGCGTGAGAGCAGACAGAGGGGATGCTCAAGAAGGACACCAATCTGACAGTCATGTTCCAGCAGCTGCAGCATACTGCCAGATTGGCTCCAGTGATGAGGAGGGAGGGGATGATGAGGTCACTGACTCCACGTGGGTGCCTAATAGGAGAGAGGAGGAGGAGGAGGATGAGGAGGAGGCACATCTCCAACGAGGCAGGATGCCCTTCGGTGGCCAGCGTAAGGGCAGTACACCGACGGAATCACACCGCAGAGCTCCGCCTGTGCAGGGCGCTGCCTCTGCCCGTCATTCAAAAAGTTCCTTGGTGTGGGCCTTTTTTGAGGCTAGTGCATCAGATCGCACAGCTGCTGTTTGCAACATATGTCTCAAGCGTATATCGCGTGGCCAAAACATCAGCCGATTGGGTACCACATGCCTGACCAGACATATGTTGACCTGCCATGCAGCTCGTTGGCAAGCCTACCTCAAAGACCCACACCAAAGAACAAAGCGGACCTCTCCTTGCACCGCATCAGCTGGGATCTCCAACCCCACTATAACTTCAGTCCTCTCTGAAACATGCACTGAGAGGAATGAAGGTGTAGAATTAGGTGTGTCACAGCCAAGTACTTGCGGCCACTCTGCTAGCAGTACACCGACGTCCGATTCTAGCAGGCAAATTTCCCTGCCCCAGCTGCTGGACCGTCGAAAGAAGTTCACTCCCAGCCATCCACATGCCCAGCGGTTGAATGCTAGCTTGGCTAAATTGCTAGCGCTTCAACTGCTGCCTTTTCAGTTGGTAGACTCGGCCCCCTTCCGTGAGTTTGTGCAATGTGCGGTTCCTCAGTGGCAGGTTCCCAAACGCCACTTTTTCTCACGGAAGGCTATTCCGGCTCTCTACCGGCATGTGGAAGGCAATGTCTTGGCCTCGCTGGACAGGGCGGTCAGCGGTAAGGTGCATATTACCGCTGACTCATGGTCCAGCAGGCATGGACAGGGACGTTACCTTTCTTTCACGGCCCATTGGGTCACTCTTTTGGCAGCTGGGAAGGATGCAGGACAAAGTGCAGTAGTGTTGGAGGTTGTTCCACCGCCACGCCACCAAAATGCTACTACTGGTTGTGACACACCTCTCTCCTCCACCCCCTCCTCTTCTTCTTCCTCCATGGCCTCTTCCTGTGGTTTGTCCTATGAACCAGCGGTGCTCCGTAGCCGTTCACGGGGCTACGCAAGTACGCAGGCAAAAAGATGCCATGCCGTGCTTGCGCTGGTGTGTTTGGGGGACAGAAGCCACACTGGGGCAGAGGTCCTGTCTGCTCTGCAGGGCCAGGCCGAGAGGTGGTTGACGCCACGCCAGCTTAAGCCAGGAATGGTGGTTTGCGACAATGGCACCAACCTCCTCTCCGCCCTCCGACAGGGACAACTGACCCATGTGCCCTGTGTGGCTCACGTCCTTAACCTGGTGGTGCAGTGGTTCTTGGGCAGGTATGTCCTGAGGCAGGCCAGGAAAGTCTGTGTGCATTTCCTCAGATCTTATAATGCCAGTGCTCGCCTGGCTGAGCTGCAAAAGGAGTTGAACCTGCCCAAGAACCGCCTTATATGTGACATGCCCACCAGGTGGAACTCAACGTTGGCCATGCTGCAGCGGCTGCACACGCAGCAGAGGGCCATCAATGAGTACCTGTGCGACTACGGCACCAGGACAGGGTCAGGGGAGCTTGGTTTTTTTTCTCCACGCCAGTGGGGCATGATCAGGGATGCATGCACTGTCCTGGCACCATTTGAGGAGGCCACGAGGATGGTGAGCAGTGACAGTGCATGCATCAGTGACACTGTACCTCTTGTCCACCTGTTGGAGCACACGCTGCGTGGAATAATGGACAGGGCACTTGAGGCAGAACAGAGGCAGGAAGAGGAGGACTTCCTTGCCTCTCAAGGCCCCCTTTACCCAGACAGTGTTCCTTCTGTCCCACCCATCGCACAGGAAGAGGAGGAGGAGGAGGAGGAGGAGGAGGATTGTGTCAGCATGGAGGTGGAGGCTGGCACTCAGCATCATCAGCAGCAGTCTTTTAGGGATGATTTACAGTCCCAAGAAACCAGTGGACTTGTACGTGGCTGGGAGGAGGTGGCTGCGGATCATGTCGTCCTTAGTGACCCAGAGGACTCCGGAGCGAATGCCTCAGCAAACCTACGCTGCATGGCCTCCCTGATCCTGCAAAGTCTGCGGAAGGATCCTCGTATTCTTCGGATCAAGGAGAGGGACCATTACTGGCTGGCCACTCTCCTTGATCCACGGTACAAGGGTAAGGTTGCGGACCTTATGTTACCTTCGCAGAGGGAGCAGAGGATGAGACAACTCCGGGAGGCCTTGCAGAAAGGTCTGTGCAACGCGTTCCCAGAGACTGGGAGGTTACAAACTCCTGGTCCTGGACAACGAGTTGCTGAGGCTTCGGCCAGTCAAAGAAGGAGCGGTGGGGAAGGTGGCCGTCTGACCGATGCGTTCAGACAATTCTTTAGTCCGCAGCCCAAAGTATGATCGGTTCCAGCAACCATCGCCAGCGTCTGATAAACATGGTGCAGGAATATCTAGGGGCAAGGTCAGACTTGGACACCTTCCCCACCGAAAATCCTCTGGCTTACTGGGTCTTGAGGATGGATCACTGGCCAGAGCTTGCACAGTATGCAATTGAGCTACTGGCCTGTCCTGCATCCAGCGTTCTTTCGGAACGCACATTCAGTGCTGCTGGAGGATTTGTCACGGATCACAGGGTGCGCCTGTCCACCGACTCGGTTGATCGACTGACTTTCATCAAGATGAACCAGTCTTGGATCACCACCAGCTACCACACACCTGATGCTGATATAACAGACTAATTGATTTTAACATGTCACATCCCTTCAAGACTGATGCTGATGCTGAGTGCCTGTGCTGTTATGTTGACTGGCTATCCTCCTCCTCCGAGTCCTCAATGATACGATTGATGATGATAGCTTGGAAGATCATTTTTGTTTATGGGTGCCGCCACCAGTGGCTAAGGCCCAATTTTTCAGCCCCTGTTTTACAGGGGCGTGTAATTACAATTTTTTTAGCAATAATTTGCCATAGGGCTCATTGCTGTGCTCCAAGTACAGTATCTGTGAGGGGTTGGAGTGTTGTGGCACCAGTGCCTAAGGCCCAATTTTTCAGCCCCTGTTTAAAAGGGGCGTGTCATTACAATTTTTGAAGCAATACTTTGCAACAGGGCTCATTGCTGTGCTCCAAGTACAGTATCTGTGAGGGGTTGTAGTGTTGTGCCACCAGTGCCTAAGGCCCAATTTTTCAGCCCCTGTTTAACAGGGGCGTGTCATTACAATTTTTGAAGCAATACTTTGCAACAGGGCTCATTGCTGTGCTCCAAGTACAGTATCTGTGAGGGGTTGTAGTGTTGTGCCACCAGTGCCTAAGGCCCAATTTTTCAGCCCCTGTTCAACAGGGGCATGCAATTACAATTCTTGATCTAATAATTCACAGCAGGGCCCATTGCTGCACCCACCAAGAGTAACTCTGAGGCCTTACAGTGTTGTGGCAACGCCACCACCACCACCACCACGAAAGGCCCAATTTTTCAGCCCCTGTTCAAAAGGGGCATGTAATTACAATTCTTGATCTAATAATTCACAGCAGGGCCCATTCCTGCACCCACCAAGAGTAACTCTGAGGGCTTACAGTGTTGTGGCAACACCACCACCACCACCACCACCACGAAAGGCCCAATTTTTCAGCCCCTGTTCAACAGGGGCATGCAATTACAATTCTTGATCTAATAATTCACAGCAGGGCCCATTGCTGCACCCACCAAGAGTAACTGTCAGGGCTTACAGTGTTGTGGCACCAGCACCACCATCAAAGGCCCAATTTTTACTACCACTGTTCAACAATTATATGTAATTAAAATTCCTGATATAATAGTTGACAGCAGGGCGTTCCAGCACCAACCAAGAGTAACTGTGAGTGCTTACAGTGTTGTGCCAACACCAACAACTAAGGGGCCTATTTCTGCAGAGTATATACGGCAGGTCCCTACTTTCAAGCATCCAACTTACAAACGACTCCTACTTGCAAACGCAAGAAGACAACAGGAAGTGAGAGGAAATCTACCACTAGGAAGGAAAATTCTCTCCTGTAAGAATAAATATGGGAGAAAGGTGTCTCCTCTGTACTGATGCTTTATCAGCAATCCTTGTTTCAAGAAAAACACCACATTTCAAAAACAGTTGTCATTGGGACGGAAAGTGAGGTGAAATGTTCTGAACAGGGGCACAGACAGCAAAACAAATGTTACAGGGGTGATAACCCTTACCTATGTTTTCCAAAAAGTTTAAAAATAGATTTTTGGGCTGGAGCTACACTTCAACAATGTACCTGTTCAAAATTACAAACACATTCTACATAAGAACAAACCTACAGTCCCTGTCTTGTATGCACCGCCTGTATACGGCTGTTCAGAGTATATAGGGCCTTTTTTATTTTATGTGCGGGGTTCCCCTTAATATCCATACAAGACCCAAAGGGGCTGGTAATGGGCTGGGGTAGGGGGGGGGGTCATGGGGTAGCTATGCCATTTTTCTTAAAGATTTTCATCCATATTACCGGGACCAGACATTACATTAAAGCCGCAAGCAGTTTTAAATGGCTTTTTTTTCCTTTAGAAGTGTCATTTTGTGCAGGGACAGTTCTAAACACGGGAAACACGTGGCACTTCACAGGCATACTTTAGACACCCCCCAGGTACGATATTTAAAGGAATATTTGACTTTTTTTTTTACACTTTATGCATCATTAAAATGACTGCTCCCGAAAAACGACCGTTTTTAAACCTTCTTTTTGCATTGATACATGTCCCCTGGTGCAGAACCCGGGTTCCCAAACCCTTTTTAGGACAATAACATGCATAATAGTTGTTATAATTAGCACTTTAGAATTCGAACGTTCGCATCCATTGTATTTAATAGGGTTCTAATGTTCGTACGAACTTTCGGTCCGTTCGCGGGTTCTGGTGCGAACCGAACCCGGGGGTGTTCGGCTCATCACTATTTATGACTAATTTTTACCAACATTTCTGAATGCAGATCTCATGAATATGTTATTTTAGTTGATCGAGCAAGATTTATTTTATTTTTTTAAATTTGTATGATTTTTTTCAGATATGCATTTTAAAATCTTCTTTAATTTCTAGTGTTTTCTTTTTTTTTTATCCGGTGTAAATTTGACATAAATAGTATAAAATTATCCTCTTTTTTTTGTCCTTCTAGGAGTTTTTTTGGTGTTATCTGTTGCATTTAAACTCTTTTTTAAGTTTTAGTAAATTACCTGCCTACTCACCAGCTAAATATGTAGCTTTAACAAAAACACATAGGCAAGTATTAACTGTAACAATAAAAAAACATTTATTCTGGTATACAAAATAATAATAACCAAACTAGAAGGCAGCGCTGGAGAGCCTGCTGCAATTTGTGCGACTGTGTGGACACCAAAATTGGGACCTTGAGAAGCACATATACTTTACTGAGCACAATCTGGTCTTGGACTCCCAGAGGTCAGGAACAGCAGCAGGTTAGATACATGTCCCAAGTCTGTGGAACTACAACAGGCTGCCTTCTGTCTGACCACATTGCAGCAGGGGAATCACTTCCTGGTCTTCTTGCTCCGCTTCCCTGCAGCCTTCTGGGTAGGCTTGCCTGCAGCCTACTCTGCAGCCTTCCTTGTCCGCCTGGCTGAAGGCTGTGCCTCAGGAGGTGTACTCATGTCAGGAGGAGGAGGTGGAGGTGGAGAAGAAGGAGGTGGAGCTGGAGAAGAAGGAGGTGGAGGAGAAGAAGAAGAAGGAGGTGGAGGAGAAGAGGAAGGAGGAGGTGGAGGAGAAGAAGAAGAAGGAGGTGGAGGAGAAGAGGAAGGAGGAGGTTGTGAAATTGGATGTGGATGTTTAGAAGAAGGAGGTGGAGGATAATAGGAAGGTGCAGGAGGATGGCCGTGGTCACAGATAACAGTGCTTTCTGTGAGTCTGCCCTCAACCCCTTATTTAGCAGGGACTCACAAAGTAGCCTCTGTTCAGTTTGCATCTGGGCCATTTTCATGCCCACCAATGTCGCATAGCCCTCATCAGGGGTTGGGGGCTGCTGGAGGGTGGCATGGGCCTCTTTAATGAGGGCCAGTGCTGCCACACTCACAGCCCTATCCCTCCTGCCCCTTCTTGGTGGCATGCGGATTAGTGGCACCTGACACCTTGTCCTACTACTTGGACCAGCCACCTCCTCTCTGCCACTTGGACCAGGCACCTCCTCTCTGCCACTAACCCCAGCCTCCTCCTGCCTGACATTTTCCGCCCTCTCATCTTGGCTGACCTCCTCCTGTGTAAAAAAAGGGACATATTTTAGATTTTGTTTTCATCAATCACACACAGGGGATTCGTTTGTAAAGGCAAATCCACTTTGCAATACAAGTGCAAACTACAAGTGCACTTGTAATTGCTTGGAAAGTGGACTTGGAAGTGCAGTCGCTGGAGATCTGAGTGGGACATGCAAGGCAAAGGCAAAGCAAAAGCATAAATTTAGCTTGCACATGATTGGAGATTAAAATCAGCAGAGCTTCCCTTCATTTCCTATCTACCCCTCTGATTTACAGCGACTTTACTTCCAAGTTCATTTTTTGGGAAATTTTAGGTGCTCTTTGCACTTGTAGTTTACACTTGTAGTGCAAAGTGGATTAGCTATTCTTAAAGCACCCCCACAATGTTCAAATCATTGACTGTTGCAAATCCTTCAAAATGTGTGTGTATAATACTCTCATTATGCCCCCATCATTTTCCTATCTCCTCCCCAACTGTTTTGCCCACTACTGTCTATTGCTATGTCAATCCCTTTTTCTTGATTGCCTACATTTTTACCCATCTTAACATCTATTTTACATCATTCATTTTTGACAAAGAAATGTGTCAAAAATACTATACCTGGCTCCAGACGGACAGATCTGGGTCCTCATCCAAGATGGAAGGCTCCTCCTGATCCTGGGAAGGAACATCTTGGCTGGAGGGAAGGCTGGAGGGAAGGCTGGACAGTGATTCCCTTGCTGTAATGTGGTCATTCAGAAAGGCCAACCTGTCGTAGTACCACAAATGTGGGACATATACCTCCCCTGCTGCTGTTCCTGACCTCTGAGATGCCAGGACCCGATTGCGTGCAGTCCTATATGTGCCTCTCAAGGTCCCAATTTTGGTGTCAAGCTGCTCAATGGTTGCATGGGGCACCCTGGTCTGCACAAATGGGAGCAGGCTCTCCAGCGCTGCTCTCCGAATCCCTTTTTTTTATGCTGTGGATTTTTGGTCTCCCACAGAGCGGGCAGCTCCCTTAATCTGTCAATGAATTCTGCCAGAATTTTTTTTTACCCTAAGAGCCCATTCACACAGGGGCGTCTTTGGATCCGACTCCAAATCGCCCCAGGTCGCCCCTAGTCGCCTCAGGTCGCGCTGGCTGAAGAAATCAATGTAAGTTAATGAAGCCGTCCTTATGCACACTACTGCAGTCGCTCCGACTTCAAAAAAGGTCCCTGTACTACTTCAATCCGACTCCTAGGCGACCTGTAACCATTCATTTCAATGGGAGTCGCCTCTCCCTGTCTTAATAGGAGCGACTCTCCAGGAAGATAACATACATTTCTCCTGCAAAACTCTCTCTCCCCCCTCCCTCCCACAGAGCTGATTCTTGTTTGATTGGCCACTGGAATGTCTCTTGTCCTGCAGGCAACTTGGAGTTGCCTTGTAAATAGCTCCAGGTCGCGCTGTGATTCATACTCAGGTCGTGTCTGAGTTGCCTCATAAAATCGCGCTGGAAGTCGTGTTGCCCCTGTGTGAATGGGCTCAAACACATTCATTGTTTCTGCAAGACAAAACACCAGACATAATTAAAAATGTCAATCACACTCTAAACTCGTGAAATCTTTATGCCCATATATGCCTCTCCAATCTCTATGCAGTATAGGCCACTGATGTACCAATTAGGAAATGATACCTTCAGACCTAATGTTCGGTGCTCTAAACTCCTTCTGCCGCACACAGAACGTAGGTACGTCACATGTGTGTGTTAGCTTTATATACACTACGCATGCGTGACACACGTCGCCCGCCCATGACGGTCTTTTCTCGATGTTTCCCCGCCCCTTCTCTTTCGGCACGCAGGCGACATGGCGGAGTCACAGCAGGTGTCTGTCAATTCAGAGAATTCCAATGAGGAGACAAGCCCAGAGCGGGAAACGTCACGAACAAGGAGGCGCTACAAGGCATCTAATATGTCCTTTGAGGAGATGGCGGAAATGGTGGCCATATTGAACAATTGTGATTATGATGCCAAGCATGGGCCGTATTCCCACCCTAATCTTCGGAAGGACAAAATTATGAAGAAAGTAGTGAAAAGTCTGAATAATAATTTCGGGGTGAAAAGATCCAAGGGGCAGCTCAGAAAGAGGTGGTCTGACCTCAAACTGAGGGAGCTGGAGCAGTTAAGGAGCATTAACAGAAAACTTAAAAAAAGTAAGTACTTCTCCTGTGTCCCTATTGTTGTAATTCACAACTTGCATGTTGCTCCCTGTTGTAGTTTTTTATTAATTAACATTCTTAAATTAGATCTTCTACAATTTAGTGGGCACAGTAATCGGTCAATATAGACAGATCGTTTGCACACTACATACGATGATTTGGCAATATCCATTCGTTTTTAATTCCAAAAAAAAAGTATATTTAAAATCACTAAATGTTATGACATTGTTGTCTAGATGATGTGTTTGAAAATAGAATGAAATGCAAACTTGAATCAATGTAAAGGAGAGGACACTCAGCAGTTGTTTACACATCTGCACTCACAGGAGCACTATAGTGTGGGCCACCATAAGAACCTTTTTAGAGTGTCCATCACAGGTGCTACAGTGGGTACTGGGGGGGGGGGGGCCATGTGATAAAATTGTCACCAAAAAGTCTGTTTTTTAGCTTTGTATAGTTCTCGAATCTGGTCTTCATCTTGGAACTGGCCCTAAACAGACAAGTGTAACCCACCTGCAAACAATGATTCATATTCCTAGTTCTGACTTAATATTCGTGTGTTAAGTGTACAATTTGTTTGAATCTCATAGGGGAGAGAAGACTGGGAGGACACCACTCCTCGGAGCACAGCAAAACCACATCTTCTAAAGAACCCCAACCTCCCCAACAAGCCCAACCTGAGGATGTGGAGGATGTCGAATTAGATAAAGGAGAGGTGGAGGAAGGAGAAGTCGAGGAAGGAGAGGTGGATGAGGTGGTGGAACTTGTCACTACAACAGGTCAGTATCTGTCACCACAGCTTCAGGTAAAAGAGATGTAGGCCTGGAGATTGTTATATTTTTTTTTTTTTTTTTTTTTTAGGGGATGAAGATGAAAGTCCAAGATTCTCCAGGGATAGTGCACAAAGACTCATACAACAAGTAATGGATTGTAGTACTCATCTGGACTTCATTAAAAAAGGATTCAGGATATGGAGAATACATTTAAGGACATCATAGATGTGTTGGGGAGAATAGACTAAAACACCCCTTTTTTTCTCTAGTTTGTGTTCACTTTTGTATCACTTTGTTGCAAAAACAAATTTAGAAGATGCACACAGTGGGTCAACATGTGCTATCTGCCATCACAGGATCTCCATGTACGTGTTTTGGGGGTGCAACCTTGTGACAGGGGGTCACTTTGGAGCACAGGGTGAGCAATGAAATAATGGACATTGAGAATATGTATGGGATTGTTTTAAAATGGGTCTGTAACATTATTCCCCAATATTGCCCAGGATCTGTAAATAGTTATTCTGTTGGTGCTGAACTCAACAGGTTAAATTAAGAGAGGCTGATGTGTCTCCTGTCTCCTTGTGTAATGCTAATGAGCCTCACCTATGCTACAGGCCCTTTCATTGTGATGATGTTGATTGGAGCTTGGTAGACCGGCTGGCTCCATATTATGGGATGTGGAAGTGTCTTCTGTGAGGAGGGGGAATCAACCCTTCTGCCTAAGACTGTTTATCAAAGGAGAAGTTTGAACACACCTGACCTGTATCACCATTGTCATTGGACAGTTTAACCCGCCCTGTTCCCCAAGGATGGGAGGGGAGGGTTTTGAAGAGAAATGTGTTACCATGTGTTTTGAAAATAAAGTCATTCCCTGTTTTGGAACTTGAATACAGAGCGTTGTCTCGTATCTGGGGGGAGAATCATTCGTATGGGATCTTATTCGGCTGGTTGGAGTGTCTGGTGGCTGTCGTGTGGTTAGAAAGGGAATATCCTAACGGTGTTAACCCCTTTCATACTTGGGGTGCCGTTACAAACCTCTTCCTCACAACTTAAGTAGGAGAAAGGAAGAAGGGGTTGACCCCTAAAACATGATGAATGATCCCCCATGATGGCGGGTAGCACATGTTGACAATAAGGATGAGGAAGTAACTAACCTAGTTTCCCCCCCTAAAAATGTGTGCATCTTCTAAATTTGTCAGGTTCAGGGGTGACAACACTCCATTTTTGAGGAAGGGCAGATAGACATTTTTTTTATAAAAATTGGTCTGACATGTTGCCTATACGTTTAACATTGTTGTATTTGGAGGAATGTTGAGGAGATCTTTTGTAAGTTCATTAGCAGCAAAATTGGCCATGTTAGGTGAAAAGGCGAAAATGGGTTTCTAAAATGTTGAGACACCAAAAATGTATACCTAACCATATGTGTGATTGAGTAAAATACAAGAAAATACAAAAAATGTTGTTGTTTTTTTTTAACCACTCTAACGTTTTTGGGATTTAGTTTTGTTGTTAGCAGTTAGGGATGAGCCGAACACCCCCCGGTTCGGTTCGCACCAGAACCTTCGAACGGACCGAAAGTTCGCACGAACGTTAGAACCCTATTAAATACAATGGGCGCGAACGTTCAAAATCTAAAGAGCTAATTATAACGACTAATATGCATGTTATTGTCCTAAAAAGGGTTAGGGGACCCGGGTTCTGCCCCAGGGGACATGTATCAATGCAAAACAAAGTTTTAAAAAATGGGCGTTTTCGGGAGCAGTCATTTTAATGATGCATAAAGTGAAAAAAAAAAGTGAAATATTCCTTTAAATATCGTACCTGGGGGGTGTCTAAAGTATGCCTGTGAAGTGGCATGTGTTTCCCATGTTTAGAACTGTCCCTGCACAAAATGACATTTGTAAAGGAAAAAAAGCCATTTAAAACTGCTTGCGGCTTTAATGTAATGTCTGGTCCCGGTAATATGGATGAAAATCTTTAAGGAAAAATGGCATAGCTACCCCATAACACACCCCCCCCCTACCCCAGCCCATTACCAGCCCCTTTGGGTCTTGTATGGATATTAAGGGGAACCCCGCACCCAAAATAAAAAAAGGCCCTATATACTCTGAACAGTAGTATACAGGCGGTGCAAACAATACAGGGACTCTAGGTTTGTTCTTAAGTAGAATCTGTTTGTAATTTTGAACAGGTACATTTTTTAACCACTTAACGACCGCCCACTGTAAATATATGTCGGCAGAATGGCACCGACAGGCACAATCACGTATATGTACGTGATCGCCTTTGTATAGTTGGGGGGTCCGATCCTTTACAGTGAGCGGCTGTTAATTGTTCAGGAGCGATCAGGAATGAGGGGACGGCCGTTCGATTCCGGCCACCCCCTCGCGATCGCTCCCGTCGAATGAGAAAGCTTCCCTGCCTGTGTAATGTAAACACAGGCAGAGGAAGTGATGTCATCTCTCCTCGTGTCGGTCTTTTCGATCCGGCGCGAGGAGTGAAGACATCTCACAGTAAGTGCACCAACAGCCCACTGACACCAGTACACGTAGGCACACTTTTCACCCCCCAGTCACCCCCAGATCACCCCCCAGATCACCTCCAGTACCCCCAGTCACAGTGCACCGTTTGCAGTGGTCATTTTTTTACTGATCACTGCTAGGGATGAGCTTCGTGTTCGAGTCGAACATACGTTCGACTCGAACATTGGCTGTTCGATCGTTCGACGAAGATCGAACGATTTGGGCCGTTCGCGCCAAATTCGAGTGACGCGAACGGCCCACAATGCACTACGCCATCGCAGTGTCATCCAGGCGCTGTGATTGGCCAAGCATGCACTGTGACCCCGCATGCTTGGCCAATCACAGCGCCGGCAGCGAGGAGAGCAATGATTGGCCACAGGCAGGATGCCTGTGGCCAATTATTGCTGAGGGTGTTTAGTACACGCCCCACACTATAAAAGGCCGCCAGCACGGCGGCCTAGTGTAGTGTGTTCCGGAGCAGGGATAGAGTAGCATAGGCAGGGACAGTGACTGTTATTTCTTTCTTGCTTAACCTGGATTCCTTTAGTTTAGGGAAAGAGAAGGATAGGTAGGGAGAGTGTCAGTGTGTTTTGTGCTTCTGCTATAGTGTGCTTAAAAAAAAACATTTATTCTAGGGACAGAAAACTCTAGGTAGGGACAGTGTCAGTTTCTTTCACTCTGCAAGTCCTTGTTTCCAGGGACCTGTAAGGACAGTGAGTTAATTGTCCTTGTGCTATATTGTGCTTAAAAAAAACATTTATTCTAGGGACAGAAAACTCTAGGTAGGGACAGTGTCAGTTTCTTTCACTCTGCAAGTCCTTGTTTCCAGGGACCTGTAAGGACAGTGAGTTAATTGTCCTTGTGCTATATTGTGATTAAAAAAAACATTTTTTCTAGGGACAGAAAACTCTAGGTAGGGACAGTGTCAGTTTCTTTCACTCTGCAAGTCCTTGTTTCCAGGGACCTGTAAGGACAGTGAGTTAATTTTCCTTGTGCTATATTGTGATTAAAAAAAACATTTTTTCTAGGGACAGAAAACTGTAGGTAGGGAGAGTGTTTTTTTTCTTTCACTCTGCAAGTCCTTGTTTCCAGGGACCTGTAAGGACAGTGAGTTAATTTTCCTTGTGCTATATTGTGATTAAAAAAAACATTTTTTCTAGGGACAGAAAACTGTAGGTAGGGAGAGTGTTTTTTTTCTTTCACTCTGCAAGTCCTTGTTTCCAGGGACCTGTAAGGACAGTGAGTTAATTGTCCTTGTGCTATATTGTGCTTAAAAAAAACATTTTTTCTAGGGACAGAAAACTCTAGGTAGGGAGAGTGTTTTTTTTTTTTCACTCTGCAAGTCCTTGTTTCCAGGGACCTGTAAGGACAGTGAGTTAATTGTCCTTGTGCTATATTGTGCTTAAAAAAAACATTTATTCTAGGGACAGAAAACTCTAGGTAGGGACAGTGTCAGTTTCTTTCACTCTGCAAGTCCTTGTTTCCAGGGACCTGTAAGGACAGTGAGTTAATTTTCCTTGTGCTATATTGTGCTTAAAAAAAACATTTATTCTAGGGACAGAAAACTCTAGGTAGGGACAGTGTCAGTTTCTTTCACTCTGCAAGTCCTTGTTTCCAGGGACCTGTAAGGACAGTGAGTTAATTGTCCTTGTGCTATATTGTGCTTAAAAAAAACATTTATTCTAGGGACAGAAAACTCTAGGTAGGGACAGTGTCAGTTTCTTTCACTCTGCAAGTCCTTGTTTCCAGGGACCTGTAAGGACAGTGAGTTAATTTTCCTTGTGCTATATTGTGATTAAAAAAAACATTTATTCTAGGGACAGAAAACTCTAGGTAGGGACAGTGTCAGTTTCTTTCACTCTGCAAGTCCTTGTTTCCAGGGACCTGTAAGGACAGTGAGTTAATTTTCCTTGTGCTATATTGTGATTAAAAAAAACATTTTTTCTAGGGACAGAAAACTGTAGGTAGGGAGAGTGTTTTTTTTCTTTCACTCTGCAAGTCCTTGTTTCCAGGGACCTGTAAGGACAGTGAGTTAATTTTCCTTGTGCTATATTGTGCTTAAAAAAAACATTTTTTCTAGGGACAGAAAACTGTAGGTAGGGAGAGTGTTTTTTTTCTTTCACTCTGCAAGTCCTTGTTTCCAGGGACCTGTAAGGACAGTGAGTTAATTGTCCTTGTGCTATATTGTGCTTAAAAAAAACATTTATTCTAGGGACAGAAAACTCTAGGTAGGGACAGTGTCAGTTTCTTTCACTCTGCAAGTCCTTGTTTCCAGGGACCTGTAAGGACAGTGAGTTAATTTTCCTTGTGCTATATTGTGATTAAAAAAAACATTTTTTCTAGGGACAGAAAACTGTAGGTAGGGAGAGTGTTTTTTTTCTTTCACTCTGCAAGTCCTTGTTTCCAGGGACCTGTAAGGACAGTGAGTTAATTGTCCTTGTGCTATATTGTGCTTAAAAAAAACATTTTTTCTAGGGACAGAAAACTCTAGGTAGGGAGAGTGTTTTTTTTTTTTCACTCTGCAAGTCCTTGTTTCCAGGGACCTGTAAGGACAGTGAGTTAATTGTCCTTGTGCTATATTGTGCTTAAAAAAAACATTTATTCTAGGGACAGAAAACTCTAGGTAGGGACAGTGTCAGTTTCTTTCACTCTGCAAGTCCTTGTTTCCAGGGACCTGTAAGGACAGTGAGTTAATTTTCCTTGTGCTATATTGTGCTTAAAAAAAACATTTTTTCTAGGGACAGAAAACTGTAGGTAGGGAGAGTGTTTTTTTTCTTTCACTCTGCAAGTCCTTGTTTCCAGGGACCTGTAAGGACAGTGAGTTAATTGTCCTTGTGCTATATTGTGCTTAAAAAAAACATTTATTCTAGGGACAGAAAACTCTAGGTAGGGACAGTGTCAGTTTCTTTCACTCTGCAAGTCCTTGTTTCCAGGGACCTGTAAGGACAGTGAGTTAATTTTCCTTGTGCTATATTGTGATTAAAAAAAACATTTTTTCTAGGGACAGAAAACTGTAGGTAGGGAGAGTGTTTTTTTTCTTTCACTCTGCAAGTCCTTGTTTCCAGGGACCTGTAAGGACAGTGAGTTAATTTTCCTTGTGCTATATTGTGATTAAAAAAAACATTTTTTCTAGGGACAGAAAACTGTAGGTAGGGAGAGTGTTTTTTTTCTTTCACTCTGCAAGTCCTTGTTTCCAGGGACCTGTAAGGACAGTGAGTTAATTGTCCTTGTGCTATATTGTGCTTAAAAAAAACATTTTTTCTAGGGACAGAAAACTCTAGGTAGGGAGAGTGTTTTTTTTTTTTCACTCTGCAAGTCCTTGTTTCCAGGGACCTGTAAGGACAGTGAGTTAATTGTCCTTGTGCTATATTGTGCTTAAAAAAAACATTTATTCTAGGGACAGAAAACTCTAGGTAGGGACAGTGTCAGTTTCTTTCACTCTGCAAGTCCTTGTTTCCAGGGACCTGTAAGGACAGTGAGTTAATTTTCCTTGTGCTATATTGTGCTTAAAAAAAACATTTTTTCTAGGGACAGAAAACTGTAGGTAGGGAGAGTGTTTTTTTTCTTTCACTCTGCAAGTCCTTGTTTCCAGGGACCTGTAAGGACAGTGAGTTAATTGTCCTTGTGCTATATTGTGCTTAAAAAAAACATTTATTCTAGGGACAGAAAACTCTAGGTAGGGACAGTGTCAGTTTCTTTCACTCTGCAAGTCCTTGTTTCCAGGGACCTGTAAGGACAGTGAGTTAATTTTCCTTGTGCTATATTGTGATTAAAAAAAACATTTTTTCTAGGGACAGAAAACTGTAGGTAGGGAGAGTGTTTTTTTTCTTTCACTCTGCAAGTCCTTGTTTCCAGGGACCTGTAAGGACAGTGAGTTAATTTTCCTTGTGCTATATTGTGATTAAAAAAAACATTTTTTCTAGGGACAGAAAACTGTAGGTAGGGAGAGTGTTTTTTTTCTTTCACTCTGCAAGTCCTTGTTTCCAGGGACCTGTAAGGACAGTGAGTTAATTGTCCTTGTGCTATATTGTGCTTAAAAAAAACATTTTTTCTAGGGACAGAAAACTGTAGGTAGGGAGAGTGTTTTTTTTTTTTCACTCTGCAAGTCCTTGTTTCCAGGGACCTGTAAGGACAGTGAGTTAATTTTCCTTGTGCTATATTGTGCTTAAAAAAAACATTTATTCTAGGGACAGAAAACTCTAGGTAGGGACAGTGTCAGTTTCTTTCACTCTGCAAGTCCTTGTTTCCAGGGACCTGGAGAGACATTGAGTGAATTGTCCTTGTGCTATATTGTGATTAAAAAAAACATTTATTCTAGGGACAGAAAACTCTAGGTAGGGACAGTGTCAGTTTCTTTCACTGTGAAAGTCCTTGTTTCAAGGGACAGAGAAGGACACCTGAAGGTAGCCCTTATTGCTTTTTTCCCATCTCCCTGCAGGCCATCTATTAGAATGTCTGGAAGGCAAACAAGGAGAGGCAGACAGTCAGGAGGCAATAAAAGAGGGCAAGCAGGCTCTGTGTCTGGGGGCAACAGTGCTGGTCGTGGACGCGGTGCATTGTCATCAGCACATGGCCATGGGACACGCTTGTCCTTCTTTTCGGCAGCTGGACATGTTGAGCCACATCATGCCGAAGACTTGGTAGAGTGGATGACCAAGCCCTCCTCCTCCTCCTCATCCTCTCTCACCCAGGCTCAGGGTACTGGAAAAGCAGCTGCCAAAGCGTCGTCTTCCCTGGTATCAATGTCAGACAAATCATCAGTCACTCCTTCCCTAGACCCACCATGTCCTCCTCCTGAGGAGTCCCCCGAACTGTTTCAGCACAGTGTTGGGTACATGCTCCAGGAGGATGCCCAGCGTTTCGAAGGGTCTGATGATGAAACCCAGCTAGAGGAAGGCAGTAGCGTGAGAGCAGACAGAGGGGATGCTCAAGAAGGACACCAATCTGGCAGTCATGTTCCAGCAGCTGCAGCATACTGCCAGATTGGCTCCAGTGATGAGGAGGGAGGGGATGATGAGGTCAATGACTCCACGTGGGTGCCTAATAGGAGAGAGGAGGAGGAGGAGGATGAGGAGGAGGCACATCTCCAACGAGGCAGGATGCCCTTTGGTGGCCAGCGTAAGGGCAGTACACCGACGGAATCACACCGCAGAGCTCCGCCTGTGCAGGGCGCTGCCTCTGCCCGTCATTCAAAAAGTTCTTTGGTGTGGGCCTTTTTTGAGGCTAGTGCATCAGATCGCACAGCTGCTGTTTGCAACATATGTCTCAAGCGTATATCGCGTGGCCAAAACATCAGCCGCTTGGGTACCACATGCCTGACCAGACATATGTTGACCTGCCATGCAGCTCGTTGGCAAGCCTACCTCAAAGACCCACACCAAAGAACAAAGCGGACCTCTCCTTGCACCGCATCAGCTGGGATCTCCAACCCCACTATAACTTCAGTCCTCTCTGAAACATGCACTGAGAGGAATGAAGGTGTAGAATTAGGTGTGTCACAGCCAAGTACTTGCGCCCACTCTGCTAGCAGTACACCGACGTCCGATTCTAGCAGGCAAATTTCCCTGCCCCAGCTGCTGGACCGTCGAAAGAAGTTCACTCCCAGCCATCCACATGCCCAGCGGTTGAATGCTAGCTTGGCTAAATTGCTAGCGCTTCAACTGCTGCCTTTTCAGTTGGTAGACTCGGCCCCCTTCCGTGAGTTTGTGCAATGTGCGGTTCCTCAGTGGCAGGTTCCCAAACGCCACTTTTTCTCACGGAAGGCTATTCCGGCTCTCTACCGGCATGTGGAAGGCAATGTCTTGGCCTCGCTGGACAGGGCGGTCAGCGGTAAGGTGCATATTACCGCTGACTCATGGTCCAGCAGGCATGGACAGGGACGTTACCTTTCTTTCACGGCCCATTGGGTCACTCTTTTGGCAGCTGGGAAGGATTCAGGACAAGGTGCAGTAGTGTTGGAGGTTGTCCCACCGCCACGCCTCCAAAATGCTACTACTGGTTGTGACACACCTCTCTCCTCCACCCCCTCCTCTTCTTCTTCCTCCATGGCCTCTTCCTGTGGTTTGTCCTATGAACCAGCGGTGCTCCGTAGCCGTTCACGGGGCTACGCAAGTACGCAGGCAAAAAGATGCCATGCCGTGCTTGCGCTGGTGTGTTTGGGGGACAGAAGCCACACTGGGGCAGAGGTCCTGTCTGCTCTGCAGGGCCAGGCCGAGAGGTGGTTGACGCCACGCCAGCTTAAGCCAGGAATGGTGGTTTGCGACAATGGCACCAACCTCCTCTCCGCCCTCCGACAGGGACAACTGACCCATGTGCCCTGTGTGGCTCACGTCCTTAACCTGGTGGTGCAGCGCTTCTTGGGCAGGTACCCGGGCTTACAGGATGTCCTGAGGCAGGCCAGGAAAGTCTGTGTGCATTTCCGCAGATCTTATAATGCCAGTGCTCGCCTGGCTGAGCTGCAAAAGGAGTTGAACCTGCCCAAGAACCGCCTTATATGTGACATGCCCACCAGGTGGAACTCAACGTTGGCCATGCTGCAGCGGCTGCACACGCAGCAGAGGGCCATCAATGAGTACCTGTGCGACTACGGCACCAGGACAGGGTCAGGGGAGCTTGGTTTTTTTTCTCCACGCCAGTGGGGCATGATCAGGGATGCATGCACTGTCCTGGCACCATTTGAGGAGGCCACGAGGATGGTGAGCAGTGACAGTGCATGCATCAGTGACACTGTACCTCTTGTCCACCTGTTGGAGCACACGCTGCGTGGAATAATGGACAGGGCACTTGAGGCAGAACAGAGGCAGGAAGAGGAGGACTTCCTTGCCTCTCAAGGCCCCCTTTACCCAGACAGTGTTCCTTCTGTCCCACCCATCGCACAGGAAGAGGAGGAGGAGGAGGAGGAGGAGGAGGAGGAGGAGGATTGTGTCAGCATGGAGGTGGAGGCTGGCACTCAGCATCATCAGCAGCAGTCTTTTAGGGATGATTTACAGTCCCAAGAAACCAGTGGACTTGTACGTGGCTGGGAGGAGGTGGCTGCGGATCATGTCGTCCTTAGTGACCCAGAGGACTCCGGAGCGAATGCCTCAGCAAACCTACGCTGCATGGCCTCCCTGATCCTGCAAAGTCTGCGGAAGGATCCTCGTATTCTTCGGATCAAGGAGAGGGACCATTACTGGCTGGCCACTCTCCTTGATCCACGGTACAAGGGTAAGGTTGCGGACCTTATGTTACCGTCGCAGAGGGAGCAGAGGATGAGACAACTCCGGGAGGCCTTGCAGAAAGGTCTGTGCAACGCGTTCCCAGAGACTGGGAGGTTGCAAACTCCTGGTCCTGGACAACGAGTTGCTGAGGCTTCGGCCAGTCAAAGAAGGAGCGGTGGGGAAGGTGGCCGTCTGACCGATGCGTTCAGACAATTCTTTAGTCCGCAGCCCCAAAGTATGATCGGTTCCAGCAACCATCGCCAGCGTCTGATAAACATGGTGCAGGAATATCTAGGGGCAAGGTCAGACTTGGACACCTTCCCCACCGAAAATCCTCTGGCTTACTGGGTCTTGAGGATGGATCACTGGCCAGAGCTTGCACAGTATGCAATTGAGCTACTGGCCTGTCCTGCATCCAGCGTTCTTTCGGAACGCACATTCAGTGCTGCTGGAGGATTTGTCACGGATCACAGGGTGCGCCTGTCCACCGACTCGGTTGATCGACTGACTTTCATCAAGATGAACCAGTCTTGGATCACCACCAGCTACCACACACCTGATGCTGATATAACAGACTAATTGATTTTAAAATGTCACATCCCTTCAAGACTGATGCTGATGCTGAGTGCCTGTGCTGTTATGTTGACTGGCTATCCTCCTCCTCCGAGTCCTCAATGATACGATTGATGATGATAGCTTGGAAGATCATTTTTGTTTATGGGTGCCGCCACCAGTGCCTAACGCCCAATTTTTCAGCCCCTGTTTAACAGGGGCGTGTAATTACAATTTTTGAAGCAATACTTTGCAACAGGGCTCATTGCTGTGCTCCAAGTACAGTATCTGTGAGGAGTTGCAGTGTTGTGCCACCAGTGCCTAAGGCCCAATTTTTCAGCCCCTGTTTAACAGGGGCGTGTCATTACAATTTTTGAAGCAATACTTTGCAACAGGGCTCATTGCTGTGCTCCAAGTACAGTATCTGTGAAGGGTTGCAGTGTTGTGCCACCAGTGCCTAAGGCCCAATTTTTCAGCCCCTGTTCAACAGGGGCATGTAATTACAATTCTTGATCTAATAATTCACAGCAGGGCCCATTGCTGCACCCACCAAGAGTAACTGTCAGGGCTTACAGTGTTGTGGCACCAGCACCACCATCAAAGGCCCAATTTTTACTACCACTGTTCAACAATTATATGTAATTAAAATTCCTGATATAATAGTTGACAGCAGGGCGTTCCAGCACCAACCAAGAGTAACTGTGAGTGCTTACAGTGTTGTGCCAACACCAACAACTAAGGGGCCTATTTCTGCAGAGTATATACGGCAGGTCCCTACTTTCAAACATCCAACTTACAAACGACTCCTACTTGCAAACGCAAGAAGACAACAGGAAGTGAGAGGAAATCTACCACTAGGAAGGAAAATTCTCTCCTGTAAGAATAAATATGGGAGAAAGGTGTCTCCTCTGTACTGATGCTTTATCAGCAATCCTTGTTTCAAGAAAAACACCACATTTCAAAAACAGTTGTCATTAGGACGGAAAGTGAGGTGAAATGTTCTGAACAGGGGCACAGACAGCAAAACAAATGTTACAGGGGTGATAACCCTTACCTATGTTTTCCAAAAAGTTTAAAAATAGATTTTTGGTCTGGAGCTACACTTCAACAATGTACCTGTTCAAAATTACAAACAGATTCTACATAAGAACAAACCTACAGTCCCTGTCTTGTATGCACCGCCTGTATACGGCTGTTCAGAGTATATAGGGCCTTTTTTATTTTATGTGCGGGGTTCCCCTTAATATCCATACAAGACCCAAAGGGGCTGGTAATGGGCTGGGGTAGGGGGGGGGTCATGGGGTAGCTATGCCATTTTTCTTAAAGATTTTCATCCATATTACCGGGACCAGACATTACATTAAAGCCGCAAGCAGTTTTAAATGGCTTTTTTTTCCTTTAGAAGTGTCATTTTGTGCAGGGACAGTTCTAAACACGGGAAACACGTGGCACTTCACAGGCATACTTTAGACACCCCCCAGGTACGATATTTAAAGGAATATTTGACTTTTTTTTTTTCACTTTATGCATCATTAAAATGACTGCTCCCGGAAAACGACCGTTTTTAAAACTTATTTTTGCATTGATACATGTCCCCTGGTGCAGAACCCGGGTTCCCAAACCCTTTTTAGGACAATAACATGCATAATAGTTGTTATAATTAGCACTTTAGAATTCGAACGTTCGCATCCATTGTATTTAATAGGGTTCTAATGTTCGTTCGAACTTTCGGTCCGTTCGCGGGTTCTGGTGCGAACCGAACCCGGGGGTGTTCGGCTCATCACTAATCACTGCAATCAGTGTCATTTGTGACAGTAAAAAGTTGCAGGGCAGTTAGGTTTAGGCCCCTTTAGGTCCAGGGTAGCCCCCTAACCCCCCCTAATAAAGGTTTAACCTCTTGATTGCCCCACAGGTAACCCTTTCACCCCCTAACGCCAGCGTCACTAAGCGATCGTATTTCCGATCGCTGTATTTAGTGCCGGTGGTGCCCTAGATAGCCAGTTATTTATTTTTAGTTTCGCCGCAGGTTTTTATAGCGTCAGGTACCCCCAAATATTATTTTAACCCCCTGATTGCCCCTAGAGTTAACCCTTTCACCAGTGATCACCGTATAAGTTTTACTGGTGACACTGGTTAGCCGGTTAGTTATTTAGTTATTTAGGTTACCCGTCAGGTTTTTATATAGCGTCGGGTACCCCCATATATAACCTAATGAAGGTTTTAACCCCCTGATTGCCCCTAGTTAACCCTTTCACCAGTGATCACCATATAAGTTTTACGGGTGACGCTGGTTGGTTAGTTTGCTTTTTATAGCATCAGGGCACCCGCCGTATATAACCCAATAAAGTTTTAACCCCCTAATCGCCCGGCGGGTGATATCAATTAGGTTTTAGCGCCAGAGAGGGTCTGCGTCGCCCCAGGCAGCGTCAGGTTAGTGCCAGTAACGCTAACACCCACGGGCAAAGCATACACCTCCCTTAGTGGTATAGTATCTGAACAGATCTATACTAGCGTCCCCAGCGGTTTAGGGTTCCCAAAAACGCAGTGTTAGCGGGATCAGCCCAGATACCTGCTAGCACCTGCGTTTAGCCCCTCCGCCCAGCCCAGCTAAGCCCAGCCCACCCAAGTGCAGTATCGATCGATCACTGTCACTTACCAAACACAACACACATAACTGCAGCGTTCGCAGAGACAGTCCTGATCCCTGCGATCGCTAACAGTTTTTTTGGTAGCGTTTGATACATTTGCTGACAGTCAGGTGCTTTTTTTTCCTGTGAATCTTACTAGTGTACCCCTAAATTTAGAGCCCAAAATGGCAAGACGAAGGTACACTAGTAAAGAGGCCTACGAGATTCTGAGCATGACAGATAGTGAAGAGGTGGTCACGCATCTGTCAGATTCAGGCTCAGAATATCTTCCCGTAGAAGACAGTGATGTCAGCGGCTCCATGTCAGATAGCTCTGATGACGAAGATGAGGTCCCTGCTAAGGTCAGGCGTACCCGATCCCGATCTTCTGAGGTTGTTGAGGAGCAAGAACCGCAGGGCTCTCGTATCATGGAGCAGAGTAGTACTAGCGCCGCTATTCCTTCTGGTGAATTGGCAAGCACCAGCGGCCTAGTACAGCCTGGGCGTACATCCAGCACTGCAGTATCATGTGGTGACGTGGCGAGTCCCATAAGTGCAGTTCAAGCTGGCGAGGTGGCAAGCACAAGTAGTGTCCCGCTGCCACCAAGAAGACAAAGGCAGGCCCGTCGTGCCCATAGTGCCCTTCCTGCAGAATTTGCCTATCCTGATTGGGTCCCCACCACTTCTGCAGAACCCGTACTTCCCCCATTCACTGCCCAACCCGGTATTCAGGTGGAAACAGCTGATTTTATGCCGATTGATTTTTATTCGCTGTTTTTCACGGAAGATCTCTATAGATCTATTGTGGACCAGAGTAATTTATATGCTGGTCAATTCATCGCCGCTAACCCCCAGTTGCCTTCCATTGCCAAAGATTGGAAACCAATTACGGTTTCCGAATTTAAGACCTTTCTGGGCCTTTCCCTCAACATGGGCACACATAAATTCCCGTCATTGCGTGCTTATTGGTCCACGCACCCAATTGACCACATGCCCGTGTTCTCTGCCTCCATGCCCAGGAAACGATACGAGCAGATTTTGCGGTTCATGCACTTCAACGACAATGAACTTTGTCGTCCACGTGTAGACCCTGAATACGACCGGCTCTATAAAATTTGGCCCCTCATAAACCACTTCAACGAACGTTTTGCAGCCTTGTTTATTCCCGATCAAGTTGTCTGCGTTGATGAGTCCCTGATTAAATTTTCTGGCCGCTTGGCTTTCAAGCAGTACCTTCCCAGCAAGCGTGCCAGATACGGGGTCAAGCTCTATAAGTTCTGTGACAGGGCAACAGGCTATGTATGGAGCTTTATGGTTTATGAGGGAAAAGATAGTCAGGTTGAGCCGGTCAACTGCCCGGATTACATAGGGAGCGCTGGCAAGATAGTGTGGAACTTGGTGTCACCCTTATTCGGAAAGGGATACCACTTGTATGTGGACAATTATTACACGAGCGTGCCACTGTTTAGTCACTTGTTTGATCATCAGATTGGAGCATGTGGCACCGTGCGACCTAATTGCTGGGGCTTTCCCCAGCGGCTTGTAGATGCCCGTCTTAGGCTGGGGGAGAGAGCCTGCTTGAAGTGTAATAACTTGCTCGCTATGAAGTGGAGGGACAATAAGAATGTTTTCCTTCTTACCTCCCTTCATGCAGACACGACAGTCCAAATTCGTACGGCGACTGGTGTTGTGGAGAAACCCCTCTGTGTCCACGAATATAACAAAAATATGGGAGGGGTGGACCTCAACAACCAGTTGTTGGCGCCGTATCTAATTGACCGTAAGGCGAGATGCTGGTACAAAAAAGTGTCTCTATCCTTATTCCAATTGGCTTTGCTGAACGCTCATGTGCTATACAGAGCTTCAGGCGGGACGTTATCTCTTCTAAAATTGCAGAATGAGATCGTCACAGACCTCCTGTATCCAGGCGGTTCTGCACCTCACCATCCCAAACCAAATGCAGTAAGCCGGCTGCATGAGAGGCATTATCCGTATGCCCCAGAGAGTACCCCTACCCAACGAACCCCCCAAAAAAGATGTTGTGTCTGTAGCAAGCGCGGATTTAGGAGTGACACCCGTGTTTTTTGTCCACTCTGTCCTGACAAACCTGGTCTTTGCATTGGTGAATGTTTTGAACGCTACCACTCAAAAGTGAAGTTTTAGCGTAGGGTACAGCATTTCACAGACTAGGACACACTTACACAGGGTCTCCCAAGATGCCATTACATTTTGAGAGACCCGAACGATTACAGTTGTTGAAGTTACAAAAAAAAGTGTAAAAAAGAAAAAAAAAACGTAAA
Organism: Rana muscosa; assembly: GCA_029206835.1. Taxonomy (NCBI): domain Eukaryota; kingdom Metazoa; phylum Chordata; class Amphibia; order Anura; family Ranidae; genus Rana; species Rana muscosa. Next base: position 876,032,887 of record CM055118.1, read on the forward strand.
AAACAAAACACAAAAAAAATAAAAAAATAAAAAAAACCAAAATAGTTGTCGTTTTATTGTTCTCTCTCTCTCTCTATTTTCTCTCTATTGTTCTGCTCTTTTTTACTGTATTCTATTCTGCAATGTTTTATCATGCTTGCTTTTCAGGTATGTAATTTTTTGTTTTCAGGTGCGCCATTCAACTGCAGCGCGGAATTATTTATCTTGACAGCAACAGCGTTTGCTCCCACGATACATAAAGCCGTGACTCCAGTGCTGTAGGAGGTTATTTTCACCACCACAGTTAAAAAAAAAGAGCATATATGCCGAAGCATGGGGGCAGCAGGGGCGGAGGAGCAATTTTGCTCCTAATGCCGCGTACATACGGTCGAAATTCCGACGGAGGCTTGCCCGTGGAAAAGTCAGACCGTGTGTATGCGGCATAACTTTTTTGCGGGAGGATGCCCCCATGCTTCGGCATATATATATTTTAGGCACAGGTTGCGTTAAAAAAATGTTTTATTTTTTACTAGGTTTTGTTTTGGTATTTGCTTTGCAGGTATGGTATGGTAAGGTCTAATGCCCCATACACACGATCATTTTTAATGTCATTTTTAAAACTGACGTTTTTCTTGTCATTTTTTTTCTTGTTTCCTCTCAAGCCTGTCTTGCATACACACCATCATTTTAAAAAATATTCAAGAAAAGCGCAGTGACGTACACCACGTACGACGGCACTATAAAGGGGAAGTTCCGTTCGAATGGCGCCACCCTTCATGTTAGTAAAGTTTGTTGAGAGACGATTCGCTCTTTTCAGTCTAGTGCTTTTCAGTCCGTTACAGCATGACGAATGTGCTATCTCCATTACGAACGCTAGTTTTACCAGAACGAGCGCTCCAGTCTCATACTTGATTCTGAGCATGCGCATTTTTTTTCACGTCGTTAAAGCATACACACTATCGTTTTTCACGTCGTTAAAAAAAACGACATGAAAAACGACGTTTAAAAAGAGAGCATGTCCGGAATTTTTAATGGCCGTTTTTCACGTCTTTAAAAATGCTCTGGAGCCTACACACGATCATTTTTAATGGCCATTTTTAAAAATGGCATTTTTAACGGCATGAAAAACGATCGTGTGTACGCGGCATTACTGTTGTACTGTAATGTTACTTTGTTTTAATGTTAACCATCATTTGCTTAGCAGGTACACCATTCAGTTGCAGAGCGGATCTATTTATCTTGACAGCAACAGCGTTTGCTCCCACGATACATAAAGCCGTGACTCCAACGCTGTAGGAGGTGATTTCACCACCACAGTTAAAAAAAAGAGCATATATGCCGAAGCATGGGGGCAGCAGGGGCGGAGGAGCGATTTTGCTCCTAATGCCGCGTATATACGGTCGAAATTCCGACGGAGGCTTGCCCGTGGAAAAGTCCGACCGTGTGTACGCGGCATAACCTTTTATGCCGCGTACATACGGTCGAAATTCCGACGAAGGCTTGCCCGTGGAAAAGTCAGACCGTGTGTACGCGGCATAACTTTTTTGCGGGAGGATGCCCCCATGCTTCGGCATATATAAATGGTGCATGTATGCCCATCATTAGAAGTGGGTGGATGAAGGGAGGTATTCTAATGGTGGGCATACCCACCGATCAATCTCTTTTTTTCGTTCAGCCAACAGGCTGCATGAAAAAAAAGATTACAATACATGTCCAACAAGGACCAGCAACATACTGGTATGTTGCTGGACTTTGAATGTTTTATACCAGAATGATGCCTGCAGGTTTAGGTATCATCTTGGTATCATTCTTTTCAGCCAGTGGCCGGCTTTCATGTAAAAGCAATTCTAGCAGATAATTAGCCTCTAGACTGCTTTTACAAGCAGTGGGAGGGAATGCCCCCCCCCTGGATATAAACAGCGCCATTGGGAAATTGGGAAAGCATTTTATCACACCGATCTTGGTGTGGTCAGATGCTTTGAGGGCAGAGGAAAGATCTAGGGTCTAACCCCCCAATTTTTTTAAAAAAAAAAGAGTACCTGTCACTACTTATTGCTATCATAGGGGATAATTACATTCCCTGAGATAACAATAAAAATGGTAAAAAAAAAAAAAATATGGAAGGAACAGTTTAAAAATAAAATAAAAAAGCAAAATAAATAATAAAAAAAAAAAAAACCCACCGCTGTCCCCCCCTGCTCTTGTGCAAAGGTGAACGCAAGCGTCGGTCTAGCCTCATATGTAAACAGCAATTGCATCATGCATGTGAGGTATCACTGCGAAGGTCAGATTGAGGGCAGTAATTTTAGCAGTAGACCTCCTCTGTAAATCTAACGTGGTAACCTGTAAAGGCTTTTAAATGCTTTTGAAAATGAATGTAGTTTGTCGCCGCTGCGCGTTTGTGCGCAATTTTAAAGCATGTCGTGTTTGGTATTCATGTACTCGGCCTAAGATCATCTTTTTTATTTCATCAAACCTTTGGGCAATATAGTGTTTTTTAGTGTATTAAAAATAAAAAAAGTGTGTTTTTCCCCCAAAAAATGCGTTTGAAATATCGCTGCGCAAATACTGTGTGGAAAAAAAATGCAACACCCACTATTTTAATCTATAGGGCCTTTGCTTTAAAAAAATATATAATGTTTGGGGGTTCAACATAATTTTCTTGCAAAAATAAAAATGTTTTCATGTAAACAAAAAGTGTCAGAAAGGGCTTTGTCTTCAAGTGGTTAGAAGAGTGGCTGATGTGTGACATAAGCTTCCTAATGTTGTGCATAAAATGCCAGGACAGTTCAAAACCCCCCCAAATGACCCCATTTTGGAAAGTAGACACCTCAAGCTATTTGCTGAGAGGCATGTTGAGCCCATTGAATATTTTTTTTTTTGTCCCAAGTGATTGAATAATGACAAAAAGAAAAAAAAAAGAAAAAATGTACAAAAAGTTGTCACTAAATGATATATTGCTCAAACATGCCATGGGCATATGTGGAATTGCACCCCAAAATACATTCTGTTTCTTCTCCTGAGTACGGGGATACCACATGTGTGAGACATTTTGGGAGCCTAGCCGCGTACAGGACCCCGAAAACCAAGCACCGCCTTCAGGATTTCTATGGGTGTAAATTTTTGATTTCACTCCTCACTGCCTATCACAGTTTCGGAGGCCATGGAATGCCCAGATGGCACAAAACCCCCCCAAATGACCCAATTTTGGAAAGTAGACACCCCAAGCTATTTGCTGAGAGGTATGTTGAGTATTTTGCAGATCTCGCTTTTTGTCACAAAGTTTTGAAAATTGAAAAAAGAAAAAAAAAGAAAAAAAAATGACTTTCTTCATTTTCAAAAACAAATGAGAGCTGTAAAATACTCATGCCTCTCAGCAAATAGCTTGGGGTGTCTACTTTCCAAAATGGGGTAATTTGTGGGGGTTTTGGGCTATCTTGGCATTTTATGGCTTTCAAAACTGTGATAGGTAGTGAGGAGTGAAATCAAAAATTTGTGCCCTTAGAAATCCTGAAGGCGGTGCTTGGTTTTCAGGGCCCCGTACGCGGCTAGGCTCTCAAAAAGTCCCACACATGTGGTACCCCTGTACTCAGGAGAAGCAGCCAAATGTATTTTGGGGTGCAATTCCGCATATAACCATGGCATGTTTGAGCAATATATCATTTAGTGACAACTTTTTGTACATTTTTTTTTTCTTTTTGTCATTATTCAATCACTTGGGACAAAAAAAAAATATTCAATGGGCTCAACATGCCTCTCAGCAATTTCCTTGGGGTGTCTACTTTCCAAAATGGGGTCATTTAGGGGGTTTTGTGCTATCTTGGCATTTTATGGCCTTCAAAACTGTGATAGGTATTGAGGAGTGAAATCAAAAATTTATGCCCTTAGAAACCTTGAAGGCGGTGCTTGGTTTTTGGGGTCTCGTACGCGGCTAGGCTCCCAAAAAGTCCCACACATGTGGTATCCCCGTACTCAGGAGAAGCAGCAGAATGTATTTTGGGGTGTAATTTCACATATGCCCATGGCATGTGTGAGCAATATATCATTTAGTGACAACTTTGTGCAAAAGAAAAAAGTTTGTCATATTCCCGCAACTTGTGGCAAAATATAAAATATTCCATGAACCCAACATGCCTCTCAGTAAATAGCTTGGGGTGTCTACTTTCCAAAATGGGGTCATTTGGGGGGGTTTTGTGCTATTTTGGCATTTTATGGCCTTCGAAACTGTGATAGGTAGTGAGGAGTGAAATCAAAAATTTACGCCCTTAGAAATCCTGAAGGCGGTGCTTGGTTTTTGGGGCCCCGTACGCGGCTAGGCTCCCAAAAAGTCCCACACATGTGGTATCCCCGTACTCAGGAGAAGCAGCAGAATGTATTTTGGGGTGCAATTCCACATATAACCATGGCATGTGTGAGCAATATATCATTTAGTGACAACTTTTTGAAATTTTTTATTTTTTTTGTCTTTTTTCAATCACTTAGGACAAAAAAAAAAATATTCAATGGGCTCAACATGCCTCTCAGCAATTTCCTTGGGGTGTCTACTTTCCAAAATGGGGTCACTTGGGGGGGTTTTGTACTGCCCTGCCATTTTAGCACCTCAAGAAATGAGATAGGCAGTCATAAATTTAAAGCTGTGTAAATTCCAGAAAATGTACCCTAGTTTGTAGACGCTATAACTTTTGCACAAACCAATAAATATACGCTTATTGACATTTTTTTTACTAAAGACATGTGGCTGAATACATTTTGGCCTAAATGTATGACTAAAATTGAGTTTATTCGATTTTTCTTATAACAAAAAGTAGAAAATATCATTTTTTTTCAACATTTTCGGTCTTTTTCCGTTTATATCGCAAAAAAAAAAAATCGCAAAGGCAATCAAATACCAATAAAAGAAAGCTCTATTTGTGGGAAGAAAAGGACACAAATTTCATTTGGGTACAACATTGCACGCATGTCCGCACAATTTACAGTTAAAGCAGCGCAGTGCAAAATTCTGAAATCACCTCTGGTCCTTTAGCTACCAAATGGTCCGGGGCTTAAGTGGTTAAGTGTAGCTCCAGCCAAAAAATCTATTTTTAAGCTTTTTGGAAAACATAGGGAAGGGTTATCACCCCTGTAACATTTGTTTTGCTGTCTGTGCACCTGTTCAGAACATTTCACCTCACTTTCCGTCCCAATGACAAATGTTTTTGAAAAGTGGGGTTTTTATTGAAACAAGGATTGGTGATAAAGCATCAGTAGAGAGGAGACACCTTTTTCCCATATTAACTCTTACAGGAGAGAATTTCCCCTCCTAGGGGTAGATTTCCTCTCACTTCCTGTTGTCTCCTTCCGTTTGCAAGTAGGAGTCTTTGTAAGTTGGATGTTTGAAAGTAGGGGCCTGCCGTATATACTCTGCTGAAATTTGCCCCTTAGATGTTGGTGTTGCCACAACACTGTGAGCCCTCACAGTTACTCTTGGTGGGCGCTGGAACGCCCTGCTGTGAACTATTATATCAGGAATTGTAATTACATGCCATTGTTGAACAGTGGTAGGAAAAATTGGGCCTTTGGTGGTGGTGCTGGTGCTACAACACTGTCAGCCCTCACAGTTACTCTTGGTGGGCGCATGAATGGGCCCTACTGTAAATTATTAGATCAAGAATTGTAATTGCATGCCCCTGTTGAAGAGGGGCAGAAAAATTGGGCCTTTGGTGGTGGTGGTGGTGGTGTTGCCACAACACTGTAAGCCCTCACAGTTACTCTTGGTGGGTGCAGGAATGGGCCCTGCTGTGAATTATTAGATCAAGAATTGTAATTACATGCCCCTGTTGAACAGGGGCTGAAAAATTAGGCCTTAGGCACTGGTGCCACAACACTGCAACCCCTCACAGATACTGTACTTGGAGCACAGCAATGAGCCCTGTTGCAAAGTATTGCATCAAAAATTGTAATTACACGCCCCTGTTAAACAGGGGCAGAAAAATTGGGCCTTAGGCACTGGTGCCACAACACTGCAACCCCTCACAGATACTGTACTTGGAGCACAGCAATGAGCCCTGTTGCAAAGTATTGCATCACAAATTGTAATTACACGCCCCTGTTAAACAGGGGCAGAAAAATTGAGCCTTAGGCACTGGTGCCACAACACTGCAACCCCTCACAGATACTGTACTTGGAGCACAGCAATGAGCCCTGTTGCAAAGTATTGCATCAAAAATTTTAATTACACGCCCCTGTTAAACAGGGGCTGAAAAATTGGGCCTTAGGCACTGGTGCTGGTGCCACGACACTGCAACCTCTCCCAGATACTCTAGTTGGAGTGCAGGAATGAGCCCTGCTGCAAAGCATTGCATCAAAAATTGTAATTACATGCCCCTGTTAAACAGGGGCTAAAAAATTGGGCCTTAGCCACTGGTGGCGGCACCCAGAAACAAAAAAGTTCTTCCAAGCTATCATCAAGAATCGGATCATTGAGGAGGAGGAGGATAGTCAGTCAACATACCAGGACAGTCACTCAGCATCAGTCTTGAAGGGATGTGACATTTTAAAATAAATTATTCTATTATATCAGCTTCAGGTGCTTGGTAGCTGGTGGTGATCCAAGACTGGTTCATCTTTATGAAGGTCAGTCGATCAACCGAGTCGGTGGACAGGCGCACCCTGTGATCCGTCACAAAGCCTCCAGCAGCACTGAATGTGCGTTCCGAAAGAACGCTGGATGCAGGACAGGCCAGTAGCTCAATTGCATACTGTGCAAGCTCTGGCCAGTGATCCATCCTCAAGACCCAGTAAGCCAGAGGATTTTCGGTGGGAAAGATGTCCAAGTCTGACCTTGCCCCTAGGTATTCCTGCACCATGTATATCAGACGCTGGCGATGGTTGCTGGAACCGATCATACCTTGGGGCTGTGGACTAAAAAATTGTCTGAACACATCGGTCAGACGGCCACCTTCTCCACCGCTCCTTCTGCTACTGACCGAAGCCTCAGCAACTTGTTGTCCAGGACCAAGAGTTTGTAACCTCCCAGTCTCTGGGAATGCATTGCACAGACCTTTCTGCAAGGCCTCCGGAGTTGTCTCATCCTCTGCTCCCTCTGCGACGTCAAGATAAGGTCCGCAACCTTACCCTTGTACCGTGGATCAAGGAGAGTGGCCAACCAGTAATGGTCCCTCTCATTGATCCAAAGAATACGAGGATCCTTCCGCAGACTTTGCAGGATCAGGGAGGCCATGCAGCGTAGGTTAGCTGAGGCATTCGGTCCGGAGTCCTCTGGGTCACTAAGGACGACATGATCTACAGCCACCTCCTCCCAGCCACGTACAAGTCCACGGGTTTGTTGGGACTGTAAATCATCCCTAAAAGACTGCTGCTGTTGATGCTGAGTGCCATGCTCCACCTCCATGCTGACACAATCCTCCTCCTCCTCCTCCTCGTCCTCTTCCTGTGTGATGGGTGGGACACAAGGAGCACTGTCTGGGTAAAGGGGGCCTTGAGAGGCAAGGAAGTCCTCCTCTTCCTTCCTCTGTTCTGCCTCAAGTGCCCTGTCCATTATTCCACGCAGCGTATGCTCCAACAGGTGGACAAGAGGTACAGTGTCACTGATGCATGCACTGTCACTGCTCACCATCCTCGTGGCCTCCTCAAATGGTGCCAGGACAGTGCATGCATCCCTCATCATGCCCCACTGGCGTGGTGAAAAAAACCCGAGCTCCCCTGACCCTGTTGCCGTAGTCGCACAGGTACTCATTGATGGCCCTCTGCTGCGTGTGCAGCCGCTGCAGCATGGCCAACGTTGAGTTCCACCTGGTGGGCATGTCACATATAAGGCGGTTCTTGGGCAGGTTCAACTCCTTTTGCAGCTCAGCCAGCCGAGCACTGGCATTATATGATCTGCGGAAATGCACACAGACTTTCCTGGCCTGCCTCAGGACATCCTGTAAGCCCGGGTACCTGTAAAAGTGTAAAAGAATCCACGCTAACCGTGACTAAACTTTGAATGAAATAATTAATAAACAAAAAACTATTATATATATAAAAATAAAAAATAGTGTTAGTGACAAAAATAAATTGGTGGGTGCTGCAAATAATAATAATAGCTGGAATAACCGCTAAATAGATATGTGCAAGAAGTGAAATATAAATGCGCAACCCTTCAAAAAGCAATCACAGTGCTAATATATTCCTATGTATACACACACACGAAAAAAACTGGAACAAAGTCCTGTGCTGAAAAAATATCCTCTATATAAGTGCTACTGGTAAGAAAACACTTGTGTAAAACAAAAAAACAAAAAAACAAAAAAAATAATAAATAAAGTTCCAAATAGAATTTGTTCATAAACGAGACGAGCAACCACATCTGCTGGTGTATGTGTGATAAAATCTTCAAAGCAGCTATAAGCGGAAATCCACATCCAACTTGCTCAGGTAAAGAATGGAAGAAATAGCAGCTTACCGGATGCGATGGATCTCTATTACGGAGATCTATAGGGGCTAAGACTCATATGGTAATCCCACAAGCAATCAGCAAAAGAACACCGGAATCAGATGGTATCTCCCTCTTCATGGACTTTCCAAGAGAAAACTCCCTCCAGGTGTCAGCTAATGCAAATAGCTCATGCAGCGAGATAAATGTTTTAAAATAAAAGGAAGAAAAATAAAAACCTCATGGTGCAGTACTTCTTAAAAAGTAGGATACCCTTTGTTTATCCTAGGTAAACAAATGACATCATGACACTTGTGTGAAATAGAAAAAAAATTTTTAAAAAATAATATATAAAGTTCCAAATAGAATTAGTTCATAAACGAGACAAGCAACCACATATGCTGGTGTATGTGTGATCAAATCTTCAAAGCAGCTATAAGCAAAAATCCATATCCAACTTGCTCAGGTAAAAAATGGAAGAAATAGCAGCTTACCGGATCAGATGGATCTCTATTACGGTCATCTATAGGGGCTCAGACTCATATGGTAATCCCACAAGCAATCAGCAAGGTAACACCGGAATCAGATGGTATCTCACTCTTCATGGACTTTCCAAGAGAAAACTCCCTCCAGGTGTCAGCTAATGCAAATAGCTCACGCAGCGAGATAAATGTTTTAAAATAAAAGGAAGAAAAATAAAAACCTCATGGTGCAGTATTTTTTAAAAAGTAGGATACCCTTTATTTATCCTGCGTAAAAAATGACATCATGTAGGTTTTCAAATTGAAGCGGCAAGCTCAAACAAAATGATACAGGTACTTCAGCTGCGGTCTATGCCGATCAGCTGTAGCGTAGTGACGTCACGTTCAACAGCTCCACCCGGGTGGAGCTGTTGAACGTGACGTTACTACGCTACAGCTGATCGGCATAGACCGCAGCTGAAGTACCTGTATCGTTTTGTTTGAGCTTGACGCTTCAATTTGAAAACCTACATGATGTAATTTTTTATCCAGGATAAATAAACGGTATCCCATTTTTTGAAAAGTACTGCACCATGAGGTTTTTATTTTTCTTCCTTTTATTTTAAAACATTTATCTCGCTGCATGAGCTATTTGCATTAGCTGACACCTGGAGGGAGTTTTCTCTTGGAAAGTCCATGAAGAGGGGGTTCACACTAGTGCGACACGACAGCCGTCCTACTTTGGATCCGACTTTGCCCTGCGACATGAAGCCGACATATGTCCGACTTTCAATGAACGGGGATCCGACTTGGATCCCAGCCAACACCAGGCACTGTGTTTGGTATGAATCTTGAGGGGGAACTCCAGGCCAAATTTTATTTAAAAAAACGGCATGGGTTCCCCCTCCAGAGGCATACCAGGCCCTTGGGTCTGGTCTGGATTTGAAGGGGAACCCCTACGCCGAAAAAACGGCGTGGGGGTCCCCCCCAAAATCCAAACCAGACCCTTATCCGAGCACGCAACCTGGCAGGCCGCAGGGGAAGAGGGGGGATGAGAGAGCGGCCCCCCCTCCCTCCTGAACCGTACCAGGATGCATGCCCTCAACATGGAGGGTTTGGTGCTCTGGGGCAGGGGGGCGACCTGCGGCCCCCCCACCCCAAAGCACCCTGTCCCCATGTTGATAAGGACAGGGCCTCTCCCCGACAATCCTGGCCGTTGGTTGTCGGGGTCTGCAGGTGGGGGGCTTATCGGAATCCGGGAGACCCCTTTAATAAGGGGGCCCCCAGATCCCGGCCCCCCACCCTATGTGAATGAGTATGGGGTACATCGTACCCCTACCCATTCACCTGGTGGAAAAAAATGGCAATAAAAACACAACACAGCTTTTTAAATTAATTTATTGCACAGCTCCGGGGGTCTCCGCGCTCTCTGGGAAGACCGGCCCCTCCACTAGCAAAATAGCTGGAAGAAGATAGTGGAGGGGCCGGCAGAAGGACAACGGAGAGCCGGACGAGACGACGGGAAGACCGGGCCTCCGCTAGCAAAAGAGCTGGAAGAAGATAGCGGAGGCCCGGCGGAAGAAAGAACCGGAGAGCGGGAGAAGAAGAAGGCGACGGAGAAGACCGGGCCCCGCTAGCAAAAGAGCTGGAAGAAGATAGCGGAGGCCCGGCAGAAGAAAGAACCGGAGAGCGCAGAGACCCCCGGAGCTGTGCAATAAATTAATTTAAAAAGCTGTGTTGTGTTTTTATTGCCATTTTTTTCCACCAGGTGAATGGGTAGGGGTACAATGTACCCCATACTCATTCACATAGGGTGGGGGGCCGGGATCTGGGGGCCCCCTTAGTAAAGGGGGGCTCCAGGATTCCGATAAGCCCCCCGCCCGCAGACCCCGACAACCAACGGCCAGGGTTGTCGGGAAGAGGCCCTGTCCTCATCAACATGGGGGCAGGGTGCTTTGGGGTGGGGGGGCCGCAGGTCGCCCCCCTGCCCCAGAGCACCAAACCCCCCATGTTGAGGGCATGAGGCCTGGTACGGTTCAGGAGGGAGGGGGCCGCTCTCTCGTCCCCCCCTCTTCCCCTGCGGCCTGCCAGGTTGCGTGCTCGGATAAGGGTCTGGTTTGGATTTTGAGGGGGACCCCACGCCGTTTTTTCGGCGTAGGGGTTCCCCTTCAAATCCAGACCAGACCCAAGGGCCTGGTATGCTTCTGGAGGGGGAACCCATGCCGGTTTTTTATTTCAAATTTGGCCTGGAGTTCCCCCTCAAGAGCAGCACAGCACAAGTCGCATGCCAAAGTCAGATCATGCAAGACTGCGGTCTGACTTTGATCCGACTTCAATGATAGTCAATGGGCTGAAGTCGGATCAAAGTCGGACCGAAGTAGTACAGGGAGTATTTTCAAAGTCGGACCGACATGTGTCGGACCAGTTAAGACGGCTCCCATAGGGAAACATTGATTTTCACACGTCATGCGACATGAGCTCCCAATGACGGAGCGTTTGTCGCCCCAGTGTGAACCCGGCCTCATTCCGGTGTTACTTTGCTGATTGCTTGTGGGATTACCATATGAGTCTGAGCCCCTATAGATCTCCGTAATAGAGATCCATCTGATCCGGTAAGCTGCTATTTCTTCCATTTTTTACCTGAGCAAGTTGGATGTGGATTTCCGCTTATAGCTGCTTTGAAGATTTTATCACACATACACCAGCAGATGTGGTTGCTCGTCTCGTTTATGAACTAATTCTATTTGGAACTTTATATATTATTTTTTTTGTTTTTTTGTTTTTTTTGTTTTACACATCAGTAGCACTTATATAGAGGATATTTTTTCAGCACAGGACTTTGTTCCAGTTTTTTTTGTGTGTGTGTATACATAGGAATATATTAGCACTGTGATTGCTTTTTGAAGGGTTGCGCATTTATATTTCACTTCTTGCACAAGCCCGGGTACCTGCCCAAGAACTGCTGCACCACCAGGTTAAGGACGTGAGCCACACAGGGCACATGGGTCAGTTGTCCCTGTCGGAGGGCGGAGAGGAGGTTGGTGCCATTGTCGCAAACCACTATTTCTGGCTTAAGCTGGCATGGCGTCAACCACCTCTCGGCCTGCCCCTGCAGAGCAGACAGAACCTCTGCCCCAGTGTGGCTCCTGTCCCCCAAACACACCAGCGCAAGTACGGCATGGCATCTTTTTGCCTGCGTACTTGCGTAGCCCCTTGAACGCCTACGGAGCACCGCTGGTTCCGAGGACAAAGCACAGGAAGAAGAAGAGGAGGGGGTGGAGGAGAGAGGTGTGTCACAACCAGTAGTAGCATTTTGGAGGCATGGCGGCGGAACAACCTCCAACACTACTGCACCTTGTCCTGCATCCTTTCCAGCTGCCAAAAGAGTGACCCAATGGGCCGTGAAAGAAAGGTAACGTCCCTGTCCATGCCTGCTGGACCATGAGTCAGCGGTAATATGCACCTTACCACTGACCGCCCTGTCCAGCGAGGCCAAGACATTGCCTTCCACATGCTGGTAGAGAGCCGGAATCGCCTTCCGTGAGAAAAAGTGGCGTTTGGAAACCTGCCACTGAGAAATTGCATATTCCACAAACTCACGGAAGGGGGCCGAGTCTACCAACTGAAAAGGCAGCAGTTGAAGTGCTAGCAATTTAGCCAAGCTAGCATTCAACCGCTGGGCATGTGGACGGCTGGGAGTGAACTTCTTTTGACGGTCCAGCAGCTGGGGCATGGAAATTTGCCTGCTATAATTGGACGTCGGTGTACTGCTAGCAGAGTGCTCGCAAGTACTTGGCTGTGACACACCTAATTCTACACCTTCATTCCTCTCAGTACAGGTTTCAGAGAGAACTGAAGGTACAGTGGGGTTGGAGATCCCAGCTGATGAGGAGCAAGGAGAGGTCCGCTTTGTTCTTTGATGTGGGTCTTTAAGATACGCTTGCCAATGAGCTGCATGGCAGGTCAACATATGTCTGGTCAAGCATGTGGTGCCCAAGCAGCTGATGTTTTGGCCACGCGAGATACGCTTCAGACATATGTTGCAAACAGCAGGGGTGCGATCTGATGCACTCGACTCAAAAAAGCCCCACACCAAAGACCTTTTGGAATAACGGGCAGAGGCAGCGCCCTGCACAGGCGGAGCTCTGCGGTGTGATTCAGTCGGTGTGCTGCCCTTACGCTGGCCCCTGGAGGGCATCCTGCCTCGTTGGAGATGTGCCTCCTCCTCATCCTCCTCCTCTCTCCTATCAGGCACCGACGTAGAGTCAGTGACCTCATCATCCTCTCCCTCCTCATCACTGGAGCCAATCTGGCAGTATGCTGCAGTTGCTGGAACATGACTGCCAGATTGGTGTCCTTCTTGAGCATCCCCTCTCTCTGCTCTCACGCTACTGCCTTCCTCTAGCTGGGTATCATCTTCAGACCCTATGAAACGCTGGGAATCCTCCTGGAGCATGCACCCAACACTGTGCTCAAACAGTTCGGGGGACTCCTCAGGAGGACACGGTGGGTCTAGGGAAGGAGTGACTGATGATGACATTGAGGACGCTTTGGCAGCTTCTTTGCCAGTACCCTGAGCCTGGGTAAGAGAGGATGAGGAGGATGAGGAGGGCTTGGTCATCCACTCTACCAAGTCTTCGGCATGATGCGGCTCAACGCGTCCAGCTGCCGAAAATAAGAACAAGCGTGTCCCATGGCCACGTGCTGATGACGATGCACCGCATCCACGACCAGCACTGTTGTCTCTAGACACAGAGCCTGCTTGCCCTCTTTTATTGGCTCGTGACTGTCTGCCTCTCCTTGTTGGCCTTCCAGACATAGTAATGGTCTGCAGGGAGATGGGAAAACCAGCAATTGGGTAGTGTTTATTGTTCTGGAGGCACACAACACCCACTAACTCCAGCAGATGCCTTTATTAGAGAACAGCAATGACGGGTATATACAGGTGTATACTGTGCCACTAACTCCTGCAGATGCTGTATTTGAGAACAGCAATGACGGATATACAGGTGTATACTGTGCCACTAACTCCTGCAGACGCTGTATTTGAGAACAGCAATGACGGATATACAGGTGTATACTGTGCCACTAACTCCTGCAGATGCCTGTATTATAGAACACCAATGACGGGTATATACAGGTGTATACTGTACCACTAACTCCTGCAGATGCCTGTATTTGAGAACAGCAATGACGGATATACAGGTGTATACTGTGCCACTAACTCCTGCAGATGCCTGTATTATAGAACACCAATGACAGGTATATACAGGTGTATACTGTGCCACTAACTCCTGCAGATGCCTGTATTTGAGAACAGCAATGACGGATATACAGGTGTATACTGTGCCACTAACTCCTGCAGATGCCTGTATTATAGAACACCAATGACAGGTATATACAGGTGTATACTGTGCCACTAACTCCTGCAGATGCCTGTATTTGAGAACAGCAATGACGGATATACAGGTGTATACTGTGCCACTAACTCCTGCAGATGCTGTATTTGAGAACAGCAATGACGGATATACAGGTGTATACTGTGCCACTAACTCCTGCAGATGCCTGTATTCTAGAACACCAATGACGGGTATATACAGGTGTATACTGTGCCACTAACTCCTGCAGATGCCTGTATTATAGAACACCAATGACGGGTATATACAGGTGTATACTGTGCCACTAACTCCTGCAGATGCCTGTATTTGAGAACAGCAATGACGGATATACAGGTGTATACTGTGCCACTAACTCCTGCAGATGCCTGAGAAAATAAAACAGAACATAGAACACACTGTCCCTGCCTATGTATCTCTTTCCCTGCATGCCAACTGTGCCACTAACACCTGAAGATGCCTGTATTTGAGAACAGCAATGATGGATATACAGGTGTATACTGTGCCACTAACTCCTGCAGATGCCTGTATTATAGAACACCAATGACGGGTATATACAGGTGTATACTGTGCCACTAACTCCTGCATATGCCTGTATTTGAGAACAGCAATGACGGATATACAGGTGTATACTGTGCCACTAACTCCTGCAGATGCTGTATATGAGAACAGCAATGACGGATATACAGGTGCATACTGTGCCACTAACTCCTGCAGATGCCTGAGAAAATAAAACAGAACATAGAACACACTGTGCCTTCCTATGTATCTCTTTCCCTGCACGCCAACTGTGCCACTAACTCCTGAAGATGCCTGTATTTGAGAACAGCAATGACGGATATACAGGTGTATACTGTGCCACTAACTCCTGCAGATGCCTGTATTATAGAACACCAATGACGGGTATATGCAGGTGTATACTGTGCCACTAACTCCTGCAGATGCCTGTATTTGAGAACAGCAATGACGGATATACAGGTGTATACTGTGCCACTAACTCCTGCAGATGCCTGAGAAAATAAAACAGAACATAGAACACACTGTCCCTGCCTATGTATTTCTTTCCCTGCACGCCAACTGTGCCACTAACTCCTGCAGATGCCTGTATTTGAGAACAGCAATGAAGGATATTCAGGTGTATACTGTGACACTAACTCCTGCAGATGCCTGAGAAAATAAAACAGAACATAGAACACACTGTCCCTGCCTATGTATCTCTTTCCCTGCACGCCAACACACTACACAAGGCGGCCGCACTGGCGGCCTTTTATAGTGTGGGGAGTGTACTAAACCACCCTGAGCTATAATTGGCCACAGGCATCCTGCCTGTGGCCAATTATGGCTCTCCTCGCTGCCGGCGCTGTGATTGGCCAAGTATGCGGGGTCACAGTGCATGCTTGGCCAATCACATCGCCGGGATTGCACTGCGAGGGCGCAGTTTATTGTGATCTTCGTCGAACGATCGAACAGCCGATGTTCGAGTCGAACGTATGTTCGACTCAAACACGAAGCTCATCCCTATTAGCAGTGAAATGTTTGTTGTTTACTAAGGAAAATACACTTGGCACTACAAGTACACTTTGAAAAAGTAGCACACACCTCTAATATAAACAAAGCAAAACTACTAATTGAAAGTTGATATTTTTTATTGATTTCTTTTTTACGGCAAAATTATAATTCGGACAGATTCTCTGGCATTGGAATGGCCCCCCTACCCATGAAATAATCCACATATTTCTGCCTGATTGCAAGGGGAATTTGGGGGGCAAGCCAGCACGGACAGGTTCCAGACCCGGCAGGGCATTGTCCGCAGCAAGTCCTGGCTCGGGCCCAACTGTGGCCATATATGTAGGAGATTTCTTCCTCAAAAAATTGTGCAGTAGACAACAACAAAACACAATATAGTTCAATTTGTACTCCGCAAGATTAATCGGAGTCAGAAAAAGACGGAACCGGCTGGCCATTATCCCAAAGGCATTCTCCACAACTCTTCGGGCTCTGGCCAGCCAGTAGTTGAAGACCCTCCTCTCCGGGGTGAGGGTCCTCTGGGGGAAAGGACTTATGAGATGCCGACCCAGGCCAAAGGCTTCATCAGCCAAAAAGACAAAGGGGAGTCCTTCCACATTCCCTGCATCCGGTGGCAATGCAAGGTCATCACTCTGTAGACAAAGGGCAAACTCCGTCTGGGCGAAGGCTCCCCCATCCGACATCCGGCCATTCTTCTCCACATCCACATAGAGGAATTCATACTGTGCTGACACCACCGCCATCAGCACGATACTATGAACCCCCTTGTAGTTGTAAAAAAAGGAGCCAGAACGATGCGGACGTGCTTTCCGTCAATGGCTCCTCCGCAGTTGGGGAAGTCCCACCGCCTGGCAAACTCCAATGCCACAGTCTGCCATTCCTGTGGTGTGGAAGGAAGCTGGGGAATCAAACAAGATAAAAAAAATGTAGTACTTTTGCAAAAAACATTGCAAGCAGATTAGACAAAAACATTTGTGGCCAACATAAGTATAACATTTTGGTTAAGGATTATTAAAAAAAGAGAAACAAATTCACACCCCCCTCTGATGGCCCATTTATTTCTTTGGGGGGGCTAGATGTGTTTGGGACCCCCCAAATCTCACAATCAGGAAAAATAATTAACAATTTGAGGGGTGGGGGGGGGGACTACAATGGATATGAAAAAATACATTGTTAACAGACTAGGCTAGATGTGTTTGGGACCCCCCAAATCTCACAATCAGGAAAATGAATTAACAATTTGAGGGGGGGGACTACAATGGATATGAAAAAATACATTGTTAACAGACTAGGCTAGATGTGTTTGGGCCCAGGAGAGCATGCTGGAGAGTAGGGATGAGCTTCGTGTTCGAGTCGAACATACGTTCGACTCGAACATCGGCTGTTCGATCGTTCGACGAAGATCGAACGATTTGGGCCGTTCGCGCCAAATTCGAGTGACGCGAACGGCCCACAATGCACTACGCCATCGCAGTGTCATCCAGGCGCTGTGATTGGCCAAGCATGCACTGTGACCCCGCATGCTTGGCCAATCACAGCGTCGGCAGCGAGGAGAGCAATGATTGGCCACAGGCAGGATGCCTGTGGCCAATTATTGCTGAGGGTGTTTAGTACACGCCCCACACTATAAAAGGCCGCCAGCACCGCGGCCTAGTGTAGTGTGTTCCGGAGCAGGGATAGAGCAGCATAGGCAGGGACAGTGACTGTTATTTCTTTCTTGCTTAACCTGGATTCCTTTAGTTTAGGGAAAGAGAAGGATAGGTAGGGAGAGTGTCAGTGTGTTTTGTGCTTGTGCTATAGTGTGCTTAAAAAAAACATTTATTCTAGGGACAGAAAACTGTAGGTAGGGACAGTGTCAGTTTCTTTCACTCTGCAAGTCCTTGTTTCCAGGGACCTGGAAGGACAGTGAGTGAATTGTCCTTGTGCTATATTGTGCTTAAAAAAACATTTATTCTAGGGACAGAAAACTGTAGGTAGGGAGAGTGTCAGTTTCTTTCACTCTGCAAGTCCTTGTTTCCAGGGACCTGGAAGGACAGTGAGTGAATTGTCCTTGTGCTATATTGTGCTTAAAAAAAACATTTATTCTAGGGACAGAAAACTGTAGGTAGGGAGAGTGTCAGTTTATTTCACTCTGCAAGTCCTTGTTTCCAGGGACCTGGAAGGACAGTGACTGAATTGTCCTTGTGCTATATTGTGATTAAAAAAAACATTTATTCTAGGGACAGAAAACTGTAGGTAGGGAGAGTGTCAGTTTATTTCACTGTGCAAGTCCTTGTTTCCAGGGACCTGGAAGGACAGTGACTGAATTGTCCTTGTGCTATATTGTGATTAAAAAAAACATTTATTCTAGGGACAGAAAACTGTAGGTAGGGAGAGTGTCAGTTTATTTCACTCTGCAAGTCCTTGTTTCCAGGGACCTGGAAGGACAGTGAGTGAATTGTCCTTGTGTTATATTGTGATTAAAAAAAACATTTTTTCTAGGGACAGAAAACTGTAGGTAGGGAGAGTGTTTTTTTTCTTTCACTCTGCAAGTCCTTGTTTCCAGGGACCTGTAAGGACAGTGAGTGAATTGTCCTTGTGCTATATTGTGCTTAAAAAAAACATTTATTCTAGGGACAGAAAACTGTAGGTAGGGAGAGTGTCAGTTTATTTCACTCTGCAAGTCCTTGTTTCCAGGGACCTGGAAGGACAGTGAGTGAATTGTCCTTGTGTTATATTGTGATTAAAAAAAACATTTTTTCTAGGGACAGAAAACTGTAGGTAGGGAGAGTGTTTTTTTTCTTTCACTCTGCAAGTCCTTGTTTCCAGGGACCTGTAAGGACAGTGAGTGAATTGTCCTTGTGCTATATTGTGCTTAAAAAAAACATTTATTCTAGGGACAGAAAACTGTAGGTAGGGAGAGTGTCAGTTTATTTCACTCTGCAAGTCCTTGTTTCCAGGGACCTGGAAGGACAGTGACTGAATTGTCCTTGTGCTATATTGTGATTAAAAAAAACATTTATTCTAGGGACAGAAAACTGTAGGTAGGGAGAGTGTCAGTTTATTTCACTCTGCAAGTCCTTGTTTCCAGGACCTGGAAGGACAGTGACTGAATTGTCCTTGTGCTATATTGTGATTAAAAAAAACATTTATTCTAGGGACAGAAAACTGTAGGTAGGGAGAGTGTCAGTTTATTTCACTCTGCAAGTCCTTGTTTCCAGGGACCTGGAAGGACAGTGACTGAATTGTCCTTGTGCTATATTGTGATTAAAAAAAACATTTATTCTAGGGACAGAAAACTGTAGGTAGGGAGAGTGTCAGTTTATTTCACTCTGCAAGTCCTTGTTTCCAGGGACCTGGAAGGACAGTGACTGAATTGTCCTTGTGCTATATTGTGATTAAAAAAAACATTTATTCTAGGGACAGAAAACTGTAGGTAGGGAGAGTGTCAGTTTATTTCACTCTGCAAGTCCTTGTTTCCAGGGACCTGGAAGGACAGTGACTGAATTGTCCTTGTGCTATATTGTGATTAAAAAAAACATTTATTCTAGGGACAGAAAACTGTAGGTAGGGAGAGTGTCAGTTTATTTCACTCTGCAAGTCCTTGTTTCCAGGGACCTGGAAGGACAGTGACTGAATTGTCCTTGTGCTATATTGTGATTAAAAAAAACATTTATTCTAGGGACAGAAAACTGTAGGTAGGGAGAGTGTCAGTTTATTTCACTCTGCAAGTCCTTGTTTCCAGGGACCTGGAAGGACAGTGACTGAATTGTCCTTGTGCTATATTGTGATTAAAAAAAACATTTATTCTAGGGACAGAAAACTGTAGGTAGGGAGAGTGTCAGTTTATTTCACTCTGCAAGTCCTTGTTTCCAGGGACCTGGAAGGACAGTGACTGAATTGTCCTTGTGCTATATTGTGATTAAAAAAAACATTTATTCTAGGGACAGAAAACTGTAGGTAGGGAGAGTGTCAGTTTATTTCACTCTGCAAGTCCTTGTTTCCAGGGACCTGGAAGGACAGTGACTGAATTGTCCTTGTGCTATATTGTGATTAAAAAAAACATTTATTCTAGGGACAGAAAACTGTAGGTAGGGAGAGTGTCAGTTTATTTCACTCTGCAAGTCCTTGTTTCCAGGGACCTGGAAGGACAGTGACTGAATTGTCCTTGTGCTATATTGTGATTAAAAAAAACATTTATTCTAGGGACAGAAAACTGTAGGTAGGGAGAGTGTCAGTTTATTTCACTCTGCAAGTCCTTGTTTCCAGGGACCTGTAAGGACAGTGAGTGAATTGTCCTTGTGCTATATTGTGCTTAAAAAAAACATTTATTCTAGGGACAGAAAACTGTAGGTAGGGAGAGTGTCAGTTTATTTCACTCTGCAAGTCCTTGTTTCCAGGGACCTGGAAGGACAGTGACTGAATTGTCCTTGTGCTATATTGTGATTAAAAAAAACATTTATTCTAGGGACAGAAAACTGTAGGTAGGGAGAGTGTCAGTTTATTTCACTCTGCAAGTCCTTGTTTCAAGGGACAGAGAAGGACACCTGAAGGTAGCCCTTATTGCTTTTTTCCCATCTCCCTGCAGGCCATCTATTAGAATGTCTGGAAGGCAAACAAGGAGAGGCAGACAGTCAGGAGGCAATAAAAGAGGGCAAGCAGGCTCTGTGTCTGGGGGCAACAGTGCTGGTCGTGGACG
This sequence comes from Rana muscosa, assembly GCA_029206835.1. Taxonomy (NCBI): domain Eukaryota; kingdom Metazoa; phylum Chordata; class Amphibia; order Anura; family Ranidae; genus Rana; species Rana muscosa. The sequence continues at coordinate 876,053,341 of CM055118.1, forward strand.
CGGTGCATTGTCATCAGCACATGGCCATGGGACACGCTTGTCCTTCTTTTCGGCAGCTGGACATGTTGAGCCACATCATGCCGAAGACTTGGTAGAGTGGATGACCAAGCCCTCCTCCTCCTCCTCATCCTCTCTCACCCAGGCTCAGGGTACTGGAAAAGCAGCTGCCAAAGCGTCGTCTTCCCTGGTATCAATGTCAGACAAATCATCAGTCACTCCTTCCCTAGACCCACCATGTCCTCCTCCTGAGGAGTCCCCCGAACTGTTTCAGCACAGTGTTGGGTACATGCTCCAGGAGGATGCCCAGCGTTTCGAAGGGTCTGATGATGAAACCCAGCTAGAGGAAGGCAGTAGCGTGAGAGCAGACAGAGGGGATGCTCAAGAAGGACACCAATCTGGCAGTCATGTTCCAGCAGCTGCAGCATACTGCCAGATTGGCTCCAGTGATGAGGAGGGAGGGGATGATGAGGTCACTGACTCCACGTGGGTGCCTAATAGGAGAGAGGAGGAGGAGGAGGATGAGGAGGAGGCACATCTCCAACGAGGCAGGATGCCCTTTGGTGGCCAGCGTAAGGGCAGTACACCGACGGAATCACACCGCAGAGCTCCGCCTGTGCAGGGCGCTGCCTCTGCCGTCATTCAAAAAGTTCTTTGGTGTGGGCCTTTTTTGAGGCTAGTGCATCAGATCGCACAGCTGCTGTTTGCAACATATGTCTCAAGCGTATATCGCGTGGCCAAAACATCAGCCGCTTGGGTACCACATGCCTGACCAGACATATGTTGACCTGCCATGCAGCTCGTTGGCAAGCCTACCTCAAAGACCCACACCAAAGAACAAAGCGGACCTCTCCTTGCACCGCATCAGCTGGGATCTCCAACCCCACTATAACTTCAGTCCTCTCTGAAACATGCACTGAGAGGAATGAAGGTGTAGAATTAGGTGTGTCACAGCCAAGTACTTGCGCCCACTCTGCTAGCAGTACACCGACGTCCGATTCTAGCAGGCAAATTTCCCTGCCCCAGCTGCTGGACCGTCGAAAGAAGTTCACTCCCAGCCATCCACATGCCCAGCGGTTGAATGCTAGCTTGGCTAAATTGCTAGCGCTTCAACTGCTGCCTTTTCAGTTGGTAGACTCGGCCCCCTTCCGTGAGTTTGTGCAATGTGCAGTTCCTCAGTGGCAGGTTCCCAAACGCCACTTTTTCTCACGGAAGGCTATTCCGGCTCTCTACCGGCATGTGGAAGGCAATGTCTTGGCCTCGCTGGACAGGGCGGTCAGCGGTAAGGTGCATATTACCGCTGACTCATGGTCCAGCAGGCATGGACAGGGACGTTACCTTTCTTTCACGGCCCATTGGGTCACTCTTTTGGCAGCTGGGAAGGATTCAGGACAAGGTGCAGTAGTGTTGGAGGTTGTCCCACCGCCACGCCTCCAAAATGCTACTACTGGTTGTGACACACCTCTCTCCTCCACCCCCTCCTCTTCTTCTTCCTCCATGGCCTCTTCCTGTGGTTTGTCCTATGAACCAGCGGTGCTCCGTAGCCGTTCACGGGGCTACGCAAGTACGCAGGCAAAAAGATGCCATGCCGTGCTTGCGCTGGTGTGTTTGGGGGACAGAAGCCACACTGGGGCAGAGGTCCTGTCTGCTCTGCAGGGCCAGGCCGAGAGGTGGTTGACGCCACGCCAGCTTAAGCCAGGAATGGTGGTTTGCGACAATGGCACCAACCTCCTCTCCGCCCTCCGACAGGGACAACTGACCCATGTGCCCTGTGTGGCTCACGTCCTTAACCTGGTGGTGCAGCGCTTCTTGGGCAGGTACCCGGGCTTACAGGATGTCCTGAGGCAGGCCAGGAAAGTCTGTGTGCATTTCCGCAGATCTTATAATGCCAGTGCTCGCCTGGCTGAGCTGCAAAAGGAGTTGAACCTGCCCAAGAACCGCCTTATATGTGACATGCCCACCAGGTGGAACTCAACGTTGGCCATGCTGCAGCGGCTGCACACGCAGCAGAGGGCCATCAATGAGTACCTGTGCGACTACGGCACCAGGACAGGGTCAGGGGAGCTTGGTTTTTTTTCTCCACGCCAGTGGGGCATGATCAGGGATGCATGCACTGTCCTGGCACCATTTGAGGAGGCCACGAGGATGGTGAGCAGTGACAGTGCATGCATCAGTGACACTGTACCTCTTGTCCACCTGTTGGAGCACACGCTGCGTGGAATAATGGACAGGGCACTTGAGGCAGAACAGAGGCAGGAAGAGGAGGACTTCCTTGCCTCTCAAGGCCCCCTTTACCCAGACAGTGTTCCTTCTGTCCCACCCATCGCACAGGAAGAGGAGGAGGAGGAGGAGGAGGAGGAGGAGGAGGAGGATTGTGTCAGCATGGAGGTGGAGGCTGGCACTCAGCATCATCAGCAGCAGTCTTTTAGGGATGATTTACAGTCCCAAGAAACCAGTGGACTTGTACGTGGCTGGGAGGAGGTGGCTGCGGATCATGTCGTCCTTAGTGACCCAGAGGACTCCGGAGCGAATGCCTCAGCAAACCTACGCTGCATGGCCTCCCTGATCCTGCAAAGTCTGCGGAAGGATCCTCGTATTCTTCGGATCAAGGAGAGGGACCATTACTGGCTGGCCACTCTCCTTGATCCACGGTACAAGGGTAAGGTTGCGGACCTTATGTTACCGTCGCAGAGGGAGCAGAGGATGAGACAACTCCGGGAGGCCTTGCAGAAAGGTCTGTGCAACGCGTTCCCAGAGACTGGGAGGTTGCAAACTCCTGGTCCTGGACAACGAGTTGCTGAGGCTTCGGCCAGTCAAAGAAGGAGCGGTGGGGAAGGTGGCCGTCTGACCGATGCGTTCAGACAATTCTTTAGTCCGCAGCCCCAAAGTATGATCGGTTCCAGCAACCATCGCCAGCGTCTGATAAACATGGTGCAGGAATATCTAGGGGCAAGGTCAGACTTGGACACCTTCCCCACCGAAAATCCTCTGGCTTACTGGGTCTTGAGGATGGATCACTGGCCAGAGCTTGCACAGTATGCAATTGAGCTACTGGCCTGTCCTGCATCCAGCGTTCTTTCGGAACGCACATTCAGTGCTGCTGGAGGATTTGTCACGGATCACAGGGTGCGCCTGTCCACCGACTCGGTTGATCGACTGACTTTCATCAAGATGAACCAGTCTTGGATCACCACCAGCTACCACACACCTGATGCTGATATAACAGACTAATTGATTTTAACATGTCACATCCCTTCAAGACTGATGCTGATGCTGAGTGCCTGTGCTGTTATGTTGACTGGCTATCCTCCTCCTCCGAGTCCTCAATGATACGATTGATGATGATAGCTTGTAAGATCATTTTTGTTTATGGGTGCCGCCACCAGTGCCTAACGCCCAATTTTTCAGCCCCTGTTTAACAGGGGCGTGTAATTACAATTTTTGAAGCAATACTTTGCAACAGGGCTCATTGCTGTGCTCCAAGTACAGTATCTGTGAGGAGTTGCAGTGTTGTGCCACCAGTGCCTAACGCCCAATTTTTCAGCCCCTGTTTAACAGGGGCGTGTAATTACAATTTTTGAAGCAATACTTTGCAACAGGGCTCATTGCTGTGCTCCAAGTACAGTATCTGTGAGGAGTTGCAGTGTTGTGCCACCAGTGCCTAAGGCCCAATTTTTCAGCCCCTGTTTAACAGGGGCGTGTCATTACAATTTTTGAAGCAATACTTTGCAACAGGGCTCATTGGTGTGCTCCAAGTACAGTATCTGTGAGGAGTTGCAGTGTTGTGCCACCAGTGCCTAAGGCCCAATTTTTCAGCCCCTGTTTAACAGGGGCGTGTCATTACAATTTTTGAAGCAATACTTTGCAACAGGGCTCATTGCTGTGCTCCAAGTACAGTTGCTGTGAGGGGTTGCAGTGTGTTGTGCCACCAGTGCCTAAGGCCCAATTTTTCAGCCCCTGTTCAACAGGGGCATGTAATTACAATTCTTGATCTAATAATTCACAGCAGGGCCCATTGCTGCACCCACCAAGAGTAACTGTCAGGGCTTACAGTGTTGTGGCACCAGCACCACCATCAAAGGCCCAATTTTTACTACCACTGTTCAACAATTATATGTAATTAAAATTCCTGATATAATAGTTGACAGCAGGGCGTTCCAGCACCAACCAAGAGTAACTGTGAGTGCTTACAGTGTTGTGCCAACACCAACAACTAAGGGGCCTATTTCTGCAGAGTATATACGGCAGGTCCCTACTTTCAAACATCCAACTTACAAACGACTCCTACTTGCAAACGCAAGAAGACAACAGGAAGTGAGAGGAAATCTACCACTAGGAAGGAAAATTCTCTCCTGTAAGAATAAATATGGGAGAAAGGTGTCTCCTCTGTACTGATGCTTTATCAGCAATCCTTGTTTCAAGAAAAACACCACATTTCAAAAACAGTTGTCATTGGGACGGAAAGTGAGGTGAAATGTTCTGAACAGGGGCACAGACAGCAAAACAAATGTTACAGGGGTGATAACCCTTACCTATGTTTTCCAAAAAGTTTAAAAATAGATTTTTGGTCTGGAGCTACACTTCAACAATGTACCTGTTCAAAATTACAAACAGACTCTACATAAGAACAAACCTACAGTCCCTGTCTTGTATGCACCGCCTGTATAGGGCTGTTCAGAGTATATAGGGCCTTTTTTATTTTATGTGCGGGGTTCCCCTTAATATCCATACAAGACCCAAAGGGGCTGGTAATGGGCTGGGGTAGGGGGGGGGTCATGGGGTAGCTATGCCATTTTTCTTAAAGAATTTCATCCATATTACCGGGACCAGACATTACATTAAAGCCGCAAACAGTTTTAAATGGCTTTTTTTTCCTTTAGAAGTGTCATTTTGTGCAGGGACAGTTCTAAACACGGGAAACACGTGGCACTTCACAGGCATACTTTAGACACCCCCCAGGTACGATATTTAAAGGAATATTTGACTTTTTTTTTTTCACTTTATGCATCATTAAAATGACTGCTCCCGAAAAACGACCGTTTTTAAAACTTCTTTTTGCATTGATACATGTCCCCTGGTGCAGAACCCGGGTTCCCAAACCCTTTTTAGGACAATAACATGCATAATAGTTGTTATAATTAGCACTTTAGAATTCGAACGTTCGCATCCATTGTATTTAATAGGGTTCTAATGTTCGTTCGAACTTTCGGTCCGTTCGCGGGTTCTGGTGCGAACCGAACCCGGGGGTGTTCGGCTCATCACTACTGGAGAGGTAAGTAAAGGTAAAAATGCATGTAGGCCAAAAAAATGACTTAAAAAAGGACAGCATGCATGGGGACAAAGGAGACATTCTCAGCATATTACAATTATGCTAATTAGGGAAAGATGAAAGAAATACAATACATTATCATGCATTAAATACATAGAATGTGATATTATATACAAAAACGTACCCTCATATAGTCTTCCTGCAGGACTTGGATGATAGCAGAACAGGTCTCTGGGATTGTGACGCCCAGAGCCTGTGGGGAGATGCCTGTGGTGAACTTCAGGTCCTGCAGACTTCTCCCTGTCGCCAGGTAGCGCAACGTGGCGATGAGCCTCTGCTCAGCACTGATGGCTTCCCGCATAACGGTGTCCTGCCTGGTAATATAGGGGGACCCCAAAGCCAACAGAAGCTGAAATACGGGGTCAGACATCCGCAGAAAATTCCTGTAGTCCTCAGGATTATTCTCCACGATCTCCCGCAGCAGAGGCATGTGAGAGAATTGGTCGCGCTGGAGCAACCAATTCTTTGTCCATGAACTCCTCCTCACCCTGTTCATAGACTCATCTTGGTCCAATACAAGAAGACCAACAGACACTCAAAGTTGGTGCACAACACGATCTCTACGATGAGAACGTATCCACAACATGGCTAAGAAACGGTCGTCTGAACAGAACAAACTAAACAGAACGCACTGAAGAAAAGCAAGGCCTATGAAGAACGACCTGAAAAACAGAAATGAGTGGACAAGAACGCACTAAAAAAACAGATACGACCTGACTACTCGCCCTGAAAGACAAGATACGAACCCACAAGCACCTACTGAACCGCAGAAAACGAACTGAAAGCACGAAGTCTGAAAAGCGTGAATCGTCTCTTCCCAAACTTTAACTAACACGCGGCAACACGAGATTAGCAAAAGCAGCCCAAGGGAGGATGCCATGAAAATGGAACTTCCCCTTTATACTGCCGTCGTACATGTTGTACGTCACCGCGTTTTTAGACCGACGAGATTTTGGAATGACAGTGTGTATGCAAGCAAAGCTTCACAAGAATCTCGTCAAACTTGACAAGAAAACCGACGAGAAAAACAACGTTTGTTTTATGACGAGAAACTCGGCCGTGTGTACAAGGCTTAAGAAATAAAACATGTTCTCTTTTTTTCCGCCGAAAACATTTTTTATCGGAAATTCCGTTCGTCTGTATGGAACTCAGACAGAGAAAAAAACATGCATGCTCAGAATCAAGTCGACGCATGCTCGGAAGCATTGAACTTAATTTTTCTCGGCTCGTCGTAGTGTTGCACGTCACCGTGTTCTTGACGCGTTTAGCCGCGTTTAGGCGCGTTTGCATCTAGAAGCGTTTGAAAAAAAAAAAAAATTCTTGTTAAAATGAAAAACATCTCTAAACAAAATGCTGCTAAACACGAGTTGCCTTGTTTAGCCACGTTTAGCCGCGTTTGGCGCTTCAACTGCCTCCACATAGAGGAATTCATACTGGAATTCATACTGTGCTGACACCACCGCCATCAGCACGATACTATGAACCCCCTTGTAGTTGTAAAAAAAGGAGCCAGAACGATGCGGACGTGCTTTCCGTCAATGGCTCCTCCGCAGTTGGGGAAGTCCCACCGCCTGGCAAACTCCAATGCCACAGTCTGCCATTCCTGTGGTGTGGAAGGAAGCTGGGGAATCAAACAAGATAAAAAAAATGTAGTACTTTTGCAAAAAACATTGCAAGCAGATTAGACAAAAACATGTGTGGCCAACATAAGTATAACATTTTGGTTAAGGATTATTAAAAAAAGAGAAACAAATTCACACCCCCCTCTGATGGCCCATTTATTTCTTTGGGGGGCTAGATGTGTTTGGGACCCCCCAAATCTCACAATCAGGAAAAATAATTAACAATTTGAGGGGTGGGGGGGGACTACAATGGATATGAAAAATACATTGTTAACAGACTAGGCTAGATGTGTTTGGGACCCCCCAAATCTCACAATCAGGAAAATGAATTAACAATTTGAGGGGGGGGGGGGGACTACAATGGATATGAAAAAATACATTGTTAACAGACTAGGCTAGATGTGTTTGGGCCCAGGAGAGCATGCTGGAGAGGTAAGTAAAGGTAAAAATGCATGTAGGCCAAAAAAATGACTTAAAAAAGGACAGCATGCATGGGGACAAAGGAGACATTCTCAGCATATTACAATCATGCTAATTAGGGAAGGATGAAAGAAATACAATACATTATCATGCATTAAATACATAGAATGTGATATTATATACAAAAACGTACCCTCATATAGTCTTCCTGCAGGACTTGGATGATAGCAGAACAGGTCACTGGGATTGTGACGCCCAGAGCATGTGGGGAGATGCCTGTGGTGAACTTCAGGTCCTGCAGACTTCTCCCTGTCGCCAGGTAGCGCAACGTGGCGATGAGCCTCTGCTCAGCACTGATGGCTTCCCGCATAACGGTGTCCTGCCTGGTAATATAGGGGGACACCAAAGTCAACAGAAGCTGAAATACGGGGTCAGACATCCGCAGAAAATTCCTGTAGTCCTCAGGATTATTCTCCACGACCTCCCGCAGCAGAGGCATGTGAGAGAATTGGTCGCGCTGGAGCAACCAATTCTTTGTCCATGAACTCCTCCTCACCCTGTTCATAGACTCATCTTGGTCCAATACAAGAAGACCAACAGACACACAAAGTCGGTGCACAACACGATCTCTACGATGAGAACGTATCCACAACATGGCTAAGAAACGGTCGTCTGAACAGAACAAACTAAACAGAACGCACTGAAGAAAAGCAAGGCCTATGAAGAACGACCTGAAAAACAGAAACGAGTGGACAAGAACGCACTAAAAAAACAGATACGACCTGACTACTCGCCCTGAAAGACAAGATACGAACCCACAAGCACCTACTGAACCGCAGAAAACGAACTGAAAGCACGAAGTCTGAAAAGCGCGAATCGTCTCTTCCCAAACTTTAACTAACACGCGGCAACACGAGATTAGCAAAAGCAGCCCAAGGGAGGATGCCATGAAAATGGAACTTCCCCTTTATACTGCCGTCGTACATGTTGTACGTCACCGCGTTTTTAGACCGACGAGATTTTGGAATGACAGTGTGTATGCAAGCAAAGCTTCACAAGAATCTCGTCAAACTTGACAAGAAAACCGACGAGAAAAACAACGTTTGTTTTATGACGAGAAACTCGGCCGTGTGTACAAGGCTTAAGAAATAAAACATGTTCTCTTTTTTTCCGCCGAAAACATTTTTTATCGGAAATTCCATTGGTCTGTATGGAACTCAGACAGAGAAAAAAACATGCATGCTCAGAATCAAGTCGACGCATGCTCGGAAGCATTGAACTTAATTTTTCTCGGCTCGTCGTAGTGTTACACGTCACCGTGTTCTTGACGCGTTTAGCCGCGTTTAGGCGCGTTTGCATCTAGAAGCGTTTGAAAAAAATATTTTTTTTTTGTTAAAATGAAAAACATCTCTAAACAAAATGCTGCTAAACACGAGTTGCCTTGTTTAGCCACGTTTAGCCGCGTTTGGTGCTTCAACTGCCTCTAAACACAGCTTCTGAACGCATTTTTTTGGGTTCAAGAAAAAGCCTCTAAACACAACTGCCTAGAAACTACTATAAACAAACCAGTGTACATGTACTGATAAGATAACATAGAGGAGTGTTCAGGAGCAGTTGAAAAACATGCCCAACTGCTCCTAAACGTCCATTTACCAGCAGCAGAAATTTTAAAGGAAATGCCCCTGGGATGGTATGGATTAGGAAAATGGTATGGAATTGACAAACAAGTATATATCAAAAATAGAAAATATTTATTAAATAAGCATAGAAATTATAACAATATACAGAATTTGTAAAAAAGGATTAGTTAAAAACAAAGAACTGACATGCAGTTGGAAATGCCAAAATACATAAATAGCACACCCAAATGATGACTGGTGAGTCAATGCATAAGGGGGTGAACAATACCCGACATGTTTCGGAGACACAATGGCTGGGTTTATTCAAAGCTCATATGTGTAGTTCCTTCTTCAGGGTTTATGTTGGAGCAAATAGTATAATGGTTTTTCCAATGAAAAAGAAACAGAGCATGGTATCAATATAAGATCAATCTCTCATAGGAAATGTGATTTACATATCAATCAATGACACTGCAACCAAGGAACTTGTAAAGGTGTGTTACATAGTTGATAGCGTGCATGATACTTACATCCCATCGAATATTTTGCATACATAAGCAAAAAGCAGGGGAGGCACGTCAGATGGATGGATCCTCGGAGAGCGGAGGGCCAAGCCCAGGTGTGTTGCGCCCAGTCAAAAAAGGAAGAAGAACAGATGCAGCCTGGCCCTTTAAATACCCAGCCCTTGTAAGAAAAAGGGGCGACGGTATGGATGTATCTGTATTACTATCCAAGTGGATACAAAAGTTATTTGCCTTATGCAGCAGGGCAGGCAGACGTATCAAAAAGCTGTTGGGGAGTGGACCCACGCAGCGCACCAATGCTTGCAAGGATAGCAAGAGGCAGAACAAATAGAGATCTAATGGAAAATAAAAATATATACACAAAGATAAATATTTGAAGGGATGATTGTAGGTTCCAGATGGACATCATCTGGCCAAAAATTTGTATCAAAAAGAAAAAAAAAATTCTCTCAAAAGATAGAGTATCCATTCCTGAACTCCCAGATTGGTTGATGTGCATGGATCCTGGCTGTGCGGCAATGTGAAGACAGCACAGCCCAGATTAAATAGGACACCAGGTGTTCGTGGGCCAATCATTTTGGCCCGAAATTCGCGCCACAAGAGGGGCAGGGAGGGGAAGGTACAGGTGACCGAGGTGAACCAATGAATATGGTCCATCCCGTGGTAGCCTAGTGTGTTTACTCACAGCTGAGCCAGGGCAATCCCCCGGTCATCTCGGCGTTCGGCATCACCGCGCATTGCGCGGTGACGTCAGACATCGACGAGACCACCAGCACATGGAGGGCGGAAGTGACTGAGCGTGTGGAGGTGCTCAGAGTGTGTGCGCGTGCGCCAGGAAAAAGCATCTCCCGGACCCTAGGATGCATGCGTGCAGGAGAAAATCCCCTATACATAACTGCCGCCTATTAGCACTCAAGACGTGAGTGCTGCCCTGAAGTGGCTGGACGCCATTCATAGCTCCTGTGTGCTGGGGAGCCTCAGTGCGCCAGGCTGACCAAACCAACAGATAGATGAAAAAATTCATAAAATAAGAAATACAAATAATTTTTGAAATAATTTTTCCTCATTTTCTTGAAAAAAAGGGGAGAGAGACTGATATCAAAAAATAGATGCAATCACTGAGGCTGGGCTTTTAAGTTCCCGGAAGGTCCATCCTTAAATAAATGATGCGTCATCTCATCTATGTTACACATATCTAAAATAAACAAGAGAAGAAAAGTAGATCTTTTAGGGACAGTCTTAAATATCATGCACTTTAAACACAACATGAGTAAAAAAATAGACTATTGGATGCAAAAATTTCAAAGAATATAGAATAACTGCAGAGTGGCTGAAGGGAAAGGGGAGTGGAAAAGTGGAAAGATGAATAGACATGAATGACTAGTCCAGTGGAAAAACCTGGGATTTTAATGCAAAAGTTCTCTATCAAATGCCCCAGAGGAGAAGCCAGGCAAGAATGGTTTGAAATTTAGGGCTTGATTGAGGCCTGGGGGCAAGGTGGCATTGAGGTTCGAGATCCACCTGAGCTCTCGCTGGAGGAGAAACTTATCAAAGTCCCCTCCCCAGGGGCTGCGGTGCACCCGGTCCAATACCAGTACCTCGATTTTTGGGCATACACCACCGTGGATCTGCAGGACATGTCTTCCCAGAGGTAAATCTGGGTCATTGTCCTGCATGGCCTTCAAGTGGCGGTACAGTCTCTGCCATAATTTTAGTGTGGTTTTCCCTATGTAAAAACAGTTGAAACTGCACGTTAGGAGGTATACCACTCCTGTGGTTTGGCAGTTAGCATAATGTTTGGGAAAAAACCTTGTGCCGTTAGGTAAGTAAATGTTTTTGTTGATGTTCATGTGCTTGCAATAAGCGCATGAGCCACAAGGGAAGATTCCCAGGATTTTACAGGGATCTCCTCTAGTTGAGCCCTGGAATTCACTCTGAACAAGTAAATCTCCTATGGAGGTGGCCCGTCTATAGGTTATAGCAGGCCTAGGGGGCACAAAAGGTCCAACCACAGGGTCTGAAGTTAATAAATGCCAGTGTTTCTTGCAAATGTCTGTTATTTGGGCGTGATCATCGGAATATGTGGTGATGATCCGATGGCCACTTTCAACAGACCTGACTTGTTTGGGTGCCAGTAAGTCATGTCGACTCTTGGTTTGAGTACGATTGAATGCTTTTTTGAGGCATTTATGGAGGTACCCACTTTCCAGAATGCGTCTTCTAAGATTATTGGCTTCCCGTTTGTAGTCTGTTGGGTTTGAGCAATTACGTTTAATACTCAGGTACTGTCCATGAGGGATGGATTCTACCAACGGTCTAGGGTGGAAACTTGAGGAATGCAATATAGTTTTCCCCAGGTACAGATTGGCGTAGCCAGGGGCACAGCACCTGCACCTGGAGGAATGCCCCGCCATCAAACGTAAAGACATTGTGTCTCAGTATAAAGTCTAACACTGAAAGTATAAACTTGTTAAAGGAGTGTTCATGATGGCTTGTTTGAGAAAGAACATGTCTGACACAGGACAGGCCCTGAGAGTGCGGAAAAGAGCTGTACAAAGCTTCTACGTCAATACTGACAAGGATGGAATCTGCAGGAACCTGGACACCTTCGATGATACGTAGTAGGTGAAGTACATAAGACGATATACTCAGGACTAGGGATGAGCCGAACACCCCCCAGTTTGGTTCGCATCAGAACATGCGAATAGGCAATAAATTTGTTCGAACAATCAAAAACAGTAAAACATGAAAAATCTAAAGTGCTCATTTTAAAGGCTTAAATGCAAGTTATTGACATAAAAAGTGTTTGGGGGCCCGGGTCCTGCCCCAGGGGACATGAATCAATGCAAAAAAAAGTTTTAAAAACTGCCGTTTTTTCGGGAGCAGTGATTTTAATAATGCTTAAAGTGAAACAATAAAAGTGAAATATTCCTTAAAATTTCGTACCTAGGGGGTGTGTATATAGTATGCCTGTAAAGTAGCGTTTTTTTCCCGTGCTCAGAACTGTCATTTCTGAAGGAAAAAAAGTCATTTAAAAGTACTCGCGGCTATAATGAACTGTCGGCTCCCAGCAATACAGAGAAAAGTCATTGAAAGTCATTGATAAAAAAAAAAATGTGTGGGGGTCCCCCCAAATTCAATTCCCAGGCCCTTCAGGTCTGGTATGAATATTAAGGGGAACCCTGCATCAAATTAAAAAAAAAATGATGTGGGGTTCCCTCCAAATATCCATACCAGACCCTTCAGGTCTGGTATGGATTTTAAGGGGAACTCCACGCCAAATGTAAAAAAAAAATGGCGTGGAGTTCCCCCCAAAAATCAATACCAGACTCTTTATCCGAGCATGTAACCTGGCAGGCCGCAGGCAAAGAGGGGGGGACGAGAGAGCGCCCCCCCTCCTGAACTGTACCAGGTCACATGCCCTCAACATGAGGAGGATGCTTTGGGGGTCTGTGACCCCTCAAAGCACCATGTCCCCATGTTGATGGGGAAAAGGGCCTCATCCCCACAACCCTTGCCGGGTGGTTGTGGGGGTCTGCGGGCGGGGGGCTTATCGGAATCTGGAAGACCCCTTTAACAAAGGGGACCCTCAGATCCTGGCCCCCCATTATGGGAATTGGTAAGGGGTACATTGTACCCCTACCATTTCACAAAGAAAGTGTAAAAGATAAAAAAAAAAAAACACAAAGACACCGTTGGGATAAGTCCTTTATTAAAAATGTAAAACATAAAAAAAAGATTCCAGCGGTGGTAATCCACTCTCGGTCTCCACTCCAACGCTGTCGGTATCCTGCGATGGATGCTCTCCTCTCTGGGGTCCAGCAGTGGATGATCTCCTCTCCATCCAGGTCCAGGCTCCAGCGATGAGATGTCCAGCGCAGCGCATCCTGTCTCCACCGGAGACACCCTGGGAATATCGGCGCAGCAGACTCACAGGTCTTATGTAGATGAGGGCGGGGCCACCTGTCACGTGATCCCGTCCCCCTCTGATGCTAGGGGAAACCTGGGCTTACCCAGTGACGTGCGGGTGACCCTGCCCCCCTCTGATGCAACGGAAATCTGCATTACATCAGAGGGGGGTGGGGTCACCTGCACGTCACTGGGAAAGCCATGCGTCAGAGGGGGACGGGGTTACGTGATTTTTTAAAATAAAGGACTTATCCCAACGGTGTCTGTGTGTTTTTTTACAATTTTTACACTTTCTTTGTGAAATGGTAGGGGTACAATGTACCCCTTACAAATTCACATAGGGGGGCCGGGATCTGAGGGTTCCCTTTGTTAAAGGGGTCTTCCAGATTCCGATAAGCCCCCCGCCCGCAGACCCCCACAACCACCGGGCAAGGGTTGTGGGGATGAGGCGCTTGTCCCCATCAACATGGGGACATGGTGCTTTGAGGGGTCACAGACCCCCAAAGCATCCTCCCCATGTTGAGGGCATGTGGCCTGGTACGGTTCAGGAGGGGGGAGGCGCTCTCTTTTCCTGCGGCCTGCCAGGTTGCGTGCTCGGATAAAGGGTCTGGTATGGATATTTGGGGGGAACCCCACGTCATTTTTTTTTAAATTTGACGCAGGGTTCCCCTTAATATCCATACCAGACCTGAAGGGCCTGGTAATTGAATTTGGGGGGACCCCCACGCATTTTTTATTTTTTTATCAATGACTTTTCTCTGTATTGCTGGGAGCCGACAATTCATTATAGCCGCGAGTACTTTTAAATTACTTTTTTTCCTTCAGAAATTACACTTTGTGCAGGGACAGTTCTAAGCACGGGAAACAAGCACTACTTTACAGGCATACTATACACACCCCCTAGGCACGAAATTTAAAGGAATATTTCACTTTTATTGTTTCACTTTAAGCATTATTAAAATCACTGCTCCCGAAAAAACGGCCGTTTTTAAAACTTTTTTTTTGCATTGATACATGTCCCCTGGGGCAGGACTTGGGTCCCCAAACACTTTTTATGACATTAACTTGCATATAAGCCTTTAAAATTAGCACTTTAGATTTCTCCCATAGACTTTTAAAGGGTGTTCTGCGGCTTTTCAAATTTGCCGCGAACACCCCAAATTGTTCGGGCGAACAGGCAATGTTCGAGTCGAACATGAGTTTGACTCGAACTCGAAGCTCATCCCTACTCAGAACGAAGGGTTTTAAATGTTCGTCCACCAAGCGAGATAAATTTCCAGTGATTGCTCCATTGCCTGATATTATTGGGCGACCCAGAGGATTTTGTGCGTTTATGTGGATTTTAGGGAGGGAGTAAAATGTGGGTATTCTGGGAAAAGGAGTACGGATAAAGTCATGAGTCTGTTTTGAAATTGTTTTGCTCTGGAATGCCACATCCACAAGATCGTATAATTTTTTAGTGAAGGCTTCAATAACACCAATACTGACTGGACGGTAGGGATGAGCTCGGTGTTCGAGTCGAACATAGGTTCGACTCGAACATCGGCTGTTCGCGCGTTCGGCGAACAACGAACGATTTGGGCCGTTCGCGCCAAATTCGAGTGACGCGAACGGCCCACAATACACTGCATCGCAGTGTAATCCCGGCGCTGTGATTGGCCAAGCATGCACTGTGACCCTGCATGCTTGGCCAATCACAGCGCCGGCAGCGAGGAGAGCAATGATTGGCCACAGGCAGGATGCCTGTGGCCAATTATAGCTGAGGGGGTTTAGTACACGCCCCACACTATAAAAGGCCGCCTTGTGTAGTGTGTTCCGGAGCAGGGAAAGTGAAGGATAGGCAGGGACAGTGTCAAATCTTGTCAAATCTATTCTTTGCTAAACCTTGTGTGTAGGGACAGAGAAGGATAGGCAGGGAGAGTGTCAGTGTCATATTCTTTGCTAAACCTTGTGTGTAGGGAGAGAGAAGGATAGGCAGGGAGAGTGTCATGCCGCGTACACACGATCGATTTTCTTGCCATTTTTTTTCTTGCCGTTTTTCATGTAGTTTTTTTTCAGGTTTCCTCTCAAGCCTGTCTTGCGTACACACGATCATTGTAAAAAATGATGAAGCAAAGCGCAGTGACGTACAACACGTACGACGGCACTATAAAGGGGAAGTTCCGTTCTAATGACGCCACCCTTTGGGACGCTTTTGCTAATTCCGTGTTACCGCGTGTTAGTAAAAGTTTGGTGAGAGACGATTCGCGCTTTTCAGTCTTCGTGCTTTGAAGATCGTTTTGTGGAGTTCAGTTTGTGCCTGTGGGTTCGTATCTGTTTGGCAGTGCGTGTAGTCAGTTCGTATCTGTTTATTCAGTGCGGTCTGCTCTGCTAGTTCCTGTTTTTCAGCTTGTTCTTCATTGGCCTTGCTGTTCTTCCGTGCGTTCTTCTAGTTCGTTCTGTTCAGCCGACCGTTATCTAGCCATGTTGCGGCTACGTACTCGTCGTAGAGTTCGTGCTGTAGTTGGTGCAGGGGTTCATGCTGTATCCCGACTCCATACCATGAGCAGGGTCAGGAGGAGTTCATGGACCAAGAATTGGTTGCTCCAGCGGCACCAATTCTGTCACATGCCTTTGTTGCGGGAGATCAGGGAGAATAATCCTGATGATTTCAGGAATTTTCTCAGGATGTCTGACCCCGTATTTCAGCATCTGTTGGCTTTGGTGTCCCCCTACATTACCAGGCAGGACACCGTTATGCGTGAAGCCATCAGTGCTGAGCAGAGGCTCATTGCCACGTTGCGATACCTGGCGACTGGGAGAAGCCTGCAGGACCTTAAGTTCTCCACAGGCATATCCCCCCAGGCTCTGGGGATCATTATACCAGAGACTTGTTCTGCCATCCTTCAAGTTTTGCAGGAGGACTATATTAAGGTAAGTGTTCTTCTTAAAAACTTCACATTGTATGTATTTTTGTTTTGGATACTTTTTATTTTGCTTTATTAGCAGTCCCTAATTCACATGATTCTTAGCTGCAGGGAATGTCCCCTTTCTCCCCATGTTTTAATAGTAAAAGTTTTGGGTTTGAGGCCTACCTGTAAATTTGGCTTACCTAACCTCTCCAGCATGCTATCCTGGGGCCATACCTACCTTGCCTAGTCATTTCCATGTATTTTATTCTATGTTCCATCGTAGTGCTTTACCCAAAACGCAACCTAAAGATTGCCTAGGAATGTTCCTTTTTTTTTTACTTCATACAGAGTGCTACATCCTTCATTTGTGATATTCCCAACTCATCTTCAACCCCCCCCCCCCCACATTTTTTATTTATTGTTTTTTTTAGGTTTGTTGTTGCTTACTAATCTTTTTTTTTTTTTACAGTTTCTACCAATGTTGGACATGAATGTTTTTATGAAATCAGCTTTCAATGTTTCTGGCTCAAAGTATTAATTTATTCTTTCTTTAATTCCACAGTTCCCTTCTTCGCCACATGAACGGCAGAATGTGGCTTCCGAGTTTGCCCAGCGATGGAACTTTCCGAACTGTGGAGGAGCCATCGACGGCAAACATGTTCGGGTCGTCCCACCACCCCATTCGGGATCCTTTTATTATAACTATAAGGGGTTCCACAGCATCGTGATGATCAGGGCCATTTGAAGGAATTTTGGGGCCCCAAGCAGATTGAGAATTTGGGGGGGGCTACTGATTTTTTTGAGAAGCGGGGGGGGGGGGGTTTGGGCTGCTACACAATTTTTTTAGATTTTGTTTTTTAATTCAGAAGCGGAGGGGTGCTACTGAGATTTCTACTGATTTTTGGTTTTAATTTAGAAGGGGGGGTGCTAACGCGGGACAACGATCGCGGGAGGAGGGGCCGCCGTTCGCGGGAGGGGGACCACCGATCGGGGGGGCACCGATCGCGGGAGGGGGGGCCTGCCGATCGCGGCAGGGGGGGCGCGGATCGTGGGGGGGCCGCGGATCACATGAGGGGGGGCCGCCAATCGCGGGAGGGGGGGGCCTGCCGATCGCGGCAGGGGGGGCGCGGATCGCGGGGGGGCCGCGGATCACATGAGGGGGGGCGCCAATCGCGGGTGGGGGGGCTGCCGATCACGGGAGGGGGGGCCACCGATCGCGGGAGGGGGGCTGCCAATCGCGGGAGGGGGGGGCGCCAATTGCGGGTGGGGGGGCCGCCGATCGCGGGAGGGGGGCCGCCAATCGCGGGAGGGGGGGCGCTAATCGCGGGAGGGGGGCCGCCGATCGCGGGTGGGGGGGCCGCCGATCGCGGGAGGGGGGGGCGCCAATCGCGGGAGGGGGGCCGCCGATCGCGGGTGGGGGGCCGCCGATCGCGGGAGGGGGGGCCGCCGATCGCGGGTGGGGGGGCCGCCGATCGCGGAGGGGGGCCGCCAATCGCGGGTGGGGGGGCCGCCGATCGCGGGAGGGGGGCCGCCAATCGCGGGAGGGGGGCCGCCAATCGCGGGTGGGGGGGCCGCCAATCGCGGGTGGGGGGGCCGCCGATCTCAGGAGGGGGGCTGCTCTGCTGGGGCCCCAGGCCAGCTGGGGGCCCCAAGCAGTTGCTTGGTTTGCCTCTCCTGTTCCGACGGCCCTGGTGATGATGGCAGTGGTGTCGGCCACCTACGAGTTCCTCTATGTGGACGTTGGCAAGAATGGCAGGATGTCTGATGGAGGAGTATTTGCCCAGACGGAGTTTGGGGAACGGCTCCTTTTGGATCTGCTGGCCTTGCCACCAGCGGAGCAGAATGTGGAGGGACTACCTTTTGTGTTTGTTGCGGATGAGGCGTTTGGCCTGGGACCCCATTTGATGAGGCCATTCCCGCAACGCACCCTCACCCCTGAGAGGAGGGTGTTCAATTATCGGCTGGCCAGAGCCAGAAGGGTGGTGGAAAATGCCTTTGGCATCATGGCCAGCCGATTTCGCCTCTTCCTGACTTCCATCCACCTTGCCCCATACAAATGGAACCATGTGGTAATGACTTGCTGTGTGCTTCATAATTTCCTACGGGTGCATTCCACCAGTTATATAGCTTTGAGTGGGCCTGAGGCCTCTTTACTCAATCAAGAAACTTTAGTGGCCCTGGAACCTGGCCGTCCTGGCTTGGCCCCCCCAACCGGACGTGAGGTCCGTAACCAATATGTGGAATATTTTATGGGTAGGGGGGCCATTGAAATGTCAGAAAATGTTTAAAATTTTGTTTTCAAATAAATACATTATTTTATGGAGTAAAGATTGGTTTGGTGTTTTCATTTTATAATGTTTTATGTTTCATGTAGGTTTACCTAGTGCACTTGTATTGCCATGTGTATTTATCATTCTTAATTAGCCTTCATTGTCAGTGTAAACACAAAACATTGATTAGTTCACTCAGCACCACATTTACATAATGAAGCCACATTTATTTGGAATGTAAAAATACCTTTATTTATTTTTTTGGTGGTAAACTTTCTTTGAAATGTGGATGTTCCCTTAATTTTTGGGGTATTAAAACGCATGACCAGCCATGCATAAACAAACTATATTCTAAAAAATTGTGAAAAAGCTAAACATGTGCTAGTCATTAAAGGGTAAAACAACAAAAAACCTTCCAAAACTCAGCAATTTAAACGTTCTTTGGTGTAAAAACATTAGACACGCCCAAGCACAGCCATGATATTTTGGAGCCTTTCCTCCACCCGCTTGGTATTTGCCCTGATCTCTATCAAGTCTCCCTTAATTTTTTCGAGGTCACGACAGCAGACCATGAGGTATTGGATCAGGATCTGGGCACTGTGATGTGTCAACTTTTTGGGGTCTTCGGCCAGAACTGCACCTAAATGTAAAAAGAAAAATGTAGTATAGAATATGTAGGCTTACATCTATTTAACATGCATGTGTCTGGTTTCTCTCTGACCTCTTGTGGTGCCACTTTCCACTTCCACAACATCACGTTCCTCTCCATCCTGGGGTTCTGGGGGTAATGTTGTAGGTGTTGCAATTATCGGCTCATCTGAGGTAGCTATTGGAATCCCTAGGGAGATTGAAATAAAAGGTATAGTTTCATTAGTAGCGACTCAATTTTTCAAAAAAACTAAACATGATAAAATACTTTGTAAACATTCTTTTGAAGCCTGCTCCATTTTAAAATGGACCCCCAGTGCCAACCGGAACACATGATTGGATACATAGCCAAAACCATAGCATATACTTTTTAAACACAAATTTGACACATTGTAACACCCCAAAGTATCTACACAGGATCACCTGTGTGTGACACCCTCAAGCTTTTTGGCTTTAGGCCCACACTTGTTCTACTGCGTTCAGATGTTTCATCAGCTGCTGAGCATTCACTCCCTTAACATTACCATGCATATCCTTTTTTCAAACGAACAAATGTCCTTTGGATTAGCACCGAAAAAATAAGTGATTACAAAATTTGCTCCCCCAAATAAAATAAAATACATGGGTGTTCACACTGGATGATCCTAAAACATCGTTTGAGGAACTGTACGGAGAAAGAGGTTTAATACGTCCGTTTACTGTGCGGACGAACCTGAAAGATGGTATCTTTCACTGTACTATATCAAAGTCAAAAATACACGACAGAATACAAGTAAATAATATGTACCATGGAAAATATTAAAAAATAACTTACTTTTTCCTAAAACTTTCTTGATTCTTTTGTATTGGTCGGGCTCCCGCAACTTCAGATCAGACCAACGTTTTCGGAGCTGTTCCTTCGTTCTGCACATCCCGAATTTTTTGCGAAGACTTTTGACCACTTTACCCATAATTTTTGCCTTGACCAGATTAGGCCTTTTATACGGCCCATGCTTGGCATCATAATCCTCCCTCTTCAAAATGGCGACCATCTCCACCATTTCCTCGAATGACATGTTGGATGCCTTATATCTCCTGGATCTGGATTTGGGCTCCTCTGGAATTTCCTCCTCTGTAGAGGTAATCTCAGCCACCTGTGTCTCCGCCATGTTTTGTTAAGCACTACGACGAGCGAGAAGGGGCGGGGAAAGTGCAATATCGAACGTCAGGGGCGGGGAAAGCGTGCGGAGTTTCACGCATGCGCAGTGTATATCAAGTGAAGATCCATGTCTCGAAAATACGTTCATTTGGCGGGAGAGGGAGTTAGCAACGAACGTCTTGACGAAGGTACCTAACAGTTTAAGCATTTCAGGTTCATCAGACGAGGAGATTTGTGCGTAAAAAATATGTAGAAATTGCACATTTGAGGAATGTTGCCTGAAAAATATATATTTTGTTGTTTCTCGCTTTTACAGATATCATGAATACTTTCAAAAACCCGGAATTCATGGGGGAGTTCATAGACAAATGGCAAGAGCTACCTATACTATGGCAAACCAAAAGTGGCGCAAATAAAAATAAAGACGCCAGGAAAGCAGCACTGGAGAGCCTGCTGGCATTTGTGCAAACCAAGATACCCACAACAACTCTCCAAGATGTGAAAACCAAAATAGCGACCATCAGAGGGACATACAGGACCCAGAGGACTATGGTCCTGAGGTCCCAGAGGTCAGGTGCTCCAGCAGATAAGGTTTATAAACCCAGTCTGTGGTACTACAGCAGGTACTACAGCATGTTATCTTTCCTGGATGACCAGCTGGAAGTGAGGGAATCTCTGTCCACCCTTCCCCCCAGAGGTCAATCCAGCCTTCCTTGTAGCCAACCCTCCAGCCTTCCCTGCAGCCAGTCCTCCAGCCTTCCTGACAACCCTGCTCTGGTTTCCTCTGAGGATCAAGATGAGGTCCTTGAGGAGGCAGATTTGGATATATGGAGCCAGGTAAAGTATTGATATCTATATTTATATCTTACAAAATTGTAGAATTTAAATAGATGTTAGTATTGTTAGGTATGTAAACTTCTACCAATAAAGTTTTTTAAGAGCAAGATACAGTAGTGGCCTAATTTTATGTGGACAAGGCAACAAAACCAGGATGCGGAATCAATGAAAATGACATAACTTTTGACATTGATTTCAACAATGTCTAGAGGTGAACAATGTCTGTGAATGATGGTGGGCCAAAATAAATAATGTCCCTTTCTTTTTTTACAGCCAGAGCAGAGCCAGGAAGAGGGTGATGTTGGGGATCAGGAGGAGGCAGGGCCCAGTGGCACCCAGGAGGAGGCTGGGCCCAGCACAAGAGCCCAGATGCCTCCCCTGGTAGTTAAACCACGAGGGCCAAGGAGAGGTAGGCAGGTGGAGGAGGAAACCAGGGCCTTCATCAGAGAGGCAACAGCGGCCCTCAGAGAGGCACCCTCTGTTGATGAGGGATTTGCCGCAGTCCTCGCCCACAAACTAGGGCAAATGGACTTACGGCAAAAGATGTATAGTGAGACCCTGCTTTTAAAAGTGATCAATAAGGGCTTGCTGGGTGAACTCACCATGTACAGCGATATAACGGAGGTTGTCCCTACTCCTCCACCTCCTCCTCCTCCTCCTACTACTCCTCCTGCCACAACCTCTCCTCCTGATCCCCAGCCTCCAAGGAAGAAACCAACCAAGGCTGCAGAGAAGGCTGGAGAGAAGGCTACAAGGAAGAGGAGAAAATAATGCCTGCTGTAGTACCACAGACTGGGGACATATAGGACTTATCTGCTGTGGCTCCTGACCTCTGGGAGCTCAAGACAAGATTGGGCTCCTTTTTTTGGGGGATCTAATCTCTATTTTGGTTTTCACATCTTGGATGGTTGTTGTGTGGTCAAAGGGATGCACAAATGCAAGCAGGCTCTCCAGTGCTGCCTTCCCCTTTAATTTGTTATGTTCCGAAATAAAGTTTTTTTTTTTTGCCTTAAAAAACTTGACTATGTGATTTATATTTCAAAAGAGAGCTTGCTAGGGAGCAGGCAGGGACATCTCAAATAATATTATTGTTATTATCAAGGGACACAAACCTCCCTGAGGCCAAATGAGACACATTTTGAAGGTTGGTGTGGTAACTTTACACAAGAATAGTTTAAGCCAAAAAATAAAAAACAAGGCCCCAAAAATTAAAAATACAATAGTAAAATATAATAAAAAAAAAAGGATATTTACATTATTTTATGATTATTAGTATTATTTAGGAGGGAGGTGCGGCTTAGAAATAATATTTTACAATCATTAGAGCAATTTGGAATTACTTTAGAAACAAGTTTGGCATAACTCTCAATGTCATTAGCAAAAGAAGGTAATTTTTAAGCATTATCAAAAGAAGAACGGGATGCGCAGCATTAAAACAATGCTATTAATTCCACCGTGACGAATGTGCCATCTCCATTTCCAACATTAGCTTTACCAAAACGAGCGCTCCCGTCTCATAGTTGCTTCTGAGCATGCGCGTTTTTTTCACCTCGTGAAAGCATACACACTATCGTTTTTCACGTCGTTAAAAAAAACGACATGAAAAACGACGTGAAAAAAGAGAGCATGTCCGAAATTTTTAATGGCCGTTTTTCACGTCGTTAAAAATGCTCTGGAGCATACACACGATCATTTTTCAGGGCCATTTTTAAAAATGGCAGTTTTAACGGCATGAAAAACGATCGTGTGTATGGGGCATCAGTGTCATATACTTTGATAAACCTTGTGTGCAGGGAGAGAGAAGGATAGGCAGGGGACAGTGTCAGTGTCATATTCTTTGCTAAACCTTGTGTGCAGGGAGAGAGAAGGATAGGCAGGGAGAGTGTCAGTGTCATATACTTTGATAAACCTTGTGTGCAGGGAGAGAGAAGGATAGGCAGGGGACAGTGTCAGTGTCATTGTTGCTAAGCCTCCTGCACATTATACACCTGAAGTTAGCCCGTATTGCTGCTTTTTCCTGGTGTGTTACACCAACAGGATTTTGCGGCACTTACAGCGGACGGAGTGTGCCTCCTGACCATATTACACCTTAACTTAGCCTGTATTGCTGCTTTTTCCTGGTGTGTTACACCAACAGGATTTTGCAGCACTTACAGCAGGCGGAGTGTGCCTCCTGACCATATTACACCTGAACTTAGCCTGTATTGCTGCTTTTTCCTGGTGTGTTACACCAACAGGATTTTGCGGCACTTACAGCGGGCGGAGTGTGCCTCCTGACCATATTACACCCTAACTTAGCCTGTATTGCTGCTTTTTCCTGGTGTGTTAAACCAACAGGATTTTGCGGCACTTACAGCGGGCGGAGTGTGCCTCCTGACCATATTACACCTTAACTTAGCCTGTATTGCTGCTTCTTCCTGGTGTGTTACACCAACAGGATTTTGCGGCACTTACAGCGGGCGGAGTGTGCCTCCTGACCAAATTACACCTGAACTTAGCCTGTATTGCTGCTTTTTCCTGGTGTGTTACACCAACAGGATTTTGCGGCACTTTCGGCGGGCGGAGTGTGCCTCCTGACCATATTACACCTTAACTTAGCCTGTATATCACGGATTGGAAAAGTGCCTCACATTGATCGATGATTGGATGACTGAGAGTTCACTTAAACTCAACGGATCCAAAACAGAACTGCTTCTCCTCCACGCTAACCGAAAGACAAAAACTAAAACCTCTTGGACACCACCCACCATTCTCGGACAGACCATCACCCCGAGCACCAAAGTCAAAAGTCTCGGAGTCATCTTTGACTCGGAGATGTCGATGGACGCTCAAATAGGATCAGTAATCAGCGGATCTCATTATCTCCTCCGCCTGCTGCGTAGACTCATTCCCTTCATCCCAGAAGAGGACACAGCAGTAGTAGTTGGATCAATTATCAACTACCGGCTCGACTACGCAAACTCCCTCTACCTCGGACTACCCAAATACCAAATGTCACGCCTACAAGTCGTCCAGAACACGGCAGCCAGACTGATAACAGGAAAAAACCCTGGGAATCCATCACCCCTGCACTGAGGACCCTTCATTGGTTAGCCGTAAAGGATCGGGTCACATTCAAGACCCTCTGCCTCACCCACAAGTGCACACAAGGAATCGCTCCGCAATATTTATGCGAGACGATAAAGCATTACAACCCCAAACGCAGTCCTCGATCAACAAACCAAAACCTCCTTCACATCCCCAAATTTCGTTACAAATCAAAGGGAGAGCGAAGATTTGCAGTCCAAGGACCACGGCTATGGAACGCACTACCCACGGATATCCGTATGGAAGAAAACCATCGGGCCTTTAGGAAAAAACTTAAGACCCACCTCTTCTGATGGATCATGAAGCTACTGGATGCAAAGCGCCTTGAGGCGATTTAGTTCGCATTTGTTAGCGCTATACAAGTTTTTCACTCACTCACTCACTCACTCACTGTATTGCTGCTTTTTCCTGGTGTGTTACACCAACAGGATTTTGCGGCACTTACAGCGGGCGGAGTGTGCCTCCTGACCATATTACACCTGAACTTAGCCTGTATTGCTGCTTTTTCCTGCTGTGTTACACCAACAGGATTTTGCGGCACTTACAGCGGGCGGAGTGTGACTCCTGACCATATTACACCTGAACTTAGACTGTATTGCTGCTTTTCCCATTTCCCTGCAGGCCATTAGAATGTCTGGAAGGCAAACAAGGAGAGGCAGACAGTCAGGAGCCAATAAAAGAGGGCAAGCAGGCTCTGTGTCTAGAGACAACAGTGCTGGTCGTGGACACGGTGCATCGCCATCAGCACATGGCCATGGGACACGCTTGTCCTTCTTTTCGGCAGCTGGACGTGTTGAGTCGCATCATGCCGAAGACTTGGTAGAGTGGATGACCAAGCCCTCCTCATCCTCCTCATCCTCTCTCACCCAGGCTCAGGGTACTGGCAAAGCAGCTGCCAAAGCGACCTCTTCCCTGGTATCAATGTCATCATCAGTCACTCCTTCCCTAGACCAACCATGTCCTCCTGAGGAGTCCCCCGAACTGTTTGAGCCCAGTGTTGGGTACATGCTCCAGGAGGATGCCCAGTGTTTCGAAGGGTCTGATGATGATACCCAGCTAGAGGAAGGCAGTAGCGTGAGAGCAGAGAGAGGGGATGCTCAAGAAGGACACCAATCTGGCAGTCATGTTCCAGCAGCTGCAGCATACTGCCAGATTGGCTCCAGTGATGAGGAGGGAGGGGATGATGAGGTCAGTGACTCCACGTGGGTGCCTAATAGGAGAGAGGAGGAGGATGAGGAGGAGGCACATCTCCAACGAGGCAGGATGCCCTCGGGGGCCAGCGTAAGGGCAGCACACCGACGGAATCACACCGCAGAGCTCCTCCTGTGCAGGGCGCTGCCTCTGCCCGTTATTCAAAAAGTTCTTTGGTGTGGGCCTTTTTTGAGTCGAGTGCATCAGATCGCACATTTGCTGTTTGCAACATATGTCTCAAGCGTATTTAGCGTGGCCAAAACATCACCCGCTTGGGCACCACATGCTTGACCAGACATATGTTGGCCTGCCATGCAGCTCGTTGGCAAGCCTACCTTAAAGACCCACACCAAAGAACAAAGCTGACCTCTTCTTGCACCGCATCAGCTGGGATCTCCAACCCCACTATACCTTCAGTCTTCTCTGAAACCTGCTCTGAGAGGAATGAAGGTGTAGAATTAGGTGTGTCACAGCCAAGTACTTGCGGGCACTCTGCTAGCAGTACACCGACGTCCGATTCTAGCAAGCAAATTTCCCTGCCCCAGCTGCTGGACCGTCAAAAGAAGTTCACTCCCAGCCATCCACATGCCCAGCGGTTGAATGCTAGCTTGGCTAAATTTCTAGTGCTTCAACTGCTGCCTTTTCAGTTGGTAGACTCGGCCCCCTTCCGTGAGTTTGTGCAATGTGCGGTTCCTCAGTGGCAGGTTCCCAAACGCCACTTTTTCTCACGGAAGGCGATTCCGGGTCTCTACCGGCATGTGGAAGGCAATGTCTTGGCCTCGCTGGACAGGGCGGTTAGCGGTAAGGTGCATATTACCGCTGACTCATGGTCCAGCAGGCATGGACAGGGACGTTACCTTTCTTTTACGGCCCATTGGGTCACTCTTTTGGCAGCTGGGAAGGATGCAGGACAAGGTGCAGTAGTGTTGGAGGTTGTTCCACCGCCACGCCTCCAAAATGCTACTACTGGTTGTGACACACCTCTGTCCTCCACCCCCTCCTCTTCTTCTTCCTCCATGGCCTCTTCCTGTGCTTTGTCCTCGGAACCAGCGGTGCTCCGTAGGCGTTCAAGGGGCTACACAAGAACGCATGCAAAAAGATGCCATGCCGTGCTTGCGCTGGTGTGTTTGGGGGACAGGAGCCACACTGGGGCAGAGGTTCTGTCTGCTCTGCAGGGGCAGGCCGAGAGGTGGTTGACGCCACGCCAGCTTAAGCCAGGAATGGTAGTTTGCGACAATGGCACCAACCTCCTCTCCGCTCTCCGACAGGTACAACTGACCCATGTGCCCTGTGTGGCTCACGTCCTTAACCTGGTGGTGCAGCGGTTCTTGGGCAGGTACCCGGGCTTACAGGATGTCCTGAGGCAGGCCAGGAAAGTCTGTGTGCATTTCCGCAGATCTTATAATGCCAGTGCTCGCCTGGCTGAGCTGCAAAAGGAGTTGAACCTGCCCAAGAACCGCCTTATATGTGACATGCCCACCAGGTGGAACTCAACGTTGGCCATGCTGCAGCGGCTGCACACGCAGCAGAGGGCCATCAATGAGTACCTGTGCGACTACGGCACCAGGACAGGGTCAGGGGAGCTCAGGTTTTTTTCACCACGCCAGTGGGGCATGATCAGGGATGCATGCACTGTGCTGGCACCATTTGAGGAGGCCACGAGGATGGTGAGCAGTGACAGTGCATGCATCAGTGACACTGTACCCTTTACCCAGACAGTGTTCCTTCTGTCCCACCCATCGCACAGGAAGAAGAGGAGGAGGAGGATTGTGTCAGCATGGAGGTGGAGCCTGGCACTCAGCATCATCAGCAGCAGTCTTTTAGGGATGATTTACAGTCCCAAGAAACCAGTGGACTTGTACGTGGCTGGGAGGAGGTGGCTGCGGATCATGTCGTCCTTAGTGACCCAGAGGACTCCGGACCGAATGCCTCAGCTAACCTACGCTGCATGGCCTCCCTGATCCTGCAAAGTCTGCGGAAGGATCCTCGTATTCTTCGGATCAAGGAGAGGGACCATTACTGGTTGGCCACTCTCCTTGATCCACGGTAAAGGGTAAGGTTGCGGACCTTATCTTACCGTCGCAGAGGGAGCAGAGGATGAGACAACTCCGGGAGGCCTTGCAGAAAGGTCTGTGCAATGCGTTCCCAGAGACTGGGAGGTTACAAACTCCTGGTCCTGGACAACGAGTTGCTGAGGCTTTGGTCAGTCAAAGAAGGAGCGGTGGGGAAGGTGGCCGTCTGACAGATGCGTTCAGACAATTCTTTAGTCCGCAGCCCCAAGGTATGATCGGTTCCAGCAACCATCGCCAGCATCTGATATACATGGTGCAGGAATACCTAGGGGCAAGGTCAGACTTGGACACCTTCCCCACCGAAAATCCTCTGGCTTACTGGGTCTTGAGGATGGATCACTGGCCAGAGCTTGCACAGTATACAATTGAGCTACTGGCCTGTCCTGCATCCAGCGTTCTTTCAGAACGCACATTCAGTGCTGCTGGAGGATTTGTCACGGATCACAGGGTGCGCCTGTCCACCGACTCTGTTGATCGACTGACCTTCATAAAGATGAACCAGTCTTGGATCACCACCAGCTACCAAACACCTGAAGCTGATATAACAGACAAATTTATTTTCAAATGTCACATCCCTTCAAGACTGATGCTGATGCTAAGAGACTGTCCTGTTATGTTGACTGACTATCCTCCTCCTCCTCAATGATCCGATTGATGATGATAGCTTGGAAGAACATTTTTGTTTCTGGGTGCCGCCACCAGTGGCTAAGGCCCAATTTTTCAGCCCCTGTTTTACAGGGGCGTGTAATTACAATTTTTGAAGCAATACTTTGCAACAGGGCTCATTGCTGTGCTCCAAGTACAGTATCTGTGAGGGGTTGTAGTGTTGAGTAAGCGTCAATTCGTGACGTGAAACGCGTTAGCCACCCTTCCCTGCATGCACACCATCTGCATTTGTTGTTTTGGATTTATGGATTTATTTTGAATTTGGATTTTTTACCTGAAATTTTGGAATAAATAACTGTCTATACAGAGTGCGGCAGTCCAGGGTTTCTTTTTCTCCCATGCACCAGTGGCTAAGGCCCAATTTTTCAGCCCCTGTTTAACAGGGGCGTGTTATTACAATTTTTTATGCAATGCTTTGCAGCAGGGCTTATTCCTGCACTCCAACTAGAGTATCTGAGAGTGGTTGCAGTGTCGTGGCACCAGCACCAGTGGCTAAGGCCCAATTTTTCTGCCCCTGTTTAACAGGGGCGTGTAATTACAATTTTTGATGCAATACTTTGCAACAGGGCTCATTGCTGTGCTCCAAGTACAGTATCTGTGAGGGGTTGCACTGTTGTGGCACCAGTGCCTAAGGCCCAATTTTTCTGCCCCTGTTTAACAGGGGCATGTAATTACAATTCTTGATCTAATAATTCACAGCAGGGCCCATTCCTGCGCCCACCAAGACTAACTGTGAGGCCTTACAGTGTTGTGTCAACACCACCACCACCACCAAAGGCCCAATTTTTCAGCCCCTCTTCAACAGGGGCATGCAATTACAATTCTTGATCTAATAATTCACAGCAGGGCCCATTCATGCGCCCACCAAGAGTAACTGTGAGGGCTCACAGTGTTGTGACAACACCAACATGTAAGGGGCAAATTTCAGCTGAGTATATACGGCAGGCCCCTACTTTCAAACATCCAACTTACAAACGACTCCTCCTTGCAAACGAAAGGATACAACAGGAAGTGAGAGGAAATCTACCCCTAGGAAGGCAAATTCTCTCTTGTAAGAGTTAATATGGGAAAAAAAGTGTCTCCTCTCCACTGATGCTTTATCACCAATTCTTGTTTCAATAAAAAAAACACATTTTCAAAAAACATTTTTCATTAGGACGGAAAGTGAGGTGAACTGTTCTGAACAGGTCCACACTGCACAGACAGCAAAACAAATGTTACATGTTTTCCAAAAAGCTTAAAAATAGATTTTTTGCCTGGAGCTACACTTAAACAATGTACCTGTTCAAAATTACAAACAGATTCTACATAAGAACAAACCTACAGTCCCTGTCTTGTATGCACCGCCTGTATACGGCTGTTCAGAGTATATAGGGCCTTTTCTTTTTGTGTGCGGGGTTCCCCTTAATATCCATACAAGACCCAAAGGGGCTGGTAATGGGCTGGGGTAGGGGGGGGGGGGGGTGTGTGATGGGGTAGCTATGCCATTTTTCCTTAAAGATTTTCATCCATATTACCGGGACCAGACATTACATTAAAGCCGCAAGCAGTTTTAAATGGCTTTTTTTCCTTTAGAAATGTAATTTTGTGCAGGGACAGTTCTAAACACGGGAAACACGTGGCACTTCACAGGCATACTTTAGACACCCCCCAGGTACGATATTTAAAGGAATATTTGACTTTTTTTTTTTCACTTTATACATCATTAAAATGACTGCTCCCGAAAAACGGCTGTTTTTAAAACTTTTTTTTGGATTGATACATGTCCCCTGGTGCAGAACCCGGGTTCCCAAACCCTTTTTAGGACAATAACATGCATATTAGTCGTTATAAATAGCACTTTAGATTTCGAACGTTCGCATCCATTGTATTTAATAGGGTTCTAAAGTTCGTGCGAACTTTCGGTCCGTTCGCGGGTTCTGGTGTGAACCGAACCCGGGGGTGTTCGGCTCATCACTACTGGACGGTACCAGTCATGATTGCCTGATTGCATGATTGCCTAAAATGTCAAGGCACATCTGGCTATATTGGTTCTTGTCCATTAGGACAATGTTGCCTCCTTTATCAGATGACTTAATAGTAATGTGGTGATTCTTGGATAAATTCTTAAGGGCAAGTTTCTCTTTCCGAGTGAGATTTGTCTGATCTGGGGGTGTGGACTCCAGGGCTCGAATTTCCTGACAGGTGATTTTCAAAAAATTGGCCACCCCCTGGTTGGAACTGGGTGCTTGGATATAGCGACGAGGTCTTTTTGAGGGAATATTTGGGAGTATTGTGAGTGCTTACTTCTGAGTAGGGATGAGCTTCGTGTTCGAGTCGAACATACGTTCGACTCGAACATCGGCTGTTCGATCGTTCGACGAAGATCGAACGATTTGGGCCGTTCGCGCCAAATTCGAGTGAAGCGAACGGCCCACAATGCACTACGCCATCGCAGTGTCATCCAGGCGCTGTGATTGGCCAAGCATGCACTGTGACCCCGCATGCTTGGCCAATCACAGCGCCGGCAGCGCGGAGAGCAATGATTGGCCACAGGCAGGATGCCTGTGGCCAATTATTGCTGATGGGGCTTAGTACACGCCCCACACTATAAAAGGCCGCCAGCGCGGCGGCCTTGTGTAGTGTGTTCCGGAGCAGGGAAAGAGAAGCATAGGCAGGGACAGTGTCATTATTTTTCCTTTACTATTCCTGGATTCCTTGTGTTTAGGGACAAATAAGGATAGGTAGGGAGAGTGTCAGTGACAGTGTGCTATTCTGTGCTAATCCTTGTTTGTAGGGACAGAGAGGTACAGTGAGGGAAAGTGTCAGTGTGCTATTCTGTTCTAAAACTATTTTGCTGAACCATATTTTCAATCCTTGAGTTTAGGGACAGAGAGGTACAGAGAGGGAAAGTGTCAGTGTGCTATTCTGTTCTAAAACTATTTTGCTGAACCATATTTTCAATCCTTGAGTTGAGGGACAGAGTAGGACAGTGAGTGAAACTGACAGTGTGCTATTCTGTTCTAAACCAATTTTGCTGTTCCATATTTTCAATCCTTGAGTTGAGGGACAGAGAGGTACAGTGAGTGAAACTGACAGTGTGCTATTCTGTTCTAAACCAATTTTGCTGTTCCATATTTTCAATCCTTGAGTTGAGGGACAGAGAGGTACAGTGAGTGAAACTGACAGTGTGCTATTCTGTTCTAAACCAATTTTGCTGTTCCATATTTTCAATCCTTGAGTTGAGGGACAGAGAGGTACAGTGAGTGAAACTGACAGTGTGCTATTCTGTTCTAAACCAATTTTGCTGTTCCATATTTTCAATCCTTGAGTTGAGGGACAGAAAGGTACAGTGAGTGAAAATGACAGTGTGCTATTCTGTTCTAAACCAATTTTGCTGTTCCATATTTTCAATCCTTGAGTTGAGGGACAGAGAAGGACACTCGTAGAAATTATCAGTGTGCTATTCTGTGCTAAATCTTGTTTGTAGGGAGGGACAGAGTAGGACAGTGAGGGAAAGTGTCAGTGTGCTATTCTGTTCTAAAACTATTTTGCTGTTCCATATTTTCAATCCTTGAGTTGAGGGACAGAGAGGTACAGTGAGTGAAACTGACAGTGTGCTATTCTGTTCTAAACCAATTTTGCTGAACCATATTTTCAATCCTTGAGTTGAGGGACAGAGAGGTACAGTGAGTGAAACTGACAGTGTGCTATTCTGTTCTAAACCAATTTTGCTGTTCCATATTTTCAATCCTTGAGTTGAGGGACAGAGAGGTACAGTGAGTGAAACTGACAGTGTGCTATTCTGTTCTAAACCAATTTTGCTGTTCCATATTTTCAATCCTTGAGTTGAGGGACAGAGAGGTACAGTGAGTGAAACTGACAGTGTGCTATTCTGTTCTAAACCAATTTTGCTGTTCCATATTTTCAATCCTTGAGTTGAGGGACAGAAAGGTACAGTGAGTGAAAATGACAGTGTGCTATTCTGTTCTAAACCAATTTTGCTGTTCCATATTTTCAATCCTTGAGTTGAGGGACAGAGAAGGACACTCGTAGAAATTATCAGTGTGCTATTCTGTCCTAAATCTTGTTTGTAGGGAGGGACAGAGTAGGACAGTGAGGGAAAGTGTCAGTGTGCTATTCTGTTCTAAAACTATTTTGCTGTTCCATATTTTCAATCCTTGAGTTGAGGGACAGAGAGGTACAGTGAGTGAAACTGACAGTGTGCTATTCTGTTCTAAACCAATTTTGCTGTTCCATATTTTCAATCCTTGAGTTGAGGGACAGAGAGGTACAGTGAGTGAAACTGACAGTGTGCTATTCTGTTCTAAACCAATTTTGCTGTTCCATATTTTCAATCCTTGAGTTGAGGGACAGAGAGGTACAGTGAGTGAAACTGACAGTGTGCTATTCTGTTCTAAACCAATTTTGCTGTTCCATATTTTCAATCCTTGAGTTGAGGGACAGAGAGGTACAGTGAGTGAAACTGACAGTGTGCTATTCTGTTCTAAACCAATTTTGCTGTTCCATATTTTCAATCCTTGAGTTGAGGGACAGAGAAGGACACTCGTAGAAATTATCAGTGTGCTATTCTGTGCTAAATCTTGTTTGTAGGGAGGGACAGAGTAGGACAGTGAGGGAAAGTGTCAGTGTGCTATTCTGTTCTAAAACTATTTTGCTGTTCCATATTTTCAATCCTTGAGTTGAGGGACAGAGAGGTACAGTGAGTGAAACTGACAGTGTGCTATTCTGTTCTAAACCAATTTTGCTGTTCCAGATTTTCAATCCTTGAGTTGAGGGACAGAGAGGTACAGTGAGTGAAACTGACAGTGTGCTATTCTGTTCTAAACCAATTTTGCTGTTCCATATTTTCAATCCTTGAGTTGAGGGACAGAGAGGTACAGTGAGTGAAACTGACAGTGTGCTATTCTGTTCTAAACCAATTTTGCTGTTCCATATTTTCAATCCTTGAGTTGAGGGACAGAGAAGGACACTTGTAGAAATTATCAGTGTGCTATTCTGTGCTAAATCTTGTTTGTAGGGAGGGACAGAGTAGGACAGTGAGGGAAAGTGTCAGTGTGCTATTCTGTTCTAAAACTATTTTGCTGTTCCATATTTTCAATCCTTGAGTTGAGGGACAGAGAGGTACAGCGAGTGAAACTGACAGTGTGCTATTCTGTTCTAAACCAATTTTGCTGTTCCATATTTTCAATCCTTGAGTTGAGGGACAGAGAGGTACAGTGAGTGAAACTGACAGTGTGCTATTCTGTTCTAAACCAATTTTGCTGTTCCATATTTTCAATCCTTGAGTTGAGGGACAGAGAGGTACAGTGAGTGAAACTGACAGTGTGCTATTCTGTTCTAAACCAATTTTGCTGTTCCATATTTTCAATCCTTGAGTTGAGGGACAGAGAGGTACAGTGAGTGAAACTGACAGTGTGCTATTCTGTTCTAAACCGATTTTGCTGTTCCATATTTTCAATCCTTGAGTTGAGGGACAGAGAGGTACAGTGAGTGAAACTGACAGTGTGCTATTCTGTTCTAAACCAATTTTGCTGTTCCATATTTTCAATCCTTGAGTTGAGGGACAGAAAGGTACAGTGAGTGAAAATGACAGTGTGCTATTCTGTTCTAAACCAATTTTGCTGTTCCATATTTTCAATCCTTGAGTTGAGGGACAGAGAAGGACACTCGTAGAAATTATCAGTGTGCTATTCTGTGCTAAATCTTGTTTGTAGGGAGGGACAGAGTAGGACAGTGAGGGAAAGTGTCAGTGTGCTATTCTGTTCTAAAACTATTTTGCTGTTCCATATTTTCAATCCTTGAGTTGAGGGACAGAGAGGTACAGTGAGTGAAACTGACAGTGTGCTATTCTGTTCTAAACCAATTTTGCTGTTCAATATTTTCAATCCTTGAGTTGAGGGACAGAGAGGTACAGTGAGTGAAACTGACAGTGTGCTATTCTGTTCTAAACCAATTTTGCTGTTCCATATTTTCAATCCTTGAGTTGAGGGACAGAGAGGTACAGTGAGTGAAACTGACAGTGTGCTATTCTGTTGTAAACCAATTTTGCTGTTCCATATTTTCAATCCTTGAGTTGAGGGACAGAGAGGTACAGTGAGTGAAACTGACAGTGTGCTATTCTGTTCTAAACCAATTTTGCTGTTCCATATTTTCAATCCTTGAGTTGAGGGACAGAGAAGGACACTCGTAGAAATTATCAGTGTGCTATTCTGTGCTAAATCTTGTTTGTAGGGAGGGACAGAGTAGGACAGTGAGGGAAAGTGTCAGTGTGCTATTCTGTTCTAAAACTATTTTGCTGTTCCATATTTTCAATCCTTGAGTTGAGGGACAGAGAGGTACAGTGAGTGAAACTGACAGTGTGCTATTCTGTTCTAAACCAATTTTGCTGAACCATATTTTCAATCCTTGAGTTGAGGGACAGAGAGGTACAGTGAGTGAAACTGACAGTGTGCTATTCTGTTCTAAACCAATTTTGCTGTTCCATATTTTCAATCCTTGAGTTGAGGGACAGAGAGGTACAGTGAGTGAAACTGACAGTGTGCTATTCTGTTCTAAACCAATTTTGCTGTTCCATATTTTCAATCCTTGAGTTGAGGGACAGAGAGGTACAGTGAGTGAAACTGACAGTGTGCTATTCTGTTCTAAACCAATTTTGCTGTTCCATATTTTCAATCCTTGAGTTGAGGGACAGAAAGGTACAGTGAGTGAAAATGACAGTGTGCTATTCTGTTCTAAACCAATTTTGCTGTTCCATATTTTCAATCCTTGAGTTGAGGGACAGAGAAGGACACTCGTAGAAATTATCAGTGTGCTATTCTGTGCTAAATCTTGTTTGTAGGGAGGGACAGAGTAGGACAGTGAGGGAAAGTGTCAGTGTGCTATTCTGTTCTAAAACTATTTTGCTGTTCCATATTTTCAATCCTTGAGTTGAGGGACAGAGAGGTACAGTGAGTGAAACTGACAGTGTGCTATTCTGTTCTAAACCAATTTTGCTGTTCCATATTTTCAATCCTTGAGTTGAGGGACAGAGAGGTACAGTGAGTGAAACTGACAGTGTGCTATTCTGTTCTAAACCAATTTTGCTGTTCCATATTTTCAATCCTTGAGTTGAGGGACAGAGAGGTACAGTGAGTGAAACTGACAGTGTGCTATTCTGTTCTAAACCAATTTTGCTGTTCCATATTTTCAATCCTTGAGTTGAGGGACAGAGAGGTACAGTGAGTGAAACTGACAGTGTGCTATTCTGTTCTAAACCAATTTTGCTGTTCCATATTTTCAATCCTTGAGTTGAGGGACAGAGAAGGACACTCGTAGAAATTATCAGTGTGCTATTCTGTGCTAAATCTTGTTTGTACGGAGGGACAGAGAGGTACAGTGAGGGAAAGTGTCAGTGTGCTATTCTGTTCTAAAACTATTTTGCTGTTCCATATTTTCAATCCTTGAGTTGAGGGACAGAGAGGTACAGTGAGTGAAACTGACAGTGTGCTATTCTGTTCTAAACCAATTTTGCTGTTCCATGTTTTCAATCCTTGAGTTGAGGGACAGAGAGGTACAGTGAGTGAAACTGACAGTGTGCTATTCTGTTCTAAACCAATTTTGCTGTTCCATATTTTCAATCCTTGAGTTGAGGGACAGAGAGGTACAGTGAGTGAAACTGACAGTGTGCTATTCTGTTCTAAACCAATTTTGCTGTTCCATATTTTCAATCCTTGAGTTGAGGGACAGAGAAGGACACTCGTAGAAATTATCAGTGTGCTATTCTGTGCTAAATCTTGTTTGTAGGGAGGGACAGAGTAGGACAGTGAGGGAAAGTGTCAGTGTGCTATTCTGTTCTAAAACTATTTTGCTGTTCCATATTTTCAATCCTTGAGTTGAGGGACAGAGAGGTACAGTGAGTGAAACTGACAGTGTGCTATTCTGTTCTAAACCAATTTTGCTGTTCCAGATTTTCAATCCTTGAGTTGAGGGACAGAGAGGTACAGTGAGTGAAACTGACAGTGTGCTATTCTGTTCTAAACCAATTTTGCTGTTCCATATTTTCAATCCTTGAGTTGAGGGACAGAGAGGTACAGTGAGTGAAACTGACAGTGTGCTATTCTGTTCTAAACCAATTTTTCTGTTCCATATTTTCAATCCTTGAGTTGAGGGACAGAGAGGTACAGTGAGTGAAACTGACAGTGTGCTATTCTGTTCTAAACCAATTTTGCTGTTCCATATTTTCAATCCTTGAGTTGAGGGACAGAGAGGTACAGTGAGTGAAACTGACAGTGTGCTATTCTGTTCTAAACCAATTTTGCTGTTCCATATTTTCAATCCTTGAGTTGAGGGACAGAGAGGTACAGTGAGTGAAACTGACAGTGTGCTATTCTGTTCTAAACCAATTTTGCTGTTCCATATTTTCAATCCTTGAGTTGAGGGACAGAGAGGTACAGTGAGTGAAACTGACAGTGTGCTATTCTGTTCTAAACCAATTTTGCTGTTCCATATTTTCAATCCTTGAGTTGAGGGACAGAGAGGTACAGTGAGTGAAACTGACAGTGTGCTATTCTGTTCTAAACCAATTTTGCTGTTCCATATTTTCAATCCTTGAGTTGAGGGACAGAGAGGTACAGTGAGTGAAACTGACAGTGTGCTATTCTGTTCTAAACCAATTTTGCTGTTCCATATTTTCAATCCTTGAGTTGAGGGACAGAGAAGGACACTCGTAGAAATTATCAGTGTGCTATTCTGTGCTAAATCTTGTTTGTACGGAGGGACAGAGAGGTACAGTGAGGGAAAGTGTCAGTGTGCTATTCTGTTCTAAAACTATTTTGCTGTTCCATATTTTCAATCCTTGAGTTGAGGGACAGAGAGGTACAGTGAGTGAAACTGACAGTGTGCTATTCTGTTCTAAACCAATTTTGCTGTTCCATATTTTCAATCCTTGAGTTGAGGGACAGAGAGGTACAGTGAGTGAAACTGACAGTGTGCTATTCTGTTCTAAACCAATTTTGCTGTTCCATATTTTCAATCCTTGAGTTGAGGGACAGAGAGGTACAGTGAGTGAAACTGACAGTGTGCTATTCTGTTCTAAACCAATTTTGCTGTTCCATATTTTCAATCCTTGAGTTGAGGGACAGAGAAGGACACTCGTAGAAATTATCAGTGTGCTATTCTGTGCTAAATCTTGTTTGTAGGGAGGGACAGAGTAGGACAGTGAGGGAAAGTGTCAGTGTGCTATTCTGTTCTAAAACTATTTTGCTGTTCCATATTTTCAATCCTTGAGTTGAGGGACAGAGAGGTACAGTGAGTGAAACTGACAGTGTGCTATTCTGTTCTAAACCAATTTTGCTGTTCCAGATTTTCAATCCTTGAGTTGAGGGACAGAGAGGTACAGTGAGTGAAACTGACAGTGTGCTATTCTGTTCTAAACCAATTTTGCTGTTCCATATTTTCAATCCTTGAGTTGAGGGACAGAGAGCTACAGTGAGGGAAAGTGTCAGTGTGCTATTCTGTTCTAAAACTATTTTGCTGTTCCATATTTTCAATCCTTGAGTTGAGGGACAGAGAGGTACAGTGAGGGAAAGTGACAGTGTGCTATTCTGTTCTAAACCAATTTTGCTGTTCCATATTTTCAATCCTTGAGTTGAGGGACAGAGAGGTACAGTGAGTGAAACTGACAGTGTGCTATTCTGTTCTAAACCAATTTTGCTGTTCCATATTTTCAATCCTTGAGTTGAGGGACAGAGAGGTACAGTGAGTGAAACTGACAGTGTGCTATTCTGTTCTAAACCAATTTTGCTGTTCCATATTTTCAATCCTTGAGTTGAGGGACAGAGAAGGACACTCGTAGAAATTATCAGTGTGCTATTCTGTGCTAAATCTTGTTTGTAGGGAGGGACAGAGTAGGACAGTGAGGGAAAGTGTCAGTGTGCTATTCTGTTCTAAAACAATTTTGCTGTTCCATATTTTCAATCCTTGAGTTGAGGGACAGAGAGGTACAGCGAGTGAAACTGACAGTGTGCTATTCTGTTCTAAACCAATTTTGCTGTTCCATATTTTCAATCCTTGAGTTGAGGGACAGAGAGGTACAGTGAGTGAAACTGACAGTGTGCTATTCTGTTCTAAACCAATTTTGCTGTTCCATATTTTCAATCCTTGAGTTGAGGGACAGAGAGGTACAGTGAGTGAAACTGACAGTGTGCTATTCTGTTCTAAACCAATTTTGCTGTTCCATATTTTCAATCCTTGAGTTGAGGGACAGAGAGGTACAGTGAGTGAAACTGACAGTGTGCTATTCTGTTCTAAACCAATTTTGCTGTTCCATATTTTCAATCCTTGAGTTGAGGGACAGAGAGGTACAGTGAGTGAAACTGACAGTGTGCTATTCTGTTCTAAACCAATTTTGCTGTTCCATATTTTCAATCCTTGAGTTGAGGGACAGAGAAGGACACTCGTAGAAATTATCAGTGTGCTATTCTGTGCTAAATCTTGTTTGTAGGGAGGGACAGAGTAGGACAGTGAGGGAAAGTGTCAGTGTGCTATTCTGTTCTAAAACTATTTTGCTGTTCCATATTTTCAATCCTTGAGTTGAGGGACAGAGAGGTACAGTGAGTGAAACTGACAGTGTGCTATTCTGTTCTAAACCAATTTTGCTGTTCCATATTTTCAATCCTTGAGTTGAGGGACAGAGAGGTACAGTGAGTGAAACTGACAGTGTGCTATTCTGTTCTAAACCAATTTTGCTGTTCCATATTTTCAATCCTTGAGTTGAGGGACAGAGAGGTACAGTGAGTGAAACTGACAGTGTGCTATTCTGTTGTAAACCAATTTTGCTGTTCCATATTTTCAATCCTTGAGTTGAGGGACAGAGAGGTACAGTGAGTGAAACTGACAGTGTGCTATTCTGTTCTAAACCAATTTTGCTGTTCCATATTTTCAATCCTTGAGTTGAGGGACAGAGAAGGACACTCGTAGAAATTATCAGTGTGCTATTCTGTGCTAAATCTTGTTTGTAGGGAGGGACAGAGTAGGACAGTGAGGGAAAGTGTCAGTGTGCTATTCTGTTCTAAAACTATTTTGCTGTTCCATATTTTCAATCCTTGAGTTGAGGGACAGAGAGGTACAGTGAGTGAAACTGACAGTGTGCTATTCTGTTCTAAACCAATTTTGCTGAACCATATTTTCAATCCTTGAGTTGAGGGACAGAGAGGTACAGTGAGTGAAACTGACAGTGTGCTATTCTGTTCTAAACCAATTTTGCTGTTCCATATTTTCAATCCTTGAGTTGAGGGACAGAGAGGTACAGTGAGTGAAACTGACAGTGTGCTATTCTGTTCTAAACCAATTTTGCTGTTCCATATTTTCAATCCTTGAGTTGAGGGACAGAGAGGTACAGTGAGTGAAACTGACAGTGTGCTATTCTGTTCTAAACCAATTTTGCTGTTCCATATTTTCAATCCTTGAGTTGAGGGACAGAAAGGTACAGTGAGTGAAAATGACAGTGTGCTATTCTGTTCTAAACCAATTTTGCTGTTCCATATTTTCAATCCTTGAGTTGAGGGACAGAGAAGGACACTCGTAGAAATTATCAGTGTGCTATTCTGTGCTAAATCTTGTTTGTAGGGAGGGACAGAGTAGGACAGTGAGGGAAAGTGTCAGTGTGCTATTCTGTTCTAAAACTATTTTGCTGTTCCATATTTTCAATCCTTGAGTTGAGGGACAGAGAGGTACAGTGAGTGAAACTGACAGTGTGCTATTCTGTTCTAAACCAATTTTGCTGTTCCATATTTTCAATCCTTGAGTTGAGGGACAGAGAGGTACAGTGAGTGAAACTGACAGTGTGCTATTCTGTTCTAAACCAATTTTGCTGTTCCATATTTTCAATCCTTGAGTTGAGGGACAGAGAGGTACAGTGAGTGAAACTGACAGTGTGCTATTCTGTTCTAAACCAATTTTGCTGTTCCATATTTTCAATCCTTGAGTTGAGGGACAGAGAAGGACACTCGTAGAAATTATCAGTGTGCTATTCTGTGCTAAATCTTGTTTGTACGGAGGGACAGAGAGGTACAGTGAGGGAAAGTGTCAGTGTGCTATTCTGTTCTAAAACTATTTTGCTGTTCCATATTTTCAATCCTTGAGTTGAGGGACAGAGAGGTACAGTGAGTGAAACTGACAGTGTGCTATTCTGTTCTAAACCAATTTTGCTGTTCCATATTTTCAATCCTTGAGTTGAGGGACAGAGAGGTACAGTGAGTGAAACTGACAGTGTGCTATTCTGTTCTAAACCAATTTTGCTGTTCCATATTTTCAATCCTTGAGTTGAGGGACAGAGAGGTACAGTGAGTGAAACTGACAGTGTGCTATTCTGTTCTAAACCAATTTTGCTGTTCCATATTTTCAATCCTTGAGTTGAGGGACAGAGAAGGACACTCGTAGAAATTATCAGTGTGCTATTCTGTGCTAAATCTTGTTTGTAGGGAGGGACAGAGTAGGACAGTGAGGGAAAGTGTCAGTGTGCTATTCTGTTCTAAAACTATTTTGCTGTTCCATATTTTCAATCCTTGAGTTGAGGGACAGAGAGGTACAGTGAGTGAAACTGACAGTGTGCTATTCTGTTCTAAACCAATTTTGCTGTTCCATATTTTCAATCCTTGAGTTGAGGGACAGAGAGGTACAGTGAGTGAAACTGACAGTGTGCTATTCTGTTCTAAACCAATTTTGCTGTTCCATATTTTCAATCCTTGAGTTGAGGGACAGAGAGCTACAGTGAGTGAAACTGACAGTGTGCTATTCTGTTCTAAACCAATTTTGCTGTTCCATATTTTCAATCCTTGAGTTGAGGGACAGAGAGGTACAGTGAGTGAAACTGACAGTGTGCTATTCTGTTCTAAACCAATTTTTCTGTTCCATATTTTCAATCCTTGAGTTGAGGGACAGAGAGGTACAGTGAGTGAAACTGACAGTGTGCTATTCTGTTCTAAACCAATTTTGCTGTTCCATATTTTCAATCCTTGAGTTGAGGGACAGAGAGGTACAGTGAGTGAAACTGACAGTGTGCTATTCTGTTCTAAACCAATTTTGCTGTTCCATATTTTCAATCCTTGAGTTGAGGGACAGAGAGGTACAGTGAGTGAAACTGACAGTGTGCTATTCTGTTCTAAACCAATTTTGCTGTTCCATATTTTCAATCCTTGAGTTGAGGGACAGAGAGGTACAGTGAGTGAAACTGACAGTGTGCTATTCTGTTCTAAACCAATTTTGCTGTTCCATATTTTCAATCCTTGAGTTGAGGGACAGAGAGGTACAGTGAGTGAAACTGACAGTGTGCTATTCTGTTCTAAACCAATTTTGCTGTTCCATATTTTCAATCCTTGAGTTGAGGGACAGAGAAGGACACTCGTAGAAATTATCAGTGTGCTATTCTGTGCTAAATCTTGTTTGTAGGGAGGGACAGAGAGGTACAGTGAGGGAAAGTGTCAGTGTGCTATTCTGTTCTAAAACTATTTTGCTGTTCCATATTTTCAATCCTTGAGTTGAGGGACAGAGAGGTACAGTGAGTGAAACTGACAGTGTGCTATTCTGTTCTAAACCAATTTTGCTGTTCCATATTTTCAATCCTTGAGTTGAGGGACAGAGAAGGACACTCGTAGAAATTATCAGTGTGCTATTCTGTGCTAAATCTTGTTTGTAGGGAGGGACAGAGTAGGACAGTGAGGGAAAGTGTCAGTGTGCTATTCTGTTCTAAAACTATTTTGCTGTTCCATATTTTCAATCCTTGAGTTGAGGGACAGAGAGGTACAGTGAGTGAAACTGA
This sequence comes from Rana muscosa, assembly GCA_029206835.1. Taxonomy (NCBI): domain Eukaryota; kingdom Metazoa; phylum Chordata; class Amphibia; order Anura; family Ranidae; genus Rana; species Rana muscosa. The sequence goes on from CM055118.1 coordinate 876,095,359, forward strand.
CAGTGTGCTATTCTGTTCTAAACCAATTTTGCTGTTCCAGATTTTCAATCCTTGAGTTGAGGGACAGAGAGGTACAGTGAGTGAAACTGACAGTGTGCTATTCTGTTCTAAACCAATTTTGCTGTTCCATATTTTCAATCCTTGAGTTGAGGGACAGAGAGGTACAGTGAGTGAAACTGACAGTGTGCTATTCTGTTCTAAACCAATTTTTCTGTTCCATATTTTCAATCCTTGAGTTGAGGGACAGAGAGGTACAGTGAGTGAAACTGACAGTGTGCTATTCTGTTCTAAACCAATTTTGCTGTTCCATATTTTCAATCCTTGAGTTGAGGGACAGAGAGGTACAGTGAGTGAAACTGACAGTGTGCTATTCTGTTCTAAACCAATTTTGCTGTTCCATATTTTCAATCCTTGAGTTGAGGGACAGAGAGGTACAGTGAGTGAAACTGACAGTGTGCTATTCTGTTCTAAACCAATTTTGCTGTTCCATATTTTCAATCCTTGAGTTGAGGGACAGAGAGGTACAGTGAGTGAAACTGACAGTGTGCTATTCTGTTCTAAACCAATTTTGCTGTTCCATATTTTCAATCCTTGAGTTGAGGGACAGAGAGGTACAGTGAGTGAAACTGACAGTGTGCTATTCTGTTCTAAACCAATTTTGCTGTTCCATATTTTCAATCCTTGAGTTGAGGGACAGAGAGGTACAGTGAGTGAAACTGACAGTGTGCTATTCTGTTCTAAACCAATTTTGCTGTTCCATATTTTCAATCCTTGAGTTGAGGGACAGAGAAGGACACTCGTAGAAATTATCAGTGTGCTATTCTGTGCTAAATCTTGTTTGTACGGAGGGACAGAGAGGTACAGTGAGGGAAAGTGTCAGTGTGCTATTCTGTTCTAAAACTATTTTGCTGTTCCATATTTTCAATCCTTGAGTTGAGGGACAGAGAGGTACAGTGAGTGAAACTGACAGTGTGCTATTCTGTTCTAAACCAATTTTGCTGTTCCATATTTTCAATCCTTGAGTTGAGGGACAGAGAGGTACAGTGAGTGAAACTGACAGTGTGCTATTCTGTTCTAAACCAATTTTGCTGTTCCATATTTTCAATCCTTGAGTTGAGGGACAGAGAGGTACAGTGAGTGAAACTGACAGTGTGCTATTCTGTTCTAAACCAATTTTGCTGTTCCATATTTTCAATCCTTGAGTTGAGGGACAGAGAAGGACACTCGTAGAAATTATCAGTGTGCTATTCTGTGCTAAATCTTGTTTGTAGGGAGGGACAGAGTAGGACAGTGAGGGAAAGTGTCAGTGTGCTATTCTGTTCTAAAACTATTTTGCTGTTCCATATTTTCAATCCTTGAGTTGAGGGACAGAGAGGTACAGTGAGTGAAACTGACAGTGTGCTATTCTGTTCTAAACCAATTTTGCTGTTCCAGATTTTCAATCCTTGAGTTGAGGGACAGAGAGGTACAGTGAGTGAAACTGACAGTGTGCTATTCTGTTCTAAACCAATTTTGCTGTTCCATATTTTCAATCCTTGAGTTGAGGGACAGAGAGCTACAGTGAGGGAAAGTGTCAGTGTGCTATTCTGTTCTAAAACTATTTTGCTGTTCCATATTTTCAATCCTTGAGTTGAGGGACAGAGAGGTACAGTGAGGGAAAGTGACAGTGTGCTATTCTGTTCTAAACCAATTTTGCTGTTCCATATTTTCAATCCTTGAGTTGAGGGACAGAGAGGTACAGTGAGTGAAACTGACAGTGTGCTATTCTGTTCTAAACCAATTTTGCTGTTCCATATTTTCAATCCTTGAGTTGAGGGACAGAGAGGTACAGTGAGTGAAACTGACAGTGTGCTATTCTGTTCTAAACCAATTTTGCTGTTCCATATTTTCAATCCTTGAGTTGAGGGACAGAGAAGGACACTCGTAGAAATTATCAGTGTGCTATTCTGTGCTAAATCTTGTTTGTAGGGAGGGACAGAGTAGGACAGTGAGGGAAAGTGTCAGTGTGCTATTCTGTTCTAAAACAATTTTGCTGTTCCATATTTTCAATCCTTGAGTTGAGGGACAGAGAGGTACAGCGAGTGAAACTGACAGTGTGCTATTCTGTTCTAAACCAATTTTGCTGTTCCATATTTTCAATCCTTGAGTTGAGGGACAGAGAGGTACAGTGAGTGAAACTGACAGTGTGCTATTCTGTTCTAAACCAATTTTGCTGTTCCATATTTTCAATCCTTGAGTTGAGGGACAGAGAGGTACAGTGAGTGAAACTGACAGTGTGCTATTCTGTTCTAAACCAATTTTGCTGTTCCATATTTTCAATCCTTGAGTTGAGGGACAGAGAGGTACAGTGAGTGAAACTGACAGTGTGCTATTCTGTTCTAAACCAATTTTGCTGTTCCATATTTTCAATCCTTGAGTTGAGGGACAGAGAGGTACAGTGAGTGAAACTGACAGTGTGCTATTCTGTTCTAAACCAATTTTGCTGTTCCATATTTTCAATCCTTGAGTTGAGGGACAGAGAAGGACACTCGTAGAAATTATCAGTGTGCTATTCTGTGCTAAATCTTGTTTGTAGGGAGGGACAGAGTAGGACAGTGAGGGAAAGTGTCAGTGTGCTATTCTGTTCTAAAACTATTTTGCTGTTCCATATTTTCAATCCTTGAGTTGAGGGACAGAGAGGTACAGTGAGTGAAACTGACAGTGTGCTATTCTGTTCTAAACCAATTTTGCTGTTCCATATTTTCAATCCTTGAGTTGAGGGACAGAGAGGTACAGTGAGTGAAACTGACAGTGTGCTATTCTGTTCTAAACCAATTTTGCTGTTCCATATTTTCAATCCTTGAGTTGAGGGACAGAGAGGTACAGTGAGTGAAACTGACAGTGTGCTATTCTGTTGTAAACCAATTTTGCTGTTCCATATTTTCAATCCTTGAGTTGAGGGACAGAGAGGTACAGTGAGTGAAACTGACAGTGTGCTATTCTGTTCTAAACCAATTTTGCTGTTCCATATTTTCAATCCTTGAGTTGAGGGACAGAGAAGGACACTCGTAGAAATTATCAGTGTGCTATTCTGTGCTAAATCTTGTTTGTAGGGAGGGACAGAGTAGGACAGTGAGGGAAAGTGTCAGTGTGCTATTCTGTTCTAAAACTATTTTGCTGTTCCATATTTTCAATCCTTGAGTTGAGGGACAGAGAGGTACAGTGAGTGAAACTGACAGTGTGCTATTCTGTTCTAAACCAATTTTGCTGAACCATATTTTCAATCCTTGAGTTGAGGGACAGAGAGGTACAGTGAGTGAAACTGACAGTGTGCTATTCTGTTCTAAACCAATTTTGCTGTTCCATATTTTCAATCCTTGAGTTGAGGGACAGAGAGGTACAGTGAGTGAAACTGACAGTGTGCTATTCTGTTCTAAACCAATTTTGCTGTTCCATATTTTCAATCCTTGAGTTGAGGGACAGAGAGGTACAGTGAGTGAAACTGACAGTGTGCTATTCTGTTCTAAACCAATTTTGCTGTTCCATATTTTCAATCCTTGAGTTGAGGGACAGAAAGGTACAGTGAGTGAAAATGACAGTGTGCTATTCTGTTCTAAACCAATTTTGCTGTTCCATATTTTCAATCCTTGAGTTGAGGGACAGAGAAGGACACTCGTAGAAATTATCAGTGTGCTATTCTGTGCTAAATCTTGTTTGTAGGGAGGGACAGAGTAGGACAGTGAGGGAAAGTGTCAGTGTGCTATTCTGTTCTAAAACTATTTTGCTGTTCCATATTTTCAATCCTTGAGTTGAGGGACAGAGAGGTACAGTGAGTGAAACTGACAGTGTGCTATTCTGTTCTAAACCAATTTTGCTGTTCCATATTTTCAATCCTTGAGTTGAGGGACAGAGAGGTACAGTGAGTGAAACTGACAGTGTGCTATTCTGTTCTAAACCAATTTTGCTGTTCCATATTTTCAATCCTTGAGTTGAGGGACAGAGAGGTACAGTGAGTGAAACTGACAGTGTGCTATTCTGTTCTAAACCAATTTTGCTGTTCCATATTTTCAATCCTTGAGTTGAGGGACAGAGAAGGACACTCGTAGAAATTATCAGTGTGCTATTCTGTGCTAAATCTTGTTTGTACGGAGGGACAGAGAGGTACAGTGAGGGAAAGTGTCAGTGTGCTATTCTGTTCTAAAACTATTTTGCTGTTCCATATTTTCAATCCTTGAGTTGAGGGACAGAGAGGTACAGTGAGTGAAACTGACAGTGTGCTATTCTGTTCTAAACCAATTTTGCTGTTCCATATTTTCAATCCTTGAGTTGAGGGACAGAGAGGTACAGTGAGTGAAACTGACAGTGTGCTATTCTGTTCTAAACCAATTTTGCTGTTCCATATTTTCAATCCTTGAGTTGAGGGACAGAGAGGTACAGTGAGTGAAACTGACAGTGTGCTATTCTGTTCTAAACCAATTTTGCTGTTCCATATTTTCAATCCTTGAGTTGAGGGACAGAGAAGGACACTCGTAGAAATTATCAGTGTGCTATTCTGTGCTAAATCTTGTTTGTAGGGAGGGACAGAGTAGGACAGTGAGGGAAAGTGTCAGTGTGCTATTCTGTTCTAAAACTATTTTGCTGTTCCATATTTTCAATCCTTGAGTTGAGGGACAGAGAGGTACAGTGAGTGAAACTGACAGTGTGCTATTCTGTTCTAAACCAATTTTGCTGTTCCATATTTTCAATCCTTGAGTTGAGGGACAGAGAGGTACAGTGAGTGAAACTGACAGTGTGCTATTCTGTTCTAAACCAATTTTGCTGTTCCATATTTTCAATCCTTGAGTTGAGGGACAGAGAGCTACAGTGAGTGAAACTGACAGTGTGCTATTCTGTTCTAAACCAATTTTGCTGTTCCATATTTTCAATCCTTGAGTTGAGGGACAGAGAGGTACAGTGAGTGAAACTGACAGTGTGCTATTCTGTTCTAAACCAATTTTTCTGTTCCATATTTTCAATCCTTGAGTTGAGGGACAGAGAGGTACAGTGAGTGAAACTGACAGTGTGCTATTCTGTTCTAAACCAATTTTGCTGTTCCATATTTTCAATCCTTGAGTTGAGGGACAGAGAGGTACAGTGAGTGAAACTGACAGTGTGCTATTCTGTTCTAAACCAATTTTGCTGTTCCATATTTTCAATCCTTGAGTTGAGGGACAGAGAGGTACAGTGAGTGAAACTGACAGTGTGCTATTCTGTTCTAAACCAATTTTGCTGTTCCATATTTTCAATCCTTGAGTTGAGGGACAGAGAGGTACAGTGAGTGAAACTGACAGTGTGCTATTCTGTTCTAAACCAATTTTGCTGTTCCATATTTTCAATCCTTGAGTTGAGGGACAGAGAGGTACAGTGAGTGAAACTGACAGTGTGCTATTCTGTTCTAAACCAATTTTGCTGTTCCATATTTTCAATCCTTGAGTTGAGGGACAGAGAAGGACACTCGTAGAAATTATCAGTGTGCTATTCTGTGCTAAATCTTGTTTGTAGGGAGGGACAGAGAGGTACAGTGAGGGAAAGTGTCAGTGTGCTATTCTGTTCTAAAACTATTTTGCTGTTCCATATTTTCAATCCTTGAGTTGAGGGACAGAGAGGTACAGTGAGTGAAACTGACAGTGTGCTATTCTGTTCTAAACCAATTTTGCTGTTCCATATTTTCAATCCTTGAGTTGAGGGACAGAGAGGTACAGTGAGTGAAACTGACAGTGTGCTATTCTGTTCTAAACCAATTTTGCTGTTCCATATTTTCAATCCTTGAGTTGAGGGACAGAGAGGTACAGTGAGTGAAACTGACAGTGTGCTATTCTGTTCTAAACCAATTTTGCTGTTCCATATTTTCAATCCTTGAGTTGAGGGACAGAGAAGGACACTCGTAGAAATTATCAGTGTGCTATTCTGTGCTAAATCTTGTTTGTAGGGAGGGACAGAGTAGGACAGTGAGGGAAAGTGTCAGTGTGCTATTCTGTTCTAAAACAATTTTGCTGTTCCATATTTTCAATCCTTGAGTTGAGGGACAGAGAGGTACAGCGAGTGAAACTGACAGTGTGCTATTCTGTTCTAAACCAATTTTGCTGTTCCATATTTTCAATCCTTGAGTTGAGGGACAGAGAGGTACAGTGAGTGAAACTGACAGTGTGCTATTCTGTTCTAAACCAATTTTGCTGTTCCATATTTTCAATCCTTGAGTTGAGGGACAGAGAGGTACAGTGAGTGAAACTGACAGTGTGCTATTCTGTTCTAAACCAATTTTGCTGTTCCATATTTTCAATCCTTGAGTTGAGGGACAGAGAGGTACAGTGAGTGAAACTGACAGTGTGCTATTCTGTTCTAAACCAATTTTGCTGTTCCATATTTTCAATCCTTGAGTTGAGGGACAGAGAGGTACAGTGAGTGAAACTGACAGTGTGCTATTCTGTTCTAAACCAATTTTGCTGTTCCATATTTTCAATCCTTGAGTTGAGGGACAGAGAAGGACACTCGTAGAAATTATCAGTGTGCTATTCTGTGCTAAATCTTGTTTGTAGGGAGGGACAGAGTAGGACAGTGAGGGAAAGTGTCAGTGTGCTATTCTGTTCTAAAACTATTTTGCTGTTCCATATTTTCAATCCTTGAGTTGAGGGACAGAGAGGTACAGTGAGTGAAACTGACAGTGTGCTATTCTGTTCTAAACCAATTTTGCTGTTCCATATTTTCAATCCTTGAGTTGAGGGACAGAGAGGTACAGTGAGTGAAACTGACAGTGTGCTATTCTGTTCTAAACCAATTTTGCTGTTCCATATTTTCAATCCTTGAGTTGAGGGACAGAGAGGTACAGTGAGTGAAACTGACAGTGTGCTATTCTGTTGTAAACCAATTTTGCTGTTCCATATTTTCAATCCTTGAGTTGAGGGACAGAGAGGTACAGTGAGTGAAACTGACAGTGTGCTATTCTGTTCTAAACCAATTTTGCTGTTCCATATTTTCAATCCTTGAGTTGAGGGACAGAGAAGGACACTCGTAGAAATTATCAGTGTGCTATTCTGTGCTAAATCTTGTTTGTAGGGAGGGACAGAGTAGGACAGTGAGGGAAAGTGTCAGTGTGCTATTCTGTTCTAAAACTATTTTGCTGTTCCATATTTTCAATCCTTGAGTTGAGGGACAGAGAGGTACAGTGAGTGAAACTGACAGTGTGCTATTCTGTTCTAAACCAATTTTGCTGAACCATATTTTCAATCCTTGAGTTGAGGGACAGAGAGGTACAGTGAGTGAAACTGACAGTGTGCTATTCTGTTCTAAACCAATTTTGCTGTTCCATATTTTCAATCCTTGAGTTGAGGGACAGAGAGGTACAGTGAGTGAAACTGACAGTGTGCTATTCTGTTCTAAACCAATTTTGCTGTTCCATATTTTCAATCCTTGAGTTGAGGGACAGAGAGGTACAGTGAGTGAAACTGACAGTGTGCTATTCTGTTCTAAACCAATTTTGCTGTTCCATATTTTCAATCCTTGAGTTGAGGGACAGAAAGGTACAGTGAGTGAAAATGACAGTGTGCTATTCTGTTCTAAACCAATTTTGCTGTTCCATATTTTCAATCCTTGAGTTGAGGGACAGAGAAGGACACTCGTAGAAATTATCAGTGTGCTATTCTGTGCTAAATCTTGTTTGTAGGGAGGGACAGAGTAGGACAGTGAGGGAAAGTGTCAGTGTGCTATTCTGTTCTAAAACTATTTTGCTGTTCCATATTTTCAATCCTTGAGTTGAGGGACAGAGAGGTACAGTGAGTGAAACTGACAGTGTGCTATTCTGTTCTAAACCAATTTTGCTGTTCCATATTTTCAATCCTTGAGTTGAGGGACAGAGAGGTACAGTGAGTGAAACTGACAGTGTGCTATTCTGTTCTAAACCAATTTTGCTGTTCCATATTTTCAATCCTTGAGTTGAGGGACAGAGAGGTACAGTGAGTGAAACTGACAGTGTGCTATTCTGTTCTAAACCAATTTTGCTGTTCCATATTTTCAATCCTTGAGTTGAGGGACAGAGAAGGACACTCGTAGAAATTATCAGTGTGCTATTCTGTGCTAAATCTTGTTTGTACGGAGGGACAGAGAGGTACAGTGAGGGAAAGTGTCAGTGTGCTATTCTGTTCTAAAACTATTTTGCTGTTCCATATTTTCAATCCTTGAGTTGAGGGACAGAGAGGTACAGTGAGTGAAACTGACAGTGTGCTATTCTGTTCTAAACCAATTTTGCTGTTCCATATTTTCAATCCTTGAGTTGAGGGACAGAGAGGTACAGTGAGTGAAACTGACAGTGTGCTATTCTGTTCTAAACCAATTTTGCTGTTCCATATTTTCAATCCTTGAGTTGAGGGACAGAGAGGTACAGTGAGTGAAACTGACAGTGTGCTATTCTGTTCTAAACCAATTTTGCTGTTCCATATTTTCAATCCTTGAGTTGAGGGACAGAGAAGGACACTCGTAGAAATTATCAGTGTGCTATTCTGTGCTAAATCTTGTTTGTAGGGAGGGACAGAGTAGGACAGTGAGGGAAAGTGTCAGTGTGCTATTCTGTTCTAAAACTATTTTGCTGTTCCATATTTTCAATCCTTGAGTTGAGGGACAGAGAGGTACAGTGAGTGAAACTGACAGTGTGCTATTCTGTTCTAAACCAATTTTGCTGTTCCATATTTTCAATCCTTGAGTTGAGGGACAGAGAGGTACAGTGAGTGAAACTGACAGTGTGCTATTCTGTTCTAAACCAATTTTGCTGTTCCATATTTTCAATCCTTGAGTTGAGGGACAGAGAGCTACAGTGAGTGAAACTGACAGTGTGCTATTCTGTTCTAAACCAATTTTGCTGTTCCATATTTTCAATCCTTGAGTTGAGGGACAGAGAGGTACAGTGAGTGAAACTGACAGTGTGCTATTCTGTTCTAAACCAATTTTTCTGTTCCATATTTTCAATCCTTGAGTTGAGGGACAGAGAGGTACAGTGAGTGAAACTGACAGTGTGCTATTCTGTTCTAAACCAATTTTGCTGTTCCATATTTTCAATCCTTGAGTTGAGGGACAGAGAGGTACAGTGAGTGAAACTGACAGTGTGCTATTCTGTTCTAAACCAATTTTGCTGTTCCATATTTTCAATCCTTGAGTTGAGGGACAGAGAGGTACAGTGAGTGAAACTGACAGTGTGCTATTCTGTTCTAAACCAATTTTGCTGTTCCATATTTTCAATCCTTGAGTTGAGGGACAGAGAGGTACAGTGAGTGAAACTGACAGTGTGCTATTCTGTTCTAAACCAATTTTGCTGTTCCATATTTTCAATCCTTGAGTTGAGGGACAGAGAGGTACAGTGAGTGAAACTGACAGTGTGCTATTCTGTTCTAAACCAATTTTGCTGTTCCATATTTTCAATCCTTGAGTTGAGGGACAGAGAAGGACACTCGTAGAAATTATCAGTGTGCTATTCTGTGCTAAATCTTGTTTGTAGGGAGGGACAGAGAGGTACAGTGAGGGAAAGTGTCAGTGTGCTATTCTGTTCTAAAACTATTTTGCTGTTCCATATTTTCAATCCTTGAGTTGAGGGACAGAGAGGTACAGTGAGTGAAACTGACAGTGTGCTATTCTGTTCTAAACCAATTTTGCTGTTCCATATTTTCAATCCTTGAGTTGAGGGACAGAGAGGTACAGTGAGTGAAACTGACAGTGTGCTATTCTGTTCTAAACCAATTTTGCTGTTCCATATTTTCAATCCTTGAGTTGAGGGACAGAGAGGTACAGTGAGTGAAACTGACAGTGTGCTATTCTGTTCTAAACCAATTTTGCTGTTCCATATTTTCAATCCTTGAGTTGAGGGACAGAGAAGGACACTCGTAGAAATTATCAGTGTGCTATTCTGTGCTAAATCTTGTTTGTAGGGAGGGACAGAGTAGGACAGTGAGGGAAAGTGTCAGTGTGCTATTCTGTTCTAAAACAATTTTGCTGTTCCATATTTTCAATCCTTGAGTTGAGGGACAGAGAGGTACAGCGAGTGAAACTGACAGTGTGCTATTCTGTTCTAAACCAATTTTGCTGTTCCATATTTTCAATCCTTGAGTTGAGGGACAGAGAGGTACAGTGAGTGAAACTGACAGTGTGCTATTCTGTTCTAAACCAATTTTGCTGTTCCATATTTTCAATCCTTGAGTTGAGGGACAGAGAGGTACAGTGAGTGAAACTGACAGTGTGCTATTCTGTTCTAAACCAATTTTGCTGTTCCATATTTTCAATCCTTGAGTTGAGGGACAGAGAGGTACAGTGAGTGAAACTGACAGTGTGCTATTCTGTTCTAAACCAATTTTGCTGTTCCATATTTTCAATCCTTGAGTTGAGGGACAGAGAGGTACAGTGAGTGAAACTGACAGTGTGCTATTCTGTTCTAAACCAATTTTGCTGTTCCATATTTTCAATCCTTGAGTTGAGGGACAGAGAGGTACAGTGAGTGAAACTGACAGTGTGCTATTCTGTTCTAAACCAATTTTGCTGTTCCATATTTTCAATCCTTGAGTTGAGGGACAGAGAAGGACACTCGTAGAAATTATCAGTGTGCTATTCTGTGCTAAATCTTGTTTGTAGGGAGGGACAGAGAGGTACAGTGAGGGAAAGTGTCAGTGTGCTATTCTGTTCTAAAACTATTCTGCTGTTCCATATTTTCAATCCTTGAGTTGAGGGACAGAGAGGTACAGTGAGTGAAACTGACAGTGTGCTATTCTGTTCTAAACCAATTTTGCTGTTCCATATTTTCAATCCTTGAGTTGAGGGACAGAGAGGTACAGTGAGTGAAACTGACAGTGTGCTATTCTGTTCTAAACCAATTTTGCTGTTCCATATTTTCAATCCTTGAGTTGAGGGACAGAGAGGTACAGTGAGTGAAACTGACAGTGTGCTATTCTGTTCTAAACCAATTTTGCTGTTCCAAATTTTCAATCCTTGAGTTGAGGGACAGAGAAGGACACTCGTAGAAATTATCAGTGTGCTATTCTGTGCTAAATCTTGTTTGTAGGGAGGGACAGAGTAGGACAGTGAGGGAAAGTGTCAGTGTGCTATTCTGTTCTAAAACTATTTTGCTGTTCCATATTTTCAATCCTTGAGTTGAGGGACAGAGAGGTACAGTGAGTGAAATTGACAGTGTGCTATTCTGTTCTAAACCAATTTTGCTGTTCCATATTTTCAATCCTTGAGTTGAGGGACAGAGAGGTACAGTGAGTGAAACTGACAGTGTGCTATTCTGTTCTAAACCAATTTTGCTGTTCCATATTTTCAATCCTTGAGTTGAGGGACAGAGAGGTACAGTGAGTGAAACTGACAGTGTGCTATTCTGTTCTAAACCAATTTTGCTGTTCCATATTTTCAATCCTTGAGTTGAGGGACAGAGAGGTACAGTGAGTGAAACTGACAGTGTGCTATTCTGTTCTAAACCAATTTTGCTGTTCCATATTTTCAATCCTTGAGTTGAGGGACAGAGAGGTACAGTGAGTGAAACTGACAGTGTGCTATTCTGTTCTAAACCAATTTTGCTGTTCCATATTTTCAATCCTTGAGTTGAGGGACAGAGAAGGACACTCGTAGAAATTATCAGTGTGCTATTCTGTGCTAAATCTTGTTTGTAGGGAGGGACAGAGAGGTACAGTGAGGGAAAGTGTCAGTGTGCTATTCTGTTCTAAAACTATTTTGCTGTTCCATATTTTCAATCCTTGAGTTGAGGGACAGAGAGGTACAGTGAGTGAAACTGACAGTGTGCTATTCTGTTCTAAACCAATTTTGCTGTTCCATATTTTCAATCCTTGAGTTGAGGGACAGAGAGGTACAGTGAGTGAAACTGACAGTGTGCTATTCTGTTCTAAACCAATTTTGCTGTTCCATATTTTCAATCCTTGAGTTGAGGGACAGAGAGGTACAGTGAGTGAAACTGACAGTGTGCTATTCTGTTCTAAACCAATTTTGCTGTTCCATATTTTCAATCCTTGAGTTGAGGGACAGAGAGGTACAGTGAGTGAAATTGACAGTGTGCTATTCTGTTCTAAACCAATTTTGCTGTTCCATATTTTCAATCCTTGAGTTGAGGGACAGAGAGGTACAGTGAGTGAAACTGACAGTGTGCTATTCTGTTCTAAACCAATTTTGCTGTTCCATATTTTCAATCCTTGAGTTGAGGGACAGAGAGGTACAGTGAGTGAAACTGACAGTGTGCTATTCTGTTCTAAACCAATTTTGCTGTTCCATATTTTCAATCCTTGAGTTGAGGGACAGAGAGGTACAGTGAGTGAAACTGACAGTGTGCTATTCTGTTCTAAACCAATTTTGCTGTTCCATATTTTCAATCCTTGAGTTGAGGGACAGAGAGGTACAGTGAGTGAAACTGACAGTGTGCTATTCTGTTCTAAACCAATTTTGCTGTTCCATATTTTCAATCCTTGAGTTGAGGGATAGAGAAGGACACTCGTAGAAATTATCAGTGTGCTATTCTGTGCTAAATCTTGTTTGTAGGGAGGGACAGAGAGGTACAGTGAGGGAAAGTGTCAGTGTGCTATTCTGTTCTAAAACTATTTTGCTGTTCCATATTTTCAATCCTTGAGTTGAGGGACAGAGAGGTACAGTGAGTGAAACTGACAGTGTGCTATTCTGTTCTAAACCAATTTTGCTGTTCCATATTTTCAATCCTTGAGTTGAGGGACAGAGAGGTACAGTGAGTGAAACTGACAGTGTGCTATTCTGTTCTAAACCAATTTTGCTGTTCCATATTTTCAATCCTTGAGTTGAGGGACAGAGAGGTACAGTGAGTGAAACTGACAGTGTGCTATTCTGTTCTAAACCAATTTTGCTGTTCCATATTTTCAATCCTTGAGTTGAGGGACAGAGAAGGACACTCGTAGAAATTATCAGTGTGCTATTCTGTGCTAAATCTTGTTTGTAGGGAGGGACAGAGTAGGACAGTGAGGGAAAGTGTCAGTGTGCTATTCTGTTCTAAAACAATTTTGCTGTTCCATATTTTCAATCCTTGAGTTGAGGGACAGAGAGGTACAGCGAGTGAAACTGACAGTGTGCTATTCTGTTCTAAACCAATTTTGCTGTTCCATATTTTCAATCCTTGAGTTGAGGGACAGAGAGGTACAGTGAGTGAAACTGACAGTGTGCTATTCTGTTCTAAACCAATTTTGCTGTTCCATATTTTCAATCCTTGAGTTGAGGGACAGAGAGGTACAGTGAGTGAAACTGACAGTGTGCTATTCTGTTCTAAACCAATTTTGCTGTTCCATATTTTCAATCCTTGAGTTGAGGGACAGAGAGGTACAGTGAGTGAAACTGACAGTGTGCTATTCTGTTCTAAACCAATTTTGCTGTTCCATATTTTCAATCCTTGAGTTGAGGGACAGAGAGGTACAGTGAGTGAAACTGACAGTGTGCTATTCTGTTCTAAACCAATTTTGCTGTTCCATATTTTCAATCCTTGAGTTGAGGGACAGAGAAGGACACTCGTAGAAATTATCAGTGTGCTATTCTGTGCTAAATCTTGTTTGTAGGGAGGGACAGAGAGGTACAGTGAGGGAAAGTGTCAGTGTGCTATTCTGTTCTAAAACTATTCTGCTGTTCCATATTTTCAATCCTTGAGTTGAGGGACAGAGAGGTACAGTGAGTGAAACTAACAGTGTGCTATTCTGTTCTAAACCAATTTTGCTGTTCCATATTTTCAATCCTTGAGTTGAGGGACAGAGAGGTACAGTGAGTGAAACTGACAGTGTGCTATTCTGTTCTAAACCAATTTTGCTGTTCCATATTTTCAATCCTTGAGTTGAGGGACAGAGAGGTACAGTGAGTGAAACTGACAGTGTGCTATTCTGTTCTAAACCAATTTTGCTGTTCCAAATTTTCAATCCTTGAGTTGAGGGACAGAGAAGGACACTCGTAGAAATTATCAGTGTGCTATTCTGTGCTTAATCTTGTTTGTAGGGAGGGACAGAGTAGGACAGTGAGGGAAAGTGTCAGTGTGCTATTCTGTTCTAAAACTATTTTGCTGTTCCATATTTTCAATCCTTGAGTTGAGGGACAGAGAGGTACAGTGAGTGAAACTGACAGTGTGCTATTCTGTTCTAAACCAATTTTGCTGTTCCATATTTTCAATCCTTGAGTTGAGGGACAGAGAGGTACAGTGAGTGAAACTGACAGTGTGCTATTCTGTTCTAAACCAATTTTGCTGTTCCATATTTTCAATCCTTGAGTTGAGGGACAGAGAGGTACAGTGAGTGAAACTGACAGTGTGCTATTCTGTTCTAAACCAATTTTGCTGTTCCATATTTTCAATCCTTGAGTTGAGGGACAGAGAGGTACAGTGAGTGAAACTGACAGTGTGCTATTCTGTTCTAAACCAATTTTGCTGTTCCATATTTTCAATCCTTGAGTTGAGGGACAGAGAGGTACAGTGAGTGAAACTGACAGTGTGCTATTCTGTTCTAAACCAATTTTGCTGTTCCATATTTTCAATCCTTGAGTTGAGGGACAGAGAGGTACAGTGAGTGAAACTGACAGTGTGCTATTCTGTTCTAAACCAATTTTGCTGTTCCATATTTTCAATCCTTGAGTTGAGGGACAGAGAAGGACACTCGTAGAAATTATCAGTGTGCTATTCTGTGCTAAATCTTGTTTGTAGGGAGGGACAGAGTAGGACAGTGAGGGAAAGTGTCAGTGTGCTATTCTGTTCTAAAACTATTTTGCTGTTCCATATTTTCAATCCTTGAGTTGAGGGACAGAGAGGTACAGTGAGTGAAACTGACAGTGTGCTATTCTATTCTAAACCAATTTTGCTGTTCCATATTTTCAATCCTTGAGTTGAGGGACAGAGAGGTACAGTGAGTGAAACTGACAGTGTGCTATTCTGTTCTAAACCAATTTTGCTGTTCCATATTTTCAATCCTTGAGTTGAGGGACAGAGAGGTACAGTGAGTGAAACTGACAGTGTGCTATTCTGTTCTAAACCAATTTTGCTGTTCCATATTTTCAATCCTTGAGTTGAGGGACAGAGAGGTACAGTGAGTGAAACTGACAGTGTGCTATTCTGTTCTAAACCAATTTTGCTGTTCCATATTTTCAATCCTTGAGTTGAGGGACAGAGAGGTACAGTGAGTGAAACTGACAGTGTGCTATTCTGTTCTAAACCAATTTTGCTGTTCCATATTTTCAATCCTTGAGTTGAGGGACAGAGAGGTACAGTGAGTGAAACTGACAGTGTGCTATTCTGTTCTAAACCAATTTTGCTGTTCCATATTTTCAATCCTTGAGTTGAGGGACAGAGAAGGACACTCGTAGAAATTATCAGTGTGCTATTCTGTGCTAAATCTTGTTTGTAGGGAGGGACAGAGAGGTACAGTGAGGGAAAGTGTCAGTGTGCTATTCTGTTCTAAAACTATTCTGCTGTTCCATATTTTCAATCCTTGAGTTGAGGGACAGAGAGGTACAGTGAGTGAAACTAACAGTGTGCTATTCTGTTCTAAACCAATTTTGCTGTTCCATATTTTCAATCCTTGAGTTGAGGGACAGAGAGGTACAGTGAGTGAAACTGACAGTGTGCTATTCTGTTCTAAACCAATTTTGCTGTTCCATATTTTCAATCCTTGAGTTGAGGGACAGAGAGGTACAGTGAGTGAAACTGACAGTGTGCTATTCTGTTCTAAACCAATTTTGCTGTTCCAAATTTTCAATCCTTGAGTTGAGGGACAGAGAAGGACACTCGTAGAAATTATCAGTGTGCTATTCTGTGCTAAATCTTGTTTGTAGGGAGGGACAGAGTAGGACAGTGAGGGAAAGTGTCAGTGTGCTATTCTGTTCTAAAACTATTTTGCTGTTCCATATTTTCAATCCTTGAGTTGAGGGACAGAGAGGTACAGTGAGTGAAACTGACAGTGTGCTATTCTGTTCTAAACCAATTTTGCTGTTCCATATTTTCAATCCTTGAGTTGAGGGACAGAGAGGTACAGTGAGTGAAACTGACAGTGTGCTATTCTGTTCTAAACCAATTTTGCTGTTCCATATTTTCAATCCTTGAGTTGAGGGACAGAGAGGTACAGTGAGTGAAATTGACAGTGTGCTATTCTGTTCTAAACCAATTTTGCTGTTCCATATTTTCAATCCTTGAGTTGAGGGACAGAGAGGTACAGTGAGTGAAACTGACAGTGTGCTATTCTGTTCTAAACCAATTTTGCTGTTCCATATTTTCAATCCTTGAGTTGAGGGACAGAGAGGTACAGTGAGTGAAACTGACAGTGTGCTATTCTGTTCTAAACCAATTTTGCTGTTCCATATTTTCAATCCTTGAGTTGAGGGACAGAGAGGTACAGTGAGTGAAACTGACAGTGTGCTATTCTGTTCTAAACCAATTTTGCTGTTCCATATTTTCAATCCTTGAGTTGAGGGACAGAGAGGTACAGTGAGTGAAACTGACAGTGTGCTATTCTGTTCTAAACCAATTTTGCTGTTCCATATTTTCAATCCTTGAGTTGAGGGACAGAGAGGTACAGTGAGTGAAACTGACAGTGTGCTATTCTGTTCTAAACCAATTTTGCTGTTCCATATTTTCAATCCTTGAGTTGAGGGACAGAGAAGGACACTCGTAGAAATTATCAGTGTGCTATTCTGTGCTAAATCTTGTTTGTAGGGAGGGACAGAGTAGGACAGTGAGGGAAAGTGTCAGTGTGCTATTCTGTTCTAAAACTATTTTGCTGTTCCATATTTTCAATCCTTGAGTTGAGGGACAGAGAGGTACAGTGAGTGAAACTGACAGTGTGCTATTCTATTCTAAACCAATTTTGCTGTTCCATATTTTCAATCCTTGAGTTGAGGGACAGAGAGGTACAGTGAGTGAAACTGACAGTGTGCTATTCTGTTCTAAACCAATTTTGCTGTTCCATATTTTCAATCCTTGAGTTGAGGGACAGAGAGGTACAGTGAGTGAAACTGACAGTGTGCTATTCAGTTCTAAACCAATTTTGCTGTTCCATATTTTCAATCCTTGAGTTGAGGGACAGAGAGGTACAGTGAGTGAAACTGACAGTGTGCTATTCTGTTCTAAACCAATTTTGCTGTTCCATATTTTCAATCCTTGAGTTGAGGGACAGAGAGGTACAGTGAGTGAAACTGACAGTGTGCTATTCTGTTCTAAACCAATTTTGCTGTTCCATATTTTCAATCCTTGAGTTGAGGGACAGAGAGGTACAGTGAGTGAAACTGACAGTGTGCTATTCTGTTCTAAACCAATTTTGCTGTTCCATATTTTCAATCCTTGAGTTGAGGGACAGAGAGGCACAGTGAGTGAAACTGACAGTGTGCTATTCTGTTCTAAACCAATTTTGCTGTTCCATATTTTCAATCCTTGAGTTGAGGGACAGAGAAGGACAGTGAGTGAAACTGACAGTGTGCTATTCTGTTCTAAACCAATTTTGCTGTTCCATATTTTCAATCCTTGAGTTGAGGGACAGAGAGGTACAGTGAGTGAAACTGACAGTGTGCTATTCTGTTCTAAACCAATTTTGCTGTTCCATATTTTCAATCCTTGAGTTGAGGGACAGAGAAGGACACTCGTAGAAATTATCAGTGTGCTATTCTGTGCTAAATCTTGTTTGTAGGGAGGGACAGAGTAGGACAGTGAGGGAAAGTGTCAGTGTGCTATTCTGTTCTAAAACTATTTTGCTGTTCCATATTTTCAATCCTTGAGTTGAGGGACAGAGAGGTACAGTGAGTGAAACTGACAGTGTGCTATTCTATTCTAAACCAATTTTGCTGTTCCATATTTTCAATCCTTGAGTTGAGGGACAGAGAGGTACAGTGAGTGAAACTGACAGTGTGCTATTCTGTTCTAAACCAATTTTGCTGTTCCATATTTTCAATCCTTGAGTTGAGGGACAGAGAGGTACAGTGAGTGAAACTGACAGTGTGCTATTCAGTTCTAAACCAATTTTGCTGTTCCATATTTTCAATCCTTGAGTTGAGGGACAGAGAGGTACAGTGAGTGAAACTGACAGTGTGCTATTCTGTTCTAAACCAATTTTGCTGTTCCATATTTTCAATCCTTGAGTTGAGGGACAGAGAGGTACAGTGAGTGAAACTGACAGTGTGCTATTCTGTTCTAAACCAATTTTGCTGTTCCATATTTTCAATCCTTGAGTTGAGGGACAGAGAGGTACAGTGAGTGAAACTGACAGTGTGCTATTCTGTTCTAAACCAATTTTGCTGTTCCATATTTTCAATCCTTGAGTTGAGGGACAGAGAGGCACAGTGAGTGAAACTGACAGTGTGCTATTCTGTTCTAAACCAATTTTGCTGTTCCATATTTTCAATCCTTGAGTTGAGGGACAGAGAAGGACACTCGTAGAAATTATCAGTGTGCTATTCTGTGCTAAATCTTTTTTGTAGGGAGGGACAGAGTAAGACAGTGAGGGAAAGTGTCAGTGTGCTATTCTGTTCTAAAACTTTTTTGCTGAACCATATTTTCAATCCTTGTGTTTAGGGACAGAGAAGGATAGGCAGGGGACAGTGTCAGTGTCATTGTTGCTAAGCCTCCTGCACAATATACACCTGAAGGTAGCCCTTATTGCTGTTTTTCCCATCTCCCTGCAGGCCATCCATTAAAATGTCTGGAAGGCAACCAAGGAGAGGCAGACAGTCAGGAGGCAAAAAAAGAGGGCAAGCAGGCTCTGTGTCTGGGGGCAACAGTGCTGGTCGTGTACGCGGTGCATTGTCATCAGCACATGGCCATGGGACACGCTTGTCCTTGTTTTCGGCAGCTGGACATGTTGAGCCACATCATGCCGAAGACTTGGTAGAGTGGATGACCAAGCCCACCTCATCCTCCTCATCCTCTCTCACCCAGGCTCAGGGTACTGGCAAAGCAGCTGCCAAAGCGTCCTCTTCTCTGGTATCATTATCTTCATTAGTCAATCCTTCCCTAGACCCACCATGCCCTCCTCCTGAGGAGTCCCCCGAACTGTTTGAGCACAGTGTTGGGTACATGCTCCAGGAGGATGCCCAGCGTTTGGAAGGATCTGATGATGATACCCAGCTAGAGGAAGGCAGCAGCGTGAGAGCAGAGAGAGGGGATGCTCAAGAAGGACACCAATCTGGCAGTCATGCTCCAGCAGCTGCAGCATACTGCCAGATTGGCTCCAGTGATGAGGAGGGAGGGGATGATGAGGTCACTGACTCCACGTGGGTGCCTAATAGGAGAGAGGAGGAGGAGGAGGAGGAGGATGAGGAGGAGGCACATCTCCAACGAGGCAGGATGCCCTTGAGTGGCCAGCGTATGGGCAGCACACCGACGGAATCACACCGCAGAGCTCCGCCTGTGCAGGGCGCTGCCTCTGCCCGTCATTCAAAAAGTTCTTTGGTGTGGGCCTTTTTTGAGGCGAGTGCATCAGATCGCACAGCTGCTGTTTGCAACATATGTCTCAAGCGTATATCGCGTGGCCAAAACATCAGCCGCTTGGGCACCACATGCTTGATCAGACATATGTTGACCTGCCATGCAGCTCGTTGGCAAGCCTACCTTAAAGACCCACACCAAAGAACAAAGCTGACCTCTTCTTGCACCGCATCAGCTGGGATCTCCAACCCCAGTATACCTTCAGTCCTCTCTGAAACCTGCTCTGAGAGGAATGAAGGTGTAGAATTAGGTGTGTCACAGCCAAGTACTTGCGGGCACTCTGCTAGCAGTACACCGACGTCCGATTCTAGCAGGCAAATTTCCCTGCCCCAGCTGCTGGACCGTCGAAAGAAGTTCACTCCCAGCCATCCACATGCCCAGTGGTTGAATGCTAGCTTGGCTAAATTGCTAGCGCTTCAACTGCTGCCTTTTCAGTTGGTAGACTCGGCCCCCTTCCGTGAGTTTGTGCAATGTGCGGTTCCTCAGTGGCAGGTTCCCAAACGCCACTTTTTCGCACGGAAGGCTATTCCGGCTCTCTACAGGCATGTGGAAGGCAATGTCTTGGCCTCGCTGGACAGGGCGGTCAGCGGTAAGGTGCATATTACCGCTGACTCATGGTCCAGCAGGCATGGACAGGGACGTTACCTTTCTTTCACGGCCCATTGGGTCACTCTTTTGGCAGCTGGGAAGGATGCAGGACAAGGTGCAGTAGTGTTGGAGGTTGTTCCACCGCCACGCCTCCAAAATGCTACTACTGGTTGTGACACACCTCTCTCCTCCACCCCCTCCTCTTCTTCTTCCTCCATGGCCTCTTCCTGTGGTTTGTCCTCGGAACCAGCGGTGCTCCGTAGGCGTTCAAGGGGCTACGCAAGTACGCAGGCAAAAAGATGCCATGCCGTGCTTGCGCTGGTGTGTTTGGGGGACAGGAGCCACACTGGGGCAGAGGTCCTGTCTGCTCTGCAGGGGCAGGCCGAGAGGTGGTTGACGCCACGCCAGCTTAAGCCAGGAATGGTGGTTTGCGACAATGGCACCAACCTCCTCTCCGCCCTCCGACAGGGACAACTGACCCATGTGCCCTGTATGGCTCACGTTCTTAACCTGGTGGTGCAGCGGTTCTTGGGCAGGTACCCGGGCTTACAGGATGTCCTGAGGCAGGCCAGGAAAGTCTGTGTGCATTTCCGCAGATCTTATAATGCCAGTGCTCGCCTGGCTGAGCTTCAAAAGGAGTTGAACCTGCCCAAGAACCGCCTTATATGTGACATGCCCACCAGGTGGAACTCAACGTTGGCCATGCTGCAGCGGCTGCACACGCAGCAGAGGGCCATCAATGAGTACCTGTGCGACTACGGCACCAGGACAGGGTCAGGGGAGCTCGGGTTTTTTTCACCACGCCAGTGGGGCATGATCAGGGATGCATGCACTGTCCTGGCACCATTTGAGGAGGCCACGAGGATGGTGAGCAGTGACAGTGCATGCATCAGTGACACTGTACCTCTTGCCCACCTGTTGGAGCACACGCTGCGTGGAATAATGGACAGGGCACTTGAGGCAGAACAGAGGCAGGAAGAGGAGGACTTCCTTGCCTCTCAAGGCCCCCTTTACCCAGACAGTGTTCCTTCTGTCCCACCCATCGCACAGGAAGAGGAGGAGGAGGAGGAGGAGGAGGAGGAGGAGGATTGTGTCAGCATGGAGGTGGAGGCTGGCACTCAGCATCATCAGCAGCAGTCTTTTAGGGATGATTTACAGTCCCAAGAAACCAGTGGACTTGTACGTGGCTGGGAGGAGGTGGCTGCGGATCATGTCGTCCTTAGTGACCCAGAGGACTCCGGACTGAATGCCTCAGCTAACCTACGCTGCATGGCCTCCCTGATCCTGCAAAGTCTGCAGAAGGATCCTCGTATTCTTCGGATCAAGGAGAGGGACCATTACTGGCTGGCCACTCTCCTTGATCCACGGTACAAGGGTAAGGTTGCGGACCTTATCATACCGTCGCAGAGGGAGCAGAGGATGAGACAACTCCGGGAGGCCTTGCAGAAAGGTCTGTGCAACGCGTTCCCAGAGACTGTGAGGTTACAAACTCCTGGTCCTGGACAACGAGTTGCTGAGGCTTCGGGCAGTCAAAGAAGGAGCGGTGGGGAAGGTGGCCGTCTGACCGATGCGTTCAGACAATTCTTTAGTCCGCAGCCCCAAAGTATGATCGGTTCCAGCAACCATCGCCAGCGTCTGATATACATGGTCCAGGAATACCTAGGGGCAAGGTCAGACTTGGACACCTTCCCCACCGAAAATCCTCTGGCTTACTGGGTCTTGAGGATGGATCACTGGCCAGAGCTTGCACAGTATGCAATTGAGCTACTGGCCTGTCCTGCATCCAGCGTTCTTTCAGAACGCACATTCAGTGCTGCTGGAGGATTTGTCACGGATCACAGGGTGCGCCTGTCCACCGACTCGGTTGATCGACTGACTTTCATCAAGATGAACCAGTCTTGGATCACCACCAGCTACCACACACCAGATGCTGATATAACAGACTAATTGATTTTAAAATGTCACATCCCTTCAAGACTGATGCTGATGCTGAGTGCCTGTGCTGTTATGTTGACTGGCTATCCTCCTCCTCCTCCTCCTCATTGATACGATTAACGATGATAGCTTGGAAGATCATTTTGGTTTATGGGTGACGCCACCAGTGGCTAAGGCCCAATTTTTCAGCCCCTGTTTAACAGGGGTGTGTAATTAAAATTTTTGATGCAATACTTTGCAACAGGCCTCATTGCTGTGCTCCAAGTACAGTATCTGTGAGGGGTTGCAGTGTTGTGCCACCAGTGCCTAAGGCCCAATTTTTCAGCCCCTGTTCAACAGGGGCATGCAATTATAATTATTGATCTAATAATTCACAGCAGGGACCATTGCTGCGCCCACCAAGAGTAACTGTCAGGCCTTACAGTGTTGTGGCACCAGCACCACCATCACCACCACCACCACCACCAAAGGCCCAATTTTTCAGCCCCTGTTCAACAGGGGCATGCAATTATAATTATTGATCTAATAATTCACAGCAGGAACCATTGCTGCGCCCACCAAGAGTAACTGTCAGGCCTTACAGTGTTGTGGCACCAGCACCACCATCACCACCACCACCACCACCAAAGGCCCAATTTTTCAGCCCCTGTTCAACAGGGGCATGCAATTATAATTATTGATCTAATAATTCACAGCAGGGCCCATTGCTGCGCCCACCAAGAGTAACTGTCAGGCCTTACAGTGTTGTGGCACCAGCACCACCATCAAAGGCTCAATTTTTACTCCCACTGATCAACAATTATATGTTATTACAATTCCTGATATAATAGTTGACAGCAGGGCGTTCCAGCACCCACCAAGAATAACTGTGAGTGCTTTCAGTGTTGTGCCAACACCAACACCTAAGGGGCCAATTTCTGCAGAGTATAAACGGAAGGTCCCTACTTTCAAACATCCAACTTACAAACTACTACTACTTGCAAACGGAAGAAGACAACAGGAAGTGAGAGGAAATCTACCCCTTGGAAGGAAAATTCTCTCCTTTAAGAATTATTTTGGGAGAAAGGTGTCTCCTCTCTACTGATGCTTTATCACCAATCCTTGTTTCAATAAAAACACCACATTTCAAAAACAGTTGTCATTGGGACGCAAAGTGAGGTGAAATGTTCTGAACAGGGGCACAGACAGCAAAAAAAATGTGACAGGGGTGATAACCGTTCCCTATGTTTTACAAAAAGCTAAAAAAAAGGAATTTGCCATGGAGCTCCACTTAAACAATGCAGCTGTTCAAAATTATAAACAGATTCTACATAAGAACAAACCTACAGTCCCTGTCTTGTATGCACCGCCTGTATACGGCTGTTCAGAGTATATAGGTCCTTTTTTATTTTGTGTGCGGGGTTCCCCTTAATATCCATACAAGACCCAAAGGGGCTGGTAATGGGCTGGGGTGGGGGGGGGGGTTGATGGGGTAGCTATGCCATTTTTCCTAAAGATTTTCATCCATATTACCGGGACCAGACATTGCATTAAAGCCGCAATCAGTTTTAAATGACTTTTTTCCCTTTAGAAATGTTATTTTGTGCAGGGACAGTTCTAAACACGGGAAACACGTGGCACTTCACAGGCATACTTTAGACACCCCCCAGGTACAATATTTAAAGGAATATTTGACTTTTTTTTTCACTTTATGCATCATTAAAATGACTGCTCCCGGAAAACGTCCGTTTTTAAAACTTCTTTTTGCATTGATACATGTCCCCTGGTGCAGAAGCCGGGTTCCCAAACTCTGTTTCGGACAATAACATGGATAATAGTCGTTATAATTAGCACTTTAGAATCTGAACGTTCGCATCCATTGTATTTAATAGGGTTCTAATGTTCGTGCGAACTTTCGGTCCGTTTGCGGGTTCTGGTGCGAACCGAACCCGGGGGTGTTCGGCTCATCACTACTTCTGAGGTGTCTGTGTCTTTAAGGAGGGATTCTAAATCTAGAGTGTCAAATCTCTAGGCTCATTCTCCTCAAATAGTGACTTTAAATTTTTTAATGCTTGTCTTTCACTGAAAGTGTGAAAATCTCGTGTATCTGGATCAGTTTTTCCAAACATGCTCTTAAGGAGCAACTTGCGAGTATACAAGTGGAGGTCCTTAGTGATCTCAAATTTGTCGGTTGACTTATTGGGACAAAAGGTTAACCCTTTAGAGAGTACCGAGATCTCATCATTGGCGAGGACATATGAGGAAAGGTTAATGATGTTGAAAGGTGAGGACGTGGGGTGAGCTGTTAGGGTGGGGGTTGGGTTGTGGGGACTGGTAAGTAGGGATGGACGAACATCTCCCGGAATGGTTCTCGAACGCGATTGCGCAAACGCGGTTAAATGTTCGCGAACCGCCGGTTCGCGGCGGGCCCCATTCATTTCAACTGGAGGCGAACATTAAAAACCTCCAGGTCATATTTGCAGCCACAAAATAATTACTAGCTGTGCACACATAGTCCCACAACATGGACAATGACATAACAGAAGTATTAAGCAAATTTGAGATCGACAACGACAAGCATTCTTTTTTTATCTGAAATTTTTTGTCAATTCAGGAGCGCATGAAGGCCATGGAAGAGACGCAAGGCCAGGCTATGAAGGGGGTGCAGGAGATGATCCTGCTATTGGAAAAGTTGCCATAAATGTTTTGTTTTTTTTATAAGTAATATTGCTCGGTTTTATTAGGAATAGCTCGGCCTAAATCAGCCAGAACTGACAGCAGAGGGTAAATACATGTCAAATACATATAGGGTCCATTCACACATCTGTAAAATGGGTCCGCATCCGTTCCACAATTTAGCGGAATTGATTTTCAATTCCAGTCTGAAAAATTAGGCATTCACAGCCTGGATAAAGAAGTAAGTGTCGGCCAGTACAGGCCCCAAAAATTAGCCAACAGGCATTCATCTGACAGCAAAGAACTTTGTATTCTGTGGCTGGAGGTACATTAGGCATTCACAGGATAAATACGTTTCGGGCACTACAGGCCCCAAAAATTAGGCATTCAACGGACATAAAAGGCCTTTTATGCCGCTGTATTTACCCAAGAAGACAGGGACCATGAATAATTGTTATAGGTGGTGGTGGATATTTGTGGCCTGTCATGAGGAATTTGAATGAAACATGGTCTACTGGTCACATGTGTTGAATTCCTCAGAGATCCATGCCTCATTCATTTTTATAAATGTGAGGTAGTCAACACTGTCGTGAGCTAGGGGAGTGCGCTTATCGGTCACGATCCCCCCTGCTGCGCTGAACGTCCTTTCGGACAGGACACTGGACGAGGGGCAAGCCAACAGTTCCATTGCAAATTGTGCAAGCTCTGGCCAGAGGTCAAGCCTGCCCACCCAGTAGTCCAGGGGTTCATCACTTCTCAGAGCGTCCACATCGGCCGTTAATCCGATGTAGTCGGACACCTGTCGGTCTAGGCGTTCCCTGATGCTGGATCCGGATGAGACCTGTCGATGGGTCGGCTGAAAGAATGATCTCATATCAGAAGTGACCAAGACATCTTCAAACCGCCCTCTTCTTGCAGGCGCTGTTGGATTGGTATCCACAACTGTTACTCTGGGAGTGGAAATTCCTCTGCCAGCGCACGCAAAAGCAGAATGCAGCATTTCTCAAAGCAAGGCCTGGAAGTGCTCCATTCTGACAGCCCTCTGTGATGGTGGTAACATTTCTGCCATTTTTTGTTTGTACCGGGGGTCCAAGTACGTTGCCACCCAGTAATGGTCCTTGCCCTTTATGCTTTTTATACGGGGGTCCCTCTTAAAACACTGGAGCATGAAGGCCCCCATTTGCACTAAACTGGAAGCAGTGTGGTGGCCTGGCTCCTGCTCGTCATCATCCAGAATAATGTCGTCCTCGATCTCCTCCCCCCATCCACGAACAACAACAGCAGGGATCCCAGAAAGGTTTAAAGCATGCTCTTCTTGCTCCTCCTCATCCACCCCGGCACCATCCTCCTCTGACTCCTCTTCAGACTCCTGTTGTTGACTTGTCTCAGTCCCTGGGAATTCATCCAGCATTGCGACTTCCTCCTCTTCCTGCTCCTCGACGGCTTGATCAATGACACGACGCAATGCACGCTCCATAAAGAAGGCATAAGGTACGATGTCACTGATGGCACCATGGCTGCGACTGACCAGTTTGGTGCTCTCATCAAATGGCCACAAAAGTCTGCATGCGTCGTGCATGAGCAGCCACTGACGCGGTGAAAAAAAAACAAGATCCCCAGAACCTGTTGTGGCGCAGAGTTCGTACAGGTAGTCGTTTACTGCACGTTTCTGCTGGAGCAGCCTATCAAGCATATACAAGGTTGAGTTCCATCGCGTCGGGCAGTCACAAATAAGACGTCTGACCGGCAGATTGTGTCGCCGCTGAATATCAGCAAGGCGAGCCATGGCCGTGTAAGATCTTTTGAAATGGGCCGAGATTTTCCTTGCCTGCCGCAAGACGTCCTGGACCCCAGGGTATTTGACAACGAATCACTGCACGACCAAGTTCAAGACGTGTGCCATGCATGGCACGTGTGTAATTTTGCCCTGTTTCAACGCGCTCAGCAGATTGGCACCGTTGTCGCACACCACTTTACCAACTGTCAAATTGAGCGGTGTTAGCCACTAATCTGCCTGTGAACGCAAAGCTGAAAGGAGTGCAGGGCCAGTGTGGCTCTTGGCTTCCAGGCACAACAGACGCAGCACAGCATGGCAATGTCTCACCTGGCATGTCGAATAGGTTCTGGGGATCTTGGGCGGCGCAGCGGAAGAGATGGTAGCAGCGGAAGAGGAGGAGTCAGCCGAGGAGGAGAGGGAGGATGGAGTAGGAGGAGGAGGAGAAGAAGAGGCATGCCTGCATGCAATCCGTGGCGGTAAAACCAAATCTACACGGGTGCCACGGGTTACATGCTTGACGGCCGTCAGAAGGTTCACCCAGTGGGCAGTAAAAGTAATATACCTTCCCTGCCCGTGTTTGCTAGACCACGTGTCTGTGGTCAGATGTATCTTGGCACCGACACTGTGTGCCAGAGATACATTCACTTGCCGCTGAACATGGCCATATAGCTCTGGGATGCCATTCTGGGAGAAATATTTCCTTCCTGGGACCTTCCATTGTGGTGTTCCAATGGCCACAAATTTTTGAAAGGCCTCCGAGTCCACCAGTTTATATGGCAGTAGTTGGCGGGCTAGGAGTTCTGACAAGCCAGCGGTCAACCGTTGGGCAAGAGGGTTATCCGGCGTCATCATTCTTTTACGCTCGAACATTTGGCCCACGGAAGCCTGCCTTTTTCCAGATAAACTTGCGGACTGGATGATGGAAGGTGGAGTGGATGACAACTGTGAAGAGAGAGGAGAAGTAGTAGAAGAGGCTGGATGGTGAGAGCCTGGAGTTTGGCTTTGTGGGTTCTGACAGCGTTGCTCCCACTGGGCTCGGTGATGGGAGTTCATGTGCCTTCTTAAGGCGGTCGTCCCTAGGTGAGTGTTGGGCTTACCGCGACTTATGCGTTGACTGCAAAGGCTGCAGATGGCAACACTATTATCAGCAGCGGACACGTTAAAAAAAGCCCACACTGCGGAGCCATGTGCCGGCGTCCTGGGAGCACCAGATGTGACCGTACATGGTTGATGGCTCGCTCTGAGTCCTGATACATTAGCAGTCTTGTTTGTCCCTCCTGTGCAATGTAAGTTCCGCCTGCCTCTCCTCCCTATCTGCTGGTCCATCTCTCCCTCTGAACTCCCCTCCTGGTCCTCTCTTGTGGGCACCCATGTGACGTCCATAGACACATCATCATCTACGTCACCTTCCCCACCACTAACATTAGAGATCTCGGAGTAGGCAGCAACAGCGGGGACCAACATCCTTGGGCTGATCTGGGTACTGTCGTCAGACTGCTGAGTGGCGGTTGTTGCTACCTCCTCTTCCTGATCCAATGTCAAGAATGCCTGCGCATCAGAGAAGTCTTGTGATGGATCGGAAAATAATTCCTGTGACTCAAGCGGAGGGTATATGGTGGCGGTGGTGTTGGTGGTAGTGTCTTTGGGGGTGCACACAGCAGAGAGTGAAGAGGGTGCAGATAGAGAGGATGAGGAGGGTGCAGTAGAGTAAGGCTGAGTGAGCCACTCAACCAAGTCTGGTGCGTCCTTTGACGTAATCAAACGCACCTTCTGCAACTTCCCACTTTGGCTCCGGCCTGGTGCTCCTGCCCTACCCCTACCACCCCTGCGGAAGGGCCTACCTCTTCCTCTGCCTGTCATCTTTTTAAATGACCCTGTGACAAAAGGCTGTAGAGAAGGGCAGTGTATGTGGAAGAAGGTATATAACACCCCGCTTCAAACTGTCGTTTTCGGGGGCCAGTGGTCTATCACAGCAGTTATAATACTTTTTTCTAATTGCGTTTGTCACTCTTTTGTAGTATCGCTGCAGAAACTCTCAGCAGTCACAATGCTGCACAGTAGAAATGCACTATACTATTCTTCCTATATGTGAAAGTTTTTTATGCGTGTATTAGACCCCTATATACTGCACACCAAATAGTACACCTATACCAGTCCTTAAAATGAACTTTTGTGGAGCTTTATTGGTTAGCGAATTTAGTCGCTAGTCTGTGCCTGCGACACACAGCGGCAACTTGTACCTAAACCGAGAAAAGAGCTGCATCAGAACCGCTCAGAAGCTGCACAGTAAAAGGACTTTTGTGGACTGTACAACTACACCAGTCCTTGTTTTAGTAGAGTCTGTCCCTGCTAGTACACACACAGCAACCTTCCTACACTGACTAAAGACAGCTGCAGAACCGCACTATACTATTCTTCCTAGAGTATTTTATGCGTGTAGTACACCCCTATTTACTGCACACAAAATAGTACACCTATACCAGTCCGTAAAAGGACTTTTGTGGACTGTACACCTATACCAGTCCTTAGGAGGACTTTTGTTTTAGTAGAGTCTGTCCCTGCTAGTACACACACAGCAACCTTCCTACACTGACTAAAGACAGCTGCAGAACCGCACTATACTATTCTTCCTAGAGTATTTTATGCGTGTAGTACACCCCTATTTACTGCACACAAAATAGTACACCTATACCAGTCCGTAAAAGGACTTTTGTGGACTGTACACCTATACCAGTCCTTAGGAGGACTTTTGTTTTAGTAGAGTCTGTCCCTGCTAGTACACACACACAGCAACCTTCCTACACTGACTAAAGACAGCTGCAGAACCGCACTATACTATTCTTCCTAGAGTATTTTATGCGTGTAGTACACCCCTATTTACTGCACACAAAATAGTACACCTATACCAGTCCGTAAAAGGACTTTTGTGGACTGTACACCTATACCAGTCCTTAGAAGGACTTTTGTTTTAGTAGAGTCTGTCCCTGCTAGTACACACACAGCAACCTTCCTACACTGACTAAAGACAGCTGCAGAACCGCACTATACTATTCTTCCTAGAGTATTTTATGCGTGTAGTACACCCCTATTTACTGCACACAAAATAGTACACCTATACCAGTCCTTAAAAGGACTTTTGTGGACCTAATAGCTAGGATTACAGTCTGTCCCTGCTCCACACAGCAACCTGTCCCTACGCTGACAAATAACAGAATGTAAAATGGCAGCCAGATCAGGTCTATTTATAAGGTAGGGGGTATGTCCATCTGCTGAAATGTCTCATTGGCTGTCCTGTACCACATGATGGATGTGTCATAGGTCAAAGTTCCACAATGTAAAAGAATATGGTGGCCACGAACCGGCCGCGAATAGCGCCATATGTCCACCGGTTTCGAGAGCCGCGAATGCGCAAAATTCGCCGCGAACCGACCGCGGGGTGAACCGCAAGGCCATCTCTACTTGTAAGTTCCCCTGGTTCCTAGAAAACATGGAGGGGACTTTGGGGGTAACAAATGTATTGGTGCTGGTTCCCACCGTTGGCAGTCTGTCAGCACCGGCCGTGTCCCCGGTGACAGAGCCTGAGGCACTGGGAGCGGCGGGAAAGGGGGTACGTGGATGTTGTTTGGGTGGACATTTTTTAGGGGCAGTGGTGGAAGAGTTGTCAGGGTCACGACTTCTTTTAAATTGTCTTGTACGTTTAAATTTAGATGATGCACGTGACATGTTTGATGACACAGAGGAAGTGTCAGACATGTCAAACTGTGCTGACTGTTGTGACTAATTTTTTCGTGAAAATCTGGGGTTTGTGTTGTGGGACCATTTGTAGGCTCTACCTTCCTCAAAAGCTTGTTTATCTCACAAGTATTTAAATTATTTTTTCGCTAAAATAGATTTTTTGTATAATTCAATATGAATTTTTAGTTTTTCATTTAGATCTTTATAGGAAGAGTGAGTCTGAAGAGGTTTAATCTTAGAATAGATTTTGTCTATGTTTGTATTAATGTCGATCAAACGCTTTTGATATTCATCAGTTAAGAGTTTTATCATACCTAACGAGCATAGTTTTAAATTAGTTTCCGAAACAGTTTTAAACGCTGGGTCCAGATTTTCAAATGAAGGGAAAATCTGGACCCGTAATCCCAAGGGGTTCAGGTCATCCCTAATATATTCATCAAAGGTTTTTATATGCCAGTGCATCAAAGACTTTTTTTCCAGCCACTTATTTAAATTAGAAAAAAGAAAACTTAATTCGGATTCTAAAGATTAACTTTGACCATAATCAGACCGCAGCTTAGTCACAAAGGACTCCCAAGATTCACTATATAGTTCAGCCATGTTGGGAATTCACACTCTATGGGCCTCTTTTTTCCCCATGTCAAAAAGGCCTTAAGCCCTGTACACACGATAGGTTTAACCGATGAAAACAGTCCGATGGACTTTTTTCATCGGACAAACCGATCGTGTATGGGCCCCATCGGTCTTTTTTCCATTGGTGTTTAAAAATAGAACATGTTTTAAATTCATCCGATGGTTAAAAAAACGATAGCAAATTACTATCGTCTGTGGGGAAATTCATCGGATAAAAAACCCACGCATGCTCAGAATCAAGTCGACGCATGCTCAGAAGCATTGAACTTCATTTTTCTCGGCTCATCGGAGTGTTTTACGTCACCGCGTTTGGAACGGTCGGTTTTTTGACTGATGGTGTGTAGGCAAGACTGATGAAAGTCAGCTTCATCGGTTTTCCGATGGAAAAATCCATCGGTTAAAAAACCATAGGAAATCCGATCGTGTGTACAGAGCTTTAGGTGTTTATTCTGGTGCTCAGTGCTTATTGTTAAAAAAAAAAAAAAGACATATCTCTACGTTTATGACACACAATGGGGCTGATTTAAGAAAATGTTGGCGCATTTGCGCGGGCAGGAATAATTAGTGCGACATGGCGCATGCTGTCGACTTGCTCCGGATTCGCGGAATTGTTGCGCGTACGGGCGCATACACATTCTTAAATATGAAACAGACATCGGGCACCTGCTCATTGTAATGCTGATCATGTTAATGAGCATTTCCTTATCACATGGAGAATATTGCTTCCACTTTTATTCCTTTGATTCATTTCTTTTTGAAACAACTCAATATTAATTCTAGAGACCTTCCTCCTATCAACAATTGTGCAGATGTTTACTGGACTTGTAATTGTGCATTTTATGGTGATAGTCTATAGTCATTGGTGGAGCCAAAACTTCCATGAAAACATCTTCTTAACACATGTCTGTGTATTGTGCATTCTGTATTGTGCATGGGGAAAGAATCGTCCAGAATGCACAATACACAGACATGTGTTGAGAAGATGTTTTCATGGAAGTTTTGGCTCCACCAATGATTATAGACTATCACCATAAAATGAACAATTACAAGTCCAGTAAACATTTGCACAGTTGTTGATAGGAGGAAGATCTCTAGAATGATTATTGAGTTGTTTCAAAAAGAAGTGAATGAAAAGAATAAAAGTGGAAGCAATATTCTCCATGTGATAAGGAAAAGCTCATTAACATGATCAGCATTACAATGAGCACAAGCTCAATGTATAAGCCAGTGGCGGTGCGTCCATAGAGGGCGCCGGAGCGCCGCCCCCTCTCGCTCCCGCACCGCCACTGAAAGACAATACACAGATTCATGCATTGCATGAATCTGTGTATTGTCACCGCTGCCGCGCTGCCCACTATACATATGGCCGGCCTGCTGGTGAGCGCCGGCCATATGAATTAGAGCGGCGGCCGGCGGTGGGTGTAACTTGGAAGTGCCTATCAGAGCCAGCGGCTCTGATAGGCTTTCTGAATACAGCTCTCACGCTGTATTCGGCTTCCAAAAACTCCTCCCAGGTACGCACAGGGGTGCTTTCCTGGAAGAAGACTGTGTGGAGGTTTCAGCCAATCAGGTTCACCGGATCTGGTTACCGGTAACCTGATTGGCTGAAGCGACATCGAGGGCGGGAGAACACATCGAGGATGGCGCGGACCGAGGAAGGTAAGTGCAGGGCTGGGGGGGGAACAGGCTGCATTTGGGGGACAAACTGGCTGAATATGGGGGACAAACTGGCTGAATATGGGGGACAAACTGGCTGAATATGGGGCACAAACTGGCTGCATTTGGGGGGAACTGGCTGTATATGGGGGACAAACTGGCTGAATATGGGGGGAACTGGCTGAATATGGGGGACAAACTGGCTGAATATGGGGGGAACTGGCTGAATATAGGGGACAAACTGGCTGAATATGGGGGGAACTGGCTGTATATGGGGGACAAACTGGCTGAATATGGGGGACAAACTGGCTGAATATGGGGGACAAACTGGCTGAATATGGGGGGAACTGGCTGTATATGGGGGACAAACTGGCTGAATATGGGGGACAAACTGGCTGAATATGGGGGGAACTGGCTGAATATGGGGGACAAACTGGCTGAATATGGGGGAAACTGGCTGTATATGGGGGACAAACTGGCTGAATATGGGGGGAACTGGCTGTATATGGGGGACACGCTGGCTGCATTTGGGGGGAACTGGCTGTATATGGGGGACAAACTGGCTGCATTTGGGGGGAACTGGCTGTATATGGGGGACACGCTGGCTGCATTTGGGGGGAACTGGCTGTATATGGGGGACACGCTGGCTGCATTTGGGGGGAACTGGCTGTATATGGGGGACAAACTGGCTGCATTTGGGGGGAACTGGCTGTATATGGGGGACAAACTGGCTGCATTTGGGGGGAACTGGCTGTATATGTGGGACAAACTGGCAGCATTTGGGGGGAACTGGCTGTATATGGGGACAAACTGGCTGTATATGGGGGCACACTGGCTATATATATGGGGACACAATGGCTGTATATGGGGGCACACTGGCTATATATATGGGGACAAACTGGCTTTATATGGGGGCACACTGGCTATATATATATGGGGGCACACTGGCTGTATATGGGGGCACACTGGCTGTATATGGGGGCACACTGGCT
The DNA here is from genome assembly GCA_029206835.1 of Rana muscosa. Classification (NCBI taxonomy): domain Eukaryota; kingdom Metazoa; phylum Chordata; class Amphibia; order Anura; family Ranidae; genus Rana; species Rana muscosa. The sequence continues at coordinate 876,128,783 of CM055118.1, forward strand.
GTATATGGGGGCACACTGGCTGTATATATGGGGGCACACTGGCTGTATATGGAAACAAACTGGCTGTATTTGAGGGGGCAAACTGGTGGCGTTTGGGCACAGTGGCTGCGTTTAATGGGCACAGTGGCGGCAATTGATTTATTTATTTTTGTTCAGTTTGTTTGCGCCCCCCCAAAAATTTTGAGCACCAGCCACCACTGGTATAAGCAGTTGTGCACTCTGGAGAACGCAGATGCGCCCGTGTGCAACACACATATTTAACAAGCTAAAGCGTGTGCACCCTGTCAGGCGAGCATAAAATGGTATGCTTTGTCAATGCACATGTGCAGTTGAGTAAGCTGAAAGAAGGGTGTAAAAAGGCTTGATTAGTTGTAAGACAGATCTACATGTTCTGGACAGAATTTGTGCATTTAAACAATAATATATACATACTTTTTAGCCTGGTAACAGAAGATGGTAAACTAGTAAAGTTATCTACAGTATTCAGACAAAAATGTTGAAGATTACATTGGCTGCGCTTGCTAATGGTAGGCGCGAAAGATTACGCAAGTGCGCAACAGCGCTTCCTATGTAAATACGGTTTGGTGCATATAAGTGCACCATAATTTTTGATAAATGTTTTGAGTGCAATTGCTCCAATTTCTCCACTGCACCACAGGTGCAGGTCTTTAGTAAATCACCCCCAATGTGTTCCAAAGTTACCTAGTTTATTATTTTGGAGAATCTAAAGGAGATCGAACAGAGATTGTACAATCAGATTGTATAGTGTATGGCCACTTTTACTTAACTAAAATTAACAAGTCATGCTTGAAGTACCATTACTTGTTAACGGCACACCTAACACAGGAGTAAGCACACATTTTGCCACGTAAAGAACAAGCAACAAAAGCAGCAAAACATACAGTAAAAAATGTGCAAACTGCAACATGCCAAAATGACCCTTGAGCTACTTTGTGATTTGCCTCATGCAGAATCCAGTCAGAAAGCAAACTTAATTAAGCACGTGCATTATTGTTGGGCAAGCCTGAGCAAGTCCTAAGTAGCTAACTACTGCCATGGCCTCTTTAGTGATGGTCTTCACGTGCATGAAGTAGGCATAGCCCCAGGGTTGGTGGGACTTCTTTCCAGATCTTGATAAAGGGGAGGCAGGGATGGACTGGCCATCGGGACTACCGGGAGTTTCCCGGTTGGCCGATGGCTCAGTGGGCCGTTTTAAAAAAAAAAAAAACATTTTTTAGTTTTTTTGTTTTTTTTGTGGGCCGTTTTTTCCTGCAGTTCGGCGGCAGCGGGAGCGTGGCAGCAAACAGCGGCCCACAATTTTTTTTTTGTGGGCCGTTTTTTTATGCAGTTCGGCGGCAGCGGGAGCGTGGCAGCAAAAAGCGGCGGGGATTCGGGGAAGGTGGCCAGCGAGGAGGGCAGTTGGATGTAAAAGCAGAGGAGGGAAAAGAGCTCCACCCCCCCCCTAACCACCGAAGAGGCGAACAGGAGCGAGCGCGGCCACCTCGGCGCTCCCAGAACCTCGAATTCCTTCACCTCCTCTCTGCTCCAGGAACCATGCGGCCTGAGCCGGAGGGCAGGCTGACTGGGAGCCCGGAGGAAGAGAACATGTGCCGCTGTAAGGAGCAAAGCAGCGAGAGCACCCCCCGGATCAAGAGGGAGACTCTGCGCTACCGCTGCTGGCCATCAGGTGCCCGGCATCCTACACAAACATGGCAGAACACTGAGACAGCGGGGAGGTGAGAAGAGGAGGGACTGCAGAAAGGGACAGTGCTATGTGGTCTGTCTCAGCCCTCCCCTCTGTCTCTCTGCCCCCTCTGTCTCTCAGTCCCCGTGCCTCTCAGTCCCCCCTCTTTCAGCCCCCTCCTCTGTCTCTCAGCCCCCCACTATCTCTCAGACCCCTCCTCTGTCTCTTAGACCCCTCTTCTGTCTTTCAGACCCCCCTCTGTCTTTCTGTCCCCGTGTCTCTCAGGCCCCCCCTCTTTTTAGCACCCTCCTCTGTCTCTCAGCCCCCTCCTCTGTCTCTCAGACCCCTCCTCTGTCTCTCAGACCCCTCCTCTATCTCTCAGCTCTCCTCTATCTCTCAGCTCTCCTCCTCTATCTCTCAGCTCTCCTCCTCTATCTCTCAGCTCTCCTCCTCTGTCTCTCAGCTCTCCTCCTCTGTCTCTCAGCTCCCCCCTCTGTCTCTCAGCTCCCCCTCTGTCTCTCAGCCCCCTCCTCTATCTCTCAGCTCTCCTCCTCTATCTCTCAGCTCTCCTCCTCTATCTCTCAGCTCTCCTCCTCTATCTCTCAGCTCTCCTTCTCTATCTCGCAGCTCCCCCTCTATCTCTCAGCTCTCCTCCTCTATCTCTCAGCTCTCATCCTCTATCTCTCAGCTCTCCTCCTCTATCTCTCAGCTCCCCCTCTATCTCTCAGCTCTCCTCCTCTATCTCTCAGCTCTCCTCCTCTATCTCTCAGCTCCCCCTCTGTCTCTCAGCCCCCCTCTGTCTCTCAGCTCTCCCTGTCTCTCAACTCCCCTCTGTCTCTCAGCTCCCCCCCTCAGTCTCTCAGCTCCCCCCCTTTGTCTCTCAGCTCCCCCTCTGTCTCTCAGCTCCCCCCCATGTCTCTCAGCCCTCTCTGTCTTATTCACTCCCTGACTCTTAGGCTTTCACACTGGGGCGTGCATTGACGGTAAAACACTGCTAGTATTAGCAGCACTTTACTGTCGTTTTAGCTGCGCTATTCGGCTTCTAGCAGGCACTTTTATTCCCCGCTAGCAGCCGAATTAAAGGTTAAATGCGCCCGTGTAGCGCTGCTGCCGAAGTGCTTTGCAGGTGCTTCAGCAGCGGTGGCCATTCATTTCAATGGGCAGGAGCAGTGTGTACACCGCTTCTCCACCGCCCCAAAGATGCTGCTTGGAGGACTTTTTTTAATGCCCTGGCAGAGCCCCTGTGTGAAAGCACTCGGACTTTCACACTGGGTTTGCAGCGGAGGCGTTTTTCAGGCGCTTTACAGGCGCTATTTTTAGACCAAATGTGCCTGAAAAACGCCTCAGTGTGAAAGGGGTCCTACACTCACCCCCTCTCTTTTACACTCACTCCCTCTCTCTTACACTCACCCCCCTCTCTCACCCTCCCCCTCTCACCCCCTTTCCCTCAACCCTCCCTCTCTCTATCTCTCTCTCGCTCTCTCTCTCTCTCTCTCACCCTCTCATGATATACAATAATGGATGTAGGGGCCTTTTGGTGGGCATGATTTTTTTGGGGGGTTTGGTGGGGGTCAGCATTTTATTGAATTAAAGTGGGCCAGTCTGGATGAAGTCCAGGGCCAAATTTTTGTTCCAGTCCAGCCCTGAGGGGAGGGGTTGAATATATTTTACAACTGTCTAATGTTTTCTAATATAATTATTATAAATCACCAGGCAGACCATGGTGCAGTTTACACACAACTCAAGTTTAAAAAAAAGAAAAAAACTGGTAGGAGGTAAGAGACTTTGCATGTCCCTTCTGCTCAAAAGATTTTTTACAATCTCATAGAAATGTTTTCCTATACACTGCTTGCTGCAACCCTCCCAGTAAATCTGTAAGATGCCTGGAAGTGAGTCAGGTACCAGGGCAATAAATCTCCTGCATGCATGCCATCTGAAAATAATGAACAATAGGAGATTGCTGACAATAATAGTTGATAAGAGTTTTCTGCATTTACTAGAGTCTGTACATTTTAACAGAATTTACTTGACTCTGAGTTATGGTGCATACAAAGTATTGTTTCCAATTTCTGGGGAAAAAGAAAAAAATACTGATTGATCCTTATGATTTCCTATGTATTTTAGCCAGAGCAACAAATCATGATTGCTGATTTTTTTAACTATGGAGCAGTGCACTGTTCACAGTGTTGTATAAAGATAATTCTCAGTTGACAGTTTTGAGAACTAAAACCAACTTCTGAAAAACTTTTACCCACTTAGATTTAGGAAAGAATGTACAAAATGTGTTCAGCATATTCAGAATGCCCTTGGGTCGCCATTGAAGGATGGTGCCAACTCAGATTTCCAGAAAAGTAAAATTAACTTTGGTACAGAAGCAAAATTATATGCCAAAAATCCCAGAATGTTTTTTTTTAACCACACACATTTTAACCACTTGACCACTGGGCACTTAACCACCTCAATACAGGACACAGGTTCACCTTCCTGCCAAAGCCATTTTTCAGCTTTCAGCGCTGTCACACTTTGAATGACAATTGCGCGGTTATGCAACACTGTACCCAAATGACATTTTTATCATTTTTCCCCCACAAATAGAGCTTTTTTTTTGGTGGCATTTAATCCCCTCTGCGGTTTTTATTTATTGTGCTATAAACAAAAGAAGAGGGACAGATTTGAAAAAACACAATATGTTCTACTTTTTGCTATAATAAATATCCAATAATTTTTTTTTTAAACACATTTTTTTCCTCAGTTTAGGCCGATATGTATTCTTCTACATATTTTTTGTTTTTACTAGTTATGGCGGCGATCTGCGATTTTTATCGTGACTGCGATATTGTGGCGGACACATCGGACACTTTTGACACATTTTTGTGACCATTCACATTTATACAGCGTTCCGTGCTATAAAAATGCATTGATTACTGTATAAATATGACTGGCAGGGAAGGGGTTAACACTAGGGGGCGATCAAGGTGTTAAATGTGCTCCCTAGGGAGTGATTCTAACTGTGGGGGGAGGGGACTGACTGGGGGAGGTGACTGATCGGTGTCCCTATGTACAGGGGACACACTATCGATCTTCTCTCCCTGACAAGATGTGGATCTGTGTGTTTACACACACTGATCTACGGTCCTACTCAGTTACTGGGCAATCGCGGGTGCCCGGCGGACATCGCGGCAGCCAGGCACGCGCATCGGGTCCCCAGTGACGAGGCAGGCGCGCGCGCCCCCCCTAGTGGCTTGGGAAGGCGAAGACGTCATATGACGTCCGCCCAGAACGAGAGCCTCATCGTCCCGCCGTCATATGACGGTGGGCGATAGGCTAGTGGTTAAACCCCCTTCCTAACCAGACCAATTTTCAGCTTTCGGTGCTCTCACATTTTGAATTACAATTACTCAGTCATACAACACTGTACCCATATGAAATTTTTGTCTTTTTTTTTACACAAATAGAGCTTTCTTTTGGTGGTATTTAATCACCGTTGGGTTTTTTCTTTTTTGCACTATAAAATAAAAAAGACTGAAAATTCTGTAAAAAAAATTACATTTTGTTTGTTTTTGTTATAAAATTTAGCAAATTAGTAATTTTTCTTAACCACTTAAGCCCCGGACCATTTGGTAGCTAAAGGACCAAAGGTGATTTCAGAATTTTGCACTGCGCTGCTTTAACTGTAAATTGTGCGGACATGCAATGTTGTACCCAAACGAAATTTGCGTCCTTTTCTTCCCACAAATAGAGCTTTCTTTTAATGGTATTTGATTGCCTCTGCGATTTTTATTTTTTGCGATATAAACGGAAAAAGCCCGAAAATTTTGAAAAAAAATGATATTTTCTACTTTTTGTTATAAGAAAAATCGAATAAACTCAATTGTAGTCATACATTTAGGCCAAAATGTATTCAGCCACATGTCTTTAGTAAAAAAAATGTCAATAAGCGTATATTTATTGGTTTGCGCAAAAGTTATAGCGTCTACAAACTAGGGTACATTTTCTGGAATTTACACAGCTTTTAATTTATGACTGCCTATCTCATTTCTTGAGGTGCTAAAATGGCAGGGCAGTACAAAACCCCCCCAAATGACCCCATTTTGGAAAGTAGACACCCCAAGGAAATTGCATGTTGAGCCCATTGAATATTTTTTTTTTTGTCCCAAGTGATTGAATAATGACAAAAAAAAATAAAAAATTACAAAAAGTTGTCACTAAATGATATATTGCTCACACATGCCATGGTTATATGTGGAATTGCACCCCAAAATACATTCTTCTGCTTCTCCTGAGTACGGGGATACCACATGTGTGGGACTTTTTAGGAGCCTAGCCACGTACGGGACCCCGGAAACCAAGCACCGCCTTCAGGATTTCTAAGGGCGCAAATTTTTGATTTCACTCCTCACTACCTATCACAGTTTTGAAGGCCATAAAATGCCAAAATAGCACAAACCCCCCCCCAAATGACCCCATTTTGGAAAGTAAACACCCCAAGCTATTTACTGAGAGGCATAATTAGTCCATGGAATATTTTATATTTTGCCACAAGTTGCGGGAATATGACAAACTTTATTTTTTTTGCACAAAGTTGTCACTAAATTATATATTGCTCACACATGCCATGGGCATATGTGAAATTACACCCCAAAATACATTCTGCTGCTTCTCCTGAGTACGGGGATACCACATGTGTGGGACTTTTTGGGAGCCTAGTCGCGTACGGGACCCCAAAAACCAAGCACCGCCTTCAAGGTTTCTAAGGGCATAAATTTTTGATTTCGCTCCTCACTACCTATCACTACCTATCACAGTTTTGAAGGCCATAAAATGCCAAGATGGCACACAATCCCCCCAAATGACCCCATTTTGGAAAGTAGACACCCCAAGCTATTTGCTGAGAGACATGTTGAGCCCATTGAATATTTTTTTTTTGTCCCAAATGATTGAATAATGACAAAAAGAAAAAAAAAAAGAAAAAATGTACAAAAAGTTGTCACTAAATGATATATTGCTCACACATGCCATGGTTATATGTGGAATTACACCCCAAAATACATTTGGCTACTTCTCCTGAGTACGGGGATACCACATGTGTGGGACTTTTTGGGAGCCTAGCCGGGTACGGGGCCCCAAAAACCAAGCACCGCCTTCAGAATTTCTAAGGGCGTAAATTTTTGATTTCACTCCTCACTACCTATCACAGTTTCGAAGGCCATAAAATGCCAAAATAGCACAAACCCCCCCCCCCCAAATGACCCAATTTTGGAAAGTAGACACCCCAAGCTATTTACTGAGATACTTATATAATTGGGTCATTTGGGGGGGGGGGGTTTGTGCTATTTTGGCATTTTATGGCCTTCGAAACTGTGATAGGTAGTGAGGAGTGAAATCAAAAATTTACGCCCTTAGAAATTCTGAAGGCGGTGCTTGGTTTTTGGGGCCCCGTACATTTAAAAGCCTTTACAGGTTACCACGTTAGATTTACAGAGGAGGTCTACTGCTAAAATTACTGCCCTCGATCTGACCTTCACGGTGATACCTCACATGCATGATGCAATTGCTGTTTACATATGACGCTAGACCGACGCTTGCGTTCGCCTTTGCGCAAGAGCAGGGGGGGACAGCGGTGCTTTTTTTTTTTTTTTTTTTTTTTTTTTATTATTTATTTTGCTTTTTTATTTTTATTTTTTAAACTGTTCCTTCCATATTTTTTTTTTTTATCATTTTTATTGTTATCTCAGGGAATGTAAATATCCCCTATGATAGCAATAAGTAGTGACAGGTACTCTTTTTTTGAAAAAAATTGGGGGGTTAGACCCTAGATCTTTCCTCTGCCCTCAAAGCATCTGACCACACCAAGATCGGTGTGATAAAATGCTTTCCCAATTTCCCAATGGCGCTGTTTATATCCGGGGGGGGGCATTCCCTCCCACTGCTTGTAAAAGCAGTCTAGAGGCTAATTATCTGCTAGAATTGCTTTTACATGAAAGCCGGCCACTGGCTGAAAAGAATGATACCAAGATGATACCTAAACCTGCAGGCATCATTCTGGTATAAACATTCAAAGTCCAGCAACATACCAGTACGTTGCTGGTCCTTGTTGGACATGTATTGTAATCTTTTTTTTCATGCAGCCTGTTGGCTGAACGAAAAAAAGAGATTGATCGGTGGGTATGCCCACCATTAGAATACCTCCCTTCATCCACCCACTTCTAATGATGGGCATATATGCCGAAGCATGGGGGCATCCTCCCGCAAAAAAGTTATGCCGCGTACACACGGTCGGACTTTTCCACGGGCAAGCCTTCGTCAGAATTTTGACCGTATGTACGCGGCATAAAAGGTTATGCCGCGTACACACAGTCGAACTTTTCCACGGGCAAGCCTCCGTCGGATATTCGACCGTATATACGCGGCATTAGGAGCAAAATCGCTCCTCCGCCCCTGCTGCCCCCATGCTTCGGCATATATGCTCTTTTTTTAACTGTGGTGGTGAAATCACCTCCTACAGCGTTGGAGTCACGGCTTTATGTATCGTGGGAGCAAACGCTGTTGCTGTCAAGATAAATAAATCCGCGATGCAACTGAATGGCGTACCTGCTAAGCAAATGATGGTTAACATTAAAACAAAGTAACATTACAGTACAACAGTAAGACCTTACCATACCATACCTGCAAAGCAAATACCAAAACAAAACCTAGTAAAAAATAAAACATTTTTTTAACGCAACCTGTGCCTAAAATATATATATGCCGAAGCATGGGGGCATCCTCCCGCAAAAAAGTTATGCCGCGTACACACGGTCGGACTTTTCCACAGGCAAGCCTTCGTCGAAATTTCGACCGTATGTACGCGGCATAAAAGGTTATGCCGCGTACACACGGTCGGACTTTTCCATGGGCAAGCCTTAGGAGCAAAATCGCTCCTCCGCACCTGCTGCCCCCATGCTTCGGCATATATGCTCTTTTTTTTTTAACTGTGGTGGTGAAATCACCTCCTACAGCACTGGAGTCACGGCTTTATGTATCGTGGGAGCAAACGCTGTTGCTGTCAAGATAAATAATTCCGCGCTGCAGTTGAATGGCGCACCTGAAAACAAAAAATTACATACCTGAAAAGCAAGCATGATAAAACATTGCAGAATGGAATACAGTAAAAAAGAGCAGAACAATAGAGAGAAAATAGAGAGAGAGAGAGAACAATAAAACGACAACTATTTTTGGGTTTTTTATTTTATATTTTTTTTGTGTTTTTGTTTTTTACGTTATTTTTTTTTCTTTTTTACACTTTTTTTTTGTAACTTTAACAACTGTAATGGTTCGGGTCTCTCAAAATGTAATGGCATCTTGGGAGACCCTGTGTAAGTGTGTCCTAGTATGTGAAATGCTGTACCCTACGCTAAAACTTCACTTTTGAGTGGTAGCGTTCAAAACATTCACCAAGGCAAAGACCAGGTTTGTCAGGACAGAGTGGACAATAATGACGGGTGTCACGCCTAAATCCGCGCTTGCTACAGACACGACATCTTTTTTGGGGGGCTCGTTGGGTAGGGGTACTCGGGAGGACATGCGTATAATGCCTCTCATGCAGCCGGCTTACTGCATTTGGTAGGGGATGGTGAGGTGCAGAACCGCCTGGATACAGGAGTTCTGTGACAATCTCATTCTGGAATTTTAGAAGAGATAACGTCCCACCTGAAGCTCTGTATAGCACATGAGCGTTCAGCAAAGCCAATTGAAATAAGGATAGAGACACTTTTTTGTACCAGCGTCTCGCCTTACGGTCAATTAGATACGGCGCCAACAACTGGTCGTTGAGGTCCACCCCTCCCATATTTTTGTTATATTCGTGGACACAGAGGGGTTTCTCCACAACACCAGTCGCCGTACGAATTTGGACTGTCGTGTCTGCATGAAGGGAGGTAAGAAGGAAAACATTCTTATTGTCCCTCCACTTCATAGCGAGCAAGTTATTACACTTTACGCAGGCTCTCTCCCCCAGCCTAAGATGGGCATCTACAAGCCGCTGGGGAAAGCCCCGGCGATTAGGTCGCACGGTGCCACATGCTCCAATCTGATGATCAAACAAGTGACTAAACAGTGGCACGCTCGTGTAATAATTGTCCACATACAAGTGGTACCCCTTTCCGAATAAGGGTGACACCAAGTTCCACACTATCTTGCCAGCGCTCCCTATGTAATCCGGGCAGTTGACCGGCTCAACCTGACTATCTTTTCCCTTATAAACCATAAAGCTCCATACAAAGCCTGTTGCCCTGTCACAGCACTTATAGAGCTTGACCCCGTATCTGGCACGCTTGCTGGGAAGGTACTGCTTGAAAGCCAAGCGGCCAAAAAATTTAATCAGGGACTCATCAACGCAGACAGCTTGATCGGGAATAAACAAGGCTGCAAAACGTTCGTTGAAGTGGTTTATGAGGGGCCGAATTTTATAGAGCCGGTCGTATTCAGGGTCCCCACGTGGACGACAAAGTTCATTGTCGTTGAAGTGCATAAACCGCAAAATCTGCTCGTATCGTTTCCTGGGCATGGAGGCAGAGAACATGGGAATGTGGTCAATTGGGTGTGTGGACCAATAAGCACGCAATGACGGGAATTTATGTGTGCCCATGTTGAGGGAAGGGCCCAGAAAGGTCTTAAATTCGGAAACCGTAATTGGTTTCCAATCTTTGGCAATGGAAGGCAACTGGGGATTAGCGGCGATGAATTGACCAGCATATAAATTACTCTGGTCCACAATAGATCTATAGAGATCTTCCGTGAAAAACAGCGAATAATAGTCAATTGGCATAAAATCAGCTGTTTCCACCTGAATACCGGGTTGGGCAGTGAATGGGGGAAGTACGGGTTCTGCAGAAGTGGTGGGGACCCAATCAGGATAGGCAAATTCTGCAGGAAGAGCACTATGGGTACGACGGGCCTGCCTTTGTCTTCTTATTGGTGGCAGCGGGACACTACTTGTGCTTGCCACCTCGCCAGCTTGAACTGCACTTATGGGACTCGCCACGTCACCAAGTGATACTGCAGTGCTGGATGTACGCCCAGGCTGTACTAGACCGCTGGTGCTTGCCAATTCACCAGAAGGAATAGCGGCGCTAGTACTACTCTGCTCCATGATACGAGAGCCCTGCAGTTCTTGCTCCTCAACAACCTCAGAAGATCGGGATCGGGTACGCCTGACCTTAGCAGGGACCTCAACTTCGTCGTCAGAGCTATCTGACGTGGGGCTGCTGACGTCACTGTCTTCTACGGGAAGATATTCTGAGCCTGAATCTGACAGATACGTGACCTCCTCTTCACTATCTGTCATGCTCAGAATCTCGTAGGCCTCTTTACTAGTGTACCTTCGTCTTGCCATTTTGGGCTCTAAATTTAGGGGTACACTAGTAAGATTCACAGGAAAAAAATCACCCGACTGTCGTCAGCAAATATATCAAACGCTACAAAAAAAAAACTATTAGCGGTCGCAGGGATCAGGACTGTCTCTGCGAACGCTGCAGTTATGTGTTTTGTGTTTGGTAAGTGACAGTGATCGATCGATACTGCACTTGGGTGGGCTGGGCTGGGCTGGGCTGGGCGGAGGGGCTAAACGCAGGTGCTAGCAGGTATCTGGGCTGATCACGCTAACACTGCGTTTTTGGGAACCCTAAACCGCTGGGGACGCTAGTATAGATCTGATCAGATACTATACCACTAAGGGAGGTGTATGCTTTGCACGTGGGTGTTAGCATTACTGCCACTAACCTAACGCTGCCTGGGGCGACGCAGACCCTCTTTGGCCCTAAAACCTAATTGATCTTACCCACAGCGCGATCAGGGGGTTAAACCTTTATTGGGTTATATACGGCGGGTGCCCTGATGCTATAAAAAGCAAACTAACCAACCAGCGTCACCCGTAACCTTTATATGGTGATCACTGGTGAAAGGGTTAACTAGGGGCAATCAGGGGGTTAAAACCTTTATTAGGTTAAATATGGGGGTACCCAACGCTATATAAAAACCTGACGGGTTACCTAAATAACGAAATAACTAACTGGGTAACCAGTGTCACCAGTGACGCTTATACGGTGATCACTGGTGAAAGGGTTAACTCTAGGGGCAATCAGGGGGTTAAAATAATATATGGGGGTACCTGACGCTCTAAAAACCTGCGGCGAAACTAAAAATAAATAACTGGCTATCTAGGGCACCACCGGCACTAAATACAGCGATCGAAAATACGATCGCTTAGTGACGCTGGCGTTAGGGGGTGAAAGGGTTACCTGGGGGGCGATCAAGGGGTTAAACCTTTATTAGGGGGGGTTAGGGGGCTACCCTGGACCTAAAGGGGCCTAAACCTAACTGCCCTGCAACTTTTTACTATCACAGATGACACTAAATGCAGTGATCAGTAAAATAAATGATCACTGCAATCAGTGACACTGTGATTGGGGGCTGGGGGGTGACCTGGGGGGTGATCTGGGGGTGACTGGGGCGTGAAATGTGTGCCTATGTGTACCTAAGTGTCAGTGGACTGTTGGTGCACTAACCTGCTTCTTCTCTCCTCGGCGCCGGAATCGAAAAGACCGCCGCGAGGGAGATGACATCACTTCCTCCTGCCTGTGTTTACATCACATGGCGGAGGAAGCATTTTCATTGGCCGGGAGCGATCGCGAGGGGGTGGCTGAAATCGAATGGTCACCCCCTCATCTCTGATCGCTCCCCAACGATAAACGGCCGCTCACTGTATAGGAGGGGTGTCCGATCGGACCCCCCAACTGTACAAAGGCGATCACGTACACTGTACGTGATTGTGCCTGTCGGTGCCATTCTGCCGACGTATATATACAGTGAGCGGTCGTTAAGTGGTTAATAAAGTTTGGGCAAAATTTATACTGCTACATATCTTTGGTAAAAATAAGTACAAATTGGTGTATATTATTTGGTCTTTGTACTGACGGCCTATCTCAATTCTTGAGACCCTAACATGCCAGAAAAGTACAAATACCCCAAATGACCCCTTTTTGGAAAGAAGACATTCCAAGGTATTTAGAAAGAGGCATGGTGAGTTTTTTGAAGTTGTAATTTTTTCCCACAATTCTTTGCAAATTCAAGATTTTTTATTTATTTTTTTCACAAAATTGTCATATTAGCAGGTTTTTTCTCACACACAGCATATGCATACCACAAATTACACCCCAAAACACATTTTGCTATTACTCCCGAGTATGGCGATACCACAGACTTTTACACAGCGTGGCCACATACAGAGGCCCAACATGCAGGGAGCACCTTCAGGCGTTCTGGAGCACCCAGGCCAATTCTGTAATTTCTCTCCTACATGTAAAAATCATCATTTATTTGCTAGAAAATGACATAGAACGCCAAAATATTATATATATTTTTTTAGCAAAGACCCTAGAGAATACAATGGCGGTTGTTGCAACTTTTTATCTTGCACGGTATTTGCGCAGCAATTTTTCGAACATGTTTTTTTTAGAAAAAAAAGGTTTTTGTGCTTTAAAAAAAACGAAACAGTAAATGCATAATGTGAAAGATGCAGTTACGCCGAGTAAATAGATACCTAACATGTCACCCTTCAAAATTGCACACGCTCGTGGAATGGCGCCAAACTTTGCTTCTTAAAAATCCCCATAGGCGACGTTTTAATTTTTTTTACTGGTTACATGTTTTGAGTTACAGAGGAGGTCTAGGGCCAAAATTGTTGCTCTCGCTCTAACCTTCGCAGCGATACCTCACATGTGTGGTTTGAACACAGTTTTTATATGTGGGCGGGACTTACGTATGCGTTCGCTTCTGCATGCGAGTACACAAGGACAGGGGCGCTTTAAATTTTATTTTTATTTTTTATTGTTCATTTTACCTTATTTATTTTAGTTTGACACTTTTTTCCCAAAAATAAATTTTTTGATCACTTTTATTCCTATTACAAGGACATCCCTTTTAATAGGAATATGGCATGACAGGTCCTCTTTACAGTGAAATATGGGGCCAATAAGACCCCACATCTCTCCTCTAGGCTGTGAAGCCTGAAATAAAAATAAAAAACATCCTGGCTTCGATCGTAGTGGTGAGTCGGTAGAAGCACCGGAGGGCGGCAGGAGGGGGGACGTCCCTTCTCGCCTACCGTAAAAACGATCATGCAGTGGAACAGCCGCTATGATCATTTTTATTGTGTAGGGAATCGCCGGCTGAAAAAGCTGATATCTGAATGATGCATGTAGCTGCAGGCATCATTCAGATATCCCTGCACAAAGTCAAAGTCAAGGACGTCATATGACGGCCGGCGGGCGGGAAGTGGTTAAAACTAGGGCTGTTACTGATTAAAATTTTCGTGTTCGATTAATCGATTTTTTTTAAATCGATTAATCAACTAATTTCGATTAATTATAAACGCACATAGATCCAACTACTTTTAGCTGATCTCCTTGCAGGCCGATTCCCAGTGCATCTACCAATCACTGGAAAAATGGATAGCAGGATGCAAAAAACACACAAAGGCAGCGCTCGATGGGAATAGCATTAAAACTTTTATAGTCTTCAAGTAGGTAACAAAATAAATATTGCACTGGAGATTAAAATTGATGTAGCTACATAAACTGTAAAAATGGTGCAAGTAATACCAAACGGTAGCAAAAGCAGTCATAAAAACATGTAGCTAAGTATGATACTGGTATAAAAATGTGTACAACAATACCACTGCTGAATCCAGATGAGAAGGGGCTAACATCAGTCCGTCGGCATGTAAATGTCCCGTGAAGGGAACTATCACAACTCCCAGTGGATGGCTGTAGAATCCCAGGTTGATAGAGGGAAGTGATAGAGGGAAGTGATAGAGGGAAGTGTAACAGCCCTTGCGCGTGGCAGATAGTAAGGTCCCGCCGGCATGCAGATATGAAGGCACAGCAAAGGAGCCCTTCAGATGGACATGGCAAGCCCCGCCGGTGTCCGTGACGTCACCGGATCTCCCTGAAGACCCATAAGTCGGGGGAGAGGTGTGTACTAATCAAAAGAATTTTGATCGATCAAAACAATTAATCGATTAATCGAGCAATTAATAGTTAATTTCCACAGCCCTAGTTAAAACGCATTTTTTTTTAACACAAAGTTGTCCATTTATACAATATTTCTAACATGTAGCAAGTACATACCAAAAATGACACCCCAAAATAGATTCTCCTACTCCTCCTGAGTACTGTGATACCACATGTGTGAGACTTCCACAGCCTGGCCACATACAGAGACCGAGTACAGCCGAGTATGGCTGAGCATGGCCGAGTATGGCTAAGCATGGCTGAGTATGGCTGGGTATGGCTGGGTATCGCCAAGTATGGCTGAGTACGGCTGGGTATCGCCGAGTATGGCTGGGCATGGCTGGGTATTGCCGAGGATGGCTGGGTATCACAGAGTATGGCCAGGTATTGCCGGGTATTGCAGAGTATGGCTGGGTATTGCAGAGTATGGCTGGGTATTGCAGAGTATGGCAGGGTGTGGCTGGGTATTGCAGAGTATGGTAGGGTATGGCTAGGTATTGCAGAGTATGGCTGGGTATGACTGGGTATTGCAGAGTATGGCTGGGTATTGCAGAGTATGGCAGGGTATGGCTGGGTATTGCAGAGTATGGCAGGGTATGGCTGGGTATTGCAGAGTATGGCTGGGTATGGCTGGGTATTGCAGAGTATGGCAGGGTATGGCTGGGTATTGCAGAGTATGGCAGGGTATGGCTGGGTATTGCAGAGTATGGGTGGGTATGGCTGGGTATTGCAGAGTATGGCTGGGTATGGCTGGGTATTGCAGAGTATGGCTGGGTATTGCAGAGTATGGCTGGGTATTCCAGAGTATGGCTGGGTATTTCAGAGTATGGCTGGGTATTGCAGAGTATGGTGGGGTATTGCAGAGTATGGCAGGGTATTGCAGGGTATGGCAGGGTATTGCCAAGTATGGCTGGGTATTGCAGGGAATATGTCTGGGTATTGCAGAGTATGGCTAAGCATGGCTGAGTATGGCTGGGTATCGCCAAGTATGGCTGAGGACGGCTGGGTATCGCTGAGTATGGCTGGGTATGGCTGGGTATTGCAGAGTATGGCTGGGTATCACAGAGTATGGCCGGGTATTGTCGGGTATTGCAGAGTATGGCTGGGTATTGCAGAGTATGGCTGGGTATGGCTGGGTATTGCAGAGTATGGCTGGGTATTGCAGAGTATGACTGGGTATTGCAGAGTATGGCTGGGTATTGCAGAGTATGGCAGGGTATGGCTGGATATTGCAGAGTATGGCAGGGTATGGATGGGTATTGCAGAGTATGGCTGGGTATGGCTAGGTATGGCTGGGTATTGCAGAGTATGAATGGGTATGGCTGGGTATTGCAGAGTATGGCTGGGTATTGCAGAGTATGGCAGGGTATTGCAGAGTATGGAAGGGTATTGCAGGGTATGGCAGGGTATTGCAGAGTATGTCTGGGTATTGCTGGGAATATGTCTGGGTATTGCAGAGTATGGCTGGGTATTGCAGAGTATGGCTGGGTATTCCAGAGTATGGCTGGGTTTTCAGAGTATGGCTGGGTATTGCAGAGTATGGTGGGGTATTGCAGAGTATGGCAGGGTATTGCAGGGTATGGCAGGGTATTGCCAAGTATGGCTGGGTATTGCAGGGAATATGTCTGGGTATTGCAGAGTATGGCTAAGCATGGCTGAGTATGGCTGGTGTGAGGGGGTTAGCTCGGCAGCGGGTGTGTGTGACCCCCGGGATGGGCTCCCCACCCAAAAACAGGCCCAGCAGACGGAGGTTGTGGTTTTCAAAATCAAAAAGGTGCGGTTTATTTTCTATTTACAGTGACAAAAACACAGCAAGGCAAAAAAAAACATAAACAAAATAAATCCTGGTCAACTTGACCTCTGACTAAACATACAGGTTTCCTAACTAACAACTGGGATCAGCCTAGTGCTGTCCTAGTCCCTAAGTCCCTGGTTTTAAATGTCCAAGCAAATATATAGCCACACAGGCTTTCTCTCACCGCACAGGGGTTCACTCTCCCTAGACAGTCCACACAGGTCTGGTTCCAGGCATGAGCTAACACCTAATGAATCTGGGAGTTTTTTTATAGAGGCCTAAATGAGCTGACAAGCTTCAGCTGGCCTCATCAACTCCCTGTCTGCACGACGCCCAGCCCTCTCCCTAGAGGTATGAGTCATCAATGAGCCCACTAGTCTCAGCTGGGCTTATACAACTCTCCACCTAGCTGTATAAGTCGGCGTAAAGCCTGAATCTGGGCGAAATATATCTACCCCCCTGGATGCAACCAGGTGACTTTACCTTCCTGCTGTCACATACCCCCCCCTCTTGTTTTAACCTCGGGGTTGGAACACCAGCAATCAGGCATTCATGTACTCGAGACAAAGCATCCACATTCCCCATTTGAACGCCAGGGCGATGCTTTACTGTGAAGTTGAATTCCTGGAGGGCCAGGAACCACCTATTCACTCTTCTATTTGTTTCCTTGTTTTGAGCCATCCACTTTAACGGAGCGTGATCCGTAACCATGTCAAAGTGCCTACCTAGCAGGTAGTACCGAAGGGAATCTAGAGCCCACTTCACCGCTAAACACTCCTTTTCAACGGTGGCGTAATTTACCTCATGGGACTTCAACTTCCTGCTGAGGTAAATGACTGGGTGCTCTTCCCCGTTCCAGACCTGGGACAATACTGCTCCTAACCCCACATCTGACGCATCACTTTGTACGACAAAGTCTCTAGAGAAGTCGGGTGAGTACAACACTGGCTGGCTACATAAGGCTTGTTTCAAGAATTGGAATGCTGCCTCAGCCTCGGGGGTCCATTTAATCATGACCGACCCTTTCCCCTTCGTCAGGTTGGTTAGGGGCACAGCCTTAGAAGCAAAGTGGGGAATGAATCGCCGATAATACCCAGCGATTCCCAGAAAGGCTCGTACCTGCTTCTTGCTGTTGGGACGTGGCCAACTCTGGATGGCCTCGACTTTGTTGAGTTGGGGTTTTATTACTCCCCTCCCAATGGTGTACCCAAGATATTTGGCCTCCTCCTGCCCAATGGTACACTTCTTGGGGTTAGCCGTAAACCCTGCTTCCCGAACAGAGTCCAGGACTGCTTGCACTTTTGGCAGATGTGAGGCCCAATCTGTGCTATGGACAATTATGTCATCCAGGTAAGCCGCAGCATACTTCCGATGGGGCCTCAGCATCTGGTCCATTTTCCGCTGGAATGTGGCCGGCGCATTCTGTAACCCGAACGGCATTCTTTTATATTGGAACGCCCCGTCTGGGGTTACAAATGCGGTTTTCTCTTTGGCCGACTTGGCCAGGGGGATTTGCCAATACCCTTTTGTGAGGTCAAGAGTCGTCATGTATCGGGCTGTTCCCAGCCGGTCGATCAACTCATCTATACGTGGCATGGGGTAGGTGTCAAATTTTGTAACTTTGTTCAACTGACGAAAATCGTTACAAAATCGCCAGCTCCCATCCGGTTTAGGCACCAACACAATGGGACTAGACCAATCACTTTGGGACTCCTCTATCACCCCTAAGTTCAGCATTTTCTGTACTTCCTCCCGTATTGCCTCCCGTCGGGCCTCTGGGATCCGATAGGGTTTTAACTTCACCCTTTCACCGGGCGGGGTAATAATGTCATGCTCTACCCCAGATGTTTGTCCCGGCAGCTCAGAGAATACCTCCTTGTTGCGAAGCACAAACTCCTTAACCTCCTGTTGTTGGGGTTGTGACAAGGTGGCTGCGATTCCAACCTCAGGAATCACGCAACCAGTTTGAGCTGGTGACCAAGTGTCTGCGACTAGGGACTCTCTATCCCTCCAGGCTTTCAACAGATTAACGTGATAGATCTGTTCGGGCTTTCGCCTTCCTGGTTGTCTGACCTTGTAATTCACTTCGCTCACTTTTTCCATTATCTCGTAGGGGCCTTGCCATTTGGCAAGGAATTTACTTTCAACCGTAGGGACAAGTACCAATATCCTATCCCCCGGGGAAAAGGTACGGGTCTTGGCTCCACGGTTGTACACTCTCTGCTGTGCCAACTGCGCTTGGGCCAAATGTTCCTTCACGATGGGCATTACCTGTGCAATTCGATCTTGCATCAGGGCGACATGCTCAATCACACTCCTGTGGGGAGAACTCTCACTTTCCCAAGTTTCCTTGGCAATATCCAACAGCCCTCTTGGGTGTCTCCCATACAGTAACTCAAAGGGGGAGAATCCCGTAGAGGATTGGGGCACCTCCCTAATAGCAAACATCAAATAAGGAAGTAGACAGTCCCAATCCCTTCCATCTCTATCCACCACTTTCTTCAACATTTGTTTTAGGGTTTTGTTGAATCTTTCAACCAGCCCATCGGTTTGGGGGTGATACACAGATGTACGCAATTGCGTCACTTTGAACAATTTACACAGCTCTTTCATAACCCGGGACATAAAGGGTGTACCTTGGTCCGTAAGCAGTTCTTTACAAATACCCACCCGGCTAAAAACAAGAGATAGCTCTTTGGCTATGGTTTTGGCCGAGGTATTTCTGAGAGGGATCGCTTCTGGATAACGGGTGGCATAGTCCATTATAACCAATATGTACTGGTGCCCCCTAGCGGACTTGATTATAGGACCTACCAAATCCATTGCGATTCTCTCAAACGGGACCTCAATGATGGGTAGAGGGACCAGCGGGCTACGGAAATGTGGCATCGGGGCCGACCTCTGACACACAGGGCAGGAGGAACAATAATTTTCTATGTCCTTCATCACCCCAGGCCAATAGAATCTCTGTAATACCCTCTCTCGGGTTTTCTCTGTCCCCAGATGACCTCCAAGAATGTGCCCATGGGCCAACTCCAACACCAACTTCCTGTAAGGTTTGGGCACCACAAGCTGCTCAACGGTTTCTTCTGCCCTTTTTGCCACCCGATACAGTAGGTCCTTCTCTACGCTGAAGTATGGGTAAGTGCCGGTATTATCTGGGTTCACTAACTCGCCATCTATTTTCACTACGTTTTCCCGTGCCTTTATTAGGGCGGGGTCTTTCAACTGTTCTGTGGCAAAGTTTTCCCTGTGAACCTCAAGATCAGAAAACTCCACAGACGGTAGGTTTTCGTCTGAGGAGGTGGGCTCCTCTCCAGTTTCTTGAGTCTCCCCTGCCAATACTGACAAGGGAAATTCCGGAGAGTCCTCACCACTCTCAGGGGAGTTCTGGCTATCACATTCCTGGTACATAGGGGCACCCGTGGGGGGCTCAGGATCATCCCACAGTTCCCAGAACTTCGGAAAATCCCTTCCCACAATGGCGTCATGCGGTAACTGAGATACTAAGCCCACTGGATGAGAGAGGGTACCTTTGGGGGTCTCGAAACACACTGTAGTCACTGGATACTCTCGGGTGTCCCCATGCACACAAATAACGGCTACCTTGCTATTCCCAGAGACCTCTGTTTTAACTAACTCAGCCTTTATCAGGGTCACAAGGCTACCTGAATCCAGCAATACCACAACATTTCTACCATTAATACACATTTTGCATAAATGTTTCTCAGTTCCCCGAATGGCAGTGCATGCGACTGTCGCACACAGCGACTGACGTCTGCCCGTCAGAAAGTCACACTGCATGGGTTCCTCCACAACCGGGCAATTTGCTGCAATATGTCCCGCTTGGCGGCAGCGGTAGCAAACGATCCTTCTTGCCGCCTCTTGAGCTGCTGATTTCCCAGGCTGTTCTCGCCAAACTTGGGGTAGAGCTCCCACCCTCTCACTCTCTCCACCCTTACCCCTTGGAATCATCTTATCCGCCCCTGGGGATGGTCTGGTCTTAGGGTGGAAAGTCCGAGTGTCTCTGGAAGAGGCCGTCAGGTTCTCTGTAGCCAAGTATTTCTCCACACGATCCACAAGACCATCGGCCGTCTCTGGGTCTCCATGGCTTACCCACTTTTGGATGGCAGTAGGAAGAGCTCTCAAAAACCGATCCATTACAACACGTTCCACAATCTTTGGTGTGGACAAAGTCTCTGGCTGTAGCCACTTTCTGCTCAGGTGAATGAGATCATACATTTGAGACCTGGGGGGTTTTCCAAGCTGGAAAGTCCAGTTATGCACACGCTGAGCCCGGACAGCCAGGGTGACACCCAGCCTTGCCAATATTTCAGCTTTTAGCATCACATAGTCTTTTGCTTGGTTAGGCTCTAGGTCATAGTAAGCTTTCTGCGATTCACCAGTTAACAGAGGAGCCACTAGTCCAGCCCACTGCTCCTCAGGCCACTTTTCTCTTTCAGCGGTCCTTTCAAATGTGGTCAAAAATACCTCTGGATCATCCTCTCCAGTCATTTTTGTCAATAAACGACTCACCCCAAAGGACGCGGTATTAGTGGGACGGCTTTCCTCACTGGTCTGCGGACGTTGCTGCATTACTGCTTCCATCTGTTGTTGTAGTCTCTGCTCTTGCTTCTGCAACAGGTCTATGAAGCGGGCCTCAGATTGCTGTTGGGCTTGTTGCTGAGCCTCCAGACTCTGTTGTAAAGTTGCAAGGCTCTGTTGATGAGCTTGCTGCTGGGCTGCAAGGCTCCTTTGTAAACCTGCATTTGTCTGCTGTTGATTGGCATTTGCTAGAGCCAGCTGTTTCAGTATCTCCTCCATGCTGGCTTAAAAAAAAAACTGCCACTGGTTCTCCACCAACTGTGAGGGGGTTAGCTCGGCAGCGGGTGTGTGTGACCCCCGGGATGGGCTCCCCACCCAAAAACAGGCCCAGCAGACGGAGGTTGTGGTTTTCAAAATCAAAAAGGTGCGGTTTATTTTCTATTTACAGTGACAAAAACACAGCAAGGCAAAAAAAAACATAAACAAAATAAATCCTGGTCAACTTGACCTCTGACTAAACATACAGGTTTCCTAACTAACAACTGGGATCAGCCTAGTGCTGTCCTAGTCCCTAAGTCCCTGGTTTTAAATGTCCAAGCAAATATATAGCCACACAGGCTTTCTCTCACCGCACAGGGGTTCACTCTCCCTAGACAGTCCACACAGGTCTGGTTCCAGGCATGAGCTAACACCTAATGAATCTGGGAGTTTTTTTATAGAGGCCTAAATGAGCTGACAAGCTTCAGCTGGCCTCATCAACTCCCTGTCTGCACGACGCCCAGCCCTCTCCCTAGAGGTATGAGTCATCAATGAGCCCACTAGTCTCAGCTGGGCTTATACAACTCTCCACCTAGCTGTATAAGTCGGCGTAAAGCCTGAATCTGGGCGAAATATATCTACCCCCCTGGATGCAACCAGGTGACTTTACCTTCCTGCTGTCACACTGGGTATCGCCAAGTATGGCTGAGGACGGCTGGGTATCGCTGAGTATGGCTGGGTATGGCTGGGTATTGCAGAGTATGGCTGGGTATCACAGAGTATGGCCGGGTATTGTCGGGTATTGCAGAGTATGGCTGGGTATTGCAGAGTATGGCTGGGTATGGCTGGGTATTGCAGAGTATGGCTGGGTATTGCAGAGTATGACTGGGTATGACTGGGTATTGCAGAGTATGGCTGGGTATTGCAGAGTATGGCAGGGTATGGCTGGATATTGCAGAGTATGGCAGGGTATGGATGGGTATTGCAGAGTATGGCTGGGTATGGCTAGGTATGGCTGGGTATTGCAGAGTATGAATGGGTATGGCTGGGTATTGCAGAGTATGGCTGGGTATTGCAGAGTATGGCAGGGTATTGCAGAGTATGGAAGGGTATTGCAGGGTATGGCAGGGTATTGCAGAGTATGTCTGGGTATTGCTGGGAATATGTCTGGGTATTGCAGAGTATGGCTGGGTATTGCAGAGTACGGCTGGGTTTCGCCAAGTATGGCTGGGTACAGCTGGGTATCGCCGAGTATGGCTGGGTATGGCTAGGTATTGCAGAGTATGGCTGGGTATCACTGAGTATGGCCGGGTATTGCCGGGTATGGCTGGGTATTGTAGAGTATGGCTGGGTATTGCAGAGTATGGCAGGGTGTGGCTGGGTATTGCAGAGTATGGCTGGTTATGACTGGGTATTGCAGAGTATGGCTGGGTATTGCAGAGTATGGCTGGGTATTGCAGAGTATGGCAGGGTATGGCTGTGTATTGCAGAGTATGGCAGGGTATGGTTGGATATTGCAGAGTATGGCTGGGTATGGCTGGGTATTGCAGAGTATGGCTGGGTATGGTAGAGTATGGCTGGGTGTTGCAGAGTATGGCTGGGTGTTGCAGAGTATGGCAGGGTATTGCAGAGTATGGCAGGGTATTGCAGGGTATTGCAGAGTATGGCTGGGTATTGCAGGGAATATGGCTGGGTGTTGCAGAGTATGGCTGGGTATTGCAGAGTATGGTAGGGTATTGCAGAGTATGGCAGGGTATTGCAGAGTATGACAGGGTATTGCAGAGTATGGCTGGGTATTGCAGGGAATATGGCTGGGTGTTGCAGAGTATGGCTGGGTATTGCAGAGTATGGCAGGGTATTGCAGAGTATGGCAGGGTATTGCAGAGTATGGCAGGGTATTGCAGAGTATGACAGGGTATTGCAGAGTATGGCTGGGTATTGCAGGGAATATGGCTGGGTATTGCAGAGTATGGCTGGGTATTGCAGAGTATGGCAGGGTATTGCAGAGTATGGCAGGGTATTGCAGAGTATGACAGGGTATTGCAGAGTATGGCTGGGTATTGCAGGGAATATGGCTGGGTGTTGCAGAGTATGGCTGGGTATTGCAGAGTATGGCAGTGTATTGCAGAGTATGGCAGGGTATTGCAGAGTATGGCAGGGTATTGCAGAGTATGGCAGGGTATTGCAGAGTATGACAGGGTATTGCAGAGTATGGCTGGGTATTGCAGGGAATATGGCTGGGTATTGCAGAGTATGGCTGGGTATTGCAGAGTAGTGATGAGCCGAACACCCCCGGGTTCGGTTCGCACCAGAACCCGCGAACGGACCGAAAGTTCGTGCGAACATTAGAACCCTATTAAATACAATGGATGCGAACGTTCGAATTCTAAAGTGCTAATTATAACAACTATTATGCATGTTATTGTCCTAAAAAGGGTTTGGGAACCCGGGTTGTGCACCAGGGGACATGTATCAATGCAAAAAGAAGTTTTAAATACGGTCGTTTTTCGGGAGCAGTCATTTTAATGATGCATAAAGTGAAAAAAAAAAAGTCAAATATTCCTTTAAATATCGTACCTGGGGGGTGTCTAAAGTATGCCAGTGAAGTGCCACGTGTTTCCCGTGTTTAGAACTGTCCCTGCACAAAATGACACTTCTAAAGGGAAAAAAAGCCATTTAAAACTGCTTGCGGCTTTAATGTAATGTCTGGTCCCGGTAATATGGATGAAAATCTTTAAGAAAAATGGCATAGCTACCCCATGACCCCCCCCCCCCCCCTACCCCAGCCCATTACCAGCCCCTTTGGGTCTTGTATGGATATTAAGGGGAACCCCGCACATAAAATAAAAAAGGCCCTATATACTCTGAACAGCCGTATACAGGCGGTGCATACAAGACAGGGACTGTAGGTTTGTTCTTATGTAGAATCTGTTTGTAATTTTGAACAGGTACATTGTTGAAGTGTAGCTCCAGCCCAAAAATCTATTTTTAAACTTTTTGGAAAACATAGGTAAGGGTTATCACCCCTGTAACATTTGTTTTGCTGTCTGTGCCCCTGTTCAGAACATTTAACCTCACTTTCCGTCCCAATGACAACTGTTTTTGAAATGTGGTGTTTTTCTTGAAACAAGGATTGCTGATAAAGCATCAGTACAGAGGAGACACCTTTCTCCCATATTTATCCTTACAGGAGAGAATTTTCCTTCCTAGTGGTAGATTTCCTCTCACTTCCTGTTGTCTTCTTGCGTTTGCAAGTAGGAGTCGTTTGTAAGTTGGATGTTTGAAAGTAGGGACCTGCCGTATATACTCTGCAGAAATAGGCCCCTTAGTTGTTGGTGTTGGCACAACACTGTAAGCACTCACAGTTACTCTTGGTTGGTGCTGGAACGCCCTGCTGTCAACTATTAGATCAGGAATTTTAATTACATATAATTGTTGAACAGTGGTAGTAAAAATTGGGCCTTTGATGGTGGTGCTGGTGCCACAACACTGTAAGCCCTGACAGTTACTCTTGGTGGGTGCAGCAATGGGCCCTGCTGTGAATTATTAGATCAAGAATTGTAATTGCATGCCCCTGTTGAACAGGGGTTGAAAAATTGGGCCTTTCGTGGTGGTGGTGGTGGTGGTGGTGTTGCCACAACACTGTAAGCCCTCAGAGTTACTCTTGGTGGGTGCAGGAATGGGCCCTGCTGTGAATTATTAGATCAAGAATTGTAATTGCATGCCCCTGTTGAACAGGGGCTGAAAAATTGGGCCTTTCGTGGTGGTGGTGGTGGTGGTGGTGTTGCCACAACACTGTAAGCCCTCAGAGTTACTCTTGGTGGGTGCAGCAATGGGCCCTGCTGTGAATTATTAGATCAAGAATTGTAATTGCATGCCCCTGTTGAACAGGGGCTGAAAAATTGGGCCTTTCGTGGTGGTGGTGGTGGTGGTGGTGTTGCCACAACACTGTAAGCCCTCAGAGTTACTCTTGGTGGGTGCAGGAATGGGCCCTGCTGTGAATTATTAGATCAAGAATTGTAATTACATGCCCCTTTTGAACAGGGGGTGAAAAATTGGGCCTTTCGTGGTGGTGGTGGTGGTGGCGTTGCCACAACACTGTAAGCCCTCAGAGTTACTCTTGGTGGGTGCAGCAATGGGCCCTGCTGTGAATTATTAGATCAAGAATTGTAATTGCATGCCCCTGTTGAACAGGGGCTGAAAAATTGGGCCTTTCGTGGTGGTGGTGGTGGTGGTGGTGTTGCCACAACACTGTAAGCCCTCAGAGTTACTCTTGGTGGGTGCAGCAATGGGCCCTGCTGTGAATTATTAGATCAAGAATTGTAATTACATGCCCCTTTTGAACAGGGGCTGAAAAATTGGGCCTTTCGTGGTGGTGGTGGTGGTGGCGTTGCCACAACACTGTAAGCCCTCAGAGTTACTCTTGGTGGGTGCAGCAATGGGCCCTGCTGTGAATTATTAGATCAAGAATTGTAATTGCATGCCCCTGTTGAACAGGGGCTGAAAAATTGGGCCTTTCGTGGTGGTGGTGGTGGTGGTGGTGTTGCCACAACACTGTAAGCCCTCAGAGTTACTCTTGGTGGGTGCAGCAATGGGCCCTGCTGTGAATTATTAGATCAAGAATTGTAATTACATGCCCCTTTTGAACAGGGGCTGAAAAATTGGGCCTTTCGTGGTGGTGGTGGTGGTGGCGTTGCCACAACACTGTAAGCCCTCAGAGTTACTCTTGGTGGGTGCAGCAATGGGCCCTGCTGTGAATTATTAGATCAAGAATTGTAATTGCATGCCCCTGTTGAACAGGGGCTGAAAAATTGGGCCTTTCGTGGTGGTGGTTGTGGTGGCGTTGCCACAACACTGTAAGCCCTCAGAGTTACTCTTGGTGGGTGCAGCAATGGGCCCTGCTGTGAATTATTAGATCAAGAATTGTAATTGCATGCCCCTGTTGAACAGGGGCTGAAAAATTGGGCCTTTTGTGGTGGTGGTGGTGGTGGTGGTGTTGCCACAACACTGTAAGCCCTCAGAGTTACTCTTGGTGGGTGCAGCAATGGGCCCTGCTGTGAATTATTAGATCAAGAATTGTAATTACATGCCCCTTTTGAACAGGGGCTGAAAAATTGGGCCTTTCGTGGTGGTGGTGGTGGTGGCGTTGCCACAACACTGTAAGCCCTCAGAGTTACTCTTGGTGGGTGCAGCAATGGGCCGTGCTGTGAATTATTAGATCAAGAATTGTAATTGCATGCCCCTGTTGAACAGGGGCTGAAAAATTGGGCCTTTCGTGGTGGTGGTGGTGGTGGTGGTGTTGCCACAACACTGTAAGCCCTCAGAGTTACTCTTGGTGGGTGCAGCAATGGGCCCTGCTGTGAATTATTAGATCAAGAATTGTAATTACATGCCCCTTTTGAACAGGGGCTGAAAAATTGGGCCTTTCGTGGTGGTGGTGGCGTTGCCACAACACTGTAAGCCCTCAGAGTTACTCTTGGTGGGTGCAGCAATGGGCCCTGCTGTGAATTATTAGATCAAGAATTGTAATTGCATGCCCCTGTTGAACAGGGGCTGAAAAATTGGGCCTTAGGCACTGGTGGCACAACACTACAACCCCTCACAGATACTGTACTTGGAGCACAGCAATGAGCCCTGTTGCAAAGTATTGCTTCAAAAATTGTAATGACACGCCCCTGTTAAACAGGGGCTGAAAAATTGGGCCTTAGGCACTGGTGCCACAACACTCCAACCCCTCACAGATACTGTACTTGGAGCACAGCAATGAGCCCTATGGCAAATTATTGCTAAAAAAATTGTAATTACACGCCCCTGTAAAACAGGGGCTGAAAAATTGGGCCTTAGCCACTGGTGGCGGCACCCATAAACAAAAATGATCTTCCAAGCTATCATCATCAATCGTATCATTGAGGACTCGGAGGAGGAGGATAGCCAGTCAACATAACAGCACAGGCACTCAGCATCAGCATCAGTCTTGAAGGGATGTGACATGTTAAAATCAATTAGTCTGTTATATCAGCATCAGGTGTGTGGTAGCTGGTGGTGATCCAAGACTGGTTCATCTTGATGAAAGTCAGTCGATCAACCGAGTCGGTGGACAGGCGCACCCTGTGATCCGTGACAAATCCTCCAGCAGCACTGAATGTGCGTTCCGAAAGAACGCTGGATGCAGGACAGGCCAGTAGCTCAATTGCATACTGTGCAAGCTCTGGCCAGTGATCCATCCTCAAGACCCAGTAAGCCAGAGGATTTTCGGTGGGGAAGGTGTCCAAGTCTGACCTTGCCCCTAGATATTCCTGCACCATGTTTATCAGACGCTGGCGATGGTTGCTGGAACCGATCATACTTTGGGGCTGCGGACTAAAGAATTGTCTGAACGCATCGGTCAGACGGCCACCTTCCCCACCGCTCCTTCTTTGACTGGCCGAAGCCTCAGCAACTCGTTGTCCAGGACCAGGAGTTTGTAACCTCCCAGTCTCTGGGAACGCATTGCACAGACCTTTCTGCAAGGCCTCCCGGAGTTGTCTCATCCTCTGCTCCCTCTGCGAAGGTAACATAAGGTCCGCAACCTTACCCTTGTACCGTGGATCAAGGAGAGTGGCCAGCCAGTAATGGTCCCTCTCCTTGATCCGAAGATTACGAGGATCCTTCCGCAGACTTTGCAGGATCAGGGAGGCCATGCAGCGTAGGTTTGCTGAGGCATTCGCTCCGGAGTCCTCTGGGTCACTAAGGACGACATGATCCGCAGCCACCTCCTCCCAGCCACGTACAAGTCCACTGGTTTCTTGGGACTGTAAATCATCCCTAAAAGACTGCTGCTGATGATGCTGAGTGCCAGCCTCCACCTCCATGCTGACACAATCCTCCTCCTCCTCCTCCTCCTCCTCCTCCTCCTCTTCCTGTGCGATGGGTGGGACAGAAGGAACACTGTCTGGGTAAAGGGGGCCTTGAGAGGCAAGGAAGTCCTCCTCTTCCTGCCTCTGTTCTGCCTCAAGTGCCCTGTCCATTATTCCACGCAGCGTGTGCTCCAACAGGTGGACAAGAGGTACAGTGTCACTGATGCATGCACTGTCACTGCTCACCATCCTCGTGGCCTCCTCAAATGGTGCCAGGACAGTGCATGCATCCCTGATCATGCCCCACTGGCGTGGAGAAAAAAAAACAAGCTCCCCTGACCCTGTCCTGGTGCCGTAGACGCACAGGTACTCATTGATGGCCCTCTGCTGCGTGTGCAGCCGCTGTAGCATGGCCAACGTTGAGTTCCACCTGGTGGGCATGTCACATATAAGGCGGTTCTTGGGCAGGTTCAACTCCTTTTGCAGCTCAGCCAGGCGAGCACTGGCATTATAAGATCTGCGGAAATGCACACAGACTTTCCTGGCCTGCCTCAGGACATCCTGTAAGCCCGGGTACCTGCCCAAGAACCGCTGCACCACCAGGTTAAGGACGTGAGCCACACAGGGCACATGGGTCAGTTGTCCCTGTCGGAGGGCGGAGAGGAGGTTGGTGCCATTGTCGCAAACCACCATTCCTGGCTTAAGCTGGCGTGGCGTCAACCACCTCTCGGCCTGGCCCTGCAGAGCAGACAGGACCTCTGCCCCAGTGTGGCTTCTGTCCCCCAAACACACCAGCGCAAGCACGGCATGGCATCTTTTTGCCTGCGTACTTGCGTAGCCCCTTTAACGCCTACGGAGCACCGCTGGTTCCGAGGACAAACCACAGGAAGAGGCCATGGAGGAAGAAGAAGAGGAGGGGGTGGAGGAGAGAGGTGTGTCACAACCAGTAGTAGCATTTTGGAGGCGTGGCGGTGGAACAACCTCCAACACTACTGCACCTTGTCCTGCATCCTTCCCAGCTGCCAAAAGAGTGACCCAATGGGCCGTGAAAGAAAGGTAACGTCCCTGTCCATGCCTGCTGGACCATGAGTCAGCGGTAATATGCACCTTACCGCTGACCGCCCTGTCCAGCGAGGCCAAGACATTGCCTTCCACATGCCGGTAGAGAGCCGGAATAGCCTTCCGTGAGAAAAAGTGGCGTTTGGGAACCTGCCACTGAGGAACCGCACATTGCACAAACTCACGGAAGGGGGCCGAGTCTACCAACTGAAAAGGCAGCAGTTGAAGCGCTAGCAATTTAGCCAAGCTAGCATTCAACCGCTGGGCATGTGGATGGCTGGGAGTGAACTTCTTTCGACGGTCCAGCAGCTGGGGCAGGGAAAATTGCCTGCTAGAATCGGACGTCGGTGTACTGCTAGCAGAGTGGCCGCAAGTACTTGGCTGTGACACACCTAATTCTACACCTTCATTCCTCTCAGTGCATGTTTCAGAGAGGACTGAAGTTATAGTGGGGTTGGAGATCCCAGCTGATGCGGTGCAAGGAGAGGTCCGCTTTGTTCTTTGGTGTGGGTCTTTGAGGTAGGCTTGCCAACGAGCTGCATGGCAGGTCAACATATGTCTGGTCAGGCATGTGGTACCCAAGCGGCTGATGTTTTGGCCACGCGATATACGCTTGAGACATATGTTGCAAACAGCAGCTGTGCGATCTGATGCACTAGCCTCAAAAAAGGCCCACACCAAAGAACTTTTTGAATGACGGGCAGAGGCAGCGCCCTGCACAGGCGGAGCTCTGCGGTGTGATTCCGTCGGTGTACTGCCCTTACGCTGGCCACCAAAGGGCATCCTGCCTCGTTGGAGATGTGCCTTCTCCTCATCCTCCTCCTCCTCTCTCCTATTAGGCACCCACGTGGAGTCAGTGACCTCATCATCACCTCCCTCCTCATCACTGGAGCCAATCTGGCAGTATGCTGCAGCTGCTGGAACATGACTGCCAGATTGGTGTCCTTCTTGAGCATCCCCTCTGTCTGCTCTCACGCTACTGCCTTCCTCTAGCTGGGTTTCATCATCAGACCCTTCGAAACGCTGGGCATCCTCCTGGAGCATGTACCCAACACTGTGCTCAAACAGTTCGGGGGACTCCTCAGGAGGAGGACATGGTGGGTCTAGGGAAGGAGTGATTGATGATGAGTCTGACATTGATACCAGGGAAGAGGACGCTTTGGCAGCTGCTTTTCCAGTACCCTGAGCCTGGGTGAGAGAGGATGAGGAGGAGGAGGAGGGCTTGGTCATCCACTCTACCAAGTCTTCGGCATGATGTGGCTCTACATGTCCAGCTGCCGAAAAGAAGGACAAGCGTGTCCCATGGCCATGTGCTGATGACAATGCACCGCGTCCACGACCAGCACTGTTGCCCCCAGACACAGAGCCTGCTTGCCCTCTTTTATTGCCTCCTGACTGTCTGCCTCTCCTTGTTTGCCTTCCAGACATTCTAATAGATGGCCTGCAGGGAGATGGGAAAAAAGCAATAAGGGCTACCTTCAGGTGTCCTTCTCTGTCCCTTTACTTAAGGATTTCTAAATATGGTTGAGGATGATTGCTTTTGCACAGAATAGCACAACGACAATTTCCCTGACTGTCCAAAAAAACAAGGATTTCAAAGATGGTTGATGAGGAATGCTTTAGCACACTATAGCACAAGGAGAATTCCCTCACTGTCCTTCCCTGTCCCTAGAAACAAGGATTCGCACAGTAAAAGACACTGACACTCTCCCTACCTATAGTTTTCTGTCCCTAGAAAAAATGTTTTTTTAAAGCACACTATAGCACAAGGAGAATTTCACTCACTTTCCTTCTTTGTCCCTAGAAACAAGGATTATCACAGTGAAAGAAACTGACACTCTTCCTTCCTATAGTTTTCTGTCCCTAGAAAAAATGTTTTTTTAAAGCACACTATAGCACAAGGAGAATTCCCTCACTGTCCTTCCCTGTCCCTAGAAACAAGGATTCGCACAGTAAAACACACTGACACTCTCCCTACCTATAGTTTTCTGTCCCTAGAAAAAATGTTTTTTTAAAGCACACTATAGCACAAGGAGAATTCCCTCACTGTCCTTCCCTGTCCCTAGAAACAAGGATTCGCACAGTAAAACACACTGACACTCTCCCTACCTATAGTTTTCTGTCCCTAGAAAAAATGTTTTTTTAAAGCACACTATAGCACAAGGAGAATTCCCTCACTGTCCTTCCCTGTCCCTAGAAACAAGGATTCGCACAGTAAAACACACTGACACTCTCCCTACCTATAGTTTTCTGTCCCTAGAAAAAATGTTTTTTTAAAGCACACTATAGCACAAGGAGAATTCCCTCACTGTCCTTCCCTGTCCCTAGAAACAAGGATTCGCACAGTAAAACACACTGACACTCTCCCTACCTATAGTTTTCTGTCCCTAGAAAAAATGTTTTTTTAAAGCACACTATAGCACAAGGAGAATTCCCTCACTGTCCTTCCCTGTCCCTAGAAACAAGGATTTGCACAGTAAAACACACTGACACTCTCCCTACCTATAGTTTTCTGTCCCTAGAAAAAACGTTTTTTTAAAGCACACTATAGCACAAGGAGAATTCCCTCACTGTCCTTCCCTGTCCCTAGAAACAAGGATTCGCACAGTAAAACACACTGACACTCTCCCTACTGTGAGGGGGTTAACTCGGTAGCGGGTGTGTGTGACCCCCTGGTTGGGCTCCCCACACAAAAACAGGGCCAGCAGACGGAGGTTGTGGTTTTCAAAATCAAAAGGTGCGGTTTATTTCTCTATGTACAGTGACAAAAACACAGCAAAGCCAAAAAGAAACAAACAAAATAAATCCTGGTCAGTTTGACCTCTGACTAAACATGCAGGTTTCCTAAACTAACAACTGGGATCAGCCTAGTGCTGTCCTAGTCCCTAAGTCCCTGGTTTAGTAAAAGTCCAAACAAATAGCCACACAGGCTTTGTCTCACCGGACAAGGGTTCACTCTCTCCAGGAAGTCCACACAGGTCTGCTTCCAGGCATGAGCTAACATCTAATGAATCTGGGAGTTTTTATAGAGGCCTTAAACGAACTGACAGGCTTCAGCTGGTCTCATCAACTCCCTGCCTCACGACGCCCAGCACTCTCCCTAGAGGTATGAGTCATTCATGAGCCCACTAGCCTCAGCTGGGCTTCATCAACTCCCTAGTTGTATAAGTCGGCATAAAGCCTGAATCTGGGAGAAATATATCTACCCCCCTGGATGCAACCAGGTGACTTTACCTTCCTGCTGTCACATACCCCCCCCTCTTGTTTTAACCTTGGGGTTGGAACACCAGCAATCAGGCATTCATGTACTCGAGACAAAGCATCCACATTCCCCATTTGAACGCCAGGGCGATGCTTTACTGTGAAGTTGAATTCCTGTAGGGCCAGGAACCACCTATTCACTCTTCTATTTGTCTCCTTGTTTTGAGCCATCCACTTTAACGGAGCGTGATCCGTAACCATGTCAAAGTGCCTACCTAGCAGATAGTACCGAAGGGAATCTAGAGCCCACTTCACCGCTAAACACTCCTTTTCAACCGTGGCGTAATTTACCTCATGGGACTTCAACTTCCTGCTGAGGTAAATGACTGGGTGCTCTTCCCCGTTCCAGACCTGGGACAATACTGCTCCTAACCCCACATCTGACGCATCACTTTGTACGACAAAGTCTTTAGAGAAGTCGGGTGAGTACAACACTGGTTGGCTACATAAGGCTTGTTTCAAGAATTGGAATGCTGCCTCAGCCTCGGGGGTCCATTTAATCATGACCGACCCTTTCCCTTTCGTCAGGTTGGTTAGGGGCACAGCCTTAGAAGCAAAGTGGGGAATGAAGCGCCGATAATAACCCGCGATTCCCAGAAAGGCTCGTACCTGCTTCTTGCTGTTGGGACGTGGCCAACTCTGGATGGCCTCGACTTTGTTGAGTTGGGGTTTTATTACTCCCCTGCCAATGGTGTACCCAAGATATTTGGCCTCCTCCTGCCCAATGGTACACTTCTTGGGGTTAGCCGTAAACCCCGCTTCCCGAACAGAGTCCAGGACTGCTTGCACTTTTGGCAGATGTGAGGCCCAATCTGTGCTATGGACAATTACGTCATCCAGGTAAGCCGCAGCATACTTCCGATGGGGCCTCAGCATCTGGTCCATTTTCCGCTGGAATGTGGCCGGCGCATTCTGTAACCCGAACGGCATTCTCTTATATTGGAACGCCCCGTCTGGGGTTACAAATGCGGTTTTCTCTTTGGCCGACTTGGCCAGGGGAATTTGCCAATACCCTTTTGTGAGGTCAAGAGTCGTCATGTATCGGGCTGTTCCCAGCCGGTCGATCAACTCATCTATACGTGGCATGGGGTAGGTGTCAAATTTTGTAACTTTGTTCAACTGACGAAAATCGTTACAAAATCGCCAGCTCCCATCCGGTTTAGGCACCAACACAATGGGACTAGACCAATCACTTTGGGACTCCTCTATCACCCCTAAGTTCAGCATTTTCTGTACTTCCTCCCGTATTGCCTCCCGTCGGGCCTCTGGGATCCGATAGGGTTTTAACTTCACCCTTTCACCGGGCGGGGTAATAATATCATGCTCTACCCCAGATGTTTGTCCCGGCAGCTCAGAGAACACCTCCTTGTTGCGAAGCACAAACTCCTTAACCTCCTGTTGTTGGGGTTGTGACAAGGTGGCTGCTATTCCAACCTCCGGAATCACGCAACCAGTTTGAGCTGGTGACCAAGTTTCTGCGACTAGGGACTCTCTATCCCTCCAGGCTTTCAACAGATTAACGTGATATATCTGTTCGGGCTTTCGCCTTCCTGGTTGTCTGACCTTGTAATTCACTTCGCTCACTTTTTCCATTATCTCGTAGGGGCCTTGCCATTTGGCAAGGAATTTACTTTCAACCGTAGGGACAAGTACCAATATCCTATCCCCCGGGGAAAAGGTACGGGTCTTTGCTCCACGGTTGTACACTCTCTGCTGTGCCAACTGCGCTTGGGCCAAATGTTCCTTCACGATGGGCATTACCTGTGCAATTCGATCTTGCATCAGGGCGACATGCTCAATCACACTCCTGTGGGGAGAACTCTCACTTTCCCAAGTTTCCTTGGCAATATCCAACAGCCCTCTTGGGTGTCTCCCATACAGTAACTCAAAGGGGGAGAATCCCGTAGAGGATTGGGGCACCTCCCTAATAGCAAACATCAAATAAGGAAGTAGACAGTCCCAATCCTTTCCATCTCTATCCACCACTTTCTTCAACATTTGTTTTAGGGTTTTGTTGAATCTTTCAACCAGCCCATCGGTTTGGGGGTGATACACAGATGTACGCAATTGCGTCACTTTGAACAATTTACACAGCTCTTTCATAACCCGGGACATAAAGGGTGTACCTTGGTCCGTAAGCAGTTCTTTACAAATACCCACCCGGCTAAAAACAAGAGATAGCTCTTTGGCTATGGTTTTGGCCGAGGTATTTCTGAGAGGGATCGCTTCTGGATAACGGGTGGCATAGTCCATTATAACCAATATGTACTGGTGCCCCCTAGCGGACTTGATTATAGGACCTACCAAATCCATTGCGATTCTCTCAAACGGGACCTCAATGATGGGTAGAGGGACCAGCGGGCTACGGAAATGTGGCATCGGGGCCGACCTCTGACACACAGGGCAGGAGGAACAATAATTTTCTACGTCCTTCATCACCCCCGGCCAATAGAATCTCTGTAACACCCTCTCTCGGGTTTTCTCTGTCCCCAGATGACCTCCAAGAATGTGCCCATGGGCCAACTCCAACACCAACTTCCTGTAAGGTTTGGGCACCACCAGCTGCTCAACGGTTTCTTCTGCCCTTTTTGCCACCCGATACAGTAGGTCCTTCTCTACGCTGAAGTATGGGTAAGTGCAGGTATTATCTGGGTTCACTAACTCGCCATCTATTTCCACTACGTTTTCCCGTGCCTTTATTAGGGCGGGGTCTTTTAACTGTTCTGTGGCAAAATTTTCCCTGTGAACCTCCAGATCAGAAAACTCCACAGACGGTAGGTTTTCGTCTGAGGAGGTGGGCTCCTCTCCAGTTTCTTGAGTCTCCCCTGCCAATACTGACAAGGGAAATTCTGGAGAGTCCTCACCACTCTCAGAGGAGTTCTGGCTATCACATTCCTGGTACATAGGGGCACCAGTGGGGGGCTCAGGATCATCCCACAGTTCCCAGAACTTCGGAAAATCCCTTCCCACAATGGCATCATGCGGTAATTGAGATACTAACCCCACTGGATGAGAGAGGGTACCTTTGGGGGTCTCGAAACACACTGTAGTCACTGGATACTCTCGGGTGTCCCCATGCACACAAATAACAGCTACCTTGCTATTCCCAGAGACCTCTGTTTTAACTAATTCAGCCTTTATCAGGGTCACAAGGCTACCTGAATCCAGTAATACCACAACATTTCTACCATTAATACACATTTTGCATAAATGTTTCTCAGTTCCCCGAATGGCAGTGCATGCGACTGTCGCACACAGCGACTGACGTCTGTCCATCAGAAAGTCACATTGCATGGGTTCCTCCACAACCGGGCAATTTGCTGCAATATGTCCCGCTTGCCGGCAGCGGTAGCAAACGATCCTTCTTGCGGCCTCTTGAGCCGCTGATTTCCCAGGCTGTTCTCGCCAAACTTGGGGTAGAGCTCCCACCCTCTCACTCTCTCCACCCTCACCCCTTGGAATCCTCTTATCCGCCCCTGGGGATGGTCTGGTCTTAGGGTGGAAAGTCCGAGAGTCTCTGGAAGAGGCCGTCAGGTTCTCTGTAGCCAAGTATCTCTCTACACGATCCACAAGTTTACCGGCCGTTTCTGGGTCTCCGTGGCTTACCCACTTTTGAATGGCGATAGGAAGAGCTCTCAAGAAACGATCCATCACAACACGTTCCACAATCTCCGGTGCGGACAAAGTCTCTGGCTGTAGCCACTTCCTGCTCAGGTGAATGAGATCATACATTTGAGACCTGGGGGGTTTTCCAAGCTGGAAAGTCCAGTTATGCACACGCTGAGCCCGGACAGCCAGGGTGACACCCAGCCTTGCCAATATTTCAGCTTTTAGCATCACATAGTCTTTTGCTTGGTCAGGCTCTAGGTCATAGTAAGCCTTCTGCGATTCACCAGTTAACAGAGGAGCCACCAGTCCAGCCCACTGCTCCTCAGGCCACTTTTCTCTTTCAGCAGTCCTTTCAAATGTGGTCAAAAATACCTCTGGATCATCCTCTCCAGTCATTTTTGTCAATAAACGACTCACCCCAAAGGACGCGGTATTAGTGGGACGGCTTTCCTCACTGGTCTGCGGACGTTGCTGCATTACTGCTTCCATTTGTTGTAGTCTCTGCTCTTGCTTCTGTAACAGGTCTATGAAGCGGGCCTCAGATTGCTGCTGGGCTTGTTGATGAGCTTGCTGCTGGGCTGCAAGGCTCCTTTGCAAACCTGCATTTGTCTGCTGTTGATTGGCATTTGCTAGAGCCAGCTGTTTCAGTATCTCCTCCATGCTGGCTTAAAAAAAACTGCCACTGGTTCTCCACCAACTGTGAGGGGGTTAACTCGGTAGCGGGTGTGTGTGACCCCCTGGTTGGGCTCCCCACACAAAAACAGGGCCAGCAGACGGAGGTTGTGGTTTTCAAAATCAAAAGGTGCGGTTTATTTCTCTATGTACAGTGACAAAAACACAGCAAAGCCAAAAAGAAACAAACAAAATAAATCCTGGTCAGTTTGACCTCTGACTAAACATGCAGGTTTCCTAAACTAACAACTGGGATCAGCCTAGTGCTGTCCTAGTCCCTAAGTCCCTGGTTTAGTAAAAGTCCAAACAAATAGCCACACAGGCTTTGTCTCACCGGACAAGGGTTCACTCTCTCCAGGAAGTCCACACAGGTCTGCTTCCAGGCATGAGCTAACATCTAATGAATCTGGGAGTTTTTATAGAGGCCTTAAACGAACTGACAGGCTTCAGCTGGTCTCATCAACTCCCTGCCTCACGACGCCCAGCACTCTCCCTAGAGGTATGAGTCATTCATGAGCCCACTAGCCTCAGCTGGGCTTCATCAACTCCCTAGTTGTATAAGTCGGCATAAAGCCTGAATCTGGGAGAAATATATCTACCCCCCTGGATGCAACCAGGTGACTTTACCTTCCTGCTGTCACACTACCTATAGTTTTCTGTCCCTAGAAAAAATGTTTTTTTAAAGCACACTATAGCACAAGGAGAATTCCCTCACTGTCCTTCCCTGTCCCTAGAAACAAGGATTCGCACAGTAAAACACACTGACACTCTCCCTACCTATAGTTTTCTGTCCCTAGAAAAAATGTTTTTTTAAAGCACACTATAGCACAAGGAGAATTCCCTCACTGTCCTTCCCTGTCCCTAGAAACAAGGATTCACACAGTAAAACACACTGACACTCTCCCTACCTATAGTTTTCTGTCCCTAGAAAAAATGTTTTTTTTAAAGCACACTATAGCACAAGGAGAATTTCACTCACTTTCCTTCTTTGTCCCTAGAAACAAGGATTATCACAGTGAAAGAAACTGACACTCTCCCTACCTATAGTTTTCTGTCCCTAGAAAAAATGTTTTTTTAAAGCACACTATAGCACAAGGAGAATTCCCTCACTGTCCTTCCCTGTCCCTAGAAACAAGGATTCGCACAGTAAAACACACTGACACTCTCCCTACCTATAGTTTTCTGTCCCTAGAAAAAATGTTTTTTTAAAGCACACTATAGCACAAGGAGAATTCCCTCACTGTCCTTCCCTGTCCCTAGAAACAAGGATTCGCACAGTAAAACACACTGACACTCTCCCTACCTATAGTTTTCTGTCCCTAGAAAAAATGTTTTTTTAAAGCACACTATAGCACAAGGAGAATTCCCTCATTGTCCTTCCCTGTCCCTAGAAACAAGGATTCGCACAGTAAAACACACTGACACTCTCCCTACCTATAGTTTTCTGTCTCTAGAAAAAATGTTTTTTTAAAGCACACTATAGCACAAGGAGAATTCCCTCACTGTCCTTCCCTGTCCCTAGAAACAAGGATTCACACAGTAAAACACACTGACACTCTCCCTACCTATAGTTTTCTGTCCCTAGAAAAAATGTTTTTTTTAAAGCACACTATAGCACAAGGAGAATTTCACTCACTTTCCTTCTTTGTCCCTAGAAACAAGGATTATCACAGTGAAAGAAACTGACACTCTCCCTACCTATAGTTTTCTGTCCCTAGAAAAAATGTTTTTTTAAAGCACACTATAGCACAAGGAGAATTCCCTCACTGTCCTTCCCTGTCCCTAGAAACAAGGATTCGCACAGTAAAACACACTGACACTCTCCCTACCTATAGTTTTCTGTCCCTAGAAAAAATGTTTTTTTAAAGCACACTATAGCACAAGGAGAATTCCCTCACTGTCCTTCCCTGTCCCTAGAAACAAGGATTCGCACAGTAAAACACACTGACACTCTCCCTACCTATAGTTTTCTGTCCCTAGAAAAAATGTTTTTTTAAAGCACACTATAGCACAAGGAGAATTCCCTCATTGTCCTTCCCTGTCCCTAGAAACAAGGATTCGCACAGTAAAACACACTGACACTCTCCCTACCTATAGTTTTCTGTCTCTAGAAAAAATGTTTTTTTAAAGCACACTATAGCACAAGGAGAATTCCCTCACTGTCCTTCCCTGTCCCTAGAAACAAGGATTCGCACAGTAAAAGACACTGACACTCTCCCTACCTATAGTTTTCTGTCCCTAGAAAAAGTTTTTTTAAAGCACACTATAGCACAAGGAGAATTTCACTCACTTTCCTTCTTTGTCCCTAGAAACAAGGATTATCACAGTGAAAGAAACTGACACTCTTCCTTCCTATAGTTTTCTGTCCCTAGAAAAAATGTTTTTTTAAAGCACACTATAGCACAAGGAGAATTCCCTCACTGTCCTACCCTGTCCCTAGAAACAAGGATTCGCACAGTAAAACACACTGACACTCTCCCTACCTATCCTTCTCTTTCCCTAAACTAAAGGAATCCAGGTTAAGCAAGAAAAAAATAAATGTCACTGTCCCTGCCTATGTTTCTCTTTCCCTGCTCCGGAACACACTACACTAGGCCGCCGTGCTGGCAGCCTTTTATAGTGTGGGGCGTGTACTAAACACCCTCAGCAATAATTGGCCACAGGCATCCTGCCTGTGGCCAATCATTGCTCTCCTCGCTGCCGGCGCTGTGATTGGCCAAGCATGCAGGGTCACAGTGCATGCTTGGCCAATCACAGCGCCTGGATGACACTGCGATGGCGTAGTGCATTGTGGGCCGTTCGCGTCACTCGAATTTGGCGCGAACGGCCCAAATCGTTCGATCTTCGTCGAACGATCGAACAGCCGATGTTCGAGTCGAACGTATGTTCGACTCGAACACGAAGCTCATCCCTATTGCAGAGTATGGCAGGGTATTGCAGAGTATGGCAGGGTATTGCAGAGTATGGCTGGGTGTTGCAGAGTATGGCTGGGTATTGCAGAGTATGGCTTGGTTTTGCAGAGTATGGCAGGGTATTGCAGAGTATGGCAGGGTATTGCAGAGTATGGCTGAGCATGAAGGGATGGCTGAGCATGGATGGATGGATGGCTGGATGTGACTGCAATTGTCACAGAGCAGCGCTGTGGGCACTACAGATCCAGCCCACAGTGCTGCTGCCACTGATCTCTCCCCCTCTCCTCTCACACTGTACCGATTGGTACACAGAGGGGAGAAAGGAAGCGGCGTCATGACATGACACCGGTTTGTTTACAAGTGATCGCTTTGTCATTTGACGGAGCGATCACGTGGTAAACGGCTGCTATCAGTGGGCATTTACCATGATCCGTGATGCCGGGTGGTCACGGACACTTCCGCGTACGCGCCCCAGGGGGCGAGCGGGAGCGCGATTCTGGGAGGATGTCAATGTATGCCCTCCCAGAATTGACGAACCGCCTTGTAGCCATCATTCAGCTATGGGTCGTCCTTAAAGTGGTTAAATATAATATGATTTAAGCAAAGATTAACATTTGTTACCAATTGTTGACAATGAAAAGGGTTTCTATTATGGTCTTCCCCTGCACAATTATATATTTTATGTGTATTAGGATAAGGTGACCAGATTTTTTAAATGAAATCCGGGGACATATTTTTTTTACTAGTAATGGAGGCAATAACTGGCTCTCTGCCCATCGCTGTCACCGCCCGCCTCACAGCCTATCAAGTCTCACTCTCCGGGCCCCGGCTACTACTGGGTGGGGTGCGGAGGAAGACCACTCCACCAGGGAAGGCAAGAAGATAAACAGGCAGGCGGCTGGCCGGGACTTGATCCAAGGCAGAAGAACATGCGAGCGGAGCTGAATGGGCATGCACCCAAAACTGAAGAAATATTCCCTCCGCTCCGACCAGCACATGATCATCAGAAAGGGGCACAGATAATGGAAAGAAATACATCTCCCCTAAGCTAGTAGGAGCGGCGGAGTGGGGGGTGTGCAATTCTGATTTTTTTTTTATTCTGCACTGACTGTCTTTGAAATTGCCCCAGCACCTGTTCAAATCCAATCCGGGGACAAAACCGGGGACAGACTTGGTCCGGGGACAGTGTCCTCAATCGGGGGACTGTCCCCGGAAACCGGGGATGTCTGGTCACCCTATATTAGGAGCACATCCCTTTTTATACATGAGGGGGCTTTTAGTTATTCAGTGGTTCACAAATATTAAGGGCCACTGATACTATCCTCTTAAAACACTAAAATACAGTATTAATTGTCTGGCTGTCTATGGCTTCAGTACCTTCTCAGCTACAAACAAAGAGCAAGCAGATTAGAAATTTAAATCTCCTGATCCACATACTGATTCCAAGCCAGAGAGTCAGAAATAGAGATGCCATTGAGGCTGGGTTCACACTATTGCGAATTGGATGCGAGTTTCAGCCGACTCTCTGTGGAGCCGGTTCACATATCTCCGCTGTGGCTCCGGTACAAATGTGCGTCTTTTGGTCCTTTTCAGGTCTGGATTTAGCCGGGCTAAAATCGGACCTGAAACGGTGAACAGGGACGCACCGGACCGCTGCTGTGAGCCGCATGCAAAGATAGTGTGAACCCAGCCCGAAACAGCATGATAGCCAGACAACTCACCTCTGGTTTCTTAGTATAGATTTTCTTTAAAAATACATTAAAGAAACAATTTCCCCATTCCCATTTAGGGCAAAGTGGCAGTGCTTGTGGTAAGGACAATTACTGTAGGGAGCCATAAGAGAGAGGTCACATGCTGATCAACCAGTGTTTTACTAATCTTCACTAAGGATGAGCCGAACCCCCCTGGTTTGGTTCGCAACAGAACTTACGAACAGGCAAAAAATTCGTTCGAACACGCGAACATCATTAAAGTCTATGGGACACGAACATGAAAAACCAAAAGTGCTCATATTAAAGGCTTATATGCAAGTTATTATCATAAAAAGTGTTTGGGGACCGGGGTCCTGACCCAGGGGACATGTATCAATGCAAAAAAGTTTAAAAAACTGACATTTTTTGGGGAGCAGTGATTTTAATAATGCTTAAATTTAAACCATAAAAGTAAAATATTCCTTTAAATTTCATGCCTAGGTTGTGTCTATAGTATGCCTGTAAATTGGCACATTTTTCCCGTGTTTAGAACAGTCCCACAGCAAAATGACATTTCTAAAGGAAAAAAGTAATTTAAAACTACTCGCGGCTGTAATGAATTGTCGGGTCTCGGCAATACAGGTAAAACTCATTGAAAAAAACGGCATGGGTTCCCACCCCCGGTCCATTACTAGGCCCTTTGGGTCTGGTATGAATATTAAGGGAAACCCCCGAACCAAAATGTAAAAAAAGAATTGCGTGGGGGTCTCCCCAAATTTCATACCAGGCCCTTCAGGTCTGGTATGGATATTAAGGGGAACCTTGCGCCAATAAAAAATTTTTTAAATGGCGTTGGGGTCCCCCTCAAAATCCATCAGACCCTTCCGGTCTGGTATGGATTTTAAGGGGAACCCCACGCAAAAATTACAAAAAAATGGCGTAGGGGTCCCCCCAAAAATCCATACCAGACCCTTATGCGAGCATGCAACATGGCAGGCCGGAGGGGGGATGAGACAGCGCCACCCCTCCTGAACAGTACCAGGCCACATGCCCTCAACATTGGGAGGATGCTTTGGGGTCTGACCCCCAAAGCACCTTGTCCCCATGTTGATGGGAACAAAGGCCTCATCCCCACAACCCTTGCCCGGTGGTTGTGGGGGTCTGCGAGCGGGGGGGGCTTATCGGAATCTGGAAGCCCCCTTTAACAAGGGGACCCCCAGATCCCGGCCCCCCCTATGTGAATTGGTAACGGGTACATTGTACCCCTACCATTTCACCAACAAAAAGTGTCAAGAATGGTAAAAAAGACAAGAGACAGCTGGAGACTAATCCTTTATTTAAAAAAAAAAATGTCCAGCGATGTAAATCCATCTCACGCCTAATCTTCGGGCTCATTCCTAATCTTCACATGGTCACATCTTCTAATAGCATTAGGAGAATCAACACTGTCCAAGGCCACACAGCAATAATAGGCTTTCAGAGATTGAGCAGCTTCGGGCAGAATTTGTGGTATAATCCTTAACCACTTCCTTACTGGGCACGTATACCCCCTTCCTGCCCAGGCGAAATTTCAGCTTTCAGCACTGTCACGCTTTGAATGACAATTGCGCGGTCGTGCGACGTGGCTCCCAAACAAAATTGACGTCCTTTTTTTTTCGCACAAATAGAGCTTTCTTTTGGTGGTATTTGATCACCTCGGCGGTTTTTATTTTTTGCGCTATAAACAAAAATAGAGCGACAATTTTGAAAAAAAAGCAATATTTCTTACACTTTGCTATAATAAATATCCCAATTTTTTTTTTATATATATTTTTTTCCTCAGTTTAGGCCGATACGTATTCTTCTACATATTTTTGGTAAAAAAAAATCGCAATCAGCGTTTATTGATTGGTTTGCGCAAAAGTTATAGCGTTTACAAAATAGGGGGTAGTTTTATGGCATTTTTATAAAAAAAAAATTTATTAGTAATGGCGGCGATCAGTGATTTTTTTTGTGACTGCGACATTATGGCGGACACATCGGACACTTTTGACACTAATTTGGGACCATTCACATTTATACAGCGAACAGAGTTATAAATATGCACTGATTACTGTATAAATGTGACTGGCAGGGAAGGGGTTAACACTAGGGGGTGAGGAAGGGGTTAAATGTGTTCCCTATTAGTGATTTTTACTGTGGGGGGAGGGGACTGACTGGGGGAGGAGACCGATCTGTGTCCCTATGTACAAGGGACACAGCATCGGTCCCCTCTCCCTGACAGGACATGGATCTCTGTGTTTACACACAGAGATCCATGTCCTTGTCTCTGTAACCGCCGATCGCGGGTGCCTGGCGGACATCGCGGCCGCCAGGCACGCGCATCGGCATTGCAGTGAAGCGCCGGGCACGTGCGTGCGCCGCCGGCGGCGCTCGC
Source organism: Rana muscosa (assembly GCA_029206835.1). Classification (NCBI taxonomy): domain Eukaryota; kingdom Metazoa; phylum Chordata; class Amphibia; order Anura; family Ranidae; genus Rana; species Rana muscosa. The sequence goes on from CM055118.1 coordinate 876,172,570, forward strand.
GCGCCCCCAGTGGCCAAATAGAGGAGGCCGTATAATAACGGCCTCCCGGCATTTGACAACCACCTTGCGGCCGTATATACTCGTACGGCGGGCGCGAGGTGGTTAAAAAGATATAAACAGTTGTTGGAACACAGCTACTTATTATTTCAAAACAGTTACTGCATAATCACGGTATTACTAATGTCCATATGGTCACAAAATCCATTAGCTAAGATATGACGTTAGAGGTATCAGCCCTAAATATCATATTAGGCTTAATTGCTGTGTCACCTTCATAATACACATACACATACACATAAAACAATCATTGGCTTTCTGATAGATATGGATGTGCATGTAATCTCTGCAAAATGATTTTGCCGCAACACAACCAACTTCACTGTTGGCAGGATTTTGTCTAAACAGAAATATTTCCCATTGAGTTACTTACTTTACAAGGAGGTAAATGAGGGGCTATTTTGGTATAAAAACTGGTTAGGGATAGTAAAAGCACCTTACTGTACTCTCAGAATTCATATAAACCCTAATTAAAACCAAAATATACCCTTACTTTGGCCTTCCATTTTGACTCCAATGTATTTCTCCAAAATGACAATATTTTGAAGATATGTCCCTTCAGATGTGTAGCGCCCCCCCCCCCCATATTTGGGGGCGCTATGTGGAAATTTAGGGGTAGTCTGAGCCGGTAGTTGGGCTCAGACCAATCAAAGATTCAATATTGCTCTGCGTGTGATACTGCCTGTCAGTAGTGTTCTCCTTTGCCTGTAGGTGGCACTGTCACCGCCGGCATAGGTTGAACTGCAAGGGGGGCATCACAGCACCTTGGGTGTCCTCTCTCGGCAGCCTGCAGTGGGTGTGGTCTACAAAGGGTTGGGAGCTAAAGACTCTGTAGGTGCGACAACACGAGTAAGGGCCCTGGGTGGTATTAGATGTACTTTGGCAGCTAAAAAAAAGACTTCCTATAAATCTATCAGGTCTGTAACAAGACCGCCACCTGACTCGTGTGTGTTGCCCGGAATGGGAGACCAGAGGACATTGCCAATACTTGCACGGTTACAGAGAATATTGATGGACCGTGTAAGAAAGGAGTATGGTCTTGAATTCCCTTATGTACCTCGGGATGTTATGAAAAAAATTGAGGACATTAGGGAACAATGGTACGATGAAGCCATTTGGGATCACTTGGCTAATCCAGATACCCGCCGCGGAAAGGAGAATTTCCTTATAACAGAGGAATTTCACGTGTTTCGGCCGATCTGGAACTACGGCTGGCATATCTACGCTGACCGAGTGGTTATCTGTAGTGAATGGGAAGAAGATGTTGTTCATTCCATCATCACTCGGGATGAGCGTGGAAAGATAGTGACCCTTCCGGATCCAAGCTTTTATCTCTGAGAAACTTTGGAGACAGGAACTTGTTTGCTTTTATAACCTGTCTTTGCACGAAAAAACCGTGCCCTGGATCAGAATGACTTTGCCCTGCTGAAAAGGGGATGTCTACTCATAGAGGAAAAGGAAAAATTTGGAGAGCTTGTTGTTTTTTTTTCTCTCCCTCCTGCTCTAAACAAAGGACAGTTTCCTCTAAATTTAACTTTGGGGTAGTAAGTCAGTAGGTTGTGGTGAAGGGACACCGTGGTCAAGATGTGGGATGTTCAGTGTGTTGTGTTGCAGTCCCATGCGCAGCTACTGTCGAATGTTGAGGCTCTGCCAACACTAGGTGGCAGTGGTCTGCAAAAAAAAAAAACTGCATTACTCAGGATTAGAATTTTCTTTTCTCTATTTTATGCTAGGCTTAGCATAATAAAACTTCAGAGAAGGAAATTGCTTCCTCCAGGGGAGGCAGTTTACTTCTAAATTTGTGTAGAACATTAGTGATAGGATGTTTTATTTTTCTATGCATGTTGTGATTTCTTGCAGATATTGGAGCGACTATCAACACCACCAGAGAATGGGGTGGGATAGATAGTTAGTGATGGGTGGAATGTATATTTTAAAGAGATGTAATGTTATCTGTGTGTTTTTTTTCTCTCTCTTCTTTCTCCCTTCCCAAGAATATTGGTTCAGGCACCTGTTCAAATTTTTTTGTAGTTTCTTGAGTAAATCAACAGGCCTTCAGGATTGAAGGGTTTTTGATTTCCCTAGCCACTGGGGACAGTGTCTCTTCTAGGAGGGGGTGTGTGTAGCCCCCCATATTTGGGGGGGCGCTATGCAGAAATTTAGGGGTAGTCTGAGCCGGTAGTTGGGCTCAGACAATCAAGGATTCAATATTGCTCTGCTCTGGGTGTGATACTGCCTGTCAGTAGTGTTCTCATTTGCCTGTAGGTAGCACTGTCACTGCCGGCATAGGTTGAACTGCAAGGGGGGTATCACAGCACCTTGGTGTCCTCTCTCGGCAGCCGTGCAGTGTGCGTGGTCTACCCGCTGTGCATGCTGGGAGAGGGTACAAAAGGGGCAGACGCCATTTGGCGTGAGGCGATTCCAGGGGGACCCCAAGGCGCAAGGGGGGACCTCTGGTCCAGTGAGTGTGCCTTGTGGCCCGCACGGCACGAGATGTGCGAGTGTGTTTAGGCCTCGGGCACCTTCAGCCCGAGGCCCTGTTGCTGCATCGTGGGCCCAGCTCCGCTGACAGGGGCCTACGCTTTTGAGAAGGATCCCAGGCTGCCCGTTTGTAGGGGGCCCATCTTGAGGAAAGGAGTCAAGGGGAGGATCAGTCCCAGGAGATTAGCAACGGTACTGCTGTCTTAGGGAAGAGGCGTGGAAACTCGCCTAAAGTAGGGATTCATCGTCTCTGATATCCGTGCTCCATCCCGGGTGCTAGGACCGCTCTCATAGGGACTATCCGGGTGAGCAATACCCACTCAGGCTTGAGTGGCGACTAGTATAGATACTGAACTTTAAGTGTTGCGTGCCTGAACCTTCCCCTACTTCTTTCAACTTTATGCTCTCTCTCTTCAAGTTAACTCAAAGAAGAAAAAAAGAATAAAGCCTTGCTGATTAGATTTTACTCATGTGTGGACATTGGCCTTATTCCTGGAGATTTTTATTTGCCTAGACAACTGAGCTAAAGGATCCAATCCAGAGAGGTAATTGCTGCAGACCCAAAGCAAAACCAGCCGGTCCCTTAAATGGGGGTAAGTGCTACACATGAATTTCAAATAAAAACACTTGAGCTGACCATATACTGATGTTTCTTTTGTTCAGCCTGCTATACAGCATGGATGGATGACTATCCTGCTGCAGCTTTGGTATTTTGACAGACAGACCCAAACAGCAGCTGCATCTGATTGACAATTTTCTGCTTGGCTCCTTTCATTTGAGGGATGTTGGGCAGAAGTTGGCCGACAGAGCCACCAACTGAGTGAAATTCAGCTGGTTCATCAGAAACCAGCTGAGATTCAAACTCACTAAATTTCTCTCATTCCTACTGAGGGAAAGCAAATACATTCAGTATGTAGGGTTCCCCCCGTAGGGGCTGCTGAAAGTTTTGGTCCACCTGTCACCCTGCCCAGCCCGACATTCACTTCCCAATTACCTTGGAGACAATGAACAGTCCATGTACTTGTTTTTGTATTTTAATTGAGGGATTTGAACTTGGATAGGGATGGGAATATATAGGATGCCAAGTAGAATTTGAGAACAGTCAATTTGGGATAAAACTATGTACACTCTTTGTACAAGACACTTCTCCAAACACCTCCTGTACAACACTTGATTGCAGACTATCATTCTCTCTCTCTCTCCTGTACAACATTTGCTTCCAGGTACAGCTAGCACATGGTTAGGCCCCACTCTGACTCTGTCAGGCCTTAGAAATTGCCATTTGTAGGCAGGGACCACGGGTCCCTTTTTGTGTAGCAAAAATAGAATAGAAAGTCTTTAGTACTAGCTGTCCTATTGTGGGCTACTGCTCCCAGTAATCCCTCCTAAGACCCTGCCAGTCATCCTGGCTGCAGCAGCCTGACCCCACCAACTCCACTGCCTGTGACATCACAGTCCTTACCACTGACCCTGCACCCATCCCAAACTGCACACTCCCAGTCCTCTCAGGCATGCCTCCCCAGTTCTACCGACTGTGCCTGCCACTCACCGGCCCTCCTGGCCTCACACAAACCGGTGGATCCCTCCGGCAGTACTAGCTTCCGCTGTCCTCCTTGACTGCTCTCTGTGCCTCCTGTCCAGATTCTTCATGCGTTCTTGAATTAATCCTTCCTGCACCCGAGCCCCAGGCCCAAGGTCACCCCCACCCAGACTGGGAAACATAAAACAAATAGAATGCAGCGCTAGCGGATATAATTGAGTGCACAACACTTAAATTTATGTGAATGGCATCAGTGGATGAAAACACACACTCAAATTGAATAAAATATACACTGGTGATAAACTAACAAAATAATTAAAGTGAATCAATAATGATGGCACAAGACTGTGCTAAATGTATGGAACCAAGTGTTTCCTCTAATAGTTCCAAAAACCAAATTATCCACTATTGAAAACCAAATAATATATCATCAGTACATAAACTGTGCTAGGAGAATAGACTGAGTATATAAAACTGGTTACATGCAGGTAATTATCCCTTTGAGACCCCACAAACCTAAAAGGAACAACAATCACCAAAGATGGTCATTAGAAGCTTGTGTCCAGTAATATTCAGTGGTTTCAACAATAAAGAAAAAAAAAGGAGAAAATATAAAAGTCACCCAACCTCTCAGTCCGGTACAATTCGGTGAGGTTCAGCAGTTGACCCAATAGAAATCAGGACACCATGTAAGGGAGAAAAGGAAAAGATCTTGTGAAGTACCGCTTAGGAACAATATATCATAGCGCTGTTATTTGAAAGACTCACAGGACTTCAATGGTAAACGAGCGTCAGTTTGTTCCGGTTTCACAACGGCGTGCATTCCACGAGAACCGGAAGTGACGTCACTGGTTCTAAAGTTGGCTGGAAATTACGTCAACGCGTTTCGCCCCTCCTCCAGGGCCTTGATGATGCCCTGGAGAAGGGGCGAAACGCGTTGAGGTAACCGAGAAGTGATGCTATCTGTGAGTCACCAGCCTACACTGAGCCACTCCCAGCCCACACAGATCAAAACAAACAGGCCTAGCTTTCATCCTGGCCTGCCTAAATTTAATTGAACTCACCAAAAAAACTCACCTAGGTAGAGGGTGCTACACATATTTCTTACAGTATAAGGAAAGGCCAACCCTGCACATGACCACACAGCTAAAATAGGCATTAAGAAGACTGCCAGATGAGATGTAGGTTCCTTGGTAAACATATACAGGGGCTGATTTACTAAAACTGGAGAGTGCAAAATCTGGTGCACCTGTGTATGGTATTCAATCAACTTCTAACTTCAGCTTGTTCAGTGAAGCCTTGATAAAATAAACAAAAACCTGGAAGCTGATTAGTTTCTATGCAGAGCTGCAACAGATTTTGCCCTCAGTTTTAGTAAATCAACTCCACATAGACATTGGAACACAGTTGCTTATTATTTTAAAACAGCCACTGAATAATTGTACAGAATAGGTTCTAAAGTTGTACCAATTTATATACATGGGTTACATGAGAATCTTTCACCCAATGCCCTATTGGAAACACAGATATAAGACTAAAGTCTTGAATGAGGGGGTACATACACTCAGGGCCGTTTGAAGGAATTTGGGGGCCCCAAGCAAAATGGACATGGAGGCCCCCCCAACCCCCCCCCCCCCCGCACTCACGCAAAGCCTACAGGAATCACAGCATAGCGATACAGTTTAAGCTCACCCACACTTTATATACAGTGGGGCAAAAAAGTATTTAGTCAGCCACCAATTCAAGTGCAAGTTCTCCCACTTAAAAAGATAAGAGAGGCCTGTAATTGTCATCATAGGTATACCTCAACTATGAGAGACAAAATGTGGAAACAAATCCAGACAATCACATTGTCTGATTTGGAAAGAATTTTTTTTGCAAATTATGGTGGAAAATAAGTATTTGGTCACCTACAAACAAGTAAAATTTCTGGCTCTCACAGACCTGTATCTTCTTCATTAAGAGGCTCATCTGTCCTCCACTCATTACCTGTATTAATGACACCTGTTTGAACTTGTTATCAGTATAAAGAACATCTGTCCACAACCTCAAACAGTCACACTCCAAACTCCACTATGGTGAAGACCAAAGAGCTGTTGAAGGACAGCAGAAACAAAATTGTAGACCTGCACCAGGCTGGGAAGACTAAATCTGCAATAGGCAAGCAGCTTGGTGTGAAGAAATCAACAGTGGGAGCAATAATTAGAAAATGGAAGACATACAAGACCACTGATAATGTGGGGTCAAAATGATCACAAGAAGGGTTTGCAAAAATCCCAGAACCACACGGGGGGACCTAGTGAATGACCCGCAGAGAGCTGGGACCAACGTAACAAAGGCTACCATCAGTAACACACTACGCCGCCAGGGACTCAGATCCTGCAGTGCCAGATGTGTCCCCCTGCTTAAGCCAGTACATGTCCGGGCCCATCTGAGGTTTGCTAGAGAGCATTTGGATGATCCAGAAGAGGATTGGGAGAATGCCATATGGTCAGATGAAACCAAAGTAGAACTGTTTGGTAGAAACACAACTCGTCGTGTTTGGAGGAGATAGAATGCTGAGTTGCAACTAAAGAACACCATACCTACTGTGAAGCATGGGGGTGGCAACATCATGCTTTGGGGCTGTTTCTCTGCAAAGGGAACAGGACGACTGATCCGTGTACATGAAAGAATGAATGGGGCCATGTATTGTGAGATTTTGAGTGCAAACCTCCTCCCATCAGCAAGGGCATTGAAGATGAAACGTGGCTGTCTTTCAGCATGACAATGATCCCAAACACACCACCCGGGCAATGAAGGAGTGGCTTCATAAGAAGAATTTCAAGGTCCTGGAGTGGCCTAGCCAGTCTCCAGATCTCAACCCCATAGAAAACCTTTGGAGGGAGTTGAAAGTCCGTGTTGCCCAGCGACAGCCCCAAAACATCACTGCTCTAGAGGAGATCTGCATGGAGGAATGGGCCAACATACCAGCAACAGTGTGTGACAACCTTGTGAAGACAGAAAACGTTTGACCTCTGTCATTGCCAACAAAGGATATATAACAAAGTATTGAGATGAACTTTTGATATTGACCAAAAACGTATTTTCCACCATAATTTGCAAAAAAAAAATTATTTCCAAATCAGACAATGTGATTGTCTGGATTTGTTTCCACATTTTGTCTCTCATAGTTGAGGTATACCTATGATGACAATTACAGGCCGCTCTTATCTTTTTAAGTGGGAGAACTTGCACAATTGGTGGCTGACTAAATACTTTTTTGCCCCAATGTAAATAAAAAAGGTTTACAGTGCAAATACTGCTGTTGCATATAATCCAACATACTTAAAACACATACACACTCACATTAACATTAAGATGCTGTTTAGGACTGTTTATGGACAGTGGGATGGACAGGGGGACCGTGGGATGGACAGGGGGACCGTGGGATGGACAGGGGGACAGTGGGAAGGACAGGGGGACCGTGGGATGGACAGGGGGACTGTGGGATGGACAAGGGGACAGTGGGATGGACAGGGGGACCGTGGGATGGATAGGGGGACAGTGGGATGGGCAGGGGGACCGTGTGATGGACAAGGGGACCGTGAGATGGACAGGGGGACTCCGCACTGTAATATCCACATCATCTCCCCCACTGTAATATCCACATCATCTCCCCCACTGTAATGTCCACATCTCCCCCCTGTAATGTCCACATCTCCCCCACTGTAATATCCACATCTCCCCCACTGTAATATTCACATCTCCCCCCTGTAATGTCCACATCCCTCCCTGTAATGTCCACATCTCCCCACATCTCACCTCGGCCGCTGCTGCCGGGTGTACCAAGATGGCCGCTGCTCCAGAGCTAGGCCGAAGCCGCGGCCTTTCCTATGGCCGCAATCCGCGGATCGGCTCAGGGCGGAAATCCAGGACAGGCAGGCAGCAGGCAGGCACCCTAGGCTGGGGCCCCAGGCCAGCTCGGGGCCCCAAGCAATTGCTTGTTTTGCCTGTCCTGTTCCGACGGCCCTGCATACACTGAAATGTGCAAGTAGCAGCAAGAAATAATTTCAAGCTTTTATACTTGATGACTGCCACCCCAGAGCATTCCTATCCATTCATGCTCCATCAAACTTTCCTCAAGTTGGCCAGAAGAGGGTAGAGTACTTCTTTGCTACTGAGGTTCTGCCAACTCAAATGTGAACCATGTAAGATTTTACACTGTTAAGTAGGGGTGAGCCCGCAGTTCGGGTCCAACGTAAGTTCGACTCGAACATCGAGTGTTCGTTTGTTCTAAAATGAACCGAACATATGAGGCGTTCACGGGAAATTTGAGCATATATATATATATATATATATATATATATATATATATATATATGTGACGGTATGCGAGGTGAGGTAATGGATAGTCTGTATATTTCACCTCGCATGTGTTCTATTGTAAGAGTCTGAGCTGGAATCCGGTCCGGGTTTTTCCAGCCTCTGTGGCAGGCTTGGTTCCGGTCCGGGTGTTGTGGTCCACTTGAGTCCACGCTCAAGTGGACTTTAAATGAGCAGGAACAGAGCACAGCAGGGCTCTGGCCTGAGACTCAGAAGGGAACCTGAGAGAGAGGAGCTGTTTGGACTTAAAAAGAAGGTTTGCTTTACCACATGTTTTGTGGGTGATGGGGACCAGCCCCACACCGTATAGTGAGGAAGACTGTTGTATAGTTTAGCGCCGGACGGCAAGCATTTACTTTACTGTTTTGTTTGTTTTTCATGATTTTACAGACCTCTGATAAATAAACCTATTTTTATTTTCTAAATAGGTTTCTTTAAGCTAGTGCATTGTTGGTTCACTTACCTTTTCCTTAGATTTCCCTTCTAAATGTTGTAGCACACCGACCCGACTACTACTGCCATCTCCCACTTGCTTGCATTCGAGCACACCTGCTACTTGCCCGGTATCCCCCCTTTTTGTTAAAGAGGAGCGAGCAGTGTTATTGTTTGGGCCTTGCGGCGAGTTACCTCTCTCGAGTGGATCCTTTTTTCTCTTCCGTTGTCTAGGTAGAAGTTCCTCAGAATAACGCCAATGTCCACAAAAACCTAAGTAGTAAGGCTTTATTCTTAGTCCAATAACTTGAGTAGGAAGTAAGAAGATGAGAGAAGTAGGGGGTAAAGGTTCAGGCACGCAAAACACTTAGAGCACAGTGTTAAACTTTTGTCGTCACTCAAGCCTGAGTGAGTATTGCTCACCTGGATAGCCCCTTTGAGAGCAGTCCTAGCAGCCGGGATGGAGCACACGAATCAATCTGTTCCTTTCCTGAGTATCTAGGGATGCGATCAGGGAATCCTCTGCCACAGAATCTAAGTTCCGAACCTCCCAGCAAACAATATCGAACAAGAACCTCTGTGCCAGACTGGCGTATTGCAAGCTTTGTAACTTGGAAGATGAATCCCTCTTTAGGCGAGTTTCCAGGCCTCTTCCCAAGACAGCAGTATCGTCGCTAGTCTCCTCCGGGACTGATCCTCCCCTGGTCTCCTTTCCTAAAGTTGGGCCCCCTAGAGGTGGGCAGCCTGGGATCCCTCTCTGAAGTGTAGGCCCCAGCCAGCAGAGCCGGGCCTACCATGAAAAGAAGCAGCCTCGGGCTGAAGGTGCCCGAGGCCCGAACACACTCGCGCACCTCGTGCCATACAGGCCACGAGGCACACACCCAGGACCAATGGTCCCCTGGAACTCTCCTCACCCCTAATGCCGTCTGCCCCTTATGTACCCCCTCCCATCATGCACAGCAGGCTGACCACACCCACTGCACGGCTGCCGAGAGAGGAAACCCAAGGTGCTGTGATACCCCTCTTGGTTCACCTATGCCAGTGGTGACAGTGCCACCTACAGGCATCAGAGAACACTACTGCCAGGCAGTATCACACTCAGAGCAGAAGCATTAAAGAACTTAACAATTGGTCTGAGCCCAACTACTAGCTCAGACTACCCCTAAATTTCCACCTAGCGCTGCGAAATATTGGGAGGGGCGCTACGATGTTTTTTTTCTTTTTTTTCTTTGTCTGAATTTCTCACTTCCTGTTCCTCCTCAGTAAGCTGTTCAGTAAGCTGTTCTGGCTGACTAACCACCGCTCGGATGATGGGGGCAAGCTTACTGAGGAGAAACAGGAAGTGAGAAATTCAGACACAAAAACATTTAGAAGGGAAATATAAGGAAAAGGTAAGTGAACCAACAATGCACTAGCTTAAAGGAATCTATTTAGAAAATAAAAAACAAACCTTTACAACCCCTTTAAAGAAAACTACCTGCATGCTGACCTTATTTTCCAAAAAAGGCGATCCCCACAAGCTAATCTCCCATTATATATATATATATATATATATATATATATATATATTAGACTTGTGCACAACGGAAAAATTCGTTCCGTTTCGGTTCGTTTCTTTCCGGTCCTGTTGATTCGTAATCATTCGTAATTTTGCTAGACGGGATTTTTCGTGTTCGGACTCATTCGTATTTTTGCAAGCGACATTTTTCGTTGAATTTTTTGTTGCTTTATAATTCGTACTTTCGGTAGAGTACGTTGTTTTTCGTTGATTCTGGACACAACTCCTACTTTCGTAACTTTTTTTGGGTTCGTACTTTCGGTAGAGTACGTTGTTTTTCGTTGATTCTGGACACAACTCCTACTTTCGTAACTTTTTTTGGGTTCGTTGATTCGTAATTTTCCGTGTCTCTCTCACAACGACGCTGCCTATTATGCCTAATGTGCTTCGAATGGATTTGTACTTTTCTAAATACATTGCGGTTATTTGTAACGATTCGAAATCTCGTATTTTACTTTCGTTTTTAACATGCGGCTATAGGCTCCGCCCCTGTACACCATTTTCAGAGGGTTCAGCACGGTGAGGGAGAAGCAGAGAGCAGAGCAGAGTGAGTGTTATTGTGCTTCGAATGGATTCGAAATCTCGTATTTTACTTTCGTTTTTTACATGCGGCTATAACCTCCGCCCCTGTACACCATTTTGAGAGGGAGTTCAGCACGGTGTGGGAGAAGCAGAGAGCAGAGCAGAGTGAGTGTTATTGTGCTTCGTATGGATTCGTACATTCGTAACTTTTTCATAACGAATTATGCCGAAGACATTCGGGCATTCGCTATTTGCGGTATAATTTATTTCGGATTCGGTCTTATTCGTAATTGCTTTGTTCGGAAATTCGAATGCTTCCGAATGTCCGAAAGTTGCTAAATTCGGACGAATTTCAATTCGTTACGAAACGAATTGCACAAGCCTAATATATATATACCGTATATATATATATATATATATATATATATATATATATATATATATACTCTGCATTTAGCGTAGACTAGATATTCAGTGCAGACTCTATATTCAGTCAAGTAGCTGATAAAAACAGATTGCTCCTTTACAAATGTCATACTATTTTTGCACCTGCCAGGTTAGAGTCCCCTTAAAGCCATGGCCCAACAGAGAATTCCTCCCTAGCTGTACAGGCTATTCCTCCCTTCCTGCTTGAAGACAGATTTCAGAGAGTGGGAGGCTGTACAGTAGAGGAGGCAGGGAAAAGGGCTTTCATTAGCTTACAGCAACTCAAGAGGAGCCATGCCTGTTGTGGAAATTTTATTAAGATGTATTCAACATGTATTGTGACAGTGTCTCCCAGTGTTAGGTCTGCTGCGGCCCGCTCTAAAGTATAGGATGAAGAAAGGATATGTCTGCCAGCGAAGGGCCCCTGTGCAATGTGCAGACGTTAGTCTGGGGAAGATGTGTTCACTCTGCGAGGACATTATCGGCTTGATACCTATCTGCCTTTTATTGAGGGACGCGCTCATATCTCTCTGTGTGTCTGATCAGCATATAGAGGGACTATGACATGTTAGGGTGACCACGTGTCCCGGATTGCCCGGGAAAGTCCCACATCCTGGAGGTCTGTCCCAGGTCCCGGGAAAGTTCATTCCGAGACAATACAGTGTCCCAGAATGAAATTGACACAGCCGAAGCAGCCGTTCATAATTGTGGCCATATCTGTCTCCTCTTCCGTCTCTCCCCTCTCCCGCCCCACCAACGATTTCATCCTATCAGCAGAGCAAGGGGGTGGGAGAGCTGCACAGTCAGCAGGTTTGGGGGAGTCTTTTCATAACAGCTCCTCCCGCCCCCTTGCTCTGCTCTGCTGATAGGCAGGGTCGTCCTTGCACTGACTCAAGGAAGGTAGTAGAGCCTGGAGGATTGGTTGGAGGAGCGGGGCAGGCAGTGGATTGGATGGAGGTGTAGGTCGGGGATAGCGGTGCTGGGCTCCCTGTCAGACATGTGCAGTGTAACTAAGGCAAGGTAACACGGTGGTTGGTGTTCTCTCTGGCACTGCTTGTCTCTCGTGACTGAAATTGGGGTGGGGCGCTGCCTATGTCCCTGAGTCCCTCCTGTGCTTCCCAGTCCTCAGGTCCCTCCTAGGTGCTCGCTCACCCCCAGCTGCTCTCTCCCTCTCCCCCAGCTCTGATCCAGGCTGTCAATGTCTAGGGTCCCCTCTGACACTGTCCTCTGCCCTCTACTGTTCCATTGAACCCTGTGTGGGAGCCCTCTCTTCTTCCTGTACCTCCCATCTACCCTGCACCCATCACCACTCTACTCTACAGAACCCTGCACCCCCTCCACGGAACCCTGCACACCCTCCACAGAACACTGCCCCAACCCATAGTATCCTGCACCCCTCCACAGAACCCTGCTCCCAACCCATAGTACCCTGCACCCCTCCACAGAACCCTGCACCCCTCCACAGAACCCTGCCCCAACCCATAGTACACTGCACCCCTTCCACAGAACCCTGCACCCCTCCACAGAACCCTGCCCCAACCCATAGTACACTGCACCCCCTCCACAGAACCCTGCACCCCCTCCACAGAACCCTGCACCCCTCCACAGAACCCTGCCCCAACCCATAGTACCCTGCACCCCTCCGCAGAACCCTGCCCCCAACCCATAGTACCCTGCACCCCTCTACAGAACCCCGCACCCCTCATTATACACCCTCACTATTGGCTGGCAAGTGACACTGCATCTAGTGGCAGGCTTTGGGTGGCAAGTGGCACACAGCATCTGGTGGAAGGGTATGGGTGGCAAGCGACAAACTGCATCGGATGGCAAGTGGCACACTGCATCTGGCAGCAGACGACGGTGGCATGCTGTATCTGGTGACAAGCTTAGGGTTCACACGGATTCTGCATTATGGTGAGTTGAACTATTTTATTTTATATATTACAATGTAGTAATAGAAATAATGTGATTTGCTCATCCTGACACCATATCAAATATGGTGTCGGGATGATTTAAGTGCTGACAACAGCAATTCAACCCATGTCAACCCAGAGACTAAATCCCCCCCCTCCACAAAACCGAAGGGAAATTAGTGACAGATTCCTTTGTCGGCGAGGGGGGGGGTGTCCCTGAATGGCAGTTTGGAAACGTGGTCACCCTATGACATGTCCCTGCAGATAGCCTCCCATCCACAGGAATGGTAGAATAATCTATGGTATAAGTTGTTCTCTGAACAATGCAGAATAAGGATTCATGCCAATGGTTAAAACAGTAATGTTTGCGTGCGTTTGGTCAGGGACCGTGTTCATAATTTCTTAGGCCAAACGTGGCTTTCTTTGTCTAATTGAAGAGCATAGCTTAGAGGTACAAGGGGTGGGAAATCATAAATACTGCCCTTGCACAGACACGCCCATACACTCCCCTAGTCATTGTTCATTGGTTGAGGTTTGTATAACTCCTCTTGTTTGAAGGAATGCCTTGGCTTAATTGGCCAATTGTGAAGCCACCAGGCTCTATTGTCATTGCTATTATAAATAAACAAAGTGCGCTTATTTGCACAGGAGACATTGATTACGCATATCGTATAGTGGGATTATCCACGTCAGTATGGCGAGTCAGGATTTTACGGAACCAACAGAACCAACTACACAGTTGGCCGAGAGGAGGGAGCAGATCCCAGTCCAGGACTGCAAACCACCGGTCATTGGAAAGACTAATTTTATTTCAGTTTTTGAAATCCTTTGTTGTCTTGAGGCCAAGGGGTTTGTTTTCTCTGTCTGCTGTGTGAGGTGAGTTATGCTTCGCAAAAGAACCAATTTTTCCTCTTTTGGAATATTGGCGGGATTTTTAATTGTAGGTTAAGTAACTGTATATTGTGTAATATGTTTGTGTAGAAATTCATGAATTGTGATTATTACCTATGTATGGAACCAACAAGTAGATTGCATCAGTTGTGTATATTGTTTAACTGATTCAAGACACATATCCCCATACATGTATAATAATATCTCTCACCCACAGATGGTTTGGTCAATTTTGAAGTTGTTTGAAAATGAGGAGCTCTTTTGTTTTGAGATGAAAAGATCATGCATGCAACCATTTCTGTTGGTATTTTGAGGTTGTTTGAAAATGGCTGCTGCATAGTCAATTAGCCATATGGCTGTGAGGGGAAGTGCAGCCATGCATTGCTGAGACATCACTCACAAAGAGACCTGTTTAGTGGTCGAAAGGGCTACACCCTGTGAGTGGTCTTTGGGATGCAGGACTATAGAGTCAATGGAATGGGGGAGCTCTTTTGTTTTGAGCTATGTAAAGGCCAAGCATGCAACCATTGCTGTTTGTATTTTCTGATTGCCCTGTGTATCTTGGAAACAAGAGTGTATGTTTAAGTTATTTGGTGTTTTATGTAACTTTGGCATTTTTGGATATATTTTTTAGTTAAATAACCAATAGTTTAGTCCTCCTATAGGCCCTAAATGATATAGCCTAAAGTGTTTGTTTACGGTTAAGTGTTCATTTGGTGTCTCAATTGTGTAGTCAGTCAGCTTTTGTGGGGAGAAATTTCAATTTTCTAGTGAAGAAATTTTGGTTTGTGCTGGTTTTGGCGGGATCAGCGACTGAATTTCAATTGTTAATGCCGCCATTTTGTTGTAGTCTGGATTACATCAGCCATTTTGCTGTGGACAGAGTTTTCAATTGTTACAACTGCCATTTCGTTTCTGCTGAGTTTTGCTTCAGGGTGGAATTGCTCTGCTTTTGGGCCAGGTTTCAGCGTTTAGTGAGGTTAAATCATCTTTTTGCAGGAGTTTCAGCTTTTGGCTTTGGTTGCATTGTTGTTGTGCGGTATTTCAGTCTCGAGTGAAAGTGGTCTGACTGCCCAGGGGATACAGGAGTTGAGGGGAATTTCCTCCCATTTGCAATATGGGGGTTTGTTTTGGCCTTTCCTGGACAAAAGTTTCCTATATTATGTTATAAAGTCAAGGGGTGGTATGTGTTGCCATAAAGTGTTTTGATAGCCATAATATGAAGATATATACATATATTTTTTGAGACCATATGTTTTCCTGTTTATTGATATGTAAATAAACCAGTTGGATAGGTTTTTAGAGCTGAGAAGAGAACAGGAAGTTCTCTGCAGGATGTGATTATGCAACAGGAATTTCTCTGCAGAATGTGATGTATGCAACAGGAAGTTCTCTGTAGGATGTGATGTATACAACAGGAAGTTCTCTGCAGGATGTGATGTATGCAACAGGAAGTTGTTAGGAGGGGCTTGGGGTCTTTTGAACAAAGCATGTGGACACAAAGGGATTTGTGTGTGGAAGGACGATGGAAATCACTTTGGTTTTTAACTTTAATTCTAGATGTTTTGCAGAGTTCTATAATGTAATTCAACTTTGGATAGAGAGTAAACATTCTTTGAGTAAATAATAGGAGGCATCCCCACTGTTGCTACAACATCTAGATACAGATAGAAAGAAACCAAAATATTTTTTGGAATAGCGGAGGATTTCATTGTGCTTTGTAGTTGTCTGACGAACACGTTTATAGGGTTGCCGATAATCGGTTGTATAGCATGTAAATGTGAGGAGTAGATTCTAGCATACCGGGTAAATTAATCGGACAGCTTGGTGCCAGTACTGTAAAAATGGGCACTAGACAGTACTGCTCTGAAAGTTAGTGCAAGGGTGCCCTGGACGCAGGGACACGTCATAAGCGATTGATTTGAATCGTCATGGGTAATGTTTGCCGTCAATGCGTGGGAGGAAAATAATTAGGCCCCCACCAGTCCGACAGCTGCACAGTACTTGAGGTCTTTGTTTGGGGCTCCGGACATGAGGCCCCTCAAAGATTAGTATATATGGTCAGAGGGTACAGCAAGGTGTATTCCTTTGGAAGGTACTTTTGATGTCTGGAGGTACGAGACTCCAGAATAAAAATACCTTGGAAGTAGCTCGGCTGTGGCTTCAGAAATCTGTAATGATGAGTGGGTTGGATATGTAGTACATGTTTGTGTGGTTAAAATTCTCACGCCTGTTATTCAACTTCGTGTGGCTGGCCCATGCAAGGTTTTCGAGCTGCTCTTGTGTTTTTTCCATTGTAATTTTTTTTTCTATTGCTAAAAGAGTGAAGGCAGCTTTCTGTCTGGTTGTTTTTTTAATTTTTGTTTTGGAAACTATGAAATATCTCCCTCACATTTTTGTCTAAATGTTTGTCTCATGTTTTAGACTTCTCATTGTTTACATGTAGTAATATGTTAGAACCCACCGCGGCGGCCCTCTTATCCCTCAGGGCCATTGTATTTTTCTAGGAACGTGAAACTAAGAGTTACAGAGGGTTTCGTTGTTGTTGGTTTTAAGGAATGTCAGTGACAATTTATCAATGTACACAAATGTTGTATTATTTATCTTTCCTTGTAGGTTAAAGATCATTTAAAGTTAAGAATCTTTTACAGGTTCAATGAGCTCCTGAAAGTGTATGTACCTATAAAGCAGGTGTATGTAGATAGTTGTACACATGCATAAATACACACGTCTAAAAGAAGGTGAAAGTCTAATTGTTTCATTGTTTTTTGTTTTGTTTTTCTGCACCATTCTAAACCCTGTCTCTTCCTTCTGTTTGTAATGAGGAAGAAAATGGGGGGGGATAATGGTAAGAATGACAATTTTCAAACTAGCAATACTAACCTCTCTAATTCATGTTTGTGACCTAGTAGGACGACATGTTTCACGACTGTCTTTCTTTGATGGAATTTGAGCAAGCAGTCTTGTGAAGGAGGCTCCCATCCCAGATGCTAAGAACCTTTTTGTCAATGGTTCCAGGTATTACACCCCAGTTGGTAAGCCACACATAGGTTATGCAGTGACCAAAGTTGGTGAAAAGCGCAAAAGGGTTCATTGAGTTCCCACATGTCTGGGTTATCTCCATATGAGGTTTGTTTGGAGGTCAACCATAAATAGGGTTGTACTGTCGCCTTTACATTCTCAGCTGATGGGGTGGGTACAGTACTGTAACGTGAACTTCAAAAGGTCCACCACAGGGTTCATGGGTGCCTCCTGGACCCTGACACAATAACTGGTTTACATTCTTTCCAAGGTGACTGGGTCATTGTAAAGAAGCTTGAAGGATGAAACAACTGGATCCAGCCACTGCAGGAAGCTGCTCAACCACACCAAAGAATGAGGGGTATCTCTGTTTATTTATATTTTTAGTTTAGTGTATTTTAGCAAGGGTGACGATGAAAAGCATCCCAACTTATTATTTAAAATGCACCTCCAACTAGCTAAGAAAGGGAACAGGACCAATTGCTGGGTTTGCTCTAAATCTGCACCGAGCTTTAGTACCCTAGCGATGACAGTAGTACATGCTATATATGATGTTCATATTGATATGAGGAATTTTGAAAAACTTGTAAAATCTCCAAACAGACACTTGTCAATAGAACTTAACGATACATTCCTAGAGGGTAAAATTAGTTATAGTTTTAACAATAGCTTTGGTTCTTGCCAGTATGGGTATCGGGACAACTAGGTAGCCCACAAGTGTGCTTAAACTTTAGTTTGGTAAAGGGGATAATTTTGGGGAAACCACCATCTGTAAGGAAAGTATAAAAGTTATTCTTACCAATAAAAAAAACCCGGCCTTTGTAATAACACCTTTAGACCAGATTATATCTGTTGGAAGAAAGGGTGTGATGTTCAGACTGAGAGAGAAATCCCCCAGTCTAGTCTGTCACTACTCAGAGCCCGTAACCGTAAGAGAAATTCCTCTTATGCGGCTCTAACGGGCTACTACTACTTCTTATGCTGTACTTCAGCTTATAAGGCAATTCCCCCAATACAAGAGGTTCATGCGTCCTGGTGAAACTCGTTCCAGCATCTTATGTCACGGCCCATCGTTAGGATCTGATGGCGCTAGAGAGGGTAAAAATGGCAGTTAGAGCTAGAAGGCAATTGTTCACCAACCTCAACCAGGTCTGGACATGGTTTCCTGCTTGGACGGGGGGGGGGGTTGAACTCATGAAACGATTGAAAAATTATTCGTCCATTGTGGATGGGATGTTCAATGAAACAGTTTAAGCTGCAAGGAAGATCCCACAGGAACAGCAACAGATCAAGACCCTTCTATTAAAAGATGGGCCGTGGTTATCTGTTGGTATCCAAGGGCGTTTTTATGAATTCATAGGAAGGAATTGTTGTACCTGGATCGAAAATACTAGTGACAAAGTTCAGGCCCATATGGATAAGGTTAGATCCCTGCAAGGCAAAGCCAGAGCTATAGCTAGTGAAGGTTGGAATCCTTTTAAGGGTCTGGGAATCTTTGGGGATTTGTTATTTTTCATCGGATCATGGTTGAAAGAAGTAGGGGTATATATACTCATGTTGTTTTTGTTTCTATTCCTTCTATATGCCATGATGAGGTGCTACTGTTGGCTGATTTGATGAGTGTACAGAGCTCAAGCAGATGACCACATCTTCCTCGCTGAAATGAGACGCCCCAAAGCCCAACCCATGTACAAGACACAGTGGATCCCAGACCTACCGGTCTTCATGTCCTCCTTTAAGTCATCCCTCCTGAAGAACATAGTCTACAAGTCAAGCTGTGTTTTTCCGTTTAGGGACTCATATGGACTGTAAAGACTGATTCATTTCCAGGTGTAAGAAGAAGATCAAGATTCATTGAGGGACACATGGGTGCATATGACAAAGAGGAGGGACTGTTGTGGAAATTTTATTAAGATGTATTCAATATGTATTGTGACAGTGTCTCCCAGTGCTAGTTCTGTTCTAAAGAGCGAGTTGGGGCAGACTGATACCAGTTAAGGCCCATTTGGTAGTGAAAAGCTTCCTGTAAGATGTAGAGAAGTGTTTGCAGAGTGAGGCTATGTCTGCCAGTGAAGGGCCTCTGTGCAATGCGCAAATGTTCTTCTGGGGGGAATGTGTTCACTCTGCGAGGACATTATCGGCTTGATACCTATCTGCCTTTATGGAGGGATGCGCTCATGGATCTCTGTGTGTCTGATCAGTATATAGAGGGACTATGACATATCCCTGCAGATAGTCTCCCATCCACAGGAATGGTAGAACAAATCCGGGTATGCGTTGTTCTCTGAAAAATGCAGAATAAGGATTCACGCCAATGGTAAAAACTCAGTGTTTGCATGTGTTTGGTCAGGGACAGTGTTTATGATTTCTTAGGCCAAACATGTGGCTTTCCTTGTCTAATTGGAGAGCACAGCTTAGAGGTACAATGGGGTGGGAAATCATACACACTGCCCTTGCACAGACACGCCCATACACTTCCCTAGTCATTGTTCATTGGTTGAGATTTGTATAACTCCTCCTGTTTGAAGAAATCCATGAGCTTAATTGGCCAATTGTGAAGCCAGGCAAGTCGGTCTGTGGAGCTTTCGATGTGAGGAACGGTGGTTAGGCTGTGTTACTCGGGAAGCACGGGTGCACTCAGATGCATTTTACCAAAGAGCTGAACAGTGCACTTATTAGCGCAGGAGACATTGATTACGCATAGCGTATAGTGGGATTATCCACGTCAATGTCTCTAGCAATGAGGACAAGAAGAAACTGTATTGGCTGCTGAACAGACGAGTGTTTAAGTAGGCCCAATGCAGGATGATGGAAAGAAGAGCAGGAGTCTATAGAGCAGGAGAAATTAAAACAGGACCTATGTAGAGCAGAAGAGTGTGTGTAAGTGTATCCAAAGGAACTAGCACCCAGGAGTCCAGAAGATAGGGGCTATGGGGCTGCTTTGGTGCTGTCCATTGCCTAAGGATATGGCTTGAGACAGTAGTTGCACTGAACTTGCATTACTCAAGGCTGTGCTGCTGCTGTTGGTGTGGGCCCCAAAGGCTGAGAAACTGTGCATTATAGATAAGACAGCCACATGCTGCTGTGGCGGCATTGTTGAGTTTCTACACCTACACCTATTCTCTGAGATAGAAAGCCTGGTGGTCAGAGTTATCTCTGCCCCTGTACAAGCAAAGTCCCAGCCAGCAGAGGGGGGCGCAGGAGCCTGTGATCATATACTGTAAGTGATCAAAATGAGAGCTGTGACTGGGGAATGGGTTCATATTCATTGCCATTACCATTGATGCAGGGGTGGGGCATGGGGGGGTTAACTTTCACTGACATTACTATTAATGCAGGAGTGGGGGATGTGGGTTAACTTTCACTGCTATGACCACCAATGCAGGTGGTGGATGGAGGGTCAACTTTCACTGCCATTGACCCCACCCCCTGCATTGGTGGTCAGTGGCAATGAAAGTTAACCTCCCCCACCTGCAATGATGGTCATGCAGTAAAATTTTAACCCATTATCCTCGCTTCTGCATTTGTGGTCAAGACAGTCAAAGTTAACCCCCTCCCTCTGCTACACCCCCTTTTTGCCACAGCATGCTAAGCGCTCTGCAGGTTGCCATCTCCCTGGTAGGGGCCCTGGTGCATTACTTTGCCCAGTGGCCCATGAGGTTATTAACATGGCCCTGGCTCTGTGTGCTGGTGGGGAGATGGGAAAGGTCTTCCTCTGACCGGCTCCGCCATAAGAGAAGTGTGGAAGCACTTGCGTGTGTCTGTCTGTATACACTGTGTATATATACACAGTATATATATGCAGCACGCGGACCCTTTTCTCCTGCCTACCTTCACTTTGCAGAGATAAAGGCACACCGTGCCACATGCCCGTATCCTCCCGGTATAAGAGGTTGAGCGGTGTTCTTACAGTTTTGGGTCCTGCAGCGAGTTACCTCCTGTGGATTGGTTCTCGTCCCCAAAAAATAGGGAAAAGTCTGTTCTTTTCCCCGAAATAAGGCCAATGTCCAGACAATGTTTAAACTCCAAACAAACGAGTTTATTTTATCTTGCTTGAAACAGATTTGGGAATAGGTTGAAGATAGTAACAAAAGCAGATAGGGAGACAGGTTCAGGCACGCGGCACCCAGTTACCCTATTCTTCACTCAAGCCTGAGTGTGAATTGCTCACCCGGATAGATCCCTCTCACAGTTCTAGCAGCCGGAGTGGAGCACGAACAGTTTCTTTAATTTAGTCCCCTTCACGGACAAGTCCAAGAGATCCTCTGCCACAAAATCCTTTAGTTTCTGAGTTAGAACTTTGAAACTCCCATAGATTAGTAGAGACCATAGGTGCCAATGGGACACACTACAGGAGCTATACTGCAACTCACGAACCCTTCCCTCTAATAGGTAACCAGGCCTCTCCTTCACCATGAATTTCCTCACCAATCCATCGGACAGGTCCTCCCCTGGTTTCCTCTCCTTTAGAGCGGGCCACCCTCACACGGGTTCCCTGGGACTCCAGTGTGTTTGTTGTAGACCCAGTTGAAGGTACTGGGCCTACCTGGAACTCTGTAGCCTCGGGCTAAAGGTGCCCGAGACTCCTCGGCCAATTCACGCACCCCAGGCCAGCAAGGCCAACGGGCGCAACTTTGCCACCAGGGGTCCTCCCTGGAATCCCCCTGGCACACCACCCCAATGGGGCACACTCCTCCTAGATCATGGCATCTGCCCTTTATGTACCCTCTCCCGGCATGCACAGCAGGCTGAACCTGCCCACCGCACCGTAGCCAAGAGAGGACACCCAATCCCACCACAATGCCACCCGTGGTTCAACCCGAGACCTGGGCAACAGCGCCACCACAAGCCCAGGGGAACTATACACCAGGCAACAACATGGCAGAGCAGAGTCCATATTAAACAGAATTGTAGAATCTGAGCCATACTATTGCTCAGACTGCCCCGAAATTTACAGCATAGCGACCCCATTTTTGGGGGTCCCGCTACACACACGCCTCCCTTAAAAAGCCACTGTCCCCAGTGGCTGGAAGAGACCAAAAAGACCCCTCAATCCAGAGTGAGTTCTGGTCTTTTCCAACTATGTACAGCAAAACATTAATGGTGCCTGAACCAACATTTTTGGGAATAGCAGAGGAAGAAGAGAAAGAACATGTAAAAATATACATCACATTCTGTATAAAACACATAGCTTGACAAATACAATCCCACCCCTCCTAACATATCTACTCCACCCATTCTCCGATAGAGTTGATTGCAGGTCACCTGCAGATGGAGAGAAAAGAAAGAAAAAAACACAATATACAATTTTAAGATATGCAGAACAGAACCATCTCCCCGAGAAGAGATGATTATCCTCGGATATATATATATTTTCTCTATTGCATGGCTAAGCCTAGCCTTACTGAAATTTTCTGCAAAACACCACCACCTAGTGGCAACTCAAGACATCACACTCCAATGCTACGCGTGGGCATACATGTACTTCACATGAACTTTCCATCTTGACCACGACGGTTCTCACTTTGGCCCTGACTAAACTACCCCACTGTTCAGTTGAAAGCAAAAAAAAACATTTCCTTTCCTTGCGGAGCTGAGGAGAGAGAAAAAAACACGAGCTCTCCAATTCCTCAGTTGAGTAGATTTCCCTGCAGCAGAGGGAAAGTCAAAAGTGATTTCAGGACAGGCTATTCCTGTGAAACGGAAAAATTTAAAAAACACAAGTTCCATTTCGCAAGTAATACTGAGGACCTGGAAGAACAAGAGTCTTCCATTGTCTATCTAGGGTCTCTATAGAGTACACGGTATCCTCTTTCTCCTTACAGCAAATTACCACATGGTCCGCATAGATGTGTCGACCATAAGTCCACTCCTTATGGCACCCTGAGGATCCGGGAGAACAAGAGTCTTCCATTGTCTATCTAGGGTCTCTATAGAGTACACTGTATCCTCTTTCTCCTTACAGCAAATTACCACACGGTCCGCATGGATGTGCCGACCATAAGTCCACTCCTTACGGCACCAATTGTAACGATCGGCCATAATAGCAGAACATTTTAGATACCGGTGGCCTTTGTGCACCCCCAAACAGTCCCAAACAAAATCCGCATACCACCGTTCTCTGTAGGCCTCGATTTAGAAGAGTAGCTCCTTGGGTACGTAGGGGTATTCCCACCCGTATTCCATAGCAATTTTTCTGTTCAGGAGCCGCTGTAACCGGGCTAAAGGTGGCATGGTCGCCCGATCTCCTGCTCCAGGAAGAACAACAACATCCGGGACCTTTTCATTTGAACTTGCTCCAACTGTGGCAATGGTGGCCGCAATGGCGAACGTCCCTCCGCGGCAGTAGGCACGGACAATGTAGGTGCAGGCAGAGCAGGTGTGGGTATAACCTTTTCCATGAAAGCAGGGGCTTCCACTCGAGGTGTAGTTTCCCCAGAGTCCATTGGCGAGATCTCCCTAAGGCTGCGGGGTGAAGTCACTGGAATTTTATCCCATCCCTTTTTGATGTAGACCTCATCAATCTCATGATCATCCCCCACACGACGAATCCAAATCGGAAGTGTCATATTCCTCCGTCGGCAGATAATTTGTGGTGGACACAGACACATTGTCCCGAAAAATAGAGTGTTTCCGTGGGCTGGCTGTCCACGCATCCCCAGTAGTGTGGGGTATGAGCATCTCTTCCCTACTCGGTACACTCAATGTCAGAGTTCCCCCCAGCCTCCTTACCGTCCCCTGACGTGGATCTCCTGGAGGTCCCTCCGGCTTGAGGATCCGGTTCAGGCAGGCGCTGGGGCAGGCTTCGACCGCAACCGCGGGAGGCCTTAACGTAGCCCAACTTTCGTTTGGCAGGCGAAATGAAGGTCTCGGTTGTGGCGGAGACAGCATCCGCTCCGGTACCCGACGATGTCTCTGCAGCAGCTGAGTCATCTCCACTGGCTACATCCATGGCAGCCAACGCGGTGCGCAGGGGCTCAACTGTGGGAGTACAAGTTTCCTCCTCAGAAGTGACGATACCCGTAAGGTAGTTGACTTGGTAGACCCGGGGTTTCTCGTGGGTTGGTCTACCTCGAAGAGGTACTCTCCACAGGATGCACACCTTCCAAAGGGCCGCAGTTGCATCGCTAGTCCTTGGCATCTGGGACAGAGCATGCCCAGGGCCTCCGCATCTCGGCAGGCGTAGAGAGCGAACCCTAGGTTTTATCCAGATCCCTGTATCCGTCAGGGGGGCAGTGAGGGGAGCAATGTCCATGGTTGAGATGGGTTGGAACATCTGGGGTCCCGATGTAGCAGAAGTCCATGGGGCGGCAGCCATATTGTTTCTCCTCCAGTGATCCAGCTCGTACTGTCCCTTTGGCGCCAATGCGCGTTACGTGCAACACACAAGTTGGCGGGGGCTCCTATCTCTTTTCTTCTTTCTGTACGTAGCTCGCTGGCTTTTCTTATGTTTGAGGCACGCCCACGAACTATGCAGTTAGCAAAGTCCAGTACAGGCCTTTACCTCCATTTTCCACACAAATGACGCAGTTCAATTTTCACATCATACACGGGAAAAAACACAGTCCAACTTCCAGGGGGGAGCTGCAAAACATCCCGGACTCAAGCCCCCACGTGTAGTACACGGACCCTTTTCTCCTCCCATGGTTCAACCCGAGACCTGGGCAACAGCGCCACCACAGGCCCAGGGGAACTATACACCAGGCACAACATGGCAAAGCAGAGTACATATTAAACAGAATTGTAGAATCTGAGCCATACTATTGCTCAGACTGCCTCTAAATTTACAGCATAGCGACCCCATTTTTGGGGGTCCCGCTACATATATATATATATATATATATATATTGTGGCATTGGGGTGTGTAGCTCAAGTGGTAAATGCATTTTTCCAGCGAGTCCACAGCAGTCAGTTATCAGGTTTGAGGGCATGGCAGCCCATTTTTATTAAAAGGAACCAAATATAAGTTCATACATTGGATTTCCCACACAGGGGTTCTTCTCCAGTAAACTCACACACAAAAGAAAATGCTAAGCCTCCTGGCTCCTAGGCTTACTTTGCCTTGCAGTTCCCTGCTAAACCATCCTACTCCTGGTCTCAACAGGATTCTTCTGCCCCTGGGTTAGCTCACTGTCTCCCAGACTTCAGGACTTCCTTCAGCCCCCTTGGACTTGCTAGTCGCCTCAGCTCTCCCAGCCTTCCAGTCCGTCAGGCACGAAGTCCCCCCTCACCAGGGATGTAGTCTCACACAGGGCAGACAGCTTTCCACACACAGGTCTGTCTTGATACAGCAGCAGTAACAAGCTGTACACACTCCACCTTCCTCCACTCACTGTTCTGACCAGTCCCTCGTTATATGGGCTTTGTGCACCTGGGAACACAACCTGCTGGCTGTCTACAAGATCCGGACACAGGGTTGGAGATCCCGTCCCACCCAAGTCTCTGATGGATCTCCAAACTACAGAGGCCCATATGAAGATAGCAAAACCCAGAGAAAGCAGATTTCTTCTCTCAAATAATTGCTCTGTAGCCTTGCAGTCATCTGACATGCAAACTCTGTGTCCTTATTCCATCCCTTTTCATAGTGACAGAGTGTCAGGGAAATCTTCCGTCCAACAGCGACAATCAGCGCCCAATGCGCACGCGCGGCGGAACGACGCTTCGGCGCATGCACGTGCGAGGGACGGCGCTTCTACGTTCTCGGGTGCGCGCACCGACGCAATAGGAATCCAGGCGGGCCTATTTAAAAAGACCCAGCTGCACTGACAAGTTGCTGGTTTGTCAGCTTTCCTGTGTACCCAAGACTCTGGAAAACTACCTTGAAGATCTCCTTGTGACCCGGACTGGCTTGATTCCTCTGATCTCTCTCCTGGACCTGACCCGCGGCTTGTTATACGGACTTCTGCCTTCTCTTGTGTTTGACCCTCGGCCTGTGACTCGGATCTGCTGCCTGTCCACAACCCTTGACCTCCTGCTTGTACCTTTGGACTTCCACGCTTCCTTTGAACTCCTGCCTTGTTCCCGGTATTTATCTGGACTTGTTACTTTTGCTGTGCTAGACCCCCAGCCGGGACTGTTACCTCTGCAATTGCAACCCAGACTTAGCTTGCACCGGCTTCTATTGACTCTTGCTGTTTGAACTATACCGATCCAGTTAGTTCCTGCTAGAAGCCTGCTCTTCAGTCTACTCAGCACTACCGGACTGTCTACAATTACCCACCACCTGCTGGTAGCCGGTGACGCTTCTCGCCATCCACTCTCTGTCTCACCTCCAGGAAGTTGAGTGTGTCAAGTCGCAAAGGTGAACCACTCTCGGCATCTCGGCCTCGGTAAGTACACACCTTAACAGTACAAACCAGCCAGATGTCTGAGGCCGACAGGGTGCGTTCACCGTTCGAGACCCTCTGTCAGCAGGTCACCACACTAACCGATGCGGTTCAGAAATTACAAGAAGGTTATGTCCAAATGGATGGCCGCTTTCAGCTACTTACTGGAGCTACAGGACCAGCATCACCAGCTGCTACCGCTGCCAATATTGCCTCCTCGTCTCAAAATCAGGCAAACCCTACCGTAGTAATGGCTACCCCTGAACCCAGGGTCCCTCTGCCTGAACGATTCTCTGGCATCCGTAAGAAATATCAGGCTTTCAAAAACGCATGTTCTCTTTACCTCGCCCTTCAACCCAGGACTTTTTCTTCAGAAGTGGTAAAGGTGGCGTTCGTTATCTCCCTTCTAACCGACGAACCTCAGGCCTGGGCCCATGGCCTGATGGAGCAAAGCAGCTCCATACTAGATTCCGTGGACACCTTCTTCGAGAGTATGGCGCAGCTGTGTGACGATCCTCAGCGATCAGCCACATCTGAGTCTGTTCTCCACAGTTTAACCCAGGGGAGAAGGCCGGTGGAAGACTACACGGCAGAATTGCGGAAATGGTCAGCTGACACTGGCTGGAATGAGACGGCCCTCAAATACCAGTATCGCCAAGGACTGTCTGAGGCTCTTAAAGACGAGCTGGCCAGGATTGGTGTTCCCACTACTCTGGAAGATTTGATCCAGTCTGTCACTCAGCTTGACAGACGCCTGCGGGAACGGCGTTCTGAGCATTTCCAGACTACCCGTCCGAACTGGACTTTGCCCCGATCAGCTCCTGCCTATCCACCCATTCCAGTTCCTACAGCATCTTCTCCTTCCGAGCCTGAACCCATGCAGCTTGGTCTGGTTCGTCCTCCTCTTTCTCCTGAGGAAAAGCAGCGCAGGCGTCAGGCCAATCTGTGTCTTTACTGCGGAGGTACTGGCCATTTCCTTCGGAGCTGCCCAGTAAGACCTAGTAAGTGTACCCCCAAAGACACTTTGAACTACCAAGTTTCTGGCTTACCACAGACTTACGTTGTTCTTTCTATTTCTCTACAGCTACCAGCAGGAGTAACCCGCCTACCAGCGATTATTGATTCCGGAGCCTGCAGCTCCTTTCTGGACTCTTCACTTGCTTCCCAACTTCACTTTCCTCTGCAAACCAAGGACCGTTATCTTCAGGTTCATCTGGCAGATGAATCCCTGCCCCGTTCAGGGGTAATTACGCAAGAAACAAAACCCGTCCTTGCTATCACGGATTCAGGCCACCAAGAATACCTCTGATTTGACCTCATCCCATCTCCCATGTTCCCCATCATCCTGGGCCTCCCTTGGCTGCAAGCACACGAGCCTCACATAAACTGGGCCAAAAGGGAAGTTAACTTCACCTCTTCGTATTGTTCCCAACACTGTCTCTCCGCACTTCCAACCGTCTGTGCTACTTTAACCCCTCAACCGGATAACCTACCACATGTTCCATCAGCATACTTGGAATTCCGGGACGTCTTCGACAAACAGCAGGCCGACCGCCTACCACCACATCGGCCCTACGATTGCCCCATTGACCTTCTGCCTGGCTCCAAAATTCCGTTCGGCCGCATCTTTCCCTTGTCCGAATCTGAGTTGAAGGCCCTCAAGGCCTACATTGAGGAAAATCTGGAAAAGAAATTCATTCGCCCCTCTTCTTCCCCAGCCGGTGCTGGAATCTTTTTCGTTGAAAAAAAAGACGGGACTCTGAGGCCCTGCATCGACTATAGGGAATTAAACAAAATTACTATTAAAAACAGATACCCGCTGCCTCTCATCCCGGAGTTGTTCCAACGATTCCGATCAGCTCGGATCTTCTCTAAACTGGACCTTCGAGGGGCCTACAATCTCATCCGGATCAGGGCTGGAGACGAATGGAAGACCGCTTTTAGATCTAGGTTCGGTCATTTTGAATACTTGGTCATGCCATTCGGGCTTTGCAACGCCCCAGCCACTTTCCAGCACCTGGTCAATGACATTTTCCGTGAACACCTGGACGACTTCCTAGTAGTCTACTTAGACGATATTCTTATTTTCTCGTCCTCCCTTGAACTGCACCGGATCCATGTCATTAAGGTCCTCACTATTCTCAGAGAACATAGACTTTACCTCAAGGCCGAGAAATGTGACTTTGAGAAAACCACTGTGCAATTTCTGGGATTTATTATTTCTACCAATGGGGTCGCAATGGACCCGCAGAAAGTCAAAGCTATCCAGGAATGGCCAGCCCCAACAGACAAGAAAGGGGTACAACGGTTTATAGGTTTCGCCAATTTCTACAGGAGGTTCATTGTAGGGTCCTCCTCTATTGTTGCACCTATAACCCAAGTGACACGCCAGGGTTACCGTTTCCACTGGTCACAGGAAGCCCAGGATGCCTTCGATAAACTAAAAAACGCATTCACATCAGCACCTGTATTGAAGCATCCAGATCCGCTACTGCCGTTTACTCTGGAAGTAGACGCTTCCGAGTCAGCCACTGGGGCCATCCTCTCTCAAAGGCAGGGCCCCAAATCCCTTCTTCATCCAGTAGCCTTTGCCTCTCGTAAACTAACTTCTCCGGAACGTAATTATGAGGTCGGAGACCGGGAATTATTGGCTATCAAATTCGCCCTGGAAGAATGGCGATACTTTCTGGAAGGAGCCCCTCACCCTGTCATGATATTCACGGATCATAAAAATCTAGAATATCTGAGAACAGCAAAACGTCTATGACCCAGACAAGCCCGATGGGCCCTCTTCTTCACCAGGTTTAATTTCCATATTTCTTATAGGCCCGGTTCCAAGAACGTGAAGGCGGATGCACTCTCTAGGATGTTTCCCAAGACCTCTCAAGCAGAGGAACCAAGTACCATCCAATCGGCACAAAACTTTCTGCTCATCCCACAGGCTGATCTACTAACCTCCATAAAAGCTGCCTCTAGGCACTGTCCTGACCAAGTAACCCCTTCCCTAGAGAAGCGTGACGACTTGCTCTGGTCCCAAGGTAAAGTCTTCGTCCCTCTGGAAACGAGGCAACTGATTCAAAAAACTTTCCACGACCACAAACTAGCTGGCCACTTTGGAGCCCGAAAAACCATGGAACTAATCTCCCGCTCCTTCTGGTGGCCTGGTTGGAGGCAAGATTGCAAGTCCTATGTTGCCTCCTGTACTCGTTGCCAACGGAATAAGGGACCCAAAACCAAGAGTTGGGGGCTACTCAAACCATTGCCTATCCCTGAACGCCCATGGGCAGATGTGTCCATGGATTTCATTGTAGATCTACCGCCCTCTGGAGGTTTTACCACGATTCTGGTTGTAATTGACCGCCTCTCCAAAATGGCACACTTAGTGCCTATGATTGGTACCCCCTCTGCTGCAGATACAGCCAAAGTGTTTTTCCGGGAGATAATCAGGCTCCATGGGGTGCCTAAGAGCATCACCTCTGACAGAGGCGTCCAATTCACGTCGAAATTCTGGAAGGAACTTTGCAAATCTTTAGAAGTCAAGATTTGCCTATCATCGGCATATCACCCCCAGAGCAACCGACAGACAGAGAGAACCAACCAAACTCTGGAACAATATCTCTGTTGCTTTTGCTCAGCCTCACAAGACGATTGGTCCTCTCTATTATCATACGCTGAATTTGCATATAATAACTCAGTGCATTCAGCCACCAGTCAAACTCCTTTTTGGGCCAACTTTGGCTTCCATCCTTCCTTCCTCCCTGACGACATTCCGGAGAGCTCTGTTCCTGCTGTTCAAGATCGGATAGCCTTTGTCCAATCTAATTTTCTGACTCTTCAGAAAATGATGCAAAACGCCCAGGAATCTTACAAGAGACACTATGACAAGGGTAGGAAGGAAAATCCAATCTTCAAAGTTGGGGAGGAAGTATGGCTTTCCGCCACCAACCTCAAATTGCCTATTCCTTCACAGAAATTGGGACCAAGATTCATAGGCCCTTTTAAAATCAAGCGAGTAATCAACTCTGTGGCCTTTGAATTGGCACTGCCCGACTCCTACAGGATACACCCGGTCTTCCACACGTCTCTGTTGAAACCGGTAGTCTCCAGCTCCTTCCCGGGAAGGGATGAGCCACCTCCTCCACCTGTGGAGGTTGATGGTGAAAACGAATACGTGATGGAATCTATCTTGGGCTGCAGGAAAAGAGGCAGGCAATTACAGTATTTAATCAAATGGAAGGGGTATCCCCCAGAGGACAACTCTTGGGAACCATCTAGGAACCTACATGCTCCCCATCTAATTAGAATCTTTCACCAGGAACATCCCGAGTTGATGTCTAGTCTGGGCGTCCAGAGTCCGCCCCTAGGAGGGGGGCACTGTCAGGGAAATCTTCCGTCCAACAGCGACAATCAGCGCCCAATGCGCACGCGCGGCGGAACGGCGCTTCGGCGCATGGGCGTGCGCGGGACGGCGCTTCTACGTTCTCGGGTGCGCACGCCGACGCAGCGGCGCACACGCATGCGCGGCGGCGCACCAATAGGAATCCAGGCGAGCCTATTTAAAGAGACCCAGCTGCACTGACAAGTTGCTGGTTTGTCAGCTTTCCTGTGTACCCAAGACTCTGGAAAACTACCTTGAAGATCTCCTTGTGACCCGGACTGGCTTGATTCCTCTGATCTCTCTCCTGGACCTGACCCGCGGCTTGTTATACGAACTTCTGCCTTCTCTTGTGTTTGACCCTCAGCCTGTGACTCGGATCTGCTGCCTGTCTACAACCCTTGACCTCCTGCTTGTACCTTTGGACTTCCACGCTTCCTTTGAACTCCTGCCTTGTTCCCGTTTTTTTCTGGACTTGTTACTTTTGCTGTGCTAGACCCCCATCCGGGACTGTTACCTCTGCAATTGCAACCCAGACTTAGCTTGCACCGGCTTCTATTGACTCTTGCTGTTTGAACTATACCGATCCAGTTAGTTCCTGCTAGAAGCCTGCTCTTCAGTCTACTCAGCACTACCGGACCGTCTACAATTACCCACCACCTGCTGGTAGCCGGTGCCACTTCTCGCCATCCACTCCCTGTCTCACCTCCAGGAAGTGGAGTGCGTCAAGTCGCAAAGGTGAACCACTCTCGGCATCTCGGCCTCGGTAAGTACATACCTTAACACAGAGCCTCATTCTGTCACAATATATATATATATTGTGACAACAGGAAGGTAAAGTCACCTGGTTGCATCCAGGGGGGTAGATATATTTCGCCCAGATTCAGGCTTTACGCCGACTTATACAACTAGGTGGAGAGTTGTATAAGGCTAGTGGGCTCATGGATGACTCATACCTCTAGGGAGAGTGTGGGGCGTCGTGCAGACAGAGATGAGGAGACCAGCTGAACCTTGTCAGCTCATTTAGGCCTCTATAAGAACTCCCAGCTTCATTAGATGTTTGCTCATGCCTGGAACCAGACCTGTGTGGACTGTCTAGGGAGAGTGAACCCCTGTGCGGTGAGACAAAGCCTGTGTGGCTATTTGCTTGGACATTTAAAACCAGGGACTTAGGGACTAGGACAGCACTAGGCTGATCCCAGTTGTTAGTTAGGAAACCTGTATGTTTAGTCAGAGGTCAAGTTGACCAGGATTTATTTTGTTTATGTTTCTTTTGCTTTGCTGTGTTTTGTCACTGTAAATAGAAAATAAACCGCACCTTTTTGATTTTGAAAACCACAACCTCCGTTTGCTGGGCCTGTTTTTGTGTGGGGAGCCCATCTCGGGGGTCACACACACCCACTGCCGAGCTAACCCCCTCACAGTTGGTGGAGAACCAGTGGCAGTTTTTTTTTTTAAGCCAGCATGGAGGAGATACTGAAGCAGCTGGCTCTAGCAAATGCCAATCAACAGCAGACAAATGCAGGTTTGCAAAAGAACTTCGCAGCCCAGCAGCAAGCTCATCAACAGAGCCTTGCAGCCCAGCAGCAGACAAACGCAACTTTGCAACAGAGTCTGGAGGCTCAGCAACAAGCCCAGCAGCAATCTGAGGCCCGCTTCATAGACCTGTTGCAGAAGCAAGAGCAGAGACTACAACAACAGATGGAAGCAGTAATGCAGCAACGTCCGCAGACCAGTGAGGAAAGCCGTCCCACTAATACCGCGTCCTTTGGGGTGAGTCGTTTATTGACAAAAATGACTGGAGAGGATGATCCAGAGGTATTTTTGACCACATTTGAAAGGACCGCTGAAAGAGAAAAGTGGCCTGAGGAGCAGTGGGCTGGACTGGTGGCTCCTCTGTTAACTGGTGAATCGCAGAAAGCTTACTATGACCTAGAGCCTAACCAAGCAAAAGACTATGTGATGCTAAAAGCTGAAATATTGGCAAGGCTGGGTGTCACCCAGGCTGTCCGGGCTCAGCGTGTGCATAACTGGACTTTCCAGCTTGGAAAACCCCCCAGGTCTCAAATGTATGATCTCATTCACCTGAGCAGAAAGTGGCTACAGCCAGAGACTTTGTCCGCACCAAAGATTGTGGAACGTGTTGTAATGGATCGGTTTTTGAGAGCTCTTCCTACTGCCATCCAAAAGTGGGTAAGCCATGGAGACCCAGAGACGGCCGATGGTCTTGTGGATCGTGTGGAGAAATACTTGGCTACAGAGAACCTGACGGCCTCTTCCAGAGACACTCGGACTTTCCACCCTAAGACCAGACCATCCCCAGGGGCGGATAAGAGGATTCCAAGGGGAGAGGGTGGAGAGAGTGAGAGGGTGGGAGCTCTACCCCAAGTTTGGCGAGAACAGCCTGGGAAATCAGCGGCTCAAGAGGCCGCAAGAAGGATCGTTTGCTACCGCTGCCGGCAAGCGGGACATATTGCAGCCAATTGCCCGGTTGTGGAGGAACCCATGCAGTGTGACTTTCTGACGGGCAGACGTCAGTCGCTGTGTGCGACAGTCGCATGCACTGCCATTCGAGGAACTGAGAAACATTTATGCAAAATGTGTGTTAATGGTAGAAATGTTGTGGTATTGTTGGATTCAGGTAGCCTTGTGACCCTGATAAAGGCTGAGTTAGTTAAAACAGAGGTCTCTGGGAATAGCAAGGTAGCTGTTATTTGTGTGCATGGGGACACCCGAGAGTATCCAGTGACTACAGTGTGTTTCGAGACCCCCAAAGGTACCCTCTCTCATCCAGTGGGCTTAGTATCTCAGTTACCGCATGACACCATTGTGGGAAGGGAGTTTCCGAAGTTCTGGGAACTGTGGGATGATCCTGAGCCCCCCACTGGTGCCCCTATGTACCAGGAATGTGATAGCCAGAACTCCCCTGAGAGTGGTGAGGACTCTCCGGAATTTCCCTTATCAGTATTGGCAGGGGAGACTCAAGAAACTGGAGAGGAGCCCACCTCCTCAGACGAAAACCTACCGTCTGTGGAGTTTTCTGATCTTGAGGTTCACAGGGAAAACTTTGCCACAGAACAGTTGAAAGACCCCGCCCTAATAAAGGCACGGGAAAACGTAGTGAAAATAGATGGCGAGTTAGTGAACCCAGATAATACCTGCACTTACCCATACTTCAGCGTAGAGAAGGACCTACTGTATCGGGTGGCAAAAAGGGCAGAAGAAACCGTTGAGCAGCTTGTGGTGCCCAAACCTTACAGGAAGTTGGTGTTGGAGTTGGCCCATGGGCACATTCTTGGAGGTCATCTGGGGACAGAGAAAACCCGAGAGAGGGTATTACAGAGATTCTATTGGCCGGGGGTGATGAAGGACATAGAAAATTATTGTTCCTCCTGCCCTGTGTGTCAGAGGTCGGCCCCGATGCCACATTTCCGTAGCCCGCTGGTCCCTCTACCCATCATTGAGGTCCCGTTTGAGAGGATCGCCATGGATTTGGTAGGTCCTATAATCAAGTCCGCTAGGGGGCACCAGTACATATTAGTTATAATGGACTATGCCACCCGTTATCCAGAAGCGATCCCTCTCCGAAATACCTCGGCCAAAACCATAGCCAAAGAGCTATCTCTTGTGTTTAGCCGGGTGGGTATTTGTAAAGAACTGCTTACGGACCAAGGTACACCCTTTATGTCCCGGGTTATGAAGGAGCTGTGTAAATTGTTCAAAGTGACGCAATTACGTACATCTGTGTATCACCCCCAAACCGATGGGCTGGTTGAAAGGTTCAACAAAACCCTAAAACAAATGTTGAAGAAAGTGGTGGATAGAGATGGAAAGGATTGGGACTGTCTACTTCCTTATCTGATGTTTGCTATTAGGGAGGTGCCCCAATCCTCTACGGGATTCTCCCCCTTTGAGTTACTGTATGGGAGACACCCAAGAGGGCTGTTGGATATTGCCAAGGAAACTTGGGAAAGTGAGAGTTCTCCCCACAGGAGTGTGATTGAGCATGTCGCCCTGATGCAAGACCGAATTGCACAGGTAATGCCCATCGTGAAGGAACATTTGGCCCAAGCGCAGTTAGCACAGCAGAGAGTGTACAACCGTGGAGCCAAGACCCGTACCTTTTCCCCGGGGGATAGGATACTGGTACTTGTCCCTACGGTTGAAAGTAAATTCCTTGCCAAATGGCAAGGCCCCTACGAGATAATGGAAAAAGTGAGCGAAGTGAATTACAAGGTCAGACAACCAGGAAGGCGAAAGCCCGAACAGATCTATCACGTTAATCTGTTGAAAGCCTGGAGGGATAGAGAGTCCCTAGTCGCAGACACTTGGTCACCAGCTCAAACTGGTTGCGTGATTCCTGAGGTTGGAATAGCAGCCACCTTGTCACAACCCCAACAACAGGAGGTTAAGGAGTTTGTGCTTCGCAACAAGGAGGTATTCTCTGAGCTGCCGGGACAAACATCTGGGGTAGAGCATGACATCATTACCCCGCCCGGTGAAAGGGTGAAGTTAAAACCCTATCGGATCCCAGAGGCCCGACGGGAGGCAATACGGGAGGAAGTACAGAAAATGCTGAACTTAGGGGTGATAGAGGAGTCCCAAAGTGATTGGTCTAGTCCCATTGTGTTGGTGCCTAAACCGGATGGGAGCTGGCAATTTTGTAACGATTTTCGTCAGTTGAACAAAGTTACAAAATTTGACACCTACCCCATGCCACGTATAGATGAGTTGATCGACCGGCTGGGAACAGCCCGATACATGACGACTCTTGACCTCACAAAAGGGTATTGGCAAATCCCCCTGGCCAAGTCGGCCAAAGAGAAAACCGCATTTGTAACCCCAGACGGGGCGTTCCAATATAAAAGAATGCCGTTCAGGTTACAGAATGCGCCGGCCACATTCCAGCGGAAAATGGACCAGATGCTGAGGCCCCATCGGAAGTATGCTGCGGCTTACCTGGATGACATAATTGTCCATAGCACAGATTGGGCCTCACATCTGCCAAAAGTGCAAGCAGTCCAGGACTCTGTTCGGGAAGCGGGGTTTACGGCTAACCCCAAGAAGTGTACCATTGGGCAGGAGGAGGCCAAATATCTTGGGTACACCATTGGGAGGGGAGTAATAAAACCCCAACTCAACAAAGTCGAGGCCATCCAGAGTTGGCCACGTCCCAACAGCAAGAAGCAGGTACGAGCCTTTCTGGGAATCGCTGGGTATTATCGGCGATTCATTCCCCACTTTGCTTCTCAGGCTGTGCCCCTAACCAACCTGACGAAGGGGAAAGGGTCGGTCATGATTAAATGGACCCCCGAGGCTGAGGCAGCATTCCAATTCTTGAAACAAGCCTTATGTAGCCAGCCAGTGTTGTACTCACCCGACTTCTCTAAAGACTTTGTCGTACAAAGTGATGCGTCAGATGTGGGGTTAGGAGCAGTATTGTCCCAGGTCTGGAACGGGGAAGAGCACCCAGTCATTTACCTCAGCAGGAAGTTGAAGTCCCATGAGGTAAAGTACGCCACCGTTGAAAAGGAGTGTTTAGCGGTGAAGTGGGCTCTAGATTCCCTTCGGTACTACCTGCTAGGTAGGCACTTTGACATGGTTACGGATCACGCTCCGTTAAAGTGGATGGCTCAAAACAAGGAAACAAATAGAAGAGTGAATAGGTGGTTCCTGGCCCTCCAGGAATTCAACTTCACAGTAAAGCATCGCCCTGGCGTTCAAATGGGGAATGTGGATGCTTTGTCTCGAGTACATGAATGCCTGATTGCTGGTGTTCCAACCCCGAGGTTAAAACAAGAGGGGGGGGTATGTGACAGCAGGAAGGTAAAGTCACCTGGTTGCATCCAGGGGGGTAGATATATTTCGCCCAGATTCAGGCTTTACGCCGACTTATACAACTAGGTGGAGAGTTGTATAAGGCTAGTGGGCTCATGGATGACTCATACCTCTAGGGAGAGTGTGGGGCGTCGTGCAGACAGAGATGAGGAGACCAGCTGAACCTTGTCAGCTCATTTAGGCCTCTATAAGAACTCCCAGCTTCATTAGATGTTTGCTCATGCCTGGAACCAGACCTGTGTCGACTGTCTAGGGAGAGTGAACCCCTGTGCGGTGAGACAAAGCCTGTGTGGCTATTTGCTTGGACATTTAAAACCAGGGACTTAGGGACTAGGACAGCACTAGGCTGATCCCAGTTGTTAGTTAGGAAACCTGTATGTTTAGTCAGAGGTCAAGTTGACCAGGATTTATTTTGTTTATGTTTCTTTTGCTTTGCTGTGTTTTGTCACTGTAAATAGAAAATAAACCGCACCTTTTTGATTTTGAAAACCACAACCTCCGTTTGCTGGGCCTGTTTTTGTGTGGGGAGCCCATCTCGGGGGTCACACACACCCACTGCCGAGCTAACCCCCTCACAATATATATATATATATATATATATATATATATATATATATATATGTAGCGGGATTCCCATATGCTATGTAGGTTTTGACATTTAAAAGAAATAATCCAGCTCCCTCCGGTTGTATAAGTGTTACAATGCAACTAATGCACATGTTATAGTTTAATGCACCCTGGAACGAATAGCAACAAGGAGAAAAGACTCTGTTACTTTTAGTAGAGGACAGACTACATTACTCAGAGTACAGCTGTGTTACCTGGGTGCACTGCAATGCCGCAAAGCCTTCTGGACAGACTACTTAAACCAAGGGAGGGGCCATGTTCGCTCTCTCTGGATCCAGCTCTCAACCAAGCAGGAAGCTGGCACGGAGTGTTAGGCCAGAAGCCTGGGCCTAAATTACGTGAGTGCCCTGAGTGATTTCTAGTAGAGGATCGTCCACGGCGTCCTGTGATTGCCCAGCAGAGACCGGAGTCGTCCATCATCATCACCTTACGCTGTTAGTGATGGAGGCCGGAGACTGCAGCAGAAGCAGAAGTGTGGAGATCAAGTGACCGGGACAAGCCAGAGGAGACTATCCGAAAGTTGGGCCTGTTTGATGAGAAGGG
Organism: Rana muscosa; assembly: GCA_029206835.1. Classification (NCBI taxonomy): domain Eukaryota; kingdom Metazoa; phylum Chordata; class Amphibia; order Anura; family Ranidae; genus Rana; species Rana muscosa. Next base: position 876,210,485 of record CM055118.1, read on the forward strand.
CACCTGCCCAGAATTGACTACTACCTTAGAGGAAAGTGACTTAGTTAGTGCCAGCCACACTTCACCTATCACGCCACAGCTTGTGGCCTAGTGTATCTAACGGGAGACTATATGACTAGAGATCGGCGCAAACGCTATTAGGGCGGGACTGAGGTCAACAGCGCGCGTCACAGCTCCCGAACGCGGCAAGTCAGGTAAGGCCCAATGAACAAGAAAGGCCATGACCGCCAGTGCGCATGTGTCAGCAAGCATTAAAGGGACATCGTTAGATGAGGTACAACAAGGCGAACCAGCCAGATTGGGGAAATGGCCAAGTAAAAGGGGACTAAGCAAAGTCCCGCCCCATGCTTCTCTTTTTTAAATACTTACAGGTTATTGTGTGATGCATGCTGGATTGTGTCTCCTAACACTCAATAGGTCTCACAATCCTGATTCATATCAGTTGTGCTTAGGGAGGTTTTGAGCCACTTCCAGGGGTTGATAGGCAGGACGTAGACCCAAATCAATTAAACAGCAGCTCTTACGGGGGTAGTGCTACACGTGGGGGGCTCGTGTGGGATACTCTACGGTTCTGCAATCAACTTCCCCCCTAGACAGAAACCTTACAGCATAGAAATGGACCCTGCTGCCGTAGCCCGGTGGTGCAGGGAAGAAAACATGCTACCCGGAAATGGCCTGGTGGTTGAAATCCAAAGAGAAGCCTGGGTAGAGGAGCAACTAACTCCAGTCTTGAGAGCATTGTCCACAGACAGGAAGCCATGGGTGATTGACATGAAGACAGATACTGTAAATCCCCACACCTATGCATTGTGTGAGTGGAGGAACGGATTCTCTGACTACTTCAAGGGTGCCAGCATAAAAACTACAAACCAAGTAGAACTCCTCCTGATACACCCAGCAGAGAATAAAGATGGCCCCACATTCACTATTTCAGAGGGCCCCAGCACAGGAGGAAGCACCCAACAACAGGGTCCGGGTTCACCACCATTGACCACCCTTTGCTCAGAATTATGCGCTGTCCTGGGGGAGATTGTGGCCAAGTGTAAAAAGGACCCTCCAGGCTACCTGATGTCAGGATACAGGAAACTCAGGACTTTTTCTGGGAAGAAACCTGTACCTTCAGTGGAAGATGGATTTTAAGAGTGGCTAGATGGCGCCACTCAGGCCCTAGAAGAATGGGAGGTGCCAGAACAACAAAAAAACAAAGGATTGCGGAAAGCTTAAAGGGGCCTGCTCTGGAGGCCATACGTAACCTCAAGTTAAGCAAGAAGGACTGCAATGCACAGGATTATCTGGATATTCTGCAGAATGTGTCCGGCGGGACGGAAAAGGTCACTGAACTCACTTACCAGCTGGAGCACTGCTACCAAAAGGAGGGAGAGAAGCTGTCAGAATTCATAAGACGTCTGGATCCTGCATCAGATCCTACTGAAGAAAGGGATCAATCCAAGAAAAGTGGATGAGGCCCGTGCCCAGCAGGTGTTGAGGGGAGCTCAACCCTTGGACGCCATTGCATTAATGCTACGCACCCGGCAGGACGGGAGCAGCCTGGAATACACCGACTTGATCCGGATAGTCAGGGAGGAGAAGGCCATGTTGGAAGACAAATTGGGGAAATGGGCAAATAATGAAAAAAAAAGGGGACTAATTAGGAGTGTATTGCAGAGATAAAGCATAAGATTAATATTATGGAATGATAGAAATGTTAGTGCGACCGTGTGCCTCCATCCCTATAGTTCTAGAAAAAAATATTTTGCCGTTTTTGAACTTTAAATGAGGATAAACGGGGCCGTTCAGTCCCCTCCTCCATTCCTGAGTAGTAATTAAAAAAGAGAAGCATGGGGTGGGACTTTGCATGAAGCACATGGAAGCAGGATAGACATGTTGGATAAACACAAACTTTAATTGGTTCAAATTGTCATAGTTGCATTTTTGAATATTATGCATTTTGCTATAAATCAAAATTACTTTGGACAGAGAGGTAGAACCTAATAGCATATAGTAGAAATTGATTATTTGTTCCAACAAGGACTCCATATATATACAGATACATGCGATAATAACCATATTAAAATACAATGCATATGATGTATATACAGGTCCTTCTCAAAAAATTAGCATATTGTGATAAAGTTCATTATTTTCTGTAATGTACTGATAAACATTAGACTTTCATATATTTTAGATTCATTACACACAACTGAAGTAGTTCAAGCCTTTTCTTGTTTTAATATTGATGATTTTGGCATACAGCTCATGAAAACCCCAAAATCCTATCTCAAAAAATTAGCATATTTCATCCGACCAATAAAAGAAAAGTGTTTTTAATACAAAAAAAGTCAACCTTCAAATAATTATGTTCAGTTATGCACTCAATACTTGGTAGGGAATCCTTTTGCAGAAATGACTGCTTCAATGCGGCGTGGCATGGAGGCAACCAGCCTGTGGCACTGCTGAGGTGTTATGGAGGCCCAGGATGCTTCGATAGCGGCCTTAAGCTCATCCAGAGTGTTGGGTCTTGCGTCTCTCAACTTTCTCTTCCCAATATCCCACAGATTCTCTATGGGGTTCAGGTCAGGAGAGTTGGCAGGCCAATTGAGCACAGTAATACCATGGTCAGTAAACCATTTACCAGTGTTTTTTGCACTGTGAGCAGGTGCCAGGTCGTGCTGAAAAATGAAATCTTCATCTCCATAAAGCTTTTCAGCAGATGGAAGCCTGAAGTGCTCCAAAATCTCCTGATAGCTAGCTGCATTGACCCTGCCCTTGATAAAACACAGTGGACCAACACCAGCAGCTGACATGGCACCCCAGACCATCACTGACTGTGGGTACTTGACACTGGACTTCAGGCATTTTGGCATTTCCCTCTCCCCAGTCTTCCTCCAGACTCTGGCACCTTGATTTCCGAATGACATGCAAAATTTGCTTTCATCCGAAAAAAGTACTTTGGACCACTGAGCAACAGTCCAGTGCTGCTTCTCTGTAGCCCAGGTCAGGCGCTTCTGCCGCTGTTTCTGGTTCAAAAGTGGCTTGACCTGGGGAATGCGGCACCTGTAGCCCATTTCCTGCACATGCCTGTTCACGGTGGCTCTGGATGTTTCTACTCCAGACTCAGTCCACTGCTTCCGCAGGTCCTCCAAGGTCTGGAATCGGTCCTTCTCCACAATCTTCTTCAGGGTCCGGTCACCTCTTCTCGTTGTGCAGCGTTTTCTGCCACACTTTTTCCTTCCCACAGACTTCCCACTGAGGTGCCTTGATACAGCACTCTGGGAACAGCCTATTCGTTCAGAAATTTCTTTCTGTGTCTTACCCTCTTGCTTGAGGGTGTCAATGATGGCCTTCTGGACAGCAGTCAGGTCGGCAGTCTTACCCATGATTGCGGTTTTGAGTAATGAACCAGGCTGGGAGTTTTTAAAAGCCTCAGGAATCTTTTGCAGGTGTTTAGAGTTAATTAGTTGATTCAGATGATTAGGTTAATAGCTCGTTTAGAGAACCTTTTCATGATATGCTAATTTTTTGAGATAGGAATTTTGGGTTGTCATGAGCTGTATGCCAAAATCATCAATATTAAAACAAGAAAAGGCTTGAACTACTTCAGTTGTGTGTAATGAATCTAAAATATATGAAAGTCTAATGTTTATCAGTACATTACAGAAAATAATGAACTTTATTACAATATGCTAATTTTTTGAGAAGGACCTGTATAGATAAATAGCCATAAAAAACATTAGAAAAATATTGCTAGGTATAAATTGATAATAGGAACGTTCGTAACATCTGAATAGGTAGGTACACTTTGCGGCAGTTGTAAACTCTACGCGTTTCAGGGCTTTTATGCCCCTCATCAGGAGTAAACCGTGGTAACCATCTAGGAATAGAAAGGGGAATATCAATAATCTAAAAGTAGGAAGAGGTGGGGAAGAAAATGGAAAAGGTGGACAAGTGCAGACAAGGGGTGGTTACTTCCCCGAGTGTGCACTTAGCCCAAGGACTTACATATTCAGACGCGCCGTGGCGGTACGGCCACGAAAGTGTCAGACCCAACAAAAAAGTCGCAGACGGGAGCTGAGGGGGCATGGTAGGGCGGCAGCGGCCAATGCAGACGACCAACCTCAAGAGGGGTCAAGGTATATGAATTGCCAAATCGGAATGTGATGGAGGGAACCCCACCGAGGGGGACCTAGTGTAAAAAAAAACACAAAAGGAAAATTAAAACCACAATGAATAACTAGTGTAAAAAGAGAGAAAGGAGAAAGAAAGGGGATTTTAAAGTGTGGTAATGAGAGTGAGGCTGTGTGGAAAGGTGCTTAAAGAAATGGAAGGAAAGAAGAAGGAAAAAGATTGAGATGAATAAGTGGAGTGATAGCTTAAGTGTAGGAAAGATGCAGGTGGAACAAGAGAGGAGCGATGACCCAAGATGACAAGAAATGAAGAAGTAGGAGCGAGGAAATTACCTGTTACAGATAGATGAGAGCAAATGCGTGATGTGTGTTGTTCCTAGTTGGGAAGTGATATGAAAGACCCATCGAGGGAGGAAGTCATTATATAGCCGCTACCCCCATGTACACACCCCCTACGAGATGCCGTGGCGCCAATGGGGGAGGAGGGGAGGGGCCGACGCCGCCGGCCAGGAGGCGAATCACCCCGACGAGAGGCGCCAACCACACTCCTCCCAGTGCGCCAGCTGATGTATATCACTCCGCCTGGTGAGGCGTCCAGCATGGACGCCGCACTCAGGCGTGGTAAGCAAACCCGTTGATGCGTGGTAAGCAAACCCGTAAGCAAACCCGTTGATGCGTGGTGGTGACTCCCCGCCCGCCCTGCGTCAGATCAGGGTGGGACAGAGGTCAACAGCGCGCGTCACAGCTCCCGAATGCGGCAAGTCAGGTAAGGCCCAATGAACAAGCACGGCCATGACCGCCAGTGCGCATGTGTCAGCAAGCATTAAAGGGACATCGTTAGATGAGGAACAACAAGGCGAACCAGCCAGATTGGGGAAATGGCCAAAAAATGAATAAAAAAGGGGACTAAGCAAAGTCCCGCCCCATGCTTCTCTTTTTTAAATACTTACAGGTTATTGTGTGATGCATGCTGGATTGTGTCTCCTAACACTCAATAGGTCTCACAATCCTGATTCATATCAGTTGTGCTAAGGGAGGTTTTGAGCCACTTCCAGGGGTTGATAGGCAGGACGTAGACCCAAATCAAATAAACAGCAGCTCTTACGGGGGTAGTGCTACACGTGGGGGGCTCGTCCGGGATATTCTATGGTTCTGCAATCAACTTCCCCCCCTAGACAGAACCCTTACAGCATAGAAATGGACCCTGCTGCCGTAGTGGTGCAGGGAAGAAAACATGCTACCCGGAAATGGCCTGGTGGTTGAAATCCAAAGAGAAGCCTGGGTAGAGGAGCAACTAACTCCAGTCTTGAGAGCATTGTCCACAGACAGGAAGCCATGGGTGATTGACATGAAGACAGATACTGTAAATCCCCACACCTATGCATTGTGTGAGTGGAGGAACGGAATCTCTGACTACTTCAAGGGTGCCAGCATAAAAACTACAAACCAAGTAGAACTCCTCCTGATACACCCAGCAGAGAATAAAGATGGCCCCACATTCACTACTTCAGAGGGCCCCAGCACAGGAGGAAGCACCCAACAACAGGGTCCGGGTTCACCACCATTGACCACCCTTTGCTCAGAAAGAATTATGCGCTGTCCTGGGGGAGATTGTGGCCAAGTGTAAAAAGAACCCTCCAGGCTACCTGATGTCAGAATACAGGAAACTCAGGACTTTTTCTGGGAAGAAACCTGTACCTTCAGTGGAAGATGGATTTGAAGAGTGGCTAGATGGCGCCACTCAGGCCCTAGAAGAATGGGAGGTGCCAGAACAACAAAAAAACAAAGGATTGCGGAAAGCTTAAAGGGGCCTGCTCTGGAGGCCATACGTAACCTCAAGTTAAGCAAGAAGGACTGCAATGCACAAGATTATCTGGATATTCTGCAGAATGTGTTCGGCGGGACGGAAAAGGTCACTGAACTCACTTACCAGCTGGAGCACTGCTACCAAAAGGAGGGAGAGAAGCTGTCAGAATTCATAAGACATCTGGATCCTGCATCAGATCCTACTGAAGAAAGGGATCAATCCAAGAAAAGTGGATGAGGCCCGTGCCCAGCAGGTGTTGAGGGGAGCTCAACCCTTGGACGCCATTGCATTAATGCTACGCACCCGGCAGGACGGGAGCAGCCTGGAATACCCCAACTTGATCCGGATAGTCAGGGAGGAGAAGGCCATGTTGGAAGACAAAGGGAGGAGTCAACACACCGAACCAACTGCCCGAGTCAGAATGTTAAGTGCAGAAGAAGGTGATTCAGAAGTTGAACTCCTAAAGACCCAGGTGTCACAACTAGTAGAAATGGTGTCCATGCTGACTAGCCAGGCCTCTGTGCTACACAATAAGAACACGTCACAGGAACTAAAAAAACCTCCTAGCTCCAATACGGAACTAGTAGAGAAGCCTAAGAGATTGATAACATGCTTCAATTGTGGGGGGATCGGGCATGTTAGAGCAGTGTGTTCCCAGCCCATATGAAGTTGCATCCAAATACCGCAAGCCGGCGGAAAACTTCAGAGGGCCCCGGTGAAGGAGTCAGCCGGGCGCCCACCAGTTTCCGCGAACATCTTCAAGAAGTCCAATGATCCGAAGCATCAGAATCAGGGACCTAAACCTCTGCCAATTGGCCCCCTTCCCACAACTCGGGCTGCTGATGAACGGAAGGCCAGTGCACACCAGACCCAGAAGGGACTGAGACTGTCAGGAAAGACGTTCTCTCACTCATCCCAGCAATCGGGGTCTCAGAATCTCTATGCACAGGCAGACCCGTTCGGCGCATGCGCGATAGCGGCAAACGAGCGTGCGTGGGCACGCGATAGTGGCGCGGTAGCGCGCGCGCGCCTATGACGCAGTTTGGCGCCAAAGACTGCCTATTTAAAGAGAGCTGTCACTCTGCATCCTTGCTGTCCGGTCTACAGCGTTTCCTGAAGACCCTTGTTACCTGAACCTCTGATCTAATTGCTCTGGTACCTGACCCGGCTTCCCCTGGCTTCTCCTGTCTGCTGCCCACCTCTGACCACGGCTCATCCCGACTTCTCTTCTGCCTTCTCCTCTAACCAGTTTGCTGCCCGCCTGATACACTGACCCGGCCTGGACTTTACCTATTCTTGGATCCTGCTTGTACTCATCTGCCCGCTTGTGTCTGACCCGGCCTGTCTTCACCAAGTCTGCTTCCTGATCCTCTAGTGCCTGCTGCGGACCGCTGCACGTCTCCCATCAGTTATCCACCGCTACAGTCTGCTGCTTCTACTTCCACCTGCCTCAGTTCCTGCCAGGCACTTGTGCTCCTTTGCCCTCCTGAGCCCCTGTCTGCTCTATCAGGGGTTCTCGAGCCAGAGGTCTACGAGAGGCCACTCCCTGCACGTCGGGCTCACCTACCAGGTACGTGACAGTACCGGACAGCCATGTCTGAGCCCACGCAGGGAGCCTCTCCCATGGAGGAACTCTGCCGTCACCTAGATGGACTTACTACGGCAGTCAGGAACTTACAGGAAGGCTATACCCGCCTAGAGGAGCGTGTCCAGACCCTGTCTAACACGGCACCTGCCGCATCTGGAGCTTCTCCCGCACCCTCGGTTGTCATGTTACCACCTGAACCCCGGGTTCCTCCTCCCGAGAGGTTTTCTGGAGATCGTAGTAAATACAGAGCTTTTCGTAACGCCTGTGAGCTCTTTTTCGCTCTTCAACCCAGGACCTTTTCCCTTGAAACCACCAAGGTGGGCTTCGTCATCGCCCTACTATCAGGCGAACCTCAGTCTTGGGCCCACCGCCTTCTGGAGCATAAAGACACCTGCCTTAACCTCCTGCGCACGTTCTTTGAAGCCATGGATCTTCTCTACGAGGATCCCCAACAAGCAGCCACCGCGGAAGCAGCATTATGTTCCCTGCAGCAGGGTCGCAGGCCCGTGGAGGACTACGTGTCCGAATTCAGACGTTGGAGTTCGGACACAAATTGGAACGATGCCGCCCTGCGCCACCAGTTCCGTATGGGCCTCTCCGAGCCCCTTAAGGATGAACTGGCTCGAGTTGGCATCCCAGCAACACTGGACGCTCTAATTCTTCAGTCTACCTTAATTGACAGGCGGTTAAGGGAACGAAGAGCTGAACGTACCGCTGGTCCCTCTCGTCCTGTATGGATGCTACCTCGTGTGTTCAACCCTGCTCACTCCGCCCCTCTGGCTCCCGCTCACCCGTCCGCTGATACTTCGGAACCCATGCAACTTGGCCTGCTTCGCCCCTCGCTCACCCCCGAAGAGCGCCAACGGCGGCGATTCAACAATCTCTGCCTCTACTGTGGGGAACCAGGTCATTTCGTGAGGACCTGTCCTGCTAAGACCCGTAAGTGTTCCTCTATCTTTTCTACCTACTCACCTACTTCGTTTGACAACTCAACTCATCTGGCTGTCTCTGTCTCCTTACAGCTTCCAGGAAGGAATATACTAACTACCGCAATAATTGATTCCGGAGCATGCAGCGGTTTTATGGACGCTTCCTTTGCCAACAGATTCCAGGTCCCCTTGCAACCCCGAGCTAAGGGACTTTCTGTACACCTGGCCAATGGATCAGCTATTAAGTCAGGGCCAGTCATACTGGAAACCGTCCCTTTAAGTGCAACCATCTCCGGTAATCACCGGGAGTTACTTCGCCTGGACATCATTGAATCCCCCCTGTTTCCCATCATACTGGGTATGCCCTGGCTGAGGGCACACAACCCACAAATTGACTGGACCACGAGTAAGATCAGCTTCCCTTCTCCTTACTGTCATCAGCACTGTGTGCCAGAAGTCGCTGACGCTCCCTCCTCACTGCTCTGCTTAGACGCTGACTCTGAAACCCGCCAGTCCGTTCCCGAAGTTTACCATCATTTTTTGGATGTATTCAGCAAAAAGGGTGCAGAAACACTTCCCCCGCACCGATCCTATGACTGTCCGATTGAGCTCCTCCCCGGGGCAGAGGTGCCATTCGGAAGGATCTTCCCTCTAACCGAACTAGAGCTCGGGACCCTCAAGACCTATATCGACGACAACCTGGAGAAGGGGTTCATCCGCCCTTCTACTTCACCAGCAGGAGCAGGAATCTTTTTCGTCGAAAAAAAAAGACCATTCCCTACGCCCTTGCGTAGACTACCGTGCGCTAAATAAGATTACAATTAAAAACCGGTACCCTCTCCCTTTGGTGCCAGAACTATTCCAGAGACTCTGGGCTGCAGCCATATTCACTAAATTGGATCTTCGTGGGGCCTACAATCTGGTCCGGATTCGTAATGGGGACGAATGGAAGACTGCCTTCCGTACCCGATTCGGGCATTTTGAATATCTCGTGATGCCCTTCGGTTTGTGTAACACTCCTGCCACATTCCAACACTTTGTGAATGACATTTTCAGAGACTACCTAGACTTGTTTGTGATAATTTACCTGGACGATATCCTGATTTTCTCCTCGTCCTTGTCCATTCACCGAGAGCATGTCAGGAAAGTGTTAACCCGACTCCGTCAGCATGGCCTTTACGCGAAACCCGAGAAATGCGAGTTTGAACAACAGAGCATTCAGTTTTTGGGACTAATTATCTCCATAGAAGGTGTCAAAATGGACCCACAAAAAGTTTCCTCCATCTTGGATTGGCCAATTCCAACAGACAAGAAAGGGATCCAACGCTTTGTAGGATTTGCAAACTTTTATCGCAAGTTTATCCGGGGATTTTCTACCATCATCTCGCCCATCACCAGTTTGACGAAGCAAGGCATACGATTCCATTGGACCCCGGAGGCCCAAGTTGCCTTCTCCACCTTAAAGGATCAGTTTGTCTCGGCCGCGGTCCTGAAACATCCAGACCCCGCTCTGCCTTACATTTTGGAAGTAGATGCCTCTGAGATCGCAGTGGGGGCGGTGCTCTCCCAGAGACAGGGTCCCAAGTCGCAGTTGCATCCAGTCGCATTCTTCTCTCGGAAGTTGTCCGAAGCTGAGAGGAACTATGATGTGGGGGACAGAGAGCTACTCGCAATTAAGGCCGCGTTGGAAGAGTGGCGCTACTTACTAGAGGGGGCAGCACATCCTATTTTGATCTACACAGACCACAAAAATCTGGAGTACTTGAAAGTAGCCAAAAGATTGAAACCACGTCAAGCCCGATGGGCACTTTTTTTCACCAGATTTTCATTCCATATAACCTACAGGCCCGGGTCTAAGAACACTAAGCCAGATGCGCTTTCACGGATGTTTAGCGGAGCTGAAGCTCTCTCACCCCCAGACACCATCCTGACTCCCGGAAATTTCCTTCTGCTGCAAGGAGACCTACTTTCTCAGATTAAGCAGGCTTCTACCAATGAGGCCTACCCACCGGATGTTACCCTACAGTTGAAAGACGACCTGCTGTGGTTCAAGGACAAGATCTTCGTGCCTCCACAATTACGGATTAACGTTCTCAAATCTTGTCACGATCATGAACTGGCTGGCCACTTTGGGGTGCACAAAACATCTGAACTTCTCCAGCGCACGTTTTGGTGGCCTCAACTGTCTAAGGACTGCAAGGACTATGTGGAATCATGCATTACGTGCATTCAGAACAAGGGCAGCAAGACCAGAGCTTGGGGTCTGTTGAGGCCTTTACCCATTCCAGACAGACCTTGGAGAATGATTTCGATGGACTTTATTGTGGAACTACCATCATCAGAAAATTGCACTACCATTTTCGTGGTAGTGGACAGACTTTCCAAGATGGCCCACTTTCTGCCCATGAGGTGTACACCTTCTGCCCCCGAGACCGCAAAACTATTCATCAAAGAAATCGTAAGACTGCACGGCATTCCTGTGAACATTGTATCTGATCGGGGGGTGCAGTTTACATCCAGATTCTGGAGGGCGCTCTGCGAATCTTTAAAGATTGACCTTTCCTTCTCTTCAGCTTATCATCCCCAGACCAATGGTCAGACGGAACGCACAAATCAGACCCTGGAGCAATATTTGCGCTGTTTCTCTTCCTTCTCTCAAGACGACTGGGTACCACTATTACCCCTCGCCGAGTTCGCCTACAACAATTCCGTTCATTCAGCGACCAAGCAGTCACCGTTCTTTGCGAACTACGGCTTCCACCCTCTGTTCCTGTCTAATAATATTCCAGAGTGTGCGGTCCCAGCCGCCCAGGATACCCTGAACTTCCTCAGTACCAACAGTAAGTTGCTTCAGGAGACAATGGCAAGGACTCAGGCGCATAATAAGGAGGTGTTCGACAAAAAGAGGAGGGGGGAACTTAACCTTACACCCGGAGATCTAGTCTGGCTGTCCACAGTGAATCTAAAGTTGACATGCCCCTCTAAGAAACTGGGCCCCAAATTTGTGGGTCCCTTCCCTGTAACAAGGAAAATGAATGACGTGGCATACGAGCTGAAATTACCGGAATCTTTTCGGATACACCCGATATTCCATGTGTCGCTACTCAAATCTGCAGTCCCAGATCCCTTTCTCAATCGAGGTATTGGCCCTCCTGAGCCCGTGCTCATCGATGGTGAGGAAGAGTTCGAAATCGAGTCTATCCTGGACTGCAGGAAGAGACGCAACCAAACCCAATATCTGGTTAAGTGGAAGGGCTATGGCCCCGAGGAAAATTCCTGGGAACCGGAAACCAACATTCATGCCAAAAGATTGATCACGGCCTTCAAAAGGTCTCACCCAGGTAGGCTGGCTCAGTTGGGCATCCGGAGGCTGCCCGTAGGAGGGGGGCAATGTCAGGAAAGACGTTCTCTCACTCATCCCAGCAATCAGGGTCTCAGAATCTCTATGCACAGGCAGACCCGTTCGGCGCATGCGCGATAGCGGCAAACGAGCGTGCGCGGACACGCGATAGTGGCGAGCGGGCGCGCGCGGATGCGCGGTAGCGCGCGCGCGCCTATGACGCAGTTTGGCGCCAAAGACTGCCTATTTAAAGAGAGCTGTCACTCTGCATCCTTGCTGTCCGGTCTACAGCGTTTCCTGAAGACCCTTGTTACCTGAACCTCTGATCTAATTGCTCTGGTACCTGACCCGGCTTCCCCTGGCTTCTCCTGTCTGCTGCCCGCCTCTGACCACGGCTCGTCCCGACTTCTCTTCTGCCTTCTCCTCTAACCAGTTTGCTGCCCGCCTGATACACTGACCCGGCCTGGACTTTACCTATTCTTGGATCCTGCTTGTACTCATCTGCCCGCTTGTGTCTGACCCGGCCTGTCTTCACCAAGTCTGCTTCCTGATCCTCTAGTGCCTGCTGTGGACCGCTGCACGTCTCCCATCAGTTATCCACCGCTGCAGTCTGCTGCTTCTACTTCCACCTGCCTCAGTTCCTGCCAGGCACTTGTGCTCCTTTGCCCTCCTGAGCCCCTGTCTGCTCTATCAGGGGTTCTCGAGCCAGAGGTCTAAGAGAGGCCACTCCCTGCACGTCGGGCTCACCTACCAGGTACGTGACAGAGACCCACAGGAAACTCAAGGAAAAAAGGAGTGAGGGTACAGGTAACTGAACCAAGCAAGAAGTCTGTGTTGAAGGAGTTCCCTGCCAAGTTAGTGGGGCCTTCTCCAGTAGTCTCCATACAAGTAGAAGGGATCTACACCAAGGCTCTTCTTGACACTGGAGCTCAAGTGACTCTTCTGTATAGGGATTTCTATGATAAACATCTCAAACATCTGCCCCTACAGAAATTAGAGGAACTGGAAATATGGGGTATTGGAACTCAGAGCTTTCCCTATGACGGTTACCTGCCAATCAAGTTGACTTTTGATCCCTCAGTGGCCAGGGAGACAGAGACCTTCGATACTCTGGCAGTAGTGTGCCCTCGCCCACCAGGGGCCAGCAAGAGCTCACTCATCATAGGGACCAACACTGATCTAGTCAGGCGACTGCTGACACCGTTGGCCCAACAGGAGGAAGTCCCGACCACAAGAGTCCACCCCATGTTAAGGTAAGCCTACCAGCGCCTGGTACTGGAGCAGAAGGCCCCGGCTGAGGGGGTTGGCAGAATCTGGAAGCTATTACAACCAGGAGAGGTGACTTGTCTGAGGGCTTCTGTCAAGCTCACATGGAAGCAGTCAGGCCCCTTCATTGTCTTCGAACCAGGCCCACAGGAAAGACAGAACAGGATTGAAGTAATCCCCGAAGTGATCCCATTGAAGGCCCTACAGAAAAGCCATGGGAGGGTTTCAGTGAGTATCAGGAACACTGCTAATACACCAGTGAAGGTGCCAGCAAGAATGCTGTTGGGCCAGGTGAATCCAGCCCCGTCTGAATTGAAGAAAGAAGAAAGGGGTGAAGTCACCATAGAGAAGCTCTGTTCTGAAGACATGGCCCGCCCACCAGAATGGAGAAAAAGGGCCAAAGCTCAACTTACAAGATGGGAGAAGATCTTCTCTAAAGATGAGTGTGATGTGGGGTGTGCAAGGAGTGCCACTCACAAGATACGCTTATAAGAAGATAAGTCCTTTAGAGAGAGAGTTCGACGGGTCCCACTGGGTGACTTAGAAGACTTGCGGGAACAGTTGGCAGAGCTTAAGAGGACGGGGATTATTCGAGAATCCAGGAGCCCTTACGCTTCTCCAATAGTGGTAGTCCGAAAGAAGAATGGGTCGCTGAGACTGTGTATCGACTACAGAACACTAAACAGAAGGACCATCCCGGATCAATACACCACTCCCCGAATTGAAGACGCCCTGCAGTCCTGCAGAGTCTGTCAGGAGCCAGGTGGTTCAGTGTAATGGATCTAAAAAAGTGGATATTACCAAATCCCTATGCACCCTGAGGATCGGGAGAAGACAGCATTCATCACCCCTGTGGGGTTCTTTGAGTTCAACCGTATGCCTCAAGGGTTATCAGTAGCCCTCGCCACTTTCCAAAGGCTGATGGAGAGAAAAGTCGGGGACATGAATTTAATAGAGGTACTGGTGTACTTGGACGACGTCATTGTGTTCGGGAGAACCCAAGAAGAGCATGAAGAGAGGCTGGAGAAGGTCCTAAAGAGGCTCAGTGAAGAGGGCCTGAAACTCTCCCCAGAGAAGTGTCAATTTTACCAGTCCTCAGTCCATTACCTGGGCCACATCGTTTCTGCAGAAGGTGTGGCCACGGACCCAGAGAAGCTGGATGCCATCACCTCTTGGCCGAGGCCTACAAACGTGACCAAGCTTCGGTCATTCCTGGGGTTCTGTTCTTACTACAGAAGATTTGTAGAAGGATTCGCCAAGATTGCCAGACCCCTAAACAAGTTACTCAGAAACGAAGGGGAAGATGATGTTCCAGAACTGGTTAAACCAGTGAAACTCACCATGGGACCCCGAAAGCCCAAAGAGTCGATCCAGGACCAGTGGACCATGAAGTGTGAGGAGGCCTTCATCCAACTGAAGAAGAGCTTCACCACTGCCCCTGTGTTGGCCTATGCAGACCCCATGAAACCTTACGAGTTACATGTTGATGCCAGCCAAGATGGACTGGGTGGGGTACTGTACCAGGAACATGATGGTTCCCTAAGACCCGTTGCATATGTAAGTAGGAGTCTGATACCTGCTGAGAAGAATTACCCCACCCACAAGCTTGAATTCCTGGCCTTGAAGTGGGCAGTGGTAGACAAACTGAGAGACTACCTATATGGGGCAGAGTTTGTGGTGAAAACAGATAATAACCCGCTCACCTTCCTTCTGACCACTGCCAAGTTGGTTGCAACGGGACACCGGTAGCTGGCTGCCCTTTCAAGCTTCACCTTCAGCTTGAAGTACTGACCTGGAGTGGGAAATAGGGATGTGGATGCCCTGTCCAGGAGGTCTCATACCCCCACGACCCTACCGAAGAATGGGCCCAACTAGACCCAGAGAGAGTGCGAGCCCTATACCAGGGGACAGAACTTCAAGCCAGAGGTGGGTCAAGAGCTGAAGAAATTGGGATCTCAGCTGTTGGAGTACCAAAGTGCTATTGCAGTGTGACCCAGGTCGAAGGGGAGGGCTTGCTCAAGCTGTCCAAAAAGGATTTGAGAAAGGAGCAAGAAAAAGACCCTTTAAGGAAACTCCTGATGAAGGCCCTGGAAAGCCAGCGTCCCGAGATGCTTGAAACAGACTCCCCAAGAGAAGCCCGACTGTTGCGCAGGGAGTGGGATCAGCTACACATACATCAAGGGGTGGTCTACCGAAGGGGCCCCTGTGACAACTCAGAAGAGAAGTGGCAGCTGTTTCTACCAGCCAAATATCGGGAAGCGGTCCTGCCTGCCCTCCATGACAACCATGGTCACCTAGGGCCCGAATTGACTTTTCACCTTGTGAGGGATAGGTTCTATTGGCCCTGCATGTGGGCTGAAGTGGAAGGATATTGCCATTCCTGTGTCCGATGCATTCAAAGGAAGACCTTGCCAAGTTAAGCAGCCCCAATGGGCCATCTGCAAAGTCAGGGACCTATGGAACTGGTGTGCATTGACTTCCTTTGCCTGGAGCCTGATCTGAGTGGTCAAGGGAATGTCTTGGTGATAACAGATCACTTTACCAGATATGCTCAAGCATTCCCAACAAAAGACCAGAAGGCCTCAACAGTAGCCAAAGTACTGGTAGAAATTTTTTTTTGTGCACTATGGTCTACCCCAACGCCTTCATTCAGATCAGAGCAGAGACTTTGAAAGCAGGTTAATAAGGAAGTTGTTAGACCTGTTAGGCATCCAGAAGACCAGGACAACCCCTTACCACCCACAAGGAGATGCTCAGCCTGAACGGTTTAACCGGACTCTCTTGGATATGTTGGGGACTTTGAGTTCAGAGAAGAAGCAGCACTGGAGCAAACATGTAGCTGCCATAGTACATGCCTATAATAGCACTGCCAGTGATGTCACCGGGTATTCCCCATACCGTTTGATGTTTGGGCGGGAGGCTCGGTTTCCAGTGGACTTGGCCTTTGGCATATCGCTGGATCATACCTCCGCAGCGTCCCACAAGGGGTATGTAGACCGATTGAGGAAGAGTCTGAAAACTGCTTTTGAAAAGGCCCAAGCAGCATCTGATCAACGGAGGCTGAGAAATAAAAATAGGATTTTTATAACAGCTTACCTGTAAAATCCTTTTCTTGGAGTACATCACGGGACACAGAGCGACATAGTCATTACTAATGGGTTATATAGTTAGGCCTCGTACACACGGCCGAGATTCTCGTTGAGAAAAACATGTCGTTTTTTTCGACGAGATTCTTGGACAAGAAACTTGTCCCGGCCGAGTGTACACACGCTCGTTTCAAAGAACCCGCGGTTCTTTGAAAGGAGTGTACGCGGTGACGTCATCGACTACGTCGAGCATGCGCTCGTCATATTCGATGCCGTCGCCGCCATCTTGGTATACCCTACGTATGCCTAGGAAGCTACCGCGCATGCGTCAAATTCATTTCGAACATGCGCGGGCTTCCGGGCGGACAGGTAAGTGTACACACACTCACTTTTCTCGTCGAGAAACACGCCGAGGAGAATCTCGACGAGAAAATAGAGAGCAGGTTGGCCTCGTACACACGACCGATTTTCTCGTCGTAAACAGTCAAGAAAAGTGCCGCGAGAGTTTTTTTGTCTAGAAAAACGTTCGTGTGTATGGTTTTACGACGAGAAACTTGACGAGAATCTCGACGAGAAAATAGAGAACCTGCTCTCTATTTTCTCGTCAGGAGTCCAGATTTCCTCGTCGTGTTTCTCGTCGGCCTGTTTTGTGACGAGAAAATGATTCGTGTGTATGCTTTTACGACTCTTCCAAAAGTGCGCATGCTCACAAGCAACTATGAGACGGGAGCGCATCTTCTGGTAAAACAAGCCTTCATAATGGAGAGAGCACATTCGTCACGCTCATAAATATTTCATCGTTTAAATGTTCTGCATTGAATTCTTCGTTAGAATGTTACATTAATCAAAACGAGAGACCTTCTTTTGCTGCTGATATTCACACAGAGTTATGCCTTATTTTTAACCTTTTTCATGCTGCTCTTTATAAGATTTATGTGTATTATATCGTGCAAGTTTTTAGGAATAATTTAAATGGTTAGATTTTTCAAAATGATGTTAATTATAATTTCTCAATGTTTTGATAGCGATCTCCCATTTAATTTTCTAATCTATATTTTTAAAATTTCACACCATGTTTTTGAGCTAATCAGATTTAGTTATTCTTTTGGGGGGGTGATATCTGTGCCTTTTATTGTCAGTCAAATGTATCTGCTTACTCCAAAGCTTGTTTTTTTTTATTTAAAAATACACATAGTCAAGTATGAACTTAAACAAAAAACACATTTATTCATGTTTATAAATTAAATAAAGAGAAGGCAGCGCTGGAGAAGCTGCTGCCATTTGTGCATCCCAGGGACCCCAGAGCACACAGCAACCCTGTGTGGACACTAAAATTGGGAGCTTGAGAAGGCCCACATTTCAGAACACAATCTGATGCTGGCCTCCCAGAGGTCAGGAACAGCAGCAGGTGAGATATATGTCCCAAGTGTGTGGTACTACAGATAGCAGAACAGGTGTCTGGGATTATGAGGCCCAGAGCCTGGGGGGAGATGCCTGTGGTGAACTTCAAGTCCTGAAGACTTCTCCCTGTCGCCAGGTAACGCAACGTGGCGATGAGCCTCTGCTCAGCACTGATGGCTTCCCGCATAACGGTGTCCTTCCTGGTAATATAGGGGGACACCAAAGCCAACAGTTCCTGAAAAACGGGGTCAGACATCCTCAGAAAATTCCTGTAGTCCTCAGGATTATTCTCGACGATCTCCCGCAGCAGAGGCATGTGGCAGAATTGGTCCCGCTGGAGCAACCAATTCTTGGTCCATGAACTCCTCCTCACACCATTCATGGACTGGTCTTGGTCCAAAACAAGCAGACCAACACCAAGCGCACGCACAGCACGAACTCGACGACGAGAACGTCCAGGCGACATGGCTAGGAAACGGTCGTCTAATCAGAACGTACAGAACAGAACGCACTTTAGAACAGCAAGGCCTATGAATAACGAACTGAAATTCAGAAACGAACAGGCAAGAACGCACTGTAAAACAGATACGACCTGCCTAGACGCCCTGAAAGTCAAGATACGAACCCACAAGCACAAACTGAACGGCAGAAAACGATCTGAAAAGTACGAAGACTGAAAAGCGCGAATCGTCTCTTCCCAAACTTTTACTTCACACGCGGTAACACGAGATCAGCAAAAGCAGCCCAAGGGGTGGCGCCAAGAAAAAAGATCTTCCCCTTTATAGTGCCGTCGTACGTGCTGGACGTGAGCGCAGAGAACCACGAGGAAATTGGGAAATGACAGTGTGTACGCATAGAAAGCTTGACGAGAAAATCGACAAGCTTAACAAGAATCTCGTCGAAAAAAACGACGTGTTTTTTACGACGAGAAAATCGGTCGTGTGTACGAGGCCGTTCTCTATTTTCTCGTCGAGGTTTCTTGTCGGTTTTCTCGACGAGAAACATGCTAGCAGCGTACACACGACCGATTTACTCGGCAAGACCTCTCTGCCAGCAAGTTTCTTGCTGGTTCTTGCCGAGAAAATCGGTCGTGTGTACGAGGCCTTACCGTCAGGTGCTGGCACTGGCAACTTCCAAAACCGGAAGTACCCTCCCCTATATAAGCCCCTCCCATCCGGGAGCACCTCAGTTTTGTAGCAAAGCAATAAGTGTCCCCAAAGAGGGGCGGGAGCTCTGTGTCCCGTGATGTACTCCAAGAAAAGGATTTTACAGGTAAGCTGTTATAAAAATCCTATTTTCTTTCTCGTACATCACGGGACACAGAGCGACATAGTCATTACTAATGGGATGTCCTAAAGCAATGCCAAATGAGGGGGGGGATACACCATATATAAGCTGAGCGCTATCAGACATGAGGATCTTTTGCGGCCTGCAACACACTGCGCCCAAAGGCGACATCCTCCTGACTTCTAACGTCCACCTGGTAGAACCTAGTAAACGTGTGTACTGAAGACCATGTTGCGGCCTTACAGACTTGAGCCAGGGAGGCCTGGTGATGCACTGCCCATGAAGTTCCAACTGCTCTCGTGGAGTGCGCCCTAACTTTGAACGGAGGCGGTCTACTTCTCAAGCTATAGGCTTGTATTATGACCTGTCAAATCCACTTGGCTAAAGTAGATTTTGACGCTGCCTGACCCTTTCTGGGGCCTTCCGGCAGAATAAACAAAGTATCCGTTCTGCGAATCTGAGCAGTGGCTTTTAGATAAGCTTTAACTGCTCTTACTACATCCAAAGAATGCAATAACTTTTCCTCTACCGAAGTAGGCTTGGGGAAAAAAGAAGGAAGAACCACATCTTGGTTCAAATGAAAACTCGATACCACCTTAGGAAGAAAGGCTGGATGAGGACGTAACACTACTCTGTCCTTATGGATAACCAGATATGGCTCCTTACAGGACATAGCTGCTAATTCCGATACTCTTTTAGCCGAACAAATGGCTACTAGAAAAATCAATTTCCTGGTGAGAAGCACTAAGGAAATATGCTGTAATGGTTCAAATGGTTGTTTCTGTAGAACCGACAGAACCAAGTTTAGATCCCATGGACATATGGGAATATTAACCGGAGGACTAATACGCATCACTCCTTGTATAAAGGCTTTGACTAGTGAATGCGAAGCCAAGGGCCTTTGAAAAAATATTGACAAGGCCGAAATCTGACCTTTGATAGTACTCAAGGCAAGCTTCCTATCTACAGCCCATTGTAGGAAGTCCAGAATTCTACCTATTACGTATTTACGTGGATGCCATTTCCTGGCCTCACACCAGGCGATGTACGCCTTCCAGATTCTATAGTAGATCTGCCTGGATACCGGTTTCCTGGCATTGATCATGGTAGACACCACAGCATTAGAGAGCCCTCTCCTTTTTAGAATGTGGGCTTCAATAGCCAGGCCGTCAAACCTAGGGCTGGTAAGGAAGGGTGGTATATCGGTCCCTGCGAAAGCAGGTCCGGACGATGTGGGAGGGTCCAAGGACTCCCCACAGACATTTTTACAATCTCCGCGTACCATGCTCTTCGGGGCCACGCTGGAGCCACCAGAATCACTGGTTTCTTTTCTACCCTGATTCTGCGGAGTAATCGAGGTAACAATTGTGGCGGTGGGAATGCATATATCAGCTTGAACTGATCCCAAGGGAACACTAGGGCATCCGAGCCGCACGCTAGGGGATCCCTTGTCCAAGAGACAAACCTGTCCACTTTCGTGTTGAACCTGGATGCTAGCAGATCTACATCCGGTGTTCCCCACCGCTGACATATTGTCCAGAAAACCTCGGGATGAAGGGACCATTCCCCTGGGCATAATTGTTGGCGACTTAGAAAGTCCGCCTTCCAATTCTCCACCCCTGGAATGAATACCGCAGATATGGCTGGGACATATCTTTCTGCCCATCTCAGGATGTAATTTACTTCCCTTTGGGCTGCACGACTCCTGGTGCCCCCCTGACGATTGATATATGCCACTGCTGTGGCATTGTCTGACTGAACTCTGACAGGGGACCCTTGGAGTTTGGATGTCCATGCTACTAGGGCATACCGGGCTGCTCGTATCTCTAAGAGATTGATGGGCAGGGCCTTTTCCGCATCCGACCATCTGCCCTGGAGAGACCATTGCTCCAGTACTGCTCCCCAGCCTAAAAGGCTGGCATCTGTAGTGACCACCTTCCAAGAAATCGGACTGAAGGATTTCCCTCTTTCCAGATTCCGGGGAACCAACCACCAACGGAGGCTTCTGCGAACGGAAGGGGACAAGGACATTGGTACGTCCAGAGCCTGAACTTTTTTGTTCCAGGCTGACAGTATGGCCCTTTGCAACTTCCTTGAATGGAATTGACCGTAGGGTACTGCTTCGAATGATGCCACCATTTTTCCCAGCAGCCTCATGCACAGGCGTATGGATGGCTGTCTTTTTGAACCCACTAAGTGGATCAAATCTCTCAAAGACGACCCCTTTTCTCGAGGCAAGAAAATTTTTCTCTGGTCTGAATCCAGCCTTAGCCCCAAGTATTCCAGACTTTTGACTGGTTTTAGGGCTGACTTGTCTCGGTTGATAATCCAACCGTGATATTCCAGATACTTGATTGTCTCGTGAACAACCACTTCTAGTTTTTCCACTGAGTGGTCTATCAGCAACAAGTCGTCTAGATATGCCATTATCGTTACACCTCGTGTTCTTAGATTGGCCAATAATGGGGCCAGAATTTTTGTGAACACTCTTGGTGCTGTGGCCAGACCGAAGGGTAAGGCTCTGAACTGAAAATGGCGCCCTTCTATCGCAAAGCGTAGAAATTTTTGGTGGGCTGGAAAGATGGGGATGTGCAAATACGCATCTTTGATGTCGATCGAGGCTAACCATTCCTCCCCTTGTAGGGCAGTGGCTACCGATCGGATCGACTCCATCCGGAAAGTCCTGATATGTAGGAATTTGTTTAGCCCTTTTAGATTTAATATGGGCCTCACGTCCCCGTTTGGCTTCGGAACTGTAAAGAGGTTTGAGTAAAACCCGAACCCCCATTCTTCCAGGGGGACCTCTATAATTACTGCTTGAAGCAATAATTGTTCCAGTGCCAACAGGAGGGATCCTCTCTTCTGGGGATCCCTTGGCACGTTCGACCTTATAAAGCGGGAAGGAGGGGAGTTTTTTAACTCCAATTTGTATCCCAGATTTACTGCGGAGAGCACCCATCTGTCTCGGATCGTGTCCCGCCAGGTTTCTGTGAACAACTGAAGTCTTCCCCCCACCCGATTGGGTGGGGGCAACCCTTCATGCATTTGACTTTGGGGGAGGTTTTGTACCTCTCCTGCTCCAGGGCTTCTTGTTACCCTGCAACTGTCCCTGATTTTTACCTCCGGGATTTGACCGGGGAGGCCGTCGGAACTGTTTCACAGCCGATGTCCTAGGGACTGGAGAAGCCGGCCTCTTAAAAGAGGGACCTCTAACTCTATTTTTGACCGGCAAGAGTGTACTTTTACCGCTGGAAATTCTCTGGATATACTTGTCCAGGTCTTCCCCGAATAAGCGCTCCCCATGAAATGGGAAGCTGACCAGCAATTTTTTACAGGGAGCTTCAGCAGACCAGTTTTTGAGCCATAGAAGCCTGCGCATATGTACTACAGACAGCGTAAGGCGGGAGGCCTGATGGATTGAATCCTTTATAGCGTCCACCGCAAAGCATAAGGCTCTAGGTAGATCAGCTAGAGCAAGAGCCTGCTGATCTGGCACGTCCCTTAAGACCTGTTTCAACTGATCCTTCACTGCTTGGCAGACCCCTATAGCTGCCACTGCTGGTTGTGTCACCAATCCTGCTGTAGAAAAAACAGATTTCAATAAGGACTCCAATTTTTTATCTATTGGGTCCTTGAACATTTGGACATTTTCCACCGGACATGTCAGTGATTTATTCACACAAGAGATGGCTGCGTCCACTGTAGGGACCTTCCATTTTCTGACGAACTTATCCTCCATAGGATAGACCACCGGAAATCTCTTGGGGGGAGTAAATATTTTGTCAGGATGCTCCCAATCCTGGTAAATGAGCCCCTCCAGTAAAGGATGGATCGGAAAAGAACAAACAGTCTGGGGAGCTTTTAGCGACCCCAACGAGGAGACAGAAGAGGAGGATGGCTCCGCAAGTGGCATTTTAAATGCTGATCGGACCATATTAGTCAGGGACTGCACCCATAACCTCTCAGCATGTGATGCTGAGAACGGCTCCTCCACTGTTGATTCCTCTACAACTGAATCAACCTCATCCTGATCCCCCTCAGGTAGGTCGTTCTCTGTATGGGACTGTTGCTCTGTTAACAGGCACTCTGAGGGAGGAGACGGAGATCGAGCGCTTTTCTCCTGTGACAGGGAAGCAGCAATTAGTGCTGACAATCTCTCTTCCAGCCCTCCCAGAGCTGAGGAAAAAACCTCCTCTGTTACATACACAGGAGCAGGTGAACTGGGGACAGCCACAGTACCAGGTACTCCTGGGGGTGCCCTACGGTCACTAACCTCTGATTCTTCAGGGGAGACTGGTGCAGCCAAAGCATGCCCAAGATCCTCAGAGCCCGATGGAGACCCCCTATTCCTCCTGGAATTTCTAGTCCCGGAGTTTTTAGACGGCATATTCCTAAGCCACAAAGCTGAGGTATTCCAGCCGAAAATACACCAGTTACTGATAATAGTCTAGCATAAATGCTGCTATAATAAACAGTTGGTGTCTACTAATGTGCCTTTCTAGGGGATGCCTGTATCAACCGCTTGCTGTATGCCTTTAAATGTTGCCAGCTCTGTCTCTGTACTTCATAGCCAGCTTACTGCAATAATGTGGCTTTTTAAAAACCTGCTGGGACGCCCGCACATGCGCAGAAGCGCTGCGGCGCGCACAGAGCGTCATCCCCCAGGCCCCGCCCCTTTTTCCGGCCACCTCTATATATAGAGGCGCGTGCACGCGCGCGGCCACGTGCGCCTCGGCGCTAATTTTCAAACATGGAAACCAGGGACAGGAGCCAGGGCCCCCTTTGCCGCAGGCCGGGGGATAGACGAACACTGCAACATGGCAGAGGAAACAGTTTCCTGTAGGAGAACTCACCAGCTGCCTGGACTTTGCTCTCTGAGAAGAAACTAGTCCATATGACAAGAAAAACATTCCACAGCGGCCTCTAGTGGACAAACACAGGTACCGCAGTTTAATATACTAAACATATATAAAAAAACATTCTTTTTTTTTTTTTTTTTTTTTTTTTCTTGACCACCATTAAAAATTATTACATTTTTTTTAGTAGTTACAGGCATGCACAGATATTAGCGGGAATACCGTTAGGTAACAGACAGAAAGACAAATTAGGCTTGGGGGTCCCCCAATAGAACCAAGTTCCTGGGGGCCCCCACTTACCTGTTCCCCGCCGCAGGACTTTGTTTGGTCCACAAAAGCCCAAACTTCACCTATCACGGCAGGCATTGTAATCAAACCTTCAGGGACCGGGTTCCCAAGGATTCCACTCCCCTGGACCTGTATAGCACCCTGCACAGAAAACATCTTGGTCGTGGGTATGACCAGAGCTCTGGATCCCAGGGTCCAGCTCTCCTAAGAGAAGCATTACAGGCAGAACCTTGCTCTTCTCTGCAAGGCCCGGGTACCGACCGTTTAGCTATGAAGCTTTTTTGGTCGGATCCGGAATAGCTTACTGAGGCCCAAAAGAACCTGTACGCAAGCTCAGTGAAAAACACATGTTTCTTCTTGGCCAACACCTTAGACACTGGCAAAAAACTGAGGTGCTCCCGGATGGGAGGGGCTTATATAGGGGAGGGTACTTCCGGTTTTGGAAGTTGCCAGTGCCAGCACCTGACGGTAACTATATAACCCATTAGTAATGACTATGTCGCTCTGTGTCCCGTGATGTACGAGAAAGAAATAAACTTTGACCTAAGAGTCAGAATTCAAATCCCAACCTTATGTTACCTGCAAGAAGCTGCCAGACCTTCCAGTGTACCAGATTAGGCCAGAAGGAAGTGTGGGACCGTTAAAGAGCTGGCACAGGAATCACTTGTTGCCCCTCTCCGAAGCAGTTCGCATGCCATCAGACTCACAGGAAACCCCTTCAACTTCTCAAGGTTTCAGACCCATCACCAGATCTCACAGTGCTTCCAGATGTGGGAGATGGAGACTCTGACAATGAAGGTCAAGAGGATGAAGAAGCAGAATCTGACTGGTTGTGGTCATCCCACTTGCCAGAACCCATGACCACCTCCCAAACCTCATCCAAAACAGTTGACAATGGAACTTTCGGGCAGAAGCTCCTGAATTTTTGCCCTCAAACATTCTCATTGAGGAGGTAGCTGATGACTCAGACTCTTTGTCAACGGAAGACCCAGAAGAAGGGTCGTTGTCTCTGTCTGAAGGAGAACCGGACGCTCCTGAAGTTGTGGAGCCCAACATGTCTGAGCTAGATGAGGAAGCCCCTGAAGAGCTTCTAGAAACAGCCAGCCCCAATGTCCTTGAGAATAAGATACCTAAGGAGCAGAGGGAAAGAAGAGTAATTCACCCCCCGAAAAGACTGACGTACGACCAATTGAGTGAATGCTCTGAGGAGGCCATCATCACTTCTAAGAGAACCATTAATCAGTCTAGCTCTTCCACTCCAGATTCAGTGGAAGACAACCCCAGCTCACTCCCTGGCACATCTGAAACAGACACCCAGGTGTCGGTAGTCTGTAGACAGGACAACCTCCCTCCCTGTGATAATTGGTGAGATGTTCCTCTGTCAGCTCTGTGTTATGATATGATCTGTTTAAGTTTAAATCCTGCTTATGAAAAGGCGAGTTGTTTATTGTCATGCATAAACTAATACATTTCTCCGCAGGTATTGCCAAAGTATGTGTTAGGCTACATACTGTTGTCCTCTTTGGGGACCAAAGACTTTAAGTGGGGGGAGTGTGTAGCAAGATTCCCATATGCTATGTAGGTTTTGACATTTAAAAGAAGGAATCCAGCTACCTCCGGTGGTATAAGTGTTACAATGCAACTAATGCGCATGTTATAGTTTAATGCACTCTGGAACAAATAGCAGCAAGGAGAAAAGACTCCGTTACTTTTAGTAGAGGACAGACTACATTACCCAGAGTACAGCTGTGTTACCAGGGTGCACTGCAATGCCGCAAAGCCTTCTGGACAGACTATTTAAACCAAGGGAGGGGCCATGTTCGCTCTTTCTGGATCCAGCTCTCAACCAAGCAGGAAGCTGGCATGGAGACCTGCTTCCTGAGTGTTAGGCCAGAAGCCTGGGCCTAAATTACGCGAGTGCCCTGAGTGATTTCCAGTAGAGGATCGTCCACGTCGTCCTGTGATTGCCCAGCAGAGACCGGAGTCGTCCATCATCATCACCTTACGCTGTTAGTGACGAAGGCCGGAGACTGCAGCAGAAGCGTGGAGATCGAGTGACCGGGACAAGCCAGAGGAGACTATCCGATGTCAGGGTCACCTGTGGCCAGGTGACAGATGCACACCGTAGGGGGACAGGAGTGCACCGCGAGGTAGTGAACCCTATGGCTGGCTTCTGTGGATAGGAAACTGGGTGGTTGTGGAAAGCGGGACCAGAGGAGCACAACCGGGATCCCAACGGAAGCGAGAGCCAAGATTCCCCAGGGCGCGGAGTCTAAGACCCAGCTGGTCTTCTCCAGGGCCTCTAGTGGTGAGGATGTTACGCTGCAGGCTGGGACCAGGTCGCGGCCCCTGGAGTTTCCTAGCTCACGCCCCGTAGGATAAGGGGAAGCAGCAGCACACGATAGAGAGAACCGAATAACAAGCCGAAGGTCAGGGGCCACAAGCAGACAAGGATAACGAAGAACGAGCCGAAGGTCAAGGGTCACGAGCAGACAGGGATGGTCGGGGACAAGCCAATAACGTAACAGAGAGACAGACGTAGCACACGGCAGGCAGGAACCCAAACACACAATGCCTAACAAACACGTTGATCAGCAAAGCAGGCTTGCAGTGCACAGGTTAATATAGTGTTCAGTGATAGGGCCTGGGGTGGAGTCAGGCTGGGAGGAGATTATAAAGGAAGCCAGGTGAAGGAGGTCTGGTCTCTAGATGAACACATGAGGAGGAAGGTAAGATGGCAGACAGACATTAATGCATATCCATGACAGTACCCTCCCTCTTACGAGGCCTCCCCCTTCCCCGCCTGGGCCCAGGTTTAGAGGGAAACTTCAGATGAAACTCCTTTAACAGACGAGGTGCAAAGACCTCAGATGCAGTGATCCAAGACCTCTCCTCAGGACCAAACCCTTTCCAATGAACGAGGTACTGAAGAACGCCTTTACAGAGTCGGGAGTCCAGAATTTGACTGATCTCGTACTCCTGATTATCCTCAGAGACAGGCGCCACGGTAGGAAGAGGACGAGAGAATTTATTGAGGACTAAAGGCTTTAGAAGAGCAACATGAAAGGAGTTAGTGATTTTAAGGCTCTTAGGAATCTGGAGTTTGAAACAAACCGGATTCAGTTTAGCAGTTACCGTGTATGGACCGATGAATCGTGGAGCAAACTTCAGAGAAGGAACTCGGAGCTTGATGTTCCTGGTAGAGAGCCAGACTTTGTCCCCTGGCTGAAGAGAAGGCGGTTTACGCCTGCGGCGGTCGGCAAAGCTTTTGAATTTTTCAGCAGCTGCCCGGAGGGAATCATGAACGTGACCCCAAACGGAATTGAGAGACTCCTGAACCGAAGCCAAAGCTGGAATGTCTGGAGAACAGATCATAGGAAGAGGAAGTTGAGGGTGTTTTCCATAAACTGTGAAAAAGGGTGTCTTCTGCGAACTGGTATTCACATGATTGTTATGGGAGAATTCTGCCCACGGGAGTAGAGAGGACCAATCGTCATGGTGAGAAGACACAAAGGTGCGAAGAAAGACCTCTAACTCCTGATTAACCCTCTCAGTCTGTCCATTGGATTGGGGATGGTAAGAAGAAGAAAAATCCAAGACAATATTGAGGGATTTGCAAAAGGCTCTCCAAAAACGAGACGTGAATTGGACTCCCCTGTCGGAAACAATATGAGAAGGGACCCCATGTAGGCGGAGAATTTCTCGAATGAAAATGGGAACCAAGGCAGGGGCAGAAGGAAGACCAGGAAGAGGAACAAAATGAGCCATCTTGGAGAATCGATCGATTACCACCCAAATGACTGTATTATTCTCAGACAGTGGGAGATCGGTGATAAAATCCATGGCAATATGGGCCCAGGGTTCCTTAGGAATAGGCAAGGGCATGAGGAGACCAGCAGGAGCTTGTGTGGAGGATTTGGACTGAGCACAGACATGACAAGCTTTAACGTAGTCTTTGACGTCTGAGCGGAGATTAGGCCACCAGTAGTGACGACTGATGAGTAGGAAGGATCGGAGGAATCCAGAATGCCCTGCCACCTTGGAATCATGTCCCCAACGAAGGATCTTAGCTCTCAGCCCAGTGGGGACAAAGGTCTTACCAGGCGGAATTTTAGACTTCAGGGTGGTAGAGTGGGCAACAATGCATGAGGTGGGAATGATCGGCTCAGGTTCAGGGGCGGACTCCTCGTCCAAAGTGTCAAATGACCTAGAGAGCGCATCAGCCCGACCGTTGCAGGAACCAGGTTTGTAGGTAATCGTGAAATTAAAACGGGCAAAGAAGAGACTCCACCTGGCCTGTCTAGGATTCAGACGTTTAGCATTCTGTAGATACTGTAAATTCTTGTGATCGGTAAAGATCGTTATGGAGTGAGGGGAACCCTCCAAGAGATGACGCCACTCCTCTAACGCCAATTTAATTGCGAGAAGTTCCCGATCACCGATGGCATAATTCCTCTCTGCCTGAGAAAATTTTTTGGAGAAGAACGCACATGGTTGGCGTCTCTTCTCAAAGATTTGAAGAAGCACAGCTCCCACCCCCATTGAGGAAGCGTCCACTTCAATAAAAAATGCATTCCCAGGATTTGGTCTCCTCAAGAGGGGGCCAGAAACAAAGGCCTGTTTCAGGTTGTGAAATGCAGAGACAGCTTCGGGAGGCCAGTCTCTGGCATTCACACCCTTCTTGGTCAAAGCGATAATAGGCGCGGCAATGGAAGAGTAATTCCTTATGAACTGCCTATAATAATTAGTGAAGCCAAGAAAGCGCTGTGTGGCCTTGAGGCTAGCAGGAAGAGGCCAGTTGGTGATAGCCAAGACCTTCCCAGGGTCCATACGAAGCCCCGAACATGAGACAAAGCACCCCAAAAACAGGACCTCAGAACATTCAAAGGAACATTTCTCCAGCTTGGCATAGAGATTGTTCTCTCTAAGACGTTGAAGTACAGTGCGGACATGGTTTCTGTGGACGAGCAGATTTTCAGAAAAGATCAGAATGTCATCCAGATAGATGACAACAAACTGGTACAGCAGATCTCTGAAGATTTCATTGACAAAGTTTTGAAACACGGCTGGAGCATTACACAGACCAAAAGGCATCACCAGATATTCGTAATGCCCGTCTCTAGTGTTAAATGCAGTCTTCCATTCGTCACCCTCCCGTATTCGAATGAGATTGTACGCGCCTCTGAGATCCAACTTGGTGAAAATGGAGGCACCCTTCAACCTATCGAATAGCTCAGATATTAAGGGTAAGGGGTATCGATTTTTAATAGTAACCGCATTTAAACCCCGATAATCGATGCAGGGTCTTAAGGTACCATCCTTTTTGGCAACAAAAAAGAACCCTGCCCCTGCAGGCGATGAGGATTTCCGGATGAACCCTCTCTCCAGATTCTCTGCTACATACTCCGACATGGCCTGGGTCTCTGGGATGGACAGAGGGTAGGTACGACCCCTGGGTAGAGTTGCTCCGGGGACAAGATCAATAGCACAGTCAAAAGACCTGTGGGGAGGAAGCACCTCAGCTGATTTTTTACAGAACACATCCCGGTAATCGCTGTATGCGGCGGGAAGATCAGAAGAAACAGAAGTGGCAGCAACCGGAAGACTCTCCTTGGGGGTCACCTTGAGAAGACACGACGAGAAACATGAGGAACCCCAGGCCAGGATCTGCCCAGAGACCCAGTCCACATGTGGAGAGTGGAGCTGTAGCCAAGGGAGGCCCAATACAACTGGGGTAGAGGCCTTGGGTAGAATAAGAAAGGATATCCACTCCTGGTGGAGAATCCCTACCGACATCCTAATGGGTAGCGTCTGGAAGCGAATAGGGCCCCCTGGGAGAACAGTGCCATCAATTGCCGAGACTACCAATGGGGTAGTGAGAGGTGAAAGGGTAAGCTTCATAGAAGAAGCAGTTCTCCAATCCATGAAATTGCCGGCAGCCCCGGAATCCAGGTATGCAAGGGTTGACTGAGGAGAAGTGCCTACATGAAGGGACACCGGCAAGAGCAGGCGAGAAGGTGATGTTTCTGGGTCCAATACTCCACCTTCCAAATGTATTAGACCCGAGCGTTTCCCGGACGAAGCGAGCAGGAGTCACGAAAATGACCCTTGCCCCCACAATAGAGGCACAAGCCCAGAGTTCTGCGCCTAGCACGTTCTTCGGGGGTTAGTCTGGTCCGGCCCAGCTGCATAGGTTCTTCAGCAGGTAGAGGATGCTCCACGGAATGAAGGGAGGGGAGCTCAGACTGGCTAGGACCCAGAGAGTGCTGGCGTCTTTTTTCTAAGGACCTCTCTTGAAAACGAATGTCGATCTGGTTGCATAATGAAATTACATCGTCCAGACCGACGGGAATGGCTCTTCCCGCTAATTCGTCTTTCACTCGGTCAGAGAGGCCATGTAAAAAGGTAGCGACCAGGGCCTCATTATTCCAGCTCAATTCAGCTGTGTGGATACGGAACTGAAGAGCATATTGCCCCACTGAACTAGATTCTTGGCGAAGATGTAAGACAGCACTAGCCGCTGAAGAAGCCCGAGCCGGCTCTTCGAAGATATTACGAAAGAGCTTCAAGAATTCGGACAGACTGGAAACCACCGGATCGTTCCTCTCCCACAGGGGGGCAGCCCAGGCCAAAGCTTCACCGGAGAGGAGGGAAATGATATAGGCTACCTTAGCCCGGTCAGATAGGAAGCTTTGAGGCTGAAGCTCAAAATGAATAGTGCATTGGCTGAGAAACCCCCTGCAGGCCTTGGAGTCCCCAGAGAAACGGAACGGAGCTGGCAATCTTAGTGAGTGTGAGGCTGCGACTGGTGCGATAGGTACAGCCGCTGGTAGTACTTGGGGTTGCGGATTCGGGGTTCCCAAGGAGACCTGAAGCTGCTCGAATCGAGAAGCCAGATCCTGGAGGAATCGCATCACCTGGGTCTGATTTGATTCCTGGGTCTCAAGTCTGCGAACTATGCCCTGCAATGGATCATCCGCGGGAAGCGGGATGTCAGCCGGGTTCATGGCTGATCAAACTGTCAGGGTCACCTGTGGCCAGGTGACAGATGCACACCGTAGGGGGACAGGAGTGCACCGCGAGGTAGTGAACCCTATGGCTGGCTTCTGTGGATAGGAAACTGGGTGGTTGTGGAAAGCGGGACCAGAGGAGCACAACCGGGATCCCAACGGAAGCGAGAGCCAAGATTCCCCAGGGCGCGGAGTCTAAGACCCAGCTGGTCTTCTCCAGGGCCTCTAGTGGTGAGGATGTTACGCTGCAGGCTGGGACCAGGTCGCGGCCCCTGGAGTTTCCTAGCTCACGCCCCGTAGGATAAGGGGAAGCAGCAGCACACGATAGAGAGAACCGAATAACAAGCCGAAGGTCAGGGGCCACAAGCAGACAAGGATAACGAAGAACGAGCCGAAGGTCAAGGGTCACGAGCAGACAGGGATGGTCGGGGACAAGCCAATAACGTAACAGAGAGACAGACGTAGCACACGGCAGGCAGGAACCCAAACACACAATGCCTAACAAACACGTTGATCAGCAAAGCAGGCTTGCAGTGCACAGGTTAATATAGTGTTCAGTGATAGGGCCTGGGGTGGAGTCAGGCTGGGAGGAGATTATAAAGGAAGCCAGGTGAAGGAGGTCTGGTCTCTAGATGAACACATGAGGAGGAAGGTAAGATGGCAGACAGACATTAATGCATATCCATGACATCCGCAAGTTGGGCCTGTTTGGTGAGAGGGGAACCTGCCCAGAATTGACTACTACCTTAGAGGAAAGTGACTTAGTTAGTGCCAGCCACACTTCACCTATCACGCCACAGCTTGGGGCCTAGTGTATCTTACGGGAGACTATGTGACTAGAGATTGTCGCATTCGCTATTAGTGGGTGGCAGGCACACGAGTACTCAGGAATATTGTGGATAACTACAGCATCTTGTTGAAACCTTGTGGATTACAAATTACCTTGTGCACCAACGGTGGCTAGCGAAGACTCCATTTGGGAAAGGAACTTTGAGCGGGACTCAGATAGGCTTTGCTTGCCTGTTATAGTGACTGAACACGTGCAAGGTATTACAAGATGGAAAGACTAGTGACCAGCAAAGGTAATAATATTTACAGGTTATTGTGTGATGCATTCTGGATTGTGTCTTCTAACACTCAATAGGTCTCACAATCCTGATTCATATCAGTTGTGCTAAGGGAGGTTTTGAGCCACTTCTAGGGGTTGATAGGCAGGATGTAGACCCAAATCAAATAAACAGCAGCTCTTACGGGGGTAGTGCTACATATATTTTGTTTTTGTTTTGTTTTTTCACATACATACACACACATGTGTGCTTGAGCTTTGGGGGGCACACCCTAATACAATAAGCTGCGTACACCTATGTGCACAGGTCTCTTTAGTTTAACCTCACAGAGGTTGTAATATACGGTTATACACAGTATATATACACATCTCTATTTTTTTTTCATTGATGGCTGTTAGGCTAAGGCTTTTATTGTACCATTTATGATATATTTTACTTTTAATAGCTTTTTCAACCCGCGAGTCCTATCTTTTAAACATCTGTACAATAATGCCAATTTTAATTTAATTTCTAATTGTTTTACCTCGTGTGTATTTATTTTAGATAAATGTACTGTACATTGGTATAATGGTATGTATTGACCATGTAGCATCTGATAATAATATTTCCAAAAATTAACCTATTTTATATTCTGTGTACATGTATGTGTAATGTATGCATGTATATGTACTGCAGGGTTACTCACTGGAAGGCATTATTGTCTGTTGTGAGCAGCCTAACCTGAGTCAGTGAACTCTAATTGTTTTTGTCCTCTCACTACTTTGCATGAACTTACATCAAAGTCCCAGCCAGGGGCGGACTGACCATTCGGGCATTCTGGCACTGACCGAGGGCCCCATGCCACTAGGGGTTCCCATCAGGATTGCCAGCCTCAGTAAAACCAGGGACAAATTGTAAAAATCTGTGTATTTTTACATCTGTCCCCGAAATGTCTGACACCGACATCATGATGTAAAATTTCGGAGACTATTGCTGCTCCGCCCCTCCACTACCTCCTTAGCCAATGGGAACACAGTGTACACGCCCCCTTACCCCGCGCGGCTTCTTTGAATACAGACCAGGAGATTGCCGACAGCTGTAGGAGAGGGAGGCGGGGACACGGCCTGCAGTGTGAGACGGACTTCAGGCTGATTCAAGGTAAGTTAAATGTCAATTTATTCGTGCTTTCTCTGCTGAGGGGGGGGGGAGGCTGTGTTTTCTCTAGCAGAGCTCCTGTCTCTCTCTGAGGCTGTTAGATTGTTTTTCTGTGTGTGAGAAGTGCACTGCTCCTGGGGGAAGGATGTTCTGAACTTCTCCCTTATGCCGCGTACACACGACCGTTTTTCATGACGAGAAAAATGCCATTTTTTTATTTGGTCATTAAAAACGATCGTGTGTGGGCTCCAGAGCATTTTTCACGAAATGGCCATTAAAAATTTGGAACATGCTCTAATTTTTCTCGTCGTTTTTCACGTCGTCGTTTTTCTCCTCATTAAAAATGGCCACGTGTAGGCTTTAACGACGTGAAAAAAACGCGCATGCTCAGAAGCAAGTGATGAGACGGGAACGCTCGTTCTGGTAAAAACTAGTGTTCGTAATGGAGATAGCACATTCGTCACGCTGTAACGGATTGAAGAGCAGGAGGCTGAAAAGCGCGAATCGTCTCTCACCAAACTTTACTAACACAAGGATCAGCAAAAGCAGCCCAAAGTGTGGCGCCATCCGAATGAAACTTCCCCTTTATAGTGCCGTTGTACATTTCGTACGTCACTGCGCTTTGCTCGAGCATTTTTTTTCATGATAGTGTGTAGGCAAGGCAGGCTTGAGAAGAATCACGTAGAGAAAAACTTTTTTTTTTAATGACATTAAAACCGGTCGTGTGTAAGCGGCATTAATCTCTGCTACATCTCCCTGCTGATTACCTGCCCACCAGTACAAAGGCACATCATCCTCATCTCCTGTATTACCACTGAATGTGTCGGTGAGCTGCTGGGGAACTACAAGTCCCAGCATGTCAGGAGATGGGGGCAGCAGCAGTGTGTTCAATTAGGCTGATTTCTAGATGAAAAGTGCTGGTGTGTGTGTGTATACTGTGTGTGTATGTATATGCTTAATGTGTGTGTATGTAGTCTGTGTGTATACTGTGTCTGTATCTGTGCGTGTGTCTGTCTGTATACTGTGTGTGTGTCTGTGTGTATACTGTGTCTGTATACTGTGTGTGTGTCTGTGTGTATACTGTTTGTGTGTCTATGTGTATACTGTGTGTGTGTGTCTGTGTATACTGTGTCGGTATACTGTGTGTGTCCGTGTCTTTATACTGTGTCTGTATACTGTGTGTGTGTCCGTGTCTGTATACTGTCTCTGTATACTGTGTGTGTGTGTCCGTGTCTGTATACTGTCTCTGTATACTGTGTGTGTGTGTGTCCGTGTTTGTATATTGTGTCTGTATACTGTGTGTGTCTGTGTCTGTATATTGTGTCTGTATACTCTGTGTGTGTCTGTGTCTGTATACTGTGTGTGTGTCCGCGTTTGTACATTGTGTTTGTAAACTGTGTGTGTGTGTCCGTGTCTGTATACTGTGTGTCTGTGTCATACTGTGTCTGTGTCCGTGTTTGTATACTGTGTCTGTATACTGTGTGTGTGTCCTTGTCTATATACTGTGTCTGTGTCCGTGTTTGTATACTGTATCTGTATACTGTGTGTGTGTCCGTATACTGTGTCTGTATATTGTGTGTGTGTGTCCGTGTCTGTATACTGTGTTTGTATACTGTGTGTGTGTCCGTGTCTGTATACTGTGTCTGTATACTGTGTGTGTGTGTCCGTGTCTGTATACTGTGTCTGTATACTGTGTGTGTGTCCGTGTCTGTATACTGTGTGTGTGTGTCCGTGTCTGTATACTGTGTGTGTATACTGTGTGTGTGTATCAGTGTCTGTATACTGTGTCTGTATACTGTGTGTGTGTCTGTGTGTATACTGTGTCTGTATACTGTGTGTGTCTGTGTGTATACTGTGTGTGTATACTGTGTCTGTATACTATGTGTGTATACTGTGTGTAAACTGTGTGTGTCTGTGTGTATACTGTGTCTGTATACTGTGTGTGTGTATACTGTGTCTGTATACTGTGTGTATACTGTGTGTGTGTGTGTGTCTGTGTGTATACTGTGTGTGTATACTGTGTCTGTATACTATGTGTGTATACTGTGTGTGTCTGTGTGTATACTGTGTCTGTATGTATACTGTGTGTGTGTATACTGTGTCTGTATACTGTGTGTATACTGTGTGTGTGTCTGTGTGTATACTGTGTATGTATACTGTGTGTGTATACTGTATAATCCATGTGTGCCCACTGCCGCTCAACAGAAATCGCTCTAACAATCCTGTGCTCATGAAAAATGCACTTGTTGCCATTTGGAGCCATCTAATTGGTGAACTGCTGAGCTCGACCTTGGATCCGGCAACAGGTCTGGGTACACACCTGGGCAGTGACATCATGGCACACATCAAGCATGGCTTTTATTCATATGCCTCAATGCCCAATCTGTGGCCAACCACATCAGTTCACTGTTCAGTTGGCTCCATGACTCACTTGCGCAGTTCAGAGCCTGCAACAAGTGGAATTTTTTTAAAGCCTTTACCCGCCAGCTGCCTACCACACCAAGCACTAAGGTGCAAAGGTGTGTGTAAAGGGACACAGATAAAAGGTGACACACTGGGGTGTCTGCCGTAAGGTACTACTCTGGGGGCTCTGCCATAGGGTACCACTGTGGGGGCTCTGCTGTAAGGGGAGATTCTGATGTAAGGGGGGACTAACTCTGCGGACTGTGAATTTATAGGGAGAATGTTGGGACTTTAGTGTAAGGGAGGACTCTGATGCAAGCGTGGCGCTCATCCCGACTGCTGTATTCTATATGTTGTTTTGTTTGTTACTTACTGCTGACCCATGTACTCTTGACATTATACTGTACATAGACCTGACCAAGGTGTTGTCTCAACAGTTGTTGGTTTATAGGCAGTTGAGTGTTTTTCGGCGTTTTGCATTTTTTTGCGTTTTTTTCTGCCGAAAAACGGCACTTTGAACGCAAATTTCTTGCGTTCAGAAAAAAGCCCATTAACTCCACTGCTCATTAAAGCTAAAAAAAATTATGTGTACATGAACACATAGGCTAACATAGAGTGCAGTTAATGGGCTTTTTTAAAAAAAACGCCAAAACGCCAATAAACTGCAGTTTATCAGCTTCTGTGTACATGGAGCCTAAAACAGTTTGTAGCTGCAATGAGCATGAAGAAAAGCTATGGCTGTTTTATATTAATGCTGCTGCACATATGATTTCATTTTCCAACACAAGACAAAACACACGTACAGTCTGAATCTGTTTCATGCTGCATTTTTGCTCTTACTTCCAGCACGACCAAGAAAATGTGGGAAAGGTGCAGTTTGGATGTCGAGTTGACATGAAATAATAAATAGAATATATTAAAACAGGATATGAGAGCTAAATGGATTCATCAGTTTCTAAGGATCTTGTTATGGCCAAAAACATACTCTACTTTAACCACATTTATGGGTTTTGTTTTTATGTAAACACTACAGTGTTTGTGTAGACAAGGTGTAAGACCACGTGTCTCATTTGTCAAAAGGCAAGCCCGGTTTTTGTCACAGAAAGTACATCATGTGTGAGTTTCTAAAATCCAAACTCTTGGTATCTGTGGACAAGCATACTTAAGGTGGTAAAGTTTTAGAGGAAAATAAATAGGATGTACCAACATAAGTGTAAATGATCACTCTATTACCTGCATAACAAAATCACTCTATTACCTGCATAACAAAAGATTGTGATGCAATTGGGGAGATTTACTAAAACTTGAGCATGCAAAATCTGGGGAGGCTCTGCATAGAAACTAATCAGCTTCCAGTTTTTATTGCCAAAGCTTAAAGAGGAAGTAAACTCTGCTTTTTATTTCTTTTTTTTTCAATATTTACAGAGAACAATGTGTCCTCATGTCTAGCACATGGTAATGTTAGTAACTAACGTTTTGCAAGTACCTTTTTGTGGTTCCTGGAATCAGCTGCGCCATCTTTGTTGTTGATTTCTGACTCCCCTGTGCCCTTGTACACTCCCCCTGTGTGACGTCTGCAAGTCACAAGTAGAGAACCAGGAAGCTAGGAAGGGAAAGTATCGCAAGCCTTTCTCACTGTGCCATTCTCAAAGGAAATTACAGACCCGGCACTGCTGTTGTTCAGAAAATGGCACACATAGTGTGCCGCTAATCAGATGACTAAATGTGCATGCTCCAGTTACGAAAAAAAAAATTACAGGACAGATTACAAGAAGACTGTACAAGTAAGTCATGTTTCACAGGCAGAGATGAATAGTGCTAGTTAGGTAGATTAGAATGAGCACAAGTTGTAATGGAGAGTTTTCTTTTTTTCTTCAATACATTTTTATTGGATTTTATAAACTATAACAAATACGTTTGTTGCATTCAATATACAATATTTGTAGTACAAAAATATTGTAAAGGCACATCTTGAAAAGTGTATAAAGGTCTTAATGACCTAGGCCAGCCTACCCCTAATGGGTACATACTGTAGGACTGGGAGGTCACCAAGTAACTCTTTGGTACAGCCCAGAGGCGTTGCTAGGGGGGTGCGGGGGGTGCGGTCCGCCCCCGGGTGACACCCGCTAGAGGGGTGACACCCTCCCTTTTTTTTTTAATTTTTTTTTTTTTTTTTTTTACAGCTGACCCATTCATTGATTAATTTCACCCCGCTGGGCTGGAAGCCTGGAACAACACCTCCAGCGCCGCGGCCGCGCCTGGTGTGTGTCCTCCGGCTCCTTATTCTTCCTATTCCTAAATTCCAATCCTCCTCCCTACCCTACAGAGCCAGCGAGCGACTCAGCCTGTCACATCATCACACTGCACTGTGATGATGTGACGACACGCACTAGCATTGCTAGCCAGGTGCGGGGGGGCGGGCCGCACCCGGGTGACACCCACCAGAGGGGTGACACCCGTGGGTAGCGCAGCGGCACCACACTGACATTGCCCGCTGCCCTGTGCCTTAGGCTCACGCTGCGGCTGTGTCCCTCAGCGGAGCGGAAGGAAGCCGCCGCCCCCTCTGCCTCCTCTATGTTTACATCCACAGAGGAGGAGGAGGAGCCCGCGCTCGAGAGACACACCGCTGTGTGTATCTGCCGCTCTGTTCTGAGGTCTGTAAGGTAAGGGGGGCATCTTTACTGATGGGGGAGGGGGTGTCTGTACTGCTGGGGTCTGCACTAGGGGGAGTTTGCACCAGGGGGGCTGTAACTGAGGGGGTGTCTGTACTGAGGGGGGTCTGGTACCAAGGGGGTGTCTGTACTGAGGGGGGTGTCTGTACTGAGGGGGGTGTCTGTAACTGAGGGGGTGTCTGTACGAGGGGTGTCTGGTACTGTGGGGGGTGTCTGTAACTGAGCAGGGTGTCTGTAACTGAGGAGGTCTGCACTGAGGTGGGGGTGTCTGTACTGATGGAGCGGTCTGTACTGAGGTGGGGGTGTCTGTACTGAGGGGGTGTCTGTACTGAGGGGGGTGTATGTACTGAGGGGGGTGTATGTACTGAGGGGGGTGTCTGTAACTGAGGGGGGTGTCTGTAACTGAGGAGGGGTCTTTAACTGAGGGGGTGTCTGTAACTGAGGCGGTGTCTTAACTGAGGGGTGGTCTGTACGAGGGGGAGTCTGTACGAGGGGGTGTCTGTACTGAGGGGGGTGTCTGTACTGAGGGGGGTGTCTGTACGAGGGGTGTCTGTAACTGAGAGGGTGTCTGTAACTGAGGGGTGGTCTGTACGAGGGGGAGTCTGTACGAGGGGGTGTCTGTTACTGAGGGGGGTGCCTGTACTGAGGGGGGTGTCTGTACGAGGGGTGTCTGTAACTGAGGGGGGGTGTCTGTAACTGAGGGGGTCTGCACTGAGGTGGGGGTGTCTGTACTGATGGAGCGGTCTGCACTGAGGTGGGGGTTCATACTGAGGGAGGCGGGTCTATATTGATGGCGGAGAGTCTGTACTTAGTGGAGCGGGTTTGTACTGAGGGATGGGATCTATACTGTGGGAGTGGGGTCTGTAGTTAGTGGAGGGGGGTCTGTACTGAGGGGGGACTATAGTTGTTGGGGGGTGACACCATTTTTTTTCGCACCGGGTGACACCAACCCTAGTGACGCCACTGGTACAGCCTAAACAACTGGTAGGAAGTAGTAGAAATAGTGAAGGAGGGGGAGGAAAGAGGGGGATAAACAAAAAATAAAGGCTGCCATAAGACATGTTCTACACAAAGTTACTTACAAAAATAAGCAAAGTAATACAAACTGTAAGAAAGAGTTTTAAAGTTTACATTCTTTTAGATAATTGGAGGCTCTGGGATGAGATAGCCACATTTTCCATTTTCTGCCAACGGAGTTGATAGGTTTTTGTAGGCTAGCATTAGTTCTAGTTGGGCTTGAGTATTCAGTCTATTAATGACCGTAGATAGGTTAGGGGCTTCTGTAGACTTCCATAGTGAGGCTATTGTAAGCCTTGAGGCTATTAGTATATGGATTACAATAGTCCTATACATGATGGGGTATTTATCAATGTCTATTCCTAATAGAGCTGAGGCGGGAGTAAGCTTGGAGAGATTTCCTGTGATGTCTGCAATAAAAGATGAAACAGAGTTCCAAAAGCTTTTCAGAGTTTTGCAACTCCAAAGTGTGTGCAAGAGATTTCCCATCTGTTCGTTACATCTCCAACAGGTGTCAGGTGTGGATGGAAAGATTTTGGATAATCTATAAGGGGTTAAATACCACCTATTGACTATCTTTTGAGCACTGTCCCAGTGTTCTACACAAGACGATGATTTATTTATTAATTGAAATGATTTTAACCACTGGTTCAGGGAGAATATTTGGTCTAGGTCTCTCCCACTTCAACATATGTGTGTTTTTGTTAACTAGTTGGGAAGATAGTAAATTATAGAAGAAGGATATACCTTTTCTATTGTCGTCTTTTTGGAGAGAGAAGTTTTCCCATAAGATCGATGGAACTTCTAATATATTATTAGGATTAAAATCCTTTAATCGCTTAAACTTTCCAAGCTTACTCCTGCTGATATCTTTAACGTTTGAAGGTAGATTCACATATAGGTTATACCCCTTATTTATCCATTCGTCAACTGAATGCCTAAGTCTGCAATAGTTAATCATTTCTGTGGGCAGATGGATTTTTTTTTTTTCTATGTCTAGTTTTCGAAAGAATATGTTTTTCAGGCAGTTATTGTAGTTTTGATGCTTATGAGATTGGGAATTATTACCTTAGGAAGTATGGCGTTGGCTATTGCTAGGGCGGATAAGTCAGCATTTTTTGTGGATTCTCGTTCTATATTGAGCCATAATTTATCTTTCTTTGGGGTGAACCAATGTTTCATCTGGTCTAGAATGGATGCAAAGTAATAGTTTTTGACATATGGCAGGTTCATTCCGCCATAGGTGTTACTGGTGGTGAGAATTGAAAATGCGACTCTGGGTTTCTTTTTGTTCCATATAAATTGCTTAAGTTTATTATTCAATTTTGTAAAGAATTTGGCGGGAATTAGTATAGGAAGACATCTGAAAAAATATAGTATTTTGGGTAATGTTTGCATCTTAAATGCAGCTATTTTAATTGGGCTTTTTGAATATGAAGTAAATCTTGGGCAATTTGTTCTAAAAGTGAAGGGAAATTGGCCTCATACATTTTTGTTGGCGGGTATGCGAGTTGAATCCCTAGATATGTTATTGAATTATTATCCCAGTTAAAGTTATATTTTGTACGTAGGGTGTTAATTGTTGGATCTGGTAAGTTCATAGGTAAGATGTAGCATTTGTTCTGATTAATTTTATAGTATGACACCTGTTTACATTTTTCTAATATTGTTTGTACTTCTGGTAAAGAACTCTCAAGCCTCGTACACACGACCGAGAATCTCGTCGTAAAAAAAAACTGTTGTTTTTCTCGACGAGATTCTTGTCAAGCTTGACGAGATTCTTGTCAAGCTTTCCTTGCATACACACTGTCAATTCCAAATCTCGTCGTTGTAAAGCGCGGTCACGGACAACACGTACGACGGCAGTATAAAGGGGAAGTTCGATTCCAATGGCGCCACCCCTTGGGCTGCTTTTGTTGATCTCGTGTTACCGCGTGTTAGTAAAAGTTTGGGGAGAGACGATTCGCGCTTTTCAGTCTTCGTGCTTTCAGTTCGTTTTAGCGTGACGAATGTGCTATCTCCATTACGAACGCTAGTTTTACCAGAAGGAGCGCTCCCGTCTTATACTTGATTCTGAGCATGCGCGATTTTTTAAGACTCGAAAAAGCATACA
The DNA here is from genome assembly GCA_029206835.1 of Rana muscosa. Taxonomy (NCBI): domain Eukaryota; kingdom Metazoa; phylum Chordata; class Amphibia; order Anura; family Ranidae; genus Rana; species Rana muscosa. Next base: position 876,251,873 of record CM055118.1, read on the forward strand.
CACGACCGGTTTTCTGGTTGGGAAACAGGCCGACGAGAATCCCGACGAGGATAACGAGAATCCTGATGAGAAAATAGAGAGCAGGTTCTCTATTTTTCTCATCGAGATTCCCGGCAGTTTTCTCGACAAGAAACCATACACATGAATGGTTTTCTCGGCAAGAAAGCTCTCCCAACAGTTTTATTGTCGTTTCTTGACGAGAAAACCGGTCGTGTGTACGAGGCTTAAGGCTGGGTTAATGTCAGTATGATGTCATCCGCGAATAATTCTAACTCATGTTCATCTTGTCCAATAGTAATGCCTCTAATTTTTGGGGAGGAGCGTATGTATTCTGCTAAGGGTTCTATGGCTAAGGCAAAAATAATTGGGGAGAGAGGGCAGCCCTGTCTGGTACCGTTAGTTAAGGAAAAGTTTCTAGATAACATACAGGTCCTTCTCAAAAAATTAGCATATTGTGATAAAGTTCATTATTTTCTGTAATGTACTGATAAACATTAGACTTTCATATATTTTAGATTCATTACACACAACTGAAGTAGTTCAAGCCTTTTCTTGTTTTAATATTGATGATTTTGGCATACAGCTCATGAAAACCCCAAAATCCTATCTCAAAAAATTAGCATATCATAAAAAGGTTCTCTTAACGAGCTATTAACCTAATCATCTGAATCAACTAATTAACTCTAAACACCTGCAAAAGATTCCTGAGGCTTTTAAAAACTCCCAGCCTGGTTCATTACTCAAAACCGCAATCATGGGTAAGACTGCCGACCTGACTGCTGTCCAGAAGGCCATCATTGACACCCTCAAGCAAGAGGGTAAGACACAGAAAGACATTTCTGAACGAATAGGCTGTTCCCAGAGTGCTGTATCAAGGCACCTCAGTGGGAAGTCTGTGGGAAGGAAAAAGTGTGGCAGAAAACGCTGCACAACGAGAAGAGGTGACCGGACCCTGAAGAAGATTGTGGAGAAGGACCGATTCCAGACCTTGGAGGACCTGCGGAAGCAGTGGACTGAGTCTGGAGTAGAAACATCCAGAGCCACCGTGAACAGGCGTGTGCAGGAAATGGGCTACAGGTGCCGCATTCCCCAGGTCAAGCCACTTTTGAACCAGAAACAGCGGCAGAAGCGCCTGACCTGGGCTACAGAGAAGTAGCACTGGACTGTTGCTCAGTGGTCCAAAGTACTTTTTTCGGATGAAAGCAAATTTTGCATGTCATTCGGAAATCAAGGTGCCAGAGTCTGGAGGAAGACTGGGGAGAGGGAAATGCCAAAATGCCTGAAGTCCAGTGTCAAGTACCCACAGTCAGTGATGGTCTGGGGTGCCATGTCAGCTGCTGGTGTTGGTCCACTGTGTTTTATCAAGGGCAGGGTCAATGCAGCTAGCTATCAGGAGATTTTGGAGCACTTCATGCTTCCATCTGCTGAAAAGCTTTATGGAGATGAAGATTTCATTTTTCAGCACGACCTGGCACCTGCTCACAGTGCCAAAACCACTGGTAAATGGTTTACTGACCATGGTATTACTGTGCTCAATTGGCCTGCCAACTCTCCTGACCTGAACCCCATAGAGAATCTGTGGGATATTGGGAAGAGAAAGTTGAGAGACGCAAGACCCAACACTCTGGATGAGCTTAAGGCCGCTATCGAAGCATCCTGGGCCTCCATAACACCTCAGCAGTGCCACAGGCTGGTTGCCTCCATGCCACGCCGCATTGAAGCAGTCATTTCTGCAAAAGGATTCCCGACCAAGTATTGAGTGCATAACTGAACATAATTATTTGAAGGTTGACTTTTTTTGTATTAAAAACACTTTTCTTTTATTGGACGGATGAAATATGCTAATTTTTTGAGATAGGATTTTTGGGTTTTCATGAGCTGTATGCCAAAATCATCAATATTAAAACAAGAAAAGGCTTGAACTACTTCAGTTGTGTGTAATGAATCTAAAATATATGAAAGTCTAATGTTTATCAGTACATTACAGAAAATAATGAACTTTATCACAATATGCTAATTTTTTGAGAAGGACCTGTACCTGATGTAAACACCTTTGCTGTGGGATGGGTATATAGAGCCATGATTGCCGAGTGTATAAAGCCTTGAAAACCACATTTAGATAGGGTTTTTGAAATATATTCTTAATGCATTCTGTCAAATGCTTTTTCGGCTTCTAATGCTAGGAGTAAAGAGGGCGTTTGATCATTATGTAGAAGATTAATAATGTTGAGCATCCTTCTTGTGCTATCAGGTGCTTGTCTGCCTTTGATGAAGCCTACTTGGTCAGGTTTGATTAGCAAGGGAATTATGTTGACTAATCTATTCGCCAACATTTTAGCATATATTTTCAATTCCGAGTTCAGTAACGATATGGGTCTATAATTCAAAGGTGATGAGGGATCTTTGCCTGGTTTCGGTATAGTTATAATTATCGCCTCGTAATGGAGAGTTTTTAACCACTTAATTGAACAAGCTGAAGTTAGAAGCTGAGTGGCTATCATGCACAGCTGCACCAAATTCTGAGTGCTCCAGTTTTACAAAATTTCTCCCAATGTAAATAGAAATCAAAGCATCTATGGTGTGTAGATGGTGAGGGCAGCCCTGTCTGGTACCGTTAGTTAAGGAAAAGTTTCTAGATAACATACCTGATGTAAACACCTTTGCTGTGGGATGGGTATATAGAGCCATGATTGCAGAGTGTATAAAGCCAAATTTAGATAGGGTTTTTGAAATATATTCCCAATGCATTCTGTCAAATGCTTTTTTGACATCTAATGCTAGGAGTAAAGAGGGCATTCGATCATTATGTAGAAGATTAATAAGCTGCACCAAATTCTGAGTGCTCCAGTTTTACAAAATTTCTCCCAATGTAAATAGAAATCCATCTATGGTGTGTAGATGGTGCAACTATTATCTGACATACTTAAACTGACATAAATAATTTCCTGGTATGTAAGAAAAAAAATCTGTAATATTTCAGGCATTATGGAGCATGTTAAAAACCACACTACAAAATGTGTGTGTACACTGTAAAAAATATTGTGCTGGGTCTACTCAAAAAAAATTGAGGCAAGTATTTGCATCAGCTTTTTAAGTACTACTTATTTTTGTCTGACTCATCAGACTTTTCATGTTTTCAACTTTGTTGTTTTAAGTAAAGCCAACTCATTTTTTTTCAGTTTATAGACCATAGTGTTTTAAGTTAGGAATACATACCTTAACTTGTCTGGAACTATAGTTTTAAGTAAAGCCATCTCAATTGTTCCAGTTTATAGACCATAGGTTCAAGTAAAGCCATCTCAATTTTTCCAGTTTATAGACCATAGGTTCAAGTAAAGCCAACTAAATTTTTCCAGTTTATAGAAAATTTTAAGTTAGAAACACATACATTAACTTTTTTATTTCAAGTACGTATATAGCACAGTCAATTTACATATACATTGTACATTCAGATCAGTCCCTGCCCTCAAGGGGCTTTCAATCTAAGATCCCAAACTCACATGTATACCTACACATACTAGGGCCAATTTCCATATCAGCATAGCTTTGGAGTGTGGGAGGAAACCTACACAGGCACAGGGTAGAACATTCAAACGCCAGGCAGGTAGTTTTGTGGTCAGGATTTGAATCAGCAACCCTTTTGCTGTTAGGCAAAAGTGTTAGAAACTACACCACTGTGCTGCCCTATTAGTTACTTAGTTACTTAGTTTTAAGTGATATTAACTTGTAACTTACTCAATTTTTTTAAGTTGGTAAAACTTTACAGCAACAAGGATGTGGAATTCCTTTCCACAGCCAGTGGTTCCGGCGGGGGGGGGGGCATCGATAGTTTAAAAAACTGAAAATGAAAATTGGGAAGAGGCTGTTTGGACTTTAATGGTACCGTACGATTTAACTAATGATACACAGTCAAAGTTTAGAAATGTACAAAATAGTTTTTATTACAAAAATACATATGTATAAATATGTTAACATATTTACAATCTAAAAACAATGGATCATGACAATCACAGGGGGGCTTTAATACATCCTATCGTTACCCAAAGGGACGTAAATTCCATCCATATATAATTGCTCAGAAAGTTGCTCTACATTAGGGATGAGCCGAACACCCCCGGGTTCGGTTTGCACCAGAACCCGCGAACGGACCGAAAGTTCGCACGAACGTTAGAACCCTATTAAATACAATGGATGCGAACGTTCGAAATCTAAAGTGCTAATTATAACGACTAATATGCATGTTATTGTCCTAAAAAGGGTTTGGGGACCCGGGTTCTGCCCCAGGGGACATGTATCAATGCAAAACGAAGTTTTAAAAACGGACGTTTTTCGGGAGCAGTCATTTTAATGATGCATAAAGTGAACAAAAAAAAAGTCAAATATTCCTTTAAATATCGTACCTGGGGGGTGTCTAAAGTATGCCTGTGAAGTGCCACGTGTTTCCCGTGTTTAGAACTGTCCCTGCACAAAATGACATTTCTAAAGGAAAAAAAAGCCATTTAAAACTGCTTGCGGCTTTATTGTAATGTCTGGTCCCAGTAATATGGATGAAAATCTTTGAGAAAAATGGCATAGCTACCCCATCACACCCCCCCCCCACTCCAGCCCATTACCAGCCCCTTTGGGTCTTGTATGGATATTAAGGGGAACCCCGCACACAAAATAAAAAAGGCCCTATATACTCTGAACAGCCGTATACAGGCGGTGCAAACAAGACAGGGACTGCAGGTTTGTTCTTATGTAGAATCTGTTTGTAATTTTGAACAGGTACACTGTTTAAGTGTAGCTCTAGCCAAAAAATATATTTTTAAGCTTTTTGGAAAACATAGGGAAGGGTTATCACCCCTGTAACATTTGTTTTGCTGTCTGTGCACCTGTTCAGAACATTTCACCTCACTTTCCGTCCCAATGACAACTGTTTTGAAAAGTGGGGTTTTTATTGAAACAAGGATTGGTGATAAAGCATCAGTAGAGGGGAGACACCTTTTTCCCATATTAACTCTTACAGGAGAGAATTTCCCTTCCTAGGGGTAGATTTCCTCTCACTTCCTGTTGTCTCCTTCCGTTTGCAAGTAGGAGTCGTTTGTAAGTTGGATGTTTGAAAGTAGGGGCCTGCCGTATATACTCTGCTGAAATTTGCCCCTTACATGTTGGTGTTGCCACAACACTGTGAGCCCTCACAGTTACTCTTGGTGGGCGCTGGAACACCCTGCTGTGAACTATTATATCAGGAATTATATTTACATGCCATTGTTGAACAGTGGTAGGAAAAATTGGGCCTTTGGTGGTGGTGCTGGTGCCACAACACTGTAAGCCCTCACAGTTACTCTTGGTGGGCGCATGAATGGGCCCTGCTGTGAATTATTAGATCAAGAATTGTAATTGCATGCCCCTGTTGAACAGGGGCCAAAAAATTGGGCCTTTGGTGGTGGTGGTGGTGGTGTTGCCACAACACTTTAAGCCCTCACAGTTACTCTTGGCGAGCGCAGGAATGGGCCCTGCTGTGAATTATTAGATCAATAATTGTAATTACATGCCCCTGCAGATTAAATAATAATAATACTGCGCCAACTCTAAATACTAAATACTAAATGAAGCAGCCAAACATAAAATCAGACAGGATATATAGAACGTCTAAAAAATATATAATGTGGCGCTGTGAGAGAAGTAGTAAAAAACCCTACTTCATGTATAGCACATAAAAATATGGTGTCAAACAAAATGTTTGTACACAATAGGTGTACACAAATGAATGTGATAAAAATGTAAGTGAATACTAACAGTGAAATAATTGGTATGGGGTATAGGTGCACAACAAAAACCAGCAATTAAACTGGAATATTGATCATACCCATAATAAACAAAAATAAAAATGAAAATATAATGTAGGTGGAGACAAACTCATATAAGGCGTTACAGATGAGTATGTAGAATAATGTCCAATCTTATCACATATGAAAAGAAGTTCATAGGTCAAAATCCAACAAGGAGCTGCATTGTTTGAAAATAGGTTTGAAGGGTGCATCTATCACATTTTCTTTATAGGCATATACCCGGGAGTGCCTTCACCTTGGGCCAGAAGTAAATGCTCTTACCGGACAGAGCGGACCCAGCTCACCGTACGGTGGTGGATTAACAAAGCTTTGTCCACTCTGTGGACCCAAGGAACAGTCAGGATCTGCAAGACACCTCCTTCCTTATGCCGACAGCACTACTGGTCCATATTTCCAACCCAAAAAGGAAGAAATCCAAACCAATATGGCGACAACAAGCCATGTAAAAAGGGGAAAATGTGATAGATGCACCCTTCAAACCTTGTTTATTATGGGTATGATCAATATTCCAGTTTAATTGCTGTTTTTTGTTGTGCACCTATACCCCATACCAATTATTTCACTGTTAGTATTCACTTACATTTTTATCACATTCATTTGTGTACACCTATTGTGTACAAACATTTTTTATGTGCACCATTGTGCTATACATGAAGTAGGGTTTTTTACTACTTCTCTCACAGCGCCACATTATATATTTTTTATATGCCCCTGCAGATGCCTGTTAGTGTAACACAAAAGAAAAAAAACTACGAGCAATAAGGGCTAGCTTCAGGTGTATATTTTTCAGGAATCACACTACGCCTGCTTTAAGTGCTGCAGATGCCTGTTAGTGTAACACAAAATAAAATAAAAACTACGAGCAATAAGGGCTAGCTTCAGCTTCAGCTTCAGCTGTATATTTTTCAGGAATCACACTACGCCTGCTTTAAGTGCTGCAGATGCCTGTTAGTGTAACACAAAAGAAAAAAACTACGAGCAATAAGGGCTAGCTTCAGGTGTATATTTTTCAGGAATCACACTACACCTGCTTTAAGTGCTGCAGATGCCTGTTAGGGCTCTTTCACACGGAGGGTCCGTTCAGGTCCGCCTGTCAGTTTTTTAGGCGGACCTGAACGGATGCTACATGTCCTCCTATGGAGCCACGGATGTCAGCGGTGACATATCCGCTGACATCCGACCCGCTCCGATCCGCAAAAGTGTGACGGAGGAAAACCCTATTTTTCCTTTCGTCTGCGGATCAGATCGGATGACAACGGACTCTACGGTCCGTCATCATCCGATCCCCCCATAGGGGAGAGCGGCGCTCTGACAGGGCGGTCCCTGCACAGTGTGCGGGAACCGCCCAGTCATCCGCCGGCTCAGCGGGGATCAACAGAGCGATCCCCGTTGAGCAAGCGGAGCTTCACGGGGCGGATCATTACTGAGCCGTCCTGTGTGAAAGAGCCCTTAGTGTAACACAAAAGAAAAAAAACTACGAGCAATAAGGGCTAGCTTCAGGTGTATATTTTGCAGGAACCACACTACGCCTGCTTTAAGTGCTGCAGATGCCTGCCTGTGTTACACAACAGGAAATCACAGCACTAAGGGCTAGCTTCGGATGTATACTGGGCAGGAGGCTTAGCAAAAATATCACTGACACTGTACCTACCTATCCTTCTCTCTCCCTGCACACAAGGTTTAGAAGAATATCACTGACACTGTCCCTACCTATCCTTCTCTCTCCCTACACACAATATCACTGACACTGTCCCTACCTATCCTTCTCTCTCCCTACACACAATATCACTGACACTGTCCCTACCTATCCTTCTCTCTCCCTACACACAATTTCTCTAACACTGTCCCTGCCTATGTACGTCTTTCCCTGCACGCCAACACACTACACAAGACCGCCGCGCTGGCGGCCTTTTATAGTGTGGGGCGTGTACTAAACCCCCCCTGAGCTATAATTGGCCACAGGCATCCTGCCTGTGGCCAATTATGGCTCTCCTCGCTGCCGGCGCTGTGATTGGCCAAGCATGCGGGGTCACAGTGCATGCTTGGCCAATCACAGCGCCAGGATTTTGGGCCGTTCGCGTCACTCGAATTTGGCGCGAACGACCCAAAACGTTCGATCTTTGTCGAACGATCTAACACACGATGTTCGAGTCGAACGTATGTTCGACTCGAACGCGGAGCTCATCCCTACTCTACATGTTTTGCGGGTTTAAATTAGCCGCTTCTTCAGGAGCTTTTTTTGGAATTAAAGAGAAGATTGTCATGTGACTAAAAGATAAAAGAAACATATATATGTTATTATACAAAATACATTGTGAATATACATGATCAGATTCTATATAAAATGTAGATATGTGGATTCATTCCTGCTTCCACATGTGACAAGTTTACCGTCTTTTATTAAGGACACACCAAATCTACTTAGACATGTGGAGGGTACTCATGTCCCTCCGGACGCCCTGCTCGTTGCTATTGATATTGAGGCATTCTACTCGAGTATCCCGCACGAGCAGGGAGTCCCGATAGAAGAAGATAGGCATTCATGGCCTCAAAACCTTTTTATTCTTGAATTACTGTCATTCATCTTAACCAAAAACCACTTTGTGTTCATGGACCAGCTTTATTTACAGGTTCAGGGGGTAGCCATGGGCACATGTTGTTCACCCTCATATGCCAACCTCAATTTGGGAGGTTGGGAAAGAGAGGTGTTTTCCAGCGATCAATATGTGCCCTGGCTGCCCTCTGTCCTGTGCTGGTTTAGGTTTATCGATGACCTCCTGTTGATATGTACCGGTACAGAAAGGGATCTACATGCCTTGATGAAACAACTAAACACAAATAGGTACAATTTGAAGTTTACCTATACTGGGAATTTGGCCGAGATCTCGTTTCTCGACCTCAACATCTCAATTGAACCCGAGGGCTATGTACAATCGGACCTTTACTGTAAACCTAGTGCTGGAAACACTTTGCTCCATGCGGACAGTCTACATCCGGATTCCCTGATACGGAGCATTCCTTATGCTCAGTATCTACACCTCCGTAGAAACTGGACTTTAGACACTGATTTTAAGAAACAGGCAGATTCCCTACGTGCAAGGTTACTTGCATGGGGATATTCACAAACTCTGTTGAGACACTCTTTCAATAGGGCATGGAAGAAAACAAGAGGGGCATTACTATATGATGCCCCTTAAAGGCATGAACACCAAACTGTTGGTTTGGTCACCAGGTTTTCTTCCCATGAACCCATCTACGAATGCTTATTTCAAGGAACTGGCATTTCCTCACAGGATTACACTATTTCGAAATATGTTAGATCTACCCCGGAACTCATTTTCAGATGAGCAGCCACACTGAGAGAGCAACTTACATCTAGACATTACATACCATGTAGAGACAGTAACCCGTCACCACGAGGGACCTATCTGTGGTGGATGCCCGCGTTGCCCTTGGGTCAAGGAGGGAAAAGGGATAAAACTGCCGAACGGTACCTGGCATAGATCCAAAACTTTCGCTGACTGCTCAACCAGGGGGGTCATATATCTTATGACCTGCCTTTGCGGAGCATTTTGTGTCGACAAGACAAAACGTCAACTGAGACAAAGAATAGGTGATCACACATATTATTCTGAGGGGGGAAAGATCGTGACCCCTGTCACCAGGCACATTGGTTTATACCAGTGATTCTCAACTCCAGTCCTCAAGGCGCCCCAACAGGTCATGTTTTCAGGATTTCCCTCAGATGAAACGGATGTGGTAATTACTAAGGCAGTGAAACTGATCAAATCACCTGTGCAAAATAATGAAAATCCTGAAAACATGACCTGTTGGGGCGCCTTGAGGACAGGAGTTGAGAAACACTGGTTTGTACTATAAGTTTCATACCGAAATGATAACCTTCTTTGTACTTGAAGTAATACCCATGAACCCCAGGGGGGGGAACTGGGACAAAATTATACTTCAACGGGAGACGCTCTCGATAGAGCGTCTTAATGCAATGACATCACCCGGGCCTCAATGAGGTGAATTCCTATAAACCTTTTTTATAAGTAAGCCAAAACTTATGCTTTTGGTCTATGTTCTATGGTTTCTGCCTTTTAGTAAAGCAAAATGGGGTGAAACATTTGTCATCCTATGTGCAGTTTACTGCACAACCATTCTGTCACTTCATTTTGCTTTCATATACATGTACATAATTTAATTTTTTCTTCTTGTTCCCTTTGCTTCTCTCTGTTCTTTGTTCCTTTTCTTATTAAATAGGTATTCCTCTAAACCAGGGATATGCAATTAGCGGACCTCCAGCTGTTGCCAAACTACAAGTCCCATGAGGCATAGCGAGACTCTGACAGCAGCAAGCATGACACCCAGAAGCAGAGGCATGATGGGACTTGTAGTTTTGCAACAGCTGGAGGTCCGCTAATTGCATATCCCTGCTCTAAACCCTCCATGTGATTTTTGTCGGTGGATGGAAATTTTGTGGTGATAATGTATAGGATAGACATATCATAATTCGCTATGTACATATATTATCTAAATATTGACCCCTGTTGTATGTTTTTGACAGTGACATCCTTTTGTGGAGAATCTTCTGTTCTGGGGGAATTCTTCAATGGAGACACAATGTGAGTGCTCTATGGATGTCTCCCACTAGAGGGCTCCCCAAGGTTCAATGTTCTCTGCACGAAGGCCATGGGCATGCCCTAAACCAACATGGCACCGTGGTCTTCAGTGACAGGAGGTGCATCTTGTTTCCGGTGAGATCCGGGTGTATGTGACTGCCCGGTGGATATGTGGCCCCGCGGGGGAAGATGAACAGCATTCCACTTGTCTGTCTCCCATTGCCCTTATGATGGAGCGCGCAGCAACTTTTGCTGTGCGCCCGTCGTTTCTGGGGCCAATGAGCATGTGCCGAACAGTGCATGCGCACTGCGGGTCCGGGCCCGGTGACGTCAGATGCTTAGCGTCGTGGGCGCTTCCGGGCAGGGGCTCTCCTAATAGGACACACCAGTACATAAATAGACACAGTGATGTCAGCATCACCTGTGTCTCTTTTGTGTGTGGGGGATATGCGTGTTTATGATGCAGACCTAACTGGTAAGTCCCTTTTGCTCAATATACTCGACACTGATGAAATATGGCCCTGGAGTCAACGTGACCCAAGATCCATTACCATCATTATTACTACTGTTTCTTTTATAGGATACATCCTGCCTCTTGGACTTTGCAGTCTATGAGAGAGAGAGGGGGGCTTCGCTTTTTGATATATGGTGTCCATTACCTACAAGATCTGAATGTGATACAAAAGGTAAATAAGTCCAATGTGTGGATACATTCAATAAAGAATCTGTATGTTGCATGCCATTGAGCGTGCATACAGACTCACTCTAAAACTTAAATTGTATACTATATGTTTCACTAATTTCCATTCTCCTACACAGGAGCAATTTAATACAGTGGTGGAATTTTCCATACACAGTAAACTAATCCGTATTTCAGGATATACATAGAATTGGCCCTAGGTAAAAACAAAACATATTGGAGATATTCTTTATATGTACTTACCTTTGTGATGTGTCCACACACAATAAATAATATCACAATAACAGCTAACTGTTTATGCCCTTATCCTTTTTCTTAGACACCTCAAATATATACAAAATGTCTGCATAAAATTGCCGAACTTGCTGGATTGTAAAAAAAGCTCTTTCCTTCACACCCTCCCTCTTTCCACCTCTTGCTCGAGGTAGGTCTAAATTTCTAAAATAATCATCTAAAAATAAATACAATAACTTCTATGCCCCCTTTGGGACAAACAATTGTTTTTTTACCATCAACATACTCCTTTTATTTTTAACTATATGTTTAAACCACTGGTCTGAGTGTCCTTAGAGAGTCCTCGTGTCCTCTGGGGTGGGTCGCCTCTTGTCCCGGGTCCCCGGTTTAATTCTTGATGCACCCCCCTGGCAAGACATATGGGTGTTTTTCTCCATAAATGGATGTCTCTCTCTTTTATATAGAATCTGATCATGTATATTCACAATTTATTTTGTATAATAACATATATATGTTTCTTCTATCTTTTAGTCACATGACAATCTTCTCTTTAATTCCCAAAAAAGCTCCTGTAGAAGCGGCTAATTTTTAATTTTTTTTAAAGATATTTTTATTGGGTTTTTCACGACAACCCAACAAAAAATAAAAAGCATAAACACCAAAAAAACACAGTCTTATACCAGACAATGTGGTTAAATCAGGTCATACACATATAGAGAGCATTTGGCAAAGTGCAGAAGTACATAAAAACAAGTGGGCATCATGCAAAAGAAAAAAAATTATATATAAAGGCATAATGTACTAACTGTTACCAAGGCAGAGTATTAGGAAAAATTATACAGTAAAGAACCCTGGGGCGCGGCCCATCAATGGTCAAACAAGGAGAGACAATCAGTGTTGGGATAGGGTTACTGGGCTAGCCAGCCATCTACCCCAGATTTTGTGGAAAGTTTTGTTCCATTTCCGGATTTCAAAAGTAAGTTTGTACAACGGAATAACATCATTGATAAGTTTCAGCCAGAGGGACTTTAGTGAGGTCTGTGCACCCTTCCAGGACAGTAAAATAGCCTTTTTAACATAAAAATAAAGTATACAGAGTAGTCTCTTGGCGTGGGACGATAAGTGTAGCTCCCCAAAAATGGCTAGAAAGCAGTTCTTGGGGTGGATAATATTTGGGAGACCTAGTGCAGATGAAATGAAAGCACCCACTTCCTCCCAGAGGTCCCGCATTATCAGGCACGACCAGAAGCAATGTAGGAAGTCTGCCTCCTGGCCACAGCCGCGAAAGCAGGCAGCCGAGGGCAGGAGACCTAGTCTGTGTAACCAAGCCAGAGTGAGGTGTGTTTGATGGAAGATTTTCACTTTTATGATTCGGTCCCGGGTGGCAATGACAGAGGTTTTGTACGTCTCTCTAAATTCTGACCAGTCGTCCTCACTAAGGGAAATATCTAGAGCAGTCCATTTTACCTGAGCTTTATGAAACCTGGAGTTATAGTCAGTCATTAGAGCAGCATAATAGGTGGAGACTAGTTTAGTGGGATCTGGCTGTCTAAGCAGTTCTTCTAGGGGAGGTAGAGTAGTGGGGTCATCCAAGGAGCCGAACTGGGCACGGATAGCATGACGGAGCTGGTAGTAATAAAACAAATAAGATCTCGGCAGATCAAAGTCTAAACGTAGCTGGGAGAAAGTTTTAAAGCCCTGAGCATTGTACAAGTGGCATAAATATTTAACCCCCTTGGAGTACCAACGGATAGAGTCTGGAAGGGCATACAGTTCTTGCAAATTAGGGTTATACCACAGAGGATTATTGGGGGACTTTAGCCAGGTGTGTTTAGAAATTTTCTGGACAATGTATCGAAATGAGGAAAGGGAGTTGGCAAGTATAGAAATGCCTGGGCGGTCAGGGACCCTGCCCCTGTATATGATATTATGTAGGGTTTCCATGGAAGAGGCAATAGCTCCCTCCGTTGAGGTGCAGGCGTTGGCCGAAACCGGGCATAACCAATCATGGATGTGCACCAGCTGCGATGCCAAGTAGTATAAATGAAAATTGGGAAACGCCAGGCCTGCCAATTGTGCTGGCAGATGTAGCGTTTCCAGGGCCACCCTGGGGGAACCGCCCTTCCACAGGAAAGTAGTACATATCGCATCTATGGGTTTAAAAATGGATTTAGGTATCTTGCAAGGGGAGTTAGCCAGGATATAGAGAAATATTGGTAGGTAAATCATTTTGAGCACATTGGCCCCCAGTTATCTAACTGAGGAAACCACCTGAAGTTTGGAGTCCGGGTGTATCTGGGAAGGTGCAGACACATCTAAGGGAAAGAGGCTGGACTTCTCCCAATTCACCTGGAAACTAGAATAGACTCCAAAAGTGGTAATCTCCACCAATAGGGCTTGGAGTGACTCCTGAGTATCAGCTAGATACACCAAAGTGTCATCTGCATAGAGTGAAATACTTTCCTCAATATTAGCGATTGGGAGTCCTTTAATAGAGGGGGAGGAGCGGATGCGAACAGCAAGCGGCTCCATGGTCAGGGCGAACAAGAGGGGTGACAACAGGCACCCCTGACGTGCCCCTAGTAATTGGAAAGGAATCTGACAGAGGAGTTAACCTGTACCTTAGCAACTGGGGATGCATAAAGGAGCTTAATCCATGCTACTATGCGGGGGCCAAAACCATACATCTGCAGAACCCGAAAGAGGTTAGGCCATTCCACACTGTCAAACGCTTTGCAGGTATCTAGGGACACGATGGCACGAGTGGGAGGACAGTCATGTGGATATTGTATATTGTGAAACAACTTACGTATATTCATTCTGGTGGACCTCCCAGGAATGAAGCCCCCCTGGTCACTATTGACCAAGGATGTGACTACACCATTCAGGCGATTCGCCAGTACCTTGGCCATAATCTTTACGTCTACATTTATAAGGGGAATAGGACGGTAAGATTCACATTTAATCGGGTCCTTACGGGGCTTCAGTAGAAGTACAATCAGGGCTTCTCGCATCGTTGGGGAGGATCCCTGCGTCTAGGGCTTTGGTATAGGTCCGGAGAAGGTAGGGGCATAAAATGTCTTTATATTGCATGCACCATTCAGTCGGGAAGCTGTCCAGGCCAGGGGTCTTATGTTTAGGCATTTGAGAGATAGCTGCGGCAATCTCCTCAATTGAGATAGGTTCTTCCAGCATGTCACGCCCCTCAAACGATAAGGAGGGGAGAGATATGTCAGCTAAGTAATAAGTCAATTGGGAGTCATCATAGTCAACCCTAGAAGTATATAGTTCTTTATAAAAACAGAAAAAGGAGTCCAGGATATCCCCAGGGTCACCACTGACAAGTCCCTGGACAGTAACTATGCATGGTATGGATGTATGTTCAGGTCTAGTCAGATATGCCAAGAGACATCCTGCTTTATTACCATGCTCAAATGATTTCTGAGTAGCATGCAACATGCGCTTCTGCGTGAGGTCCAGCAGGCGGAGTTCAAACTCCCTGTGACTCTGCAACCATGTCTCCCTCGCATCAGAGGTAGGGATAGAGGCATAGGCAGCTTCAGCATGCACCATAGCAGTCTCAAGCTCCTCAGTAAGCATCCGATTATTTTTACGCAGAACTCCTGTGATTGACATGAAAGTGCCTCTCAAGGTGGTCTTAAATGCATCCCATTCAGTAGAGGGGTCAACCTTTCCCAGATTGTCCCTCCAATAGGTAGCAATGTCTCTCCCACATTCTTTCTGTACTATCTCGTCCTCCAGCCAGTATGAATTCAGGCGCCAGATAGCAGGCCCCAAACCTGGGAGGAGGAGGAGATCCACAGAAAGGGGAGCATGGTCAGAAACCCCTCTAGGGCAGGAATACCTAGGGGCAAGGTCAGACTTGGACACCTTCCCCACCAAAAATCCTCTGGCTTACTGGGTCTTGAGGATGGATCACTGGCCAGAGCTTGCACAGTATGCAATTGAGCTACTGGCCTGTCCTGTATCCAGCGTTCTTTCAGAGCGCACATTCAGTGCTGCTGTAGGATTTGTCACGGATCACAGGGTGCGCCTGTCCACCGACTCGGTTGATCGACTGACCTTCATAAAGATGAACCAGTCTTGGATCACCACCAGCTACCAAACACCTGAAGCTAATATAACAGACTAATTTATTTTCAAATGTCACATCCCTTCAAGACTGATGCTGATGCTGAGTGACTGTCCTGTTATGTTGACTGACTATCCTCCTCCTCCTCAATGATCCGATTGATGATGATAGCTTGGAAGAACATTTTTGTTTCTGGGTGCTGCCACCAGTGCCTAAGGCCCAATTTTTTAGCCCCTGTTTAACAGGGGCATGTAATTATAATTTTTTATGCAATGCTTTGCAGCAGGGCTCATTCCTGCACTCCAACTAGAGTATCTGGGAGAGGTTGCAGTGTCGTGGCACCAGCACCAGTGCCTAAGGCCCAATTTTTCAGCCCCTGTTTAACAGGGGCATGTAATTACAATTTTTTATGCAATGCTTTGCAGCAGGGCTCATTCCTGCACTCCAACTAGAGTATCTGGGAGAGGTTGCAGTGTCGTGGGACCAGCACCAGTGCCTAAGGTCCAATTTTTCAGCCCCTGTTTAACAGGGGCGTGTAATTACAATTTTTGATGCAATACTTTGCAACAGGGCTCATTGCTGTGCTCCAAGTACAGTATCTGTGAGGGGTTGCAGTGTTGTGGCACCAGTGCCTAAGGCCCAATTTTTCTGCCCCTGTTTAACAGGGGCATGTAATTACAATTCTTGATCTAATAATTCACAGCAGGGCCCATTCCTGCGCCCACCAAGAGTAACTGTGAGGCCTTACAGTGTTGTGTCAACACCACCACCACCAAAGGCCCAATTTTTCAGCCCCTGTTCAACAGGGGCATGCAATTACAATTCTTGATCTAATAATTCACAGCAGGGCCCATTCATGCGCCCACCAAGAGTAACTGTGAGGGCTTACAGTGTTGTGGCAACACCAACATGTAAGGGGCAAAGTATATAGGGCAGGCCCCTACTTTCAAACATCCAACTTACAAACGACTCCTACTTGCAAACGGAAGGAGACAACAGGAAGTGAGAGGAAATCTACCCCTAGGAAGGGAAATTCTCTCCTGTAAGAGTTAATATGGGAAAAAGGTGTCTCCTCTCTACTGATGCTTTATCACCAATCCTTGTTTCAATAAAAACCCCACTTTTCAAAAACATTTGTCATTGGGACGGAAAGCGAGGTGAAATGTTCTGAACAGGGGCACAGACAGCAAAACAAATGTTACAGGGGTGATAACCCTTCCCTATGTTTTCCAAAAAGCTTAAAAATAGATTTTTTGGCTGGAGCTACACTTAAACAATGTACCTGTTCAAAATTACAAACAGATTCTACATAAGAACAAACCTACAGTCCCTGTCTTGTATGCACCGCCTGTATACGGCTGTTCAGAGTATATAGGGCCTTTTTTATTTTGTGTGCGGGGTTCCCCTTAATATCCATACAAGACCCAAAGGGTCTGGTAATGGGCTGGGGTGGGGGGATGATGGGATAGCTATGCCATTTTTCTCAAAGATTTTCATCCATATTACCGGGACCAGACATTACATTAAAGCCGCAAGCAGTTTTAAATGTTTTTTTTTTCCTTTAGAAATGTCATTTTGTGCAGGGACAGTTCTAAACACGTGAAACACATGGCACTTCACAGGCATACTTTAGACACCCCCCAGGTACGATATTTAAAGGAATATTTGACTTTTTTTTTCACTTTATGCATCATTAAAATGACTGCTCCCGAAAAACGGCGGTTTTTAAAACTTATTTTTGCATTGATACATGACCACTGGTGAAGAACCCGGGTTCCCAAACCCTTTTTAGGACAATAACATGCATAATAGTCGTTATAATTAGCACTTTAGATTTTGAACGTTCGCATCCATTGTATTTAATAGGGTTCTAACGTTCGTGCGAACTTTCGGTCCGTTTGTGGTGCGAACCGAACCCGGGGGTGTTCAGCTCATCCATAATGTTAACATATATATACATATGTATTTTTTGTAATAAAAACTATTTTGTAAATTATCTAAACCTTGACTGTGTATCATCAGTTAAATAGTACGGTACCATTAAAGTCCAAACAGCCGCTTCCCAATCTTCATTTTCACTCTGATAGGACGAAGAGTACCACTGGTATTTTCAATTTTATTTATATGGCACTTCTCCACAGTTTCAAAAAAATATTAGATAAGCACCTGAAAGACCGCAACATACAGGGATATACAATGTAATACTGACCTATAATCACACACATAGGATGGACTTGTGTCTTTTTTAAACCTCACTTACTATGTAACTATGTAACTTATTTTCAAAATGTATTTGATATATGTTTGAAGGTTTTTATATAAAAATAATACAATAATATGTTTTTTTTTTTTTTTTTAAAGGAATAGTCTCATGAAACAGGCTTTCAAAACAAATGAACATTTATTATTTATAAAGTGTTACAAATGTAATATTAATAAAGCAGCATTAAATGTAAATGTAAACATTTAAAAAAAATAAAAATAAAAAAATGCCTCTTTCTCAACTAGCAAATCAAACTGAAACACACACATGTATATACAGTATATCTGTAAAGAACATAGGATACAGAATGTATTAACTTTTTTTGTAAGCCTTTTAGGAAAGTAATTTGCACTTTAACCACTTCAGCACCGAAAGGATTTGCCCCCTTAATGACCAGGCCATTTTTTGTGACTTGGCACTGCGTTGAACCCAAACAAAATGTACGTCCTTTTTTCCCCACAAATAGAGCTTTTTTTTACTGGAATTTGATCACCTCTGCAGTTTTTATTTTTTGCGCTATAAACAAAAAAATCATAGACAATTTTTAAATTTTTTTTTTTTTTTTACTTTCTGCTATAATACAAAAAATATATATATAAAAAAAAAAAATGTATTCATCAGTTTACGCCGATATATATTCTTCTACACGTTTTTGGTTAAAAAAAAAATCGCAATAGGCGTATATTGATTTGTTTGCGCAAAAGTTATCGCGTCTACAAACAATGGGATAGATTTAGGGACTTTTTTAAAATTGTTTTATACTGATAATGGCGATTATCTGCGATGATCTGCGATTTTTAGCGGGACTGCGATATTGCGGTGTACAAATCTGACCCCAAATTACACTTTTTTTGGGGACCAGTGACATTATTACATTGATCAGTGCTATAAAAATGCACTGATCAATGTATAAATGACACTGGCAGGGAAGGGGTTAACACTAGGGGGCGATCAAGGGGTTAAGTGTGTTCCCTGGGTGTGTTCTAACTGTAGGGGGGGTGGGCTACCAGGGACATGACAGAGATAGCTGTTCCCAATCACTGGGAACAGAAGATCTGACATGTCATCTGGTAAAACTGGGAATTGCCTTGTTTACATATGCAGTTCCCGTTCTGTCTCTGTACATCAAATCTGCTGGACCCGCGGACACGCAGGAGAGCCGACATACTGCAGTATAATGACGGTGGCTGGTTGGCAAGCAGTTAAAGTGTGAACTTTTTAAGATAGATTTCCCACATCTAGCTCTAAAAAGATCTTCTGAAAAACTTCAAAGGTATATTTTAGGTTTTCAGGGTAGCTCGGCTAAAAACATAAATGAATCCCATAATCATGCTTTCTGATACAAAATGAGAGTGCTATATGAAAAAAATACACTATACCAATATGCTTAGTTTTAAAGCTTAGCAGCTGGCGGTCCCTCACCCTTCATCTTGGTTGCGTTCTGCCGCATGCAGTAAGCGCAAACTATGTATGCACACAAGTGAGTTGTCACAATCATGTGGAATACAACGGACGTATGTCCATTTATTATAAATATATTAATCCACAAATAAAATAAACATTTTGGATGGCATGTTAAGCAACATTTAAAGCATGCGAACGATGATTTGTTCATTGTTTACTCTTACCTTTCAATGCCATTGCATGGCTTTGTAGTGATATGGAAAAATTCTTGTCACTGGTGGCACTCTTTTGTCCTGATGGGCCTCAAACATATTGGAACTGCCTTGTGCAGGCTTTTAACGTTCCAAAAGATGTAAAACTCTTTAAAATATACAGCATCAAAACTCTTGCGGTTGCATGTTTGGCAAATATATGCATCCTAAAATTTCAGTCAAATGAAAAGATACATTTTTTAAGTAAATGTAACTCAATTAGAATATGGAAATGCACATACCTAAAAAAGTTTTGTCTAGATTACTCAATATTATACATTATTTTTGTAAACGTGAAAGGTGTGTTTTAAGAACTAATGAAAATTGAGTACGATACTTAAAATATCAAAGTAAATTAATTAACATTTATTTTTATGTTGAAAATATAATTTTTTTATGTTAAAATTACAAGCCAGCGGAATCATTTTTATCAGTGTACATCTATACTACACACTGCCTACAAAGCTGCTGCAAAATGTAATTCTGCATGCCAACGAAAGTATTGGTAGATGAATGTAAACCTGAATGAGAAATAAAAGAGCTGACAATTCTAAACTACTTCCAGAAGTGCTAGTCACCTGGCTGTTATGTTCACCCTATGGCTGTAGTACTAGTTGAGCCTTTGATTCACAATAAGAATGCATATCAGGAAAGTCAGAGAAGTCTGAAGTTCTTATCTGCATACCTGTTCCAGGTTGAAGACACTAAGGCCACTTTCATGCGGGCAGCCAAGGGGAAAGTAAAAATTGCCAGCTGAGCCATCGTTTTACCACCCCCTGGCCACCCACGCAGGGCAGCCATCAGAAAATTTTGGGCCCCTTACACAGATTTAGGCCTGGGCCCCCCAAGCCTGACCACCAACATTCCCCAGGGCCTGCCCACGGGCCATCCCACCGAATCCGCACACCGACCACCCCACCTGTACGCACTCAGCCCCTTCTCTCAATCCAGTATATATGTCAGCCCCCTCACACCTGTATATATATGTCAGCCCCCCTCACTCCTGTGTGTATGTCAGCCCCCCTCACACCTGTATATATTTCAGCCCCCCTTGGACCTGTACATATGTCAGCCCCCCTCACACCTGTATATATGTCAGCCCCACCCACACCTGTATATATGTAAGCCCCCCTCACACCTGTATATATGTCAGCCCCCTCACACCTGTATATATGTCAGCTCCCCACCTACACAAATCTGTAAACTCACAAAGCTCTGGTCCCTCCCTGTACACAAATAGCCCCCCTCCCTTTCCTTCACAGACCCTACTTGTAAAGGAGGTTTACCTACCTAGTCCCAGCTCTTGTTTCCACAAAGCTGACATGTTGCTGAGAAACAGAAGAGCTGCAGCTGATCACACTGTATAACACAGTACAGGCAGCTTACATGAGGGGTGCACATGCACTTAGTAGCCAGAGGTGGCAGTAAAGAGCTTGATGTCTGAGCTCAATGACACAGAGCAGCAGAAGCTGCTGAGATTGATTCTGTACTGCTCCTGCCTTCTCCTGGCCGCGCCGGCCCCTCGGGGCCCCTTACATTTGTAACGGCTGTGCCCCCCTGATGGCAGCTCTGAACCCACCTGAAGGCTAAATAACAGCCGGAGATAGCTGTTCACATACAGCGGGCACAATGCTTCATGTCACAGCCACTGCAAATTGAATGTGACATGCAGAGCTGACAGTTGTCTAAAATGTCTTTGAATACTGTAACATTACCAGTACCCTCCACTGGAGTTACCTTACTTCAGGAATTTAGAGAGGGGTCCACACACGTTTGACCATATTGCAAATAAATACTACACATTTATTGTCTCATATTTATTAGCCAAATCAAATGCACTATTTAATTTATTAACTGCTTTTTATTGAGCATTATATTAAAATAGAGCACTTTTGTCTGAAATATTTATTTTATGTATACAAATATATTTTTTGCATTACAATGTTTCATACTTGTTTTTTTTGCAATTGTGATATGATAACTCCCTATAGATTTAATAAAATTTTAGACAAAAAGAAAGTGAAGCTGACCTTGCTATCAGAAGCAAAATGAAGTATCACGTATCCTATTCTAGTGCCAATGATACATCTATTGAACACACACTAAGCCTCTACGGTAAATTTCCATTACACGCTTGCTTGGCGATTGTCGAAGTTCCTCTTTGCTACATCTATTCCCATTAGCACTCATAATGATTAATATTTTTAATGCTGCTGACATGGCTTTATAAAGTGCACACTAACTCTATCAAGAGCTAAACTAATGGTAGTGTGCCTGCAAGTGGAAAATATCAAACAAAGGTTTAATTTAAAGGTATACTGCACTTTAAAAAATTAATCCCTAGGTGCCGACGGTACGCAAATATGCAGCCTCTCTATAGGCCTTGGGGACAAGAGGCCGCATATTTGCGTACCAATTTTCAGACACAGCTGTGCTAAGATTGCCCGCCCTACGTGCTCCTGGCACTGCTACTGGCGGCTAACAGCAGATCACAGTGGTCACATGATCATAAATCCTGCCTCCTAGCATCTGAAATCCCTTAAAGGGCCAGAAGGCGCCGGTGCAAAGGGGTTAATTATTTTTACTTACATTTTCCTCCAAATTTAATTGCAAGCCAAGCTGTCCAGCAAAAGGGACAACTACATGGGTAGGGCTTAGGCTACTTTCACACTGGGGCCGCAGCCACGTTAGCGCTAAAGCGTTGCTTGTTTACCGGTGCTTTAGCTGAGCTTTTTTGCTGCTTGCGGGGCACTTTTGACCCCCGCTAGTGGCTGAAGAAGGGGTTAAAAGTGCCCGTGTTGCGGCGCTCCTGAAGTGCTTTTCAGGCACTTCCAAAGCTGTGCCCATTCATTCCAATGCACAGGGGCGGTTTAGGAGCACTGTATACAGCGCTCCTACACCACCCAAAAGATGCTGCTTGCAGGACTTTTTCCCGTCCTGCAAGCGCACCGCCCCCGTGTGAAAGCACTCCAGCTTTCATACTGAGGAGGCATGAGAGGCATTTTTCAGACACTTTACAGGCACTATTTTAAGCTCTACAAAAACGCCTGAAAACTGCCTCAGTGGGAAAGGGGTCTAATACTGAAAGGGGTACTTACAACAGTCAGCTTTTATGTAGCTTAAACATTTTTCTCCAAAACAGAAAAAATTATGCTGTAACGACTGCAGGACATAATGGACTGCTCAAAAAAATTGAGGCCGGGTTCACACTTGTACAACACGACAGTCATACCACTTTGGATCCGATTTTGCCCTGCGACTTGAAGTCCAACTTACGTCCGACTTTAATGAACAGGGATCCGACTTTGATCCCCAACAAAACCAGGCACTGTGTCTGGTATGAATCTTTAGGGGGAACTCCACGCAAAATGTTTAAAAAAAACGGCATGGGTTCCCCATCCAAGAGAATACCAGGCCCTTCGGTCTGGTATGGATTTTAAAAACTGTGCGGGTTTCCCCCTAAAATCCATACCAGACACTTATCCGAGGACACAGCAAGGCAGGTCAGGAAAGGGGGTGTGGACGAGTGAGTGGTCCCCTCCCTCCTGAACCGTACCAGGCTGCATGCCCTCAACATAGGGGGGTGGGTGCTTTGGGGGCAAAGCACCTTGTCCCCATGTTGATGAGGACAAGGGCCTCCTTCTGACAACCCTGGCCATTGGTTGCCGAGGTCTGCGGGTGGGGAGCTTATCGGTATCTGGAAGCCCCCTTTAACAAGGGGACCCCCAGATACCGGCCCCCCACCCTATGTGAATGAGTATGGGGTACATCGTACCCCTACCCATTCACCTAAAAAAGTGTAAAAATGTATAAAACACATTACACATGTTTTTAAAGTAATTTATTAGGGCAGCTCCAGCGTCTATCCCGGCCGCTTCTCCCCTCTCCGGCTCTTCTGCCTTCTCCGCTGATGTCTTCTGCCTCTGCCGGTTCTTCTGCACTCTCTTTCTGGTTCTTCTCCCTCTGTCTGCTGTCTTCTGTCTCTGCTGTGTCTTCTCCGCTGTCTTCTAGCTCTTTTGCCAAGTCTTCTCCGCTGTCTTCTCCCTCTGTTCTTCTTCCGATGTTGACTCGACACTCCCTCCAGCTCTAATGCCAGGTGTGCGGCGTGCCACTAATTATATTGGCATGGGGCCGGGTGACCGGAGGCCAGTCCCTTATGACGTCACCACCCATCATTCCCCGGGCGGTGACGTCATACGGATCGGGCATCCAGATGATGTCACACGTGGACTCGCCCCTTGCCAATATAAGTAATGGCATGCCGCGCACCGGGCATTAGAGCGGGGGAGATCATTGAGTCAACATCGGAGGAAGAACAGAAAAAGAAGACCCAGCAAAAGAGCGATAAGACAGCGGAGAAGACACGGCAGAGACAGAAGACAGCGGACAGAGGGAGAAGAACCAGGGAGGACTAGAAGACATCAGCGGAGAGCGGAGAAGACCCAGAGAGGGGAGAAGAACCGGCAGAGGCAGAAGACATCAGCGGGGGAGAAGAGATCATAAGAGATGCCGGAGCTGCCCTAATAAATTACTTTAAAAACATGTGTAATGTGTTTTATTTTTTACACTTTTTTAGGTGAATGGGTAGGGGTACGATGTACCCCATACTCATTCACATAGGGTGGGGGGCCGGGATCTGGCCCCCTTGTTAAAGTGGGCTTCCAGAATCCGATAAGCTCCCCGCCCCCAGACTCCAGCAACCAATGGCCAGGGTTGTCGGGAAGAGGCCCTTGTTCTCATTTTTTTTAATATTGGCGTGGAGTTCCCCTTCAAGTTCATCAAAGCACAAGTCGCATGCCAAAGTCGGATCAGTTAAGATGGCGATCTGACTTTGATCCCACTTCAGTGATATTCAATGGGCTGAAGTAGGATCAAAGTCGGACCAAAGTACTGCAGGAAGCATTTTCAAAGTCAGACTGACTTGTGTCAAACCAGTTAAGATGGCTCCCATAGGGAAACATTGATTTTCACACGTCATGCTATATGAGCTCCCCAAGTCTGAGCGTTTGTCGTACCAGTGTGAACCCAGCCTAAAGGAACACTTTTTAATCAGATTATAGCATCAAGTTAATTAAACTCCTGGGATATTGATTTGGTCAGTTAAGTAGCTAAGGGGATTGTTAATCAGTTTCAGCTGCTTTGAAATTAACAACAGGTGCACTAGATGGGCAACAATGAGACAACCTCCAAAACAGGAATGGTTTTACAGGTGGAGGCCACTGAAATTTCTTTCCCTACACATCTTTTTTGACTGTTTTTCACTAGTTTTGTATTTGGCTAGGGTCAGTGTCCCTACTGGTAGCCTTAGGCGATACCTGGACCCTATAGAGGTTGCACAGGCAGTCCAACTCCTCCAGGATGGCACATTAATATGTGCCATTGTCAGAAGGTTTGCTGTGCCTCCAGCACAGTCTCAAGAGCATGGAGGAGATTCCAGGAGACAGTCAGTTACTATAGGAGAGCTGGGCAGGGCCGTAGAAGGTCCTTAACCCATCAGCAGGACTGGCATCTGCTCCTTTCTGCAAGAAGAAATAGGATGAGCACTGCCAGAGCCCTACAAAATGGCCTCCAGCAGGCCACCGGTTTGAATGTCTCTGACAAAACAATCAGAAACCCTTTACCCTTCTGCTTGTTTTGTAAAGTAATTACTTTGCAAAGATCCTTAAAGATCACTAAAGCTAGGTTTTAGTCAGTTCTTAACAGTTTAGAAACACTTTCTGTGTTTACTTGTGACAGACTGCTTCATATACAGTATTGTATTTCCATTTTGATGTTTACTACCAGCTTCATTGTCTAGGGTTGCCCATAATTCCGATGGATTTCTGTACACACGGTCGGACTTTGCTAGATCGGACTTTTGTTGGCGAAAAGTTTGTCTGTTTGCAGACCGAACATTTGTCCGATGAAAACCAAAAAAGTTTGTCCGATGGAGTGTACACACATTCAGATTTTTTGTCAAACTTGCTCATTTTGAAGTTTGTTGGCAAAAAGTCAGACCGTGTGTACAGGCCTTAACTGAGCATCACAATTATAGTACTGGGATTCACATTAGATTCCCATAGTCTAGTTAACACTATACCCATGATTATCCATTTAATTTAATAGTAGCTATTGCAGTTATATAATCGTTTTTACGATATAAATACAAAAATTTATTAGAGCATAAGGGATATGGGAATTTATCATTATTTCCACAAAATACACAAATTCATCCAAGAACTAATCAGAGCTTGTTATCATATTCCCTTTGTGAGTCTTAATCAATTTTTAATATAATTTTGTTGGAGTCCACTTTTTTGCTTCTCAAGCCAATATATAAATGGTACAATTAGAATATTTTACTGCTATCTGGGGCTCCATTAGAAAAATGTCCCCTCATTTTTTGTCCCAGTGACAATGGTTTCTCATGAAGTGAGGAAGAATCTGCAAAAGGGACAGCAATAAAATTTTGAGTTCTAGCGTCCCTCTACTCTACTGGGAAAAAAATATATATTTCTGTCTTGCTCGCTGCTGAAGATTTCCCCGCACATCTAACAAGGACTGTAAGAGAGGAAAATCTTATAATGCTCAAGATAGCAGTAAAAAATATTAAAACAGTCATAACTAAAAACAAAAAAAAAGTAGGGAATCCACGAGAATGGAATCATAAGATATTCCACTGGTGATAAGTTTTTGAGGTTACAAGCTATGGGCTATCTTTTTGATCCTTCTTTTACTATTGGGCAAGTCACTACTACCTGTAAGAAGTATGTATATATCAGGTATCACATCATTTACCTGGCTACATACCTTTTCCAGATAGTGAAATAAGATTTAGGACGACAGCCCTGAAATGAGCATCTTCAGAAAAATGCCATTATTGGCAGCTCCCATGTTACCTAACAGATTCCCTTTAGCAGAGAGTCTGGCACTGTCTAGTCCTGTGTAACCAAGCACTTTTTTGATAGCATCATGATGAATTGTAGCTGAAACACTAACAAAATATCAGTGCTCATTTGGCAAAACCTTGAACTTTATTTTGAAACCAGATAACTCAACAAAAGAAGATTGACGGACTGTCCAACCCAAACATGCTCTCACGCAGTACAGGAGTATAAAAGACCCAGAAAGACAATCTTTAGTACCATGAAGATCCGATTTCTCAAGTTAGCTGTCAGTTGGCAAGAAAATGCCAAATAACAACATCAATTAATAATCTGATCTGCTATTTCTGTAGAACTAGGACAATAGTAGAGAGCTGAAGTTCCAAGAAGGTGTTAGTTTTATTTTACCATGGAACTTAACACCAAAGGGCATATTTATAGAACCAGGCCCCATTCCAAGAGGGAAAAAAAATATACTCCATGTTGACATCAGCTTATGTATATTATTTTGTGTACATACTAAGTTGAAGAAGTATGATTATTGCCAGTTTTGACTGTCTCTACTCTGTTTACTTTATTTGGGAAAGGTCCTGTACTTGAAAACAATGCAGAGTGCAGGAAAACATATCCTATGATACAAAGCTGCAAAGGTTTTAACTATTCCCTTCTCCCCAATCCATACATGCTCAACCTTTGGCCCTCCAGATGTTGCAGAACTACAAGTCCCATGAGGCATTGCAAGGCTGACAGGTACAAGCATGACTCCCAAAGACAGATGCATGATGATTGAGGTTGAGCACCCATGCCCTAATCCCTAAGGGAAAAAAAAAATTGGGCTCTAGATACACAAGGAGTACCCTCAGAGGCATAGATCTGTTGATTTAGTATGCACCATGGGCAGCACAGCGGCTAAGTGGTTAGAACTGCCACCTAGTAGCACTAGGGTTCAAATCCCAACCATGACACTACCTGCCTGGAGTTTTCATGTTCCCTGTGCTTATGTGGGTTTCCTCGCACACTCCAAAGACATGGTGGTAGGTAAAGTGGCTCTAGTATGTGTATGTATGAATGTGAGTTAGGGACCTCAGATTGTAAGCTCCATGAGGGCAGGGACTGATGTAAATGTATAAAATATATATGTGAAGAGCTGTGTAAATTGATGGTGCTATATAAGTACCTGTAATAAATAAAATAATAAATATTGGATAATGCTGTAGCAAGCCTACAGAAGGGACTGATACCGCTAAATCTAAACCATATGCATTCCATAGGAACCAATCTTTTCTTGAGAACCTTAAAGCTGGACTTCAGGCAGATATAAAATACACAAATTAATTCAGCCATGTATTCATTAATAAGTCATAACCATTATTTTTTATAATATGACTAGTGTAAGCTCCTGAATTTGGCTTGATATCAGTCTTTTATTCCCTTTGGGTTCTTTTACACTGACGGACAGGGGACAGTAAAACAGGCTGACAGAACTGTACACATGCTGTGTCGCTTTACTCAGGCTGCAGGCGTTGACAGTAAGCTCTGCCTCTTAAATTCACCAATCAAGATCAATGGGGCTGACCCGCAAATGCAAGCCAAACCTTTGGCTCACAGTTGTTTTTTTTATAAATTCTTTATTTTTCCATAGATTTCACATTACAAGTTTTCACGTTTTATACCATCTGCTTATATCAATCAAAAATCAAACACAAAAAAAAAGAGACTACAATCTTGTATTCTCCCACCTCATTTATGCTTCATTAATTCAATGTGACTTCTCTTTTCCTCTTTAACCTCTGCCTTTCTTTTCCGTAAAGTCCCCCCTCCCTCCCCCAACCATACACAAAAAAAAAAGGGAAAAAAGAGGGCGGGAGAGATTACACCCTCCCACCCTCACACCTCCTCTCTCTCCTCCTCTCCCCGATCCCCACCCCCTCCCCGCTCCTCCCTATATTTCAAGTAGGGTGCCCATATCGTCCGGTATCTCCCATCTTGATCTTTCATTGCCATCATGAGGTTCTCCATCTGTTGAATCTCTGCGATTCTAGCGAACCATTGTGCTCTAGTTGGTAGACTCTCCTTTTTCAACAGGACAGGGATACACGCCCTTGTGGCTATAATAAGATGTCTTAGTAGTGATTTTTTTTTATTTTTCCACTGATATAGGTATATCTAGTATTAGAATGGCTGCTGGTCTGTCTTCTAAAGACACTCCTGTAATTATTTTGATAGTTTCTATTACCATTTTCCAAAACTCCTGTATTTTCACACATTCCCAGAAAATATGTAATAGAGTCCCTTCTGCCATGTGACATCTTCAGCAGGCATCTGACGTCTGAGGATACGGCTCACAGTTGTGACACAGTCCTACAATATAAAATTGCCAGTCGGCAATTAAAAAAAAAATGTTAAAAAGGGCATCAGGAGGCAGCAGTAGCCTCTGCTGTACCACCTTCTGAAAAGCAATTCACCATGGATTGCTTTTCAGAGGGTGGTAAGCACTGCTGCCTGTCTGAAAGAGCCCTTATATAGTGGTATGCGGACTAAAAAAGGGAGAGGCAGGACTTGGAGCCAATCAGGTCTGCTGCATGCAAATATATTGATAAGGAAAATTCTGATAGAAGAAGAGAGCAGAGTAAACCCATGGCTGACATTAGGAGTCTGCTGCTGCTGTTGCTATCTCTAGTGAGAAGGCTGGGGGGTGGAGAGAGAACACTGATGACTGTGTTCACTGTGTTTCCCATCATCCAACTGGCTGTACTGTGTGATAGGGCTGTGTGAATATCGGGACTGGATAAAAAGAATACAAATCTTTTGGCAGGCAAAACAGCTTGCATCTCTGCATTTCGTCTGTGTGAACCCAAAACCCCCAGTTTTTTTATTCTCTTGGTTTTTATTTTGACCACTATTTTTTTCTTTGGCATGTGTCTCTCAATAGGATGCTTTTTACCTTTCTCTTATTTTGAGGCCTTTTCCACCTTTCTAGAATGGGTGTTAAAAGTCAGGTCGGAATCCTTCTTTGCTATACATTATTTAAATGACTTCCTTTTTATGGGTCCAGCTGGTTCAAATTGCTGTCACATTGCTGTCACTGGACATTTGTATCAGGTTTTGGCATCCCTTTTGCTTTTTTCGATAAGCAGTTTTTTTTTCCAAATGACTGCATTATTCTTCTAGGAGTTACCATTGATACAGTTAAAAAGGAATTTAGTCTGACAAATGAGATAATTTTTCTATTAAATTCTCTTCTTTTAACTTTTATTAGAAAACAGAAGATAACTTGAAAAGTAATGAAATCTCTTCTGTCTTTTAGCCTTTGCCACAAGAGAACTTCCAGCAGGCCAAATTTACTCCAGACATGTACATTCAAGTTGATTAAGGTAAATATTCTAAGGAGTTGATATATTCTAAATAAATAATTTTCCCTCAAACCAATAATAAAGGACATGGCCAATTTTTATCTCCAGGTCTGTTGTCTTGGTTATTATTTAATATGTGTGTCTGCCTTGCTGCCTGGAATCCCAAGAGAGGAAAGGGAGCAACGTATTTTAGGCCCCCTGCCCCTATGGGATTGCCCTCATTTAAAGCAGAGGTCCACCCTAAAAAAAAAAAATACACAAAAAAGCTCCTAAAAAAAAAAAAAAATTTTTACTTACCAGAAATGGCGGTTGCTAGGAAGATTTTCCTAATCTGCCACTTCCTATTCCGCGGTAGTCTTCATTCTTCTCCTCCTCGCGTTGTCCCAGAAGACAGCCGCCCATTCACAAAGCGCTGCGCGACTCACGCATGCGCAGTTAGAAACGGGCAGTGAAGCCGCAAGGATCCACTGCCTGTTTCCCTTAGTGAGGATGGCGGCACCGGTACACGATCCAAAGGACGGATCGGCCTCGGGGGGCCGACATCGTGGGCGCCCAGGACAGGTAAGTGTCCTTATTAAAAGTCAGCCGCTCCAGTGTTTGTAGCTGCTGACTTTAAAAAAAAAAATTATGGCTGGAACACCGCTTTAAGATAGCTGCCACACCTGGGGGAGAGCTTGTGCGCTGTCAGTTGACTCCAAGGAAGGCTCTAGAAAGAGTTCTTGACCCTCTAAAAAGCCCATTTCAGAGGCTGAGGACACAGTCACCAAAGACTTCTGCCCTTGTGTGACCTTTCAAAGTAAAGGGGGCAGTTTATGCTGTTTACTGGGCTGGGTTATGGTTATTGTTGTTAAGATCTTGCTGAATAAGTTAAATATTCTGCAGAGCTGCTATATTTCAAATACATTTGTTTTACAAAACATCTAATAATAGAGCCACGGACAATTTTATCTCCAGATCTGTTGTCTTGTATTTATTAGGGTTGCACCGATACCGATGCCAGTATCAGTGTAGATACTAAGCATTTGCACGAGTATTGGTACAGTGCCTTGGAAAAGTATTCATATCCCTTAAAATTTTCCACATTTTGTCATTTTATGATCAAAAACGTAAAGTTATTTTATTGGGATTTTATGTCAATCCTTTGTAGAACCACATTTCACTGCAATTACAGCTGCAAGTCTTTTTGGGGATGTCCCTACCAGCTTAGCGCATCTAGAGAGGCACACAAGCTCTGTCAGGTTGGATGGAGAGCATCTGTGAACAACAATTTTCAACTCTTGCCACAGATTCTCAATTGGTTTTAGGTCTGGACTTTGACAGGGTCATTCTTAAGCCTCGTACACACGGTCGGACTTTTTGCCAACAAACTTCATTTTGAGCAAGTTTGACAAAAAATCCGATCGTGTGTACGCTCCATCGGACAAACTTTTTTTTGGTTTTCATCGGACAAATGTTCGGTCTGCAAACGGACAAACTTTTCGCCAACAAAAGTCCGATGGAGCAAAGTCCGACCATGTGTACAGAAATCCATCAGACTTTTGTCCGATTGACAAATAAGCATGCCCAGAACCAATGTTTAAATCAACCAACAATAGCAGAAGTTGACCAAAGGGTGGCGGTAAAGAGCAGAAAAGAGCAGAAAAAACACGTGATGTTGGAAAAGTTTTGGGAAAGTTTGCAGAAAAGTCTGAGCGTGTGTATGCTATGGGTGTGCCCGGCCAACTCCCTTCGGACAAAAATCCACAGAAAAGTTTGTTTGAAGTTCGACCGTGT
Organism: Rana muscosa; assembly: GCA_029206835.1. NCBI lineage: Eukaryota > Metazoa > Chordata > Amphibia > Anura > Ranidae > Rana > Rana muscosa. The sequence goes on from CM055118.1 coordinate 876,283,263, forward strand.
GTACGAGGCTTAACACATGAATATGCTTTGATCTAAACCATTCCATTCTAGCTCTGGCTGTATGTTTAGGGTCGTTCCTTAATTCTTTATTTTCTCAAAACAGGATATACAAGTATAACATTGCCTTTTAGAAGAGACATCTAGTACTTCAACATGAATCAATAAAGACAGTCTTATTTAAACCAAATTATTTCACTTTCGTTATTTTAATATCCTCTTCTGGCCTCTTCTTCCCCTTTACCTCCCTAATCCTCCCCCCTATCCCCCCCCCCCTTCGACCCCATTTTCCTCCTTCCTTTTTCCCTGCTATACACAGGGAAACAACAACAACAAAAAAAAAGGAACAAAGGGGAACGCCCTACTTACTCTTTCTACCTATCAACCTAATTTTATCTTTACTCTCCTAATAACCTCTTCCCTTCTTCTGATTTTGCAAATTGCTCCCATGGTACCCATATTTCTTGTATGTTTTTTTCCCTCCAACGTTATTGGTAGGAGTTTCTCTATTATTCCCACTCTTCTGACTTTATTTAACCACATTGAGAATTGAGTACTGTCCGTGATACTTTTTTTATTTGCACTAACATACAATTTTTCAGGACAAGCTTTCGGGGTATGTCCCCTTCTTCAAGGTCCAAGCAGTACTGATTCACAATTTTTTTAGCAGAATGTTAAAAAAAAACAAGAAAAAAATCTCAGAGGGAAAGGAAAAAAACACATACAAATCAATGGTAATAAAGATAGCAGCAGAGTTAGTGAGATAAGACAGAGTTAGTGAGATAAGACAGAGGGAGAGCTATAGACTTGAGGGGGGAGATGCTAGTCACAGAGGGGGTCATAAAACCTTAGTATAATGGGTAAGGAAACCGATATCTAAATTTAGGCCATTAGTTTTTGTGTCAAAAAGAATTATCATTCTTAGTTCAAATGTTTTCCTTTCCTGGATAGTTCTGAAATTCCCTTTAAGAACTAAAACATTGAGGTCTTCTATAGTGTGGTTCGGTTGTGAGAAGTGATGTCCCACAGGTGTGCAGAAACTGTCTTCTTTATGTTCCTTGATGGTATGTCTGTGAAAATTCATCCTCGCTTGCAACTTCTGTCCTGTTTCACCAACATGAGATCCTTTGCCACATCTGTTGCATTGGATGAGGTACACAACATTACTGGAGGTACAGTTGTAAGATCCCATGATAGTGAAGGTCCCATTTGTGTGTGTGACACTTTTGGATAGATTGATCTGGTTGCACAGTTTGCAGCGTTTTTTATTGCAGGGTTTGCTTCCATTATTTGTGACTTCATAATCAGAGTGAAGTTTCCTGCTGATTAGTTTGTGTCTGAGGTTGGGTGGTTGTCTGAAAGCCAATAATGGGGGTTGTTGGAATATTTCTTTCAGAGTTTCATCCTCTGTTATAATGGGCTGTAAATCTTTGATTATCTTTTTGATCCCTTCTAGATGAAAACTGGAACTATGAAGAAAGCTGCATCGGTCAGTCGGTTTTCTGTATATCGAAGTGTGAAGCTTGTCATCCCTGATGTATACTGTAGTGTCTAGGAAGTTGACATGTGTGTTCGAATAATCCATTTTTAGTTTGATAGATGGGTGAAAAGTGTTGATCAATGAGAAGAATTGGTTTAGATTTTCTTCACCTTCACCTCTGTGACTAGCATCTCCCCCCTCAAGTCTATAGCTCTCCCTCTGTCTTATCTCACTAACTCTGTCTTATGTCACTAACTCTTCTGCTATCTTTATTACCATTGATTTGTATGTGTTTTTTTTCCTTTCCCTCTGAGATTTTTTTCTTGTTTTGTTTTAACATTCTGCTAAAAAAAAATGTGAATCAGTACTGCTTGGACCTTGAAGAAGGGGACATACCCCGAAAGCTTGTCCTGAAAAATTGTATGTTAGTGCAAATAAAAAAAGGATCAAGGACAGTACTCAATTTTCTCTGTCACAATTGCACTAATATGGCTACAATTACGTCAAGTTTAACCACATTGAAATCGTAGGGGTCCTAGGGTCTTTCCAGTTCATCGCAATACAACTTTTTGCCGCATTTATCAAGTGGCACAAGATTGAGTTTGTATATTTTTTGGGTGGGATTTGTGTATGATGTAGCAAAAAGAGAGCTGGATCTTCTTCAATCTGGTAATCAGTAAATTTTTGAGTAATTCTCTGTACCGTTTGCCAAAATTGTCTGATTACTGGGCATTCCCAAAAAATGTGTATCATAGTCCTTTTTCATCACATCCTCTCCAGCACCTGTCAGATGTTTCCAGAAAAAAATTATTCAAGGCCGATGGCGTATAATACCAACGTGTTAATATTTTATAATTTGATTCCTGCATTTTCGTACACCTTGAGGATTTTAAGGACAGGTCTATAATATTCTGGCATTTTGCTGGAGAGAAGGTTTGGCCTAGATCTCGCTCTCATTTGGCAAAGCTATCCATTCTAAAGTCCTCTGCGGGTGCCGTCAGAATTGTATACTTTTCAGAGATTACATTAGGTAGGGGCTCCTCTCCTTCACAATACTCCTCAAACTTAGTTTGTGTTCACCTATATCTTCCTGCGGGTCCCAGAGTTTCTAAATAACGTCTAACCTGTCAAGCTTGCCATATGGGGATTTCATATTGCCCTCCTCGTTGTGTTAGCGTGCCAAATGATACCCAACCCCTGTCTTCAAAAAAATGTAAAACCTTGGAAACTTCCTTTTTCCCTCAGTTTCCTAAATATTTGTGAGTCCATGCCTGGTGGCAACCCCGGCTTTCCTAAAATCGGAAACAGGGGAGAATTTTTAGTGGAGAATTTGGAATTCTAGCTTACTTTATTTCCTATTCTTAAAGTTTCGCCTATCGTGGCGTGATTTTTTACTAATGGTGGTAAAGTCATATAGCACCATAGTGCCCTATTTAGAGGAACTGGACACATTTTGCTGCTCAATAGTAATCCACAGTTTATAATCCCCATGTCTGCTCCAATCTACTATCCTACCAAGTTAGGCCGCCTGGGGATATTTATACATATCTGGTGCCGATATTCCTCCAGCCCTTTTAGGTAGGGTCAATAACGCTCTGCTTATCCTTGGCCGTTTAAATTTAGTAACAACGTCTCGGACTTGATTGAAGTACGACATGGGAATTTTGACAAGAAATGCTTGAAAGAGATAGAGGAATTTTGGCACCACGCTCATTTTTAAAATATCGCATCTCCCAAACCATGAGTGTGTGCCTTTACTCCAACCTTCCAATAATGTTCTAACTGTGCTAAGTAATGGTACAAAGTTTAACTCAAAAGTGTCTAATAAATTTGGGGGCATTCGTGTTCCTAAATAATTCAATGCTTTAGTTGTCCATCTAAACTTAAAGCTATATTCTAGTCCATTTTTAATGGAATCCGGGAGTGACACACCCATCGCCTCTGACTTACTTTTGTTTATTTTTAGATTTGACATAGTCCCATATAATTCTACTTCTTTCATTAAGTTAGGTAACAAGATTTGTGGTCTTGCTAGTGAGAAGAGCATATCATCCGCGTATGCCGATACTTTATATTCCTTCCCCCCCACATCAATACCCACAATATCCGGGATCTGTGAAATTTTATTTAAGAGTGGTTCTAATGTCAAAGCGAATAAAAGAGGCGACAGGGGACAGCCCTGCCGGGTTCCATTTGTAATAGTAAAGGGCCTAGAGTAAACCCTGTTCACTTTTACCAGTGCACGAGGTCCCGTATACACTCCTGCTATCCATTGGACCATCCGCTCACCTAAACCCATCTGTTTTAAGACCTCAAGCATGAATTTCCAATTTACTCTGTCGAATGCTTTTTCTGCATCCGTATTTAAAAAAACACTTGGTATCTTCTTATGATTTACCCTATAAATCAAATTTAACACTTTTATGATGCCATCTCTTGCCTCTCTTGTCGGGATAAATCCTACTTGGTCAAGATGTACTATTTCTGAAAGCGGAGACTGTATACGGGATTCTAAAATCTTTGTCAAAATTTTTAAATCCACATTTAACAGGGATATTGGTCTATAACTACTACAGCTCGCTGGATCCTTCCCCTCTTTTGGAATAACTGTGATATGCGCTGTTACGGCCTCAGATGGTAGCACCACTGTTTGTCCAACTTCATTAAACACCTTCTTCATATATGGCCCCAGATATGTAATAAAACTTTTGTAATATTGTATGGGTAACCCATCCGGGTCTGGTTCTTTACCATGTTTTAATGTTTAGGGTCGTTGTCCTGCTGAAAGATGAACCTCCGCCCCAGTCTCAAGTCTTTTGCAGACTCTTATGCCCTGTACACACGATCGTTTTTTCTGATGAAAAAAGTCCAATGGACTTTTTTCATTGGGAAAACCGATCGTGTGTGGGCCCCATCAGACTTTTTTCCATCGGTGTAAAAAAACAGAACATGTTTTAAATTTTTCCGATGGAAAAAAAAACGATAGGAAATACCGATCGCCTGTGTGGAACTCCATCGGAGAAAAATCCACGCATGCTCAGACAAAATTAGAAGATTTAGAAGACGGGAGCGCTCGTTCTGGTAAAACTAGCATTCGTATTGGAGATAGCACATTTGTCATGCTGTAACGGACTGAAAAGCACGGAGACTGAAAAGCGCGAATCGGCTAACACCAAACTTTTACTAACACGCAGTAACACAAAATCAGCAAAAGCAGCCCAAAGGTTGGCGCCATTGGATTTGAACTTCCCATTTATAGTGCCGTCGTACGTGTTGTATGTCACTGCGTTTTGGACGGTCGGAATTTTGTCTGATGGTGTGTATGCAAAACTGATGGAAGTCAGCTTCATCGGAATTCCGACGGAAAATTCCATTGGATTTTATTCCATCGGAAATCTGATCGTATGTACAGGGCATAACAGGTTTTCTTCTAAGATTGCCCTGTATTTGGCTCCATCCAACTTCCCATCAACTCTGACCAGCTTCCCTGTCCCTGCTGAAGAAAAACATCCCCACAACATGATGCTGCCACTCTTCCATAAAGGCCAGATTTGTGGAGTGCACGAATAATAGTTGTCCTGGGGACAGATTTTCCCACATGAGCTTTAATATTCCACCCACTTTATCCCTGACCTAGTAGAAAGTAAAGCCAAGCTGCTCCAGATGAGAGCAGTCCCACACTTCAACCTCACGGTGCAGGTCCAGTCCGTAAACTGGAACAGGAAAAGGTTTGACGGCACTCACAGGTTTGAACCAAAAGTGAAGACTTTATTGAAGATAAAAATCATCAGACAAAATCGTAGACATCATGAGATCAATGCATGTCTGGTGTGTTTCTTGGCCTTCATGATGCTGTTTGTTCACTAGGTTCTCTAACAAACCTCTAAGGGCTTCACAGAGCAGCTGTATTTATACTGAGATTAAATTACACACAGGTGTACTCTGTTAACTAATTAGGTGGCTTCTGAAGGCAATTGGTTCCACTGGATTTTAGTTAGGGGTATCAGAGTAAAGGAGGCTGAATACAAATGCACACCACACTTTTCACATATTTATTTGTAACAAATGTTGAAAACTAGGGATGTTACCGATTAAAATTTTCGTGTTCGATTAATCGTTTTGTTTTTTTTAATCAATTAATCGACTCATTTCGATTAATTATAACGCACATACAGATCCAACTACTTTTAACAGATCTCCTTGAAGGCTGATTCGCAGTGCAGCTACCAACCACTGGAAAAATGGATAGCAGGATACAAAAAACACACAAAGGCAGCGCTCAATGGGAATAGCATTAAAACTTTTATAGTCTTCAAGTAGATAACAAAATAAATATTGCACTGGAGATAAAATCGATGTAGCTAAACTGTAAAAATGTTGCGAGTAATACCAAACGGTAGCAAAAGCAGTCATAAAAACATGTAGCTAAGTATGATACTGGTATAAAAATGTGTACAACGATACCACTGCCCAATCCAGATGAGGAGGGGTTAACATCAGTCCGTCGCGGGGGCGTGGCCAAGACCAGCATGTGAGAGGACGCACTTCTCACAGCTCCTGCCTGATCCGTCTATTGATCCTACCCCGGCATCTCTGATCCTGCTCTCTTCGGCTCCCCAGCTGGCTACCGAACCCCTGCACTACCCGGACCCACCGCCGGCCCTCTGTACACGGGGGAAGACCCGTTGCGGTATGCTGGAGATGACCGGACTCCCAAGATGGCGCCGCCGCAGCACAGCGCTCATCGCGGCTGACAGACAAGCCTAAGGAAGTTGGCAGTAGGAAAGCTCCAAAGGCTCAGACGAGGGACATGCTCTACTACACCCAGAAGGTACAGGGTCCTGTACTTTCTGACGCTGGGGGGACAGTGGATGATGGGGATGGAGGAAACCAGGCCACGCAGGCAGACTGGGGCCATGATACGGAGGACACCCCCCACCACAACGATACCACTGCCCAATCCAGATGAGGAGGGGTTAACATCAGTCCGTCGCGGGGGCGTGGCCAAGACCAGCATGTGAGAGGACGCACTTCTCACAGCTCCTGCCTGATCCGTCTATTGATCCTACCCCGGCATCTCTGATCCTGCTCTCTTCGGCTCCCCAGCTGGCTACCGAACCCCTGCACTACCCGGACCCACCGCCGGCCCTCTGTACACGGGGGAAGACCCGTTGCGGTATGCTGGAGATGACCGGACTCCCAAGATGGCGCCGCCGCAGCACAGCGCTCATCGCGGCTGACAGACAAGCCTAAGGAAGTTGGCAGTAGGAAAGCTCCAAAGGCTCAGACGAGGGACATGCTCTACTACACCCAGAAGGTACAGGGCCCTGTACTTTCTGACGCTGGGGGGACAGTGGATGATGGGGATGGAGGAAACCAGGCCACGCAGGCAGACTGGGGCCATGATACGGAGGACACCCCCCACCGCTCTGAGGCTGATGCTGTTCAGCCCCCCTCCTCCCCCCCTTCGGAAGACACACCAGAGCCTACATTAGCAGACATACTGAGGGCTGTGCAGATGGGCAATGCTGACATGAAGGCACAGTTTGGGGGACTGAGGGAAGAAGTGTCCCTTCTTAGGCAAGATCTTCAAAAGGTCAGGGAAAGGGCAACAGCTGTGGAGAGCAGAGTGAGCGATTTAGAGGACAAGTTACCCCCATTAGCAAGTGAAGCCAGGGCAGCACACCGCATGGCCCAAGACACATTTAACAGAGCAGAGGACACAGAAAATCGTTTGCGCAGGAACAACGTCCGTATTGTCGGTCTCCCAGAGAAATCAGAGGGCAGAGACCCCACCATGTTTGTGGAGAACTGGCTTATCAAGGTGTTTGGCAGGGAAGCTTTTTCCCCATTTTTTACAGTGGAACGAGCCCATAGAGTGCCGGAACACAGGGGGCCCCTCCCCGTTCAATGCTGGCCAAGCTCCTACATTACCGTGACAGAGAGACAGTTCTTCGCTGCACGCGGGAGCAGGGCAATGTCACATTTAACGGAGTCAGAGTGTCATTCTACCCCGATTTCTCTGCTGAGGTGCAGAGGAGTAGAGCAAAATTTGGTGACGTAAAGAAACGCCTGAGAACCCTGCAACTGCCATATGTCATGCTCTACCCAGCTAAACTGCGAGTGACGGCGGACGGCCAGGCGCAGTTCTTTGAGTCGGCCAGGGACGCGGCGGCCTGGCTGGATCACAATGAGCAGGCCTTACGTCATCGCAGGGTGGATGCTGGAGGAGACTGACCCTGACAACTCGTGTAACACAAACTGTGCATTTATACCTGGATTGTTGATCTCCTTGCATTGATGGGATGCTGTTCTGGCTTCGAGGACACCCTTTCATCTTATCCGGTTCCTCTTCTTGTGCCGGGGGGAAAACTTAATTTCCAAATGTGCTAGGACAAGAACTGTGAATTCAACTTAGGTTTAATTTTGAATCTAGTAGAAATACATAGACCTTCAGTTAGCCCACTGTTGGGCTGGGTTGCGGTACCAGGAGTTGCCCTGTTGGCGATGTTACTGTGGCTGACTATATATTTCAGCCCCGTCCAGGCGCTTCCTATTGTGAGGATTCTCCGCCGGACTGGGGACTACCTATCAACAACTGCACTACTGTTTGTTGGCACCGTTGTGCCTTGTTGTGTTCTACAGTGTACGCTACCTTACAGTCCAAAGATGTACTTTTTTCTGGTCACCTATCATTTTGTTGCTACCGTAGTTCTTCATCGCCCCACTAACTTTGACTCACTGGAACAGTCCGAGCTGGGGGTGCCCAAGGGCCCCACCCTGTCACTATTTCTGCCTCTGCAATGGAGGGTACCCCCTTGATCTCCTGGAATGTTAGGGGCCTGAACTCCCCCCTTAAGCGAACTATGGTGTTTACTTGTATGAAAAAGTTCTACCCTGCTATCTTATGTTTTCAGGAAACGCATCTGACACCTGACACTAAAGGATGTATGAAATACTCCTGGGTGGGCTGGGCGTACCACTCCACTCACACCTCCTTCTCCCGGGGGGTGAGCGTGGTGGTGCACAGGTCCCTGGACTACCAGGAGTATGCCTCTAGGGTTGATTCTGAGGGCAGGTTTGTGTTTTTACATTGCCGCATTGGCATTTTGAACTGTATATTGGCCTGTGTTTACATACTTCCCCCGTTTGATGCTCGGGTGCTGCGGCTTCTCCTGGAGTTTTTGGGGGGTAGGCCGGAGCTCCCGATGCTTCTTGTGGGAGACTTTAACAGCTGGTTGGATCCGGGGATGGACAAACATCCGGTACCGGGGGCGAGCTCTTGTAGGCCTACTCCTCTGGCTAGACTGTTTCAGGAGGTGGGCTGGCTAGACATAAGGAGGCACCGAAACCCTACAGTTAAACAATTTTCTTGTTTCTCTAAGTCCCATGGGTCACTATCTAGAATAGACTTGGCGGTGGGTAACCCTGCGATGCTCCCCTCGGTTTCGGAGGTCTCATACAAACCTAGATGTGTTTCTGATCACTCTTACATGGTGATCAGTCTTACGGTGACTCATTTATATACACTCTCCAGAGCACCCTGGAAATTTAACGCCTTTTGGCTTAAGCTATTTACTGCCCCAGAGGAACTAGAGGGGAGCGTTCAGAGGTTTTTCTCCGACCAGCCTGATCCAGGGTCTCTCCTTGCTGAATGGGAGGCATTTAAAGTTTACCTTCGACGTTTACTTAGCAATGAGGTCAATAAGGTCAAGAGGCGCTCTGAAGCCTTCAGAGAAGCTCTGGAGATACAAGTCCATTCTCTGGAGGCTAAGTACGTGCAGGATCCCACTGACTCGGCTAAGGGGGCGTGGCAGTCGGCTCAATCTGCATATGAGCACCTGCTCGCCTCTTCGGCGGAAAAAAAGAGGTTCTTTACCAAAACAGCATTTTTTGAGGAGGGGGAGATAGCTAATTCAGAACAGAAATCCCCGGTTATTGGTACCCTGCGAACCACGGAGGGGCGACTGGTTAACTCCCCTGATCTCATAATAAAGACATTGGCAGACTTCTATGAATCATTGTATCGCTCAGCCTCGGAGTATAGCTCGGGGGAGCTGTCTGGCTACCTGGACGAAATTACGTTCCCGCGTCTCTCCCCTACTCAGAGCATGGAGTTAGATTCTCCATTGAGTTTGGAGGAGATGCGGGTGGCGGTGGTGGCCTTCCCTAACGGTAAGGCTCCAGGGGGGGGATGGAATCCCCATGGAGATTTACAGACAGTACTCAGAGGTCCTGTTGCCTAAGCTGTTGGGGGTCTTTAATGCTGCAAGGGAGTCTGACGTCCTCCCGTCCTCTATGGCCAAGGCACATATTGTCTTGATCCTCAAACCAGGAAAGGACCCAGTGGACCCGGCCTCGTATAGGCCGATTTCGCTATTACAAACAGATATAAAGATTTTGGCGAAGGTACTGGTCCTCAGGCTAAATAAAGTGATTACCTCTGTCATACACCCAGATCAGGCGGGATTTATGCCCAACAAATCCACGGCAATAAACCTCAGGAGACTATTTCTTAATATGCAATCCCAGGCTGATAACATGGGTAAGAGAGCTCTGCTGTCGCTTGACGCTATGAAAGCTTTTGATAGCGTTGAGTGGCCGTACCTTTGGGAGGTGTTGAAGTGATTTGGTTTCGGGGAGGTGTTCATTTCTTGGGTGCGTTTGCTGTACCACTGCCCCCAGGCGGTTATTAGAGAGGCGGGGAGAGTGTCGCCGGCCTTTGCTCTGGGCCGGGGTACGCGGCAGGGGTGTCCATTGTCCCCCCTGCTGTTTGCCTTGGCTATAGAACCATTGGCGATTCGGATTAGAGACCATAGATGTATCACTGGCTTCTGCTATGGGGAAAGACAGGAGAAAGTGATGCTTTATGCAGACGATACAATGATTCTGCTGGGTGATACAGAGCAATCCCTGAGCGAGACGATGGAGACGGTGGTTCGGTTTGGGGAGTTCTCGGGCCTTAAAATAAATTGGACCAAGTCAGCCTTAATGCCACTGGATGATGTCCTGTTACATCACGGAGACCGGATGGGGGGGTATCCCTGTAGCCACCTCCTTCAAATATCTGGGGATACAAGTGACGCCGCATATCAGGGAATACAGTCAGCTCAATATCTCCCCGCTGCTGGCCAGATTCCGATGTCGGGTTAAAACGTGGAACACTCTGTGTATGTCGGTTGCAGGCAGAGTGAATCTAATTAAAATGATTCTTATGCCCCAACTGCTGTACATGCTCCACAATTCCCCGGTAGTGATCCCACTGAAGATCTTCAGAATAGTGAATACCATATTTCGCGAACTGATCTGGAAAAATCGCCCCCCCCCCAGGATAAAATTAGAGCACTTGCAACGCCCTAAGGGTGAAGGTGGCCTTGCTTTGCCGAATCCGTGGTTGTACTATCTGGCGTCGCAATTGCAGCATCTGATATGTTCCATGGTTTTGGAGGGTGACACGGCGGGTAGAAGCCGTGGCGCCTCTGAACATATTATGCTTTGGACAGTGGGGGGAAAGTCAGTTCCGACAGCGCTTGAGGCCCTAGCTTTTGGAAGGCCTCACAAAAGCTTCCCTATGTACAGTTTAATACAGAAGATATGGAATAAAACTAAATATCTACAGGGGGCCTCAGGTATTACAGAGTTCAGCCCTATCTGGGCAAATGATTCCTATCCCGAGCTAGCCAAATTACAGCATGGGGACAGGTGGAAGAGATATGGAGTCTGCTACCTGACACAAATTATTGGGAACGGTAAGTTACTGCCATTTGAGACTTTAAGGGAGGCATATCATTTGCCTGCGAACATGCTTTTCTACTATCTGCAGCTTCGGCATGCATTTACAGCTCAGTCACGGGTCTCAGAGTGGCATGTAGATTTCCCTCCACTTCTCTTGCAGCTTAGGGGTGCAGAGACGTCTAAGGGCTTCATTTCCCAGAGCTACGGTACGCTGCTTTGTAAATTTCTCACAAAACACCCCCTGACTGTTAAAGGGAAATGGGAAACAGATGTAGGACCCCTGGATGAGGATCAGTGGGAGGAGGCCCTGCAGTCGGTTACCGTATGCTCCCTCAATGTGACACAGCGGCTGACGCAACTATATACACTCCTGAGAGTATACTACACGCCTCACAGACTATATGGTATGGGACTGCTGCCCGCACCGACCTGTACGAGATGTAAAAGGGACCATGGGGACCTGATACACATGCTCTGGCGCTGCCCCAAGTTGCATACCTATTGGAAGGGGGTGATAGACACGCTGAACACAGTATTCCAGGTGTCAGTCCCATTAGATCTGAAACAATGTCTTCTGAATCTGCTAGATGAGCTGGAATGGGAACCCCATACTAGGGAAGCCCTCACTAGGGCCCTTTTCATGGCCCGCAAAATGATTATGCAACATTGGAAGTCTGAATCACCCCCCACAGTCAGGGAATGGATTACTGCACTTGGTAACGCACTGAGAATGGAAACGGTTATATACCAACATAGGGGATGCTCTGGAAAGTTTGAAAAATTATGGGACCTGTGGTTGGAAACACCGGGGCTAGCTCCGGACGACCTAATTATGGACAGACTTTTGAGACTAAATGTGGGTTGATATGCTACTTAAGTGCGTAGGCACTGGAGTATAGTGGGCAGATTGTCCGGGCACGGACAGTGTCTTGGGGGAGGTGCGGTGGCCGCTCATGGCAGTATGAATACTCAGGATGGTGACAATTGTGTTTAAAATTCATTGCATGTATTGTAAGTAGTACGGTCATGTTGACTGTATTTGAAGAGATTATGGTACTTTGGACTGTAAGTGTTAAATTTGAATCAATAAACTTTGGGGTTTTTTCTGGAAAAAAAAAACATCAGTCCGTCGGCATGTAGATGTCCCGTGAAGGGAACTATCACAACTCCCAGTGGATGGCTGTAGAATCCCAGGTTAATAGAGGGAAGTGTAACAGCCCTTGCGTGTGGCAGATAGTAAGGTCCCGCAGGCATGCAGATATGAAGGCACAGCAAAGGAGCCCTTCAGATGGACACGGCAAGCCCCGCCGGTGTCCGTGACAACACCGGATCTCCGACGGAACTCCCTGAAGATCCGGAAGCCGGCGGAGAGGTGAGTACCAATCAAAAGAATTTTGATCGATCAAAAAAATTCATTGATTAATCGAGAAATTAATAGTTAATTTCCACAGCCCTATTGAAAACCATTTATCCTTTTCCTTCCACTTCACAATTATGTGGCACTTTTTGTTGGTCTATCACATAAAATCCCAATAAACCTTTACGTCTTTGGTTGTAACATGACAAAATATGGCAAATTGGAAAATGGGTATGATTACTTTTTCATGGCACTGTACTTGTGCAAATCCCCGGATACCTGAAACCGATACTTTCAGGCTCGGTTCTTTCAGCTGTTAGCAGGATTCCCCCACTGACAGTTGAAATGTAAAAAAGAAAAAGCCGACAATTATTGGTTGTTACCCACTTCAGCCCCGGAAGATTTGGCTGCCCAATGACCGGGCTATTTTTTTGCGATACAGCACTGCGTCGCTTTAACTGACAATTGCGCGGTCGTGCGATGTTGTACCCAAACAAAACTGACGTCCTTTTTTTCCTTTTCCTTTTTCTTTTGTTGGTATTTGATCACCTCTGCGTTTTTTATTTTTTTGCACTATAAACCAAAAAGGCGTGACAATTTTGAAAAAAAACAATATCTTTTACTTTTTTCTATAGTAAATATCCCATTTAAAAAAAAAAAAAAAAGCCGATATGTATTCTTCTACATATTTTTGGTAAAAAAAATAGCAATAAGCGTATATTGATTTTTTTGCACAAAAGTTATAGTGTATTGCATGCTCGGGACCCCAACGCCATTTTTTTATTTTTTTGGCATGGGGGGTCCCCTCAGAATCTATACTAGACCCAAGGGCCTGGTATGGACCCGGGGGGGGGGGGGGCCAAGCTGTTTTTTTCACGATTTTTTTTTTAGCTGGTAATTCTTTTTTTTTACATTCAACGGGAAGCTGACAGCTGATGACTCATCGGTTGTTAAAGACGTGGCGGCCGGCTTCCCGACCCCCTCCTTAGCAACCAGCTATATACAGTGTAAAAAAAACGCAAAATCGCAGTAAAAACACGGTACTTGCATTTTGGATGCGGGTCCATTGAAGTCTATTACATGCAAAACGCTGCAAAACGCTGGTTTTTGCGGGCAAAAAAGTCCCTGAGCCTTTCGAAAAACACAGAGACACAAAAATGCATTGATGTGAACATGTTCCATAGGAACTCATGTTAAAAAATTTCCCTGCATTTCTGCAAAATGCAAAATGCACCAAAAAACACATTATTAAGAATCGAGCCTTAGTACTCTTGTAATGACTGGTGTTCATCCAGTGCAAAAAAAAACAACAGTCACAGCACATATGAAATCCACAAATCCAAGTCCCTCAAATCCACACAGCCTTTTAAACCAGAGCTGCCGTCAACTTCCAATCAACTGTAATAAACTCAACACCAGCAATATTTAGGATCCACGCCAACTGCATAAGCTAAGGGCTTTCTCCAAATCTCTGAAAGCAAAAATTCAGTTTATACTATAAACATGTCATCAGCTTCTTCCACATACTGACCATCTGTCTCAAACATTTACACGCACACTTTGAGCACATTCAAGTAATCATTCAATATTAGACACAAATCTATTGTACTTGCCAGCAGCCCTGCCAACTTTGAAAAAAATTCACTTTATGTGACCTGTGAAAAATATTTTCACAACTTGTACAAGGTGTTATTCATTTCAATTGTGTACCTTTCCTGTTTTTTTTTTTTTGCGACATATGCCTTTACAAAGAGAAAGTGCAGATAATTTTTATAACAGATTTGTACCGCTGTAACATAGTAAATCAAACTTTGTGAACAGCTTTACCACAATGTAATTTATATCTCCTACTGTGTTTGTTTTCCTACATAGCTCAAGAGGACATCTGCCTTATTTTAAAAAACCTAACACACCCCACAGACATGAGATGACAGTCACCCAGTCCAGGCGTTTTCAGTGATGATCTCATGTCCAGTTGTCCACTTTGAGGTTGAAATATAAATCACAAACATTAGAAAACCTGTGGCCAATGCTATTGTTATTAACTGAGATAAAATCGGTATCTTTTTATAACTTTATTCAGGTCAGGAAACTGAAGGAAGTCAAATATAAAAAAATAATATAGCTTTCTACAGCTTTTTAGTAAGTGTTGAGATGTGCGTATGGCTATTTCATCATAAGCCTTTTAAAATTTGAAAAAGAACATACTGTATTTATTGGCGTATAACACTCACTTTTTTACCCTGAAAATAGAGGGTAAACTGTGCCTGCGTGTTATACGCAGGGGGCTGTGGAAAGTTTTTTTCCTCTAACTTCCCTCTTAAAGTTAGGGTGCGTGTTATACTCCTGTGCATGTTATACGCCGATAAATACGGTAAATTAGGAAGCACAACTATGGATCTAGCAAAAAATAAATAAAAAATGGTAGAAACACATTGGGGTACATGACCACAACGTTGATGTGCCTTTTTTCCATCTAGAATATTTGGCAAGTCATACATTTTACATACCAGGGCATTTAAAGGCACTGTTTACAGAATAATCAATGAGGGCCATCAATGGCATGTTATATTAGAGAGTTAAAGCAGAGTTCTACCCAAAAATGGCACTTCCGACTTAAGTGAGGTTAAGCGCCTGCCATGCCACATTTGGCATGTCATTTTTTTTGGGGGGGGGCAGATACCCTCTTTTTAGAGGCATCCAGCTTACACTTCCTCCCAGGGCTCCGCGGAGCCAAAAGGAAGTTCACCTCTCCCCCTTTCCTCCCTGCAATCTTCTGGAATACGTCACAGGTCCCAGAAAATTGCTCGGCCATTCACAGCACGCAGCGCGGCTCGCGCATGCGCAGTGCGTGCCCAGCTGTGAAGCCATAGCCGGGCACCCAAAGTAAGAATGCCGGCGCCGTGGAGAGGAAGGGGTGAGGAGCGGGGGCCGCATCGCTGGACCGTGGGACAGGATATGCCTGATTATTAAAAGTCAGCAGCTACACTTTTTGTAGCTGCATACTTTTAATTTTTTATGTCACACAATTCACATGAAAGGAGATTTTTCATGTAAGCTTATGTAGCACTACCCCCGTAGGAGCTGCTGTTTGTTTGATTTGGGTCTACGTCCTGCCTATCAACCCCTGGAAGTGGCTCAAACCTTCCCTTAGCACAACTGATATGAATAAGGAGTGTGAGACCTATTGAGTATTAGGAGACACAATCCTGCATACATCACACAATAACCTGTAAATGTTATTACCTTTGCTGGTCACTAGTCCTTCTAAGTGACAGAGATACTTCACACAAGTTATATGCTAAATCAAAGGTACCTTTACTCAGTATAAAAGGGAAGGGTAAAGAATCACATTAATACACACAGTTGACTCTGCATGCGCATTGCAGAGTCAATAAACCAATAAGGATAGGTATCACTGAGATTAGGTAATAACAGGAAATAACATCAGCTATATATATGTACATGTATCTATATGTGTCTCTGCACGGCTAACTGGTTGCTCGCGAGCTCCCCCTTTATTGCAATACCTTGCACGTGTTCATTCCCTATAATAGGTAAGCAAGGCCTATCTGCGTCCCACTCAAAGTTCCTTTCTCCAATGAAGTCTTCGCTAGCCACCGTCGGTGCACAAGTTAAATTGTAATCCACAGGGTTTCAACAAGATGCTGTAATTATCCGCAATATACCTGAGTACTCGTGTGCCTGCCACCCACTAATGACGGATGCACCAATCTCTGATCACATAGTCTCCAGTGAGATACACTAGGCCGCAAACTGTGGCGTGATAGGTGAAGTGTGGCTGGCACTAACTAAATCACTTTCCTCTAAGGTAGTAGTCAATTCTGGGCAGGTGCCCTTCTCACCAAACAGGCCCGACTTTCAGATAGTCTCCTCTGGCTTGTCCCGGTCACTCGATCTCCACGCTTCTGCTTCAGCTGCAGTCTCCGGACTCCATCACTAACAGCATATGGTGATGGACGACTCCGGTCTCTGCTGGGCAATCACAGGACGCTGTGGACGATCCTCTGCTGGAAATCACTCAGGCACTCCCGTAATTTAGGCCCAGGCTTCTGGCCTAATCCTTAGGAAGCAGGCCTCCGTGCCAACTTCCTGCTTGATTGAGAGCTGGATCCAGAGAGAGAGACGCTGGCCCCTCCCCTGGTTTAAGTAGTCTGCCCAGAATGCTTTGCGGTGTTGCAATGCACCCTGGGTAATGTAGTCTGTCTTTTACTAAAAGCAACAAAGTCTTTTCTCCTAGCTGATATCTGTCCCAAAGTGTATTAGTTGCATTGTAACACTTATACCACCGGAGGGAGCCGGATTCCTTCTTTCATATGGACATCCTGCTACACACTCCCCCCACTTAAAGTCTTTGGTCCCCAAAGAGGACAACAGTATGTAACCTAACACATACTTTGGCAATACCTGCAGGGAAATTTGTTAGTTTATGCATGACAATAAACAACTTGCCTTTTCATAAGCAGGATTTAAACTTAAACATCTCATATCATAACACAGAGCCGACAGAGGAACCTCCCACCAATTATCACAAGGAGGGAGGTTGTCCTGTATACGGACCACCGACACTTGGGTGTCTGTTTCAGATGTGCTAGGGAGTGAGCTGGGGTTGTCTTCCACTGAATCTGAATCTGGAGTGGAAGAGCTAGACTGATCAATGGTTCTCTTAGAAGTGATGATGGCCTCCTCAGAGCATTCACCCAATTGGTCGTACGTCAGTCTTTTTGGGGGGTGAATTACTCTTCTTTCCCTCTGCTCTTTAGGTATCATATTCTCAAGGACATTGGGGCTGGCTGTTTCTAGAAGCTCTTCAGGGGCTTCCTCTTCTAGTTCAGGCATGTTGGGCTCCAGAACTTCAGGAGCGTCCCGCTCTCCTTCAGATAGAGACAACGACCCTTCTTCTGGGTCTTCCATTGACAAAGAGTCTGAGTCATCAGCTACCTCCTCAATGAGAATGTTTGAAGGCACGAATTCAGGAGCTTCTGCCCGAAGAGTTCCATTGTCAACTGTTTTGGGTGAGGTTTGGGAGGTGGTCATGGGTTCTGGCAATTGGGATGACCACAACCAGTCAGATTCTGCTTCTTCATCCTCTTGACCTTCATTGTCAGAGTCTCCATCTCTCACATCTGGAAGCACTGTTTGAGATCGGGTGATGGGTCTGGAACCTTGAGAAGTTGAAGGGGTTTCTTGTGAGTCAGATGCAGGAGGCATGCGAACTGCCTCGGAGAGGGGCAACAAGTGATTCCTGTGCCAGGTCTTTAACGGTCCCACGCTTCCTTCTGGCCTAATTTGGTACACAGGAAGGTTTTCCAGCTTCTTGCAGATAACATAAGGTTGGGATTTCCAACGGTCAGCCAACTTATGTTTTCCCGGAATTCCCAAGTTCCTCAACAGCACTCTATCTCCTGGCTGTAAATCTTGAATTCTGACTCTTAGGTCAAAGTTTCTTTTATTTCTCAGCCCCCGTTGGTCAGATGCTGCTTGGGCCTTTTCAAAAGCTGTCTTCAGACTCTTTCTCAATCGGTCTACATACCCCTTGGGGGATGCTGCTGAGGTATGATCCATCGATATGCCAAAGGCCAAGTCCACTGGCAACCGAGCCTCCCGCCCGAACATCAAACGGTATGGGGAATACCCGGTGACATCACTGGCAGTGCTATTGTAGGCATGCACTATGGCAGCTACATGCTTGCTCCAATGCTGCTTTTTCTCTGAACTCAGAGTCCCCAACATATCCAAGAGAGTCCGGTTAAACCGTTCAGGCTGAGCATCTCCTTGTGGGTGATAAGGGGTTGTCCTGGTCTTCTGGATGCCTAACAGGTCTAATAACTTCTTTATTAATTTTCTTTCAAAGTCTCTGCCCTGATCTGAATGAAGGCGTTGGGGTAGACCATAGTGCACAAATAATTTTTCTACCAGTACTTTGGCTACTGTTGAGGCCTTCTGGTCTTTTGTTGGGAATGCTTGAGCATATCTGGTAAAGTGATCTGTTATCACCAAGACATTCCCTTGACCACTCAGATCAGGCTCCAGGCAAAGGAAGTCAATGCACACCAGTTCCATAGGTCCCTGACTTTGCAGATGGCCCATTGGGGCTGCTTGACGTGGCAAGGACTTCCTTTGAATGCATCGGACACAGGAATGGCAATATCCTTCCACTTCAGCCCGCATGCAGGGCCAATAGAACCTATCCCGTACAAGGTGAAAAGTCCGTTCGGATCCTAGGTGACCATGGTTGTCATGGAGGGCAGCTAGGACCGCTTCTCGATATTTGGCTGGTAGAAACAGCTGCCACTTCTCTTCTGAGTCGTCAGAGGGGCCCCTTCGGTAGACCACCCCTTGACGTATGTGTAGCCGATCCCACTCCCTGCGCAACAATCTGGCTTCTCTTGGGGAGTCTGTTTCAAGCATCTCGGGATGCTGGCTTTCCAGGGCCTTTATCAGGAGTTTCCCTAAAGAGTCTTCTTCTTGCTCCTTTCTCAAATCCCTTTTTGTCAGCTTGGGCAAGCCCTCCCCTTCGACTTGGGTCACACTGCAATAGCACTTCGGTACTCCAACAGCTGAGACCCCAATTTCTTCGGCTCTTGACCCACCTCTGGCTTGAAGTTCTGTCCCCTGATATAGGGCTCGCACTCCCTCTGGGTCTAGTTGGGCCCATTCTTCGGTAGGGTCGGTGGGGGCATGAGACCTCCTGGACAGGACATCTGCATCCCTATTTCCCACTCCGGGTCGGTACTTCAAGCTGAAGGTGAAGCTTGAAAGGGCAGCCAACCACCGGTGTCCCGTTGCATCCAACTTGGCAGTGGTCAGAAGGTAGGAGAGCGGGTTATTATCTGTCTTCACCACAAACTCCGCCCCATATAGGTAGTCTCTCAGTTTGTCTACCACTGCCCATTTCAAGGCCAGGAATTCAAGCTTGTGGGTGGGGTAATTCTTCTCAGCAGGTATCAGACTCCTGCTCACATATGCGACGGGTCTTAGGTAACCATCATGTTCCTGGTACAGCACCCCACCCAGCCCATCTCGGCTGGCATCTACATGCAGTTCATAAGGCTTCTTTGGATCAGCATAGGCCAGGACTGGTGCAGTGGTAAGACTCTTCTTTAACATCTGGAAGGCTTCCTCGCACTCCCCTGTCCACTGGTCTTGAATCGACTCTTTGGGCCTTCGGGGTCCCATGGTGAGTTTCACTGGTTTGACCAGCTCTGGAACATCATCTTCCCCTTCGTTTCTGAGCAACTCGTTCAGGGGTCTGGCAATCTTGGTGAATCCTTCTACAAATCTTCTGTAGTAAGAACAGAACCCCTGGAATGACCGAAGCTCAGTCACGTTGGTAGGTCTCGGCCAAGAGGTGAAGGCATCCAGCTTCTCTGGGTCCGTGGCCACCCCTTCTGCAGAAACGATATGGCCCAGGTAATGGACTGAGGACTGGTAAAATTGACACTTCTCTGGGGAGAGTTTCAGGCCCTCTTCACTGAGCCTCTTCAGGACCTTCTCCAGTCTCTCTTCATGCTCTTCTAGGGTTCTCCCGAACACGATGACGTCGTCCAAATATACCAGTACCTCTATTAGATTCATGTCCCCGACGGTTCTCTCCATTAGCCTTTGGAAAGTGGCGGGGGCTCCTGATAACCCTTGAGGCATACGGTTGAACTCAAAGAACCCCACAGGGGTGATGAAGGCTGTCTTCTCCCGATCCTCAGGGTGCATGGGGATTTGGTAATATCCACTTTTTAGATCCATTACACTGAACCACTTGGCCCCTGACAGACTCTGCAGGGCGTCTTCAATTCGGGGAGTGGTGTATTGATCTGGGATGGTCCTTCTGTTTAGTGTTCTGTAGTCGATACACAGTCTCAGCGACCCGTTCTTCTTTCGGACTACCACTATTGGAGAAGCGTAAGGGCTCCTGGATTCTCGAATAATCCCCGTCCTCTTCAGCTCAGCCAACTGTTCCCGCAAGTCTTCTAAGTCACCCAGTGGGACCCGTCGAACTCTCTCTCTAAAGGGCTTATCTTCTTGTAAGCGTATCTTGTGAGTGGCACTCCTTGCGCACCCCACATCAAACTCATCTTTAGAGAAGATCTTTTCCCACCTTGCAAGTTGAGCTTTGGCCCTTTTTCTCCATTCTGGTGGGAGGGCCGTGTCTTCAGAACAGAGCTTCTCTATGGTGACTTCACCCCTTTCTTCTTTCTTCAATTCACACGGGGCAATGGGGGTGGCTGGATTCACCTGGCCCAACAGCATTCTGGCCGGCACCTTCACTGGTGTATTAGCAGTGTTCCTTATACTCACTGAAACCCTCCCATGGCTTTTCTGTAGGGCCTTCAATGGGATCACTTCGGGGATTACTTCAATCCCTTTCTGTCTTTCCTGTGGGCCTGGTTCGAAGACAATGAAGGGGCCTGGCTGTTTCCATGTGAGCTTGACAGAAGCCCTCAGGCAAGTCACCTCTCCCGGTTGTAATACCTTCTCCGTCTTGTCTAGCTTCCAAATCTTGCCAACTCCCTCAGCCGGGGCCTTCTGCTCCAGTACCAGGCGCTGGTAGGCTTGCCTTAACATGGGGTGGACTCTTGTGGTCGGGGCTTCTTCCTGTTGGGCCAACGGTGTCAGCAGTCGCCTGACTAGATCAGTGTTGGTCCCTATGATGAGTGAGCTCTTGCTGGCCCCTGGTGGGCGAGGGCACACTACTGCCAGAGTATCGAAGGTCTCTGTCTCCCCAGCCACTGAGGGATCAAAAGTCAACTTGATTGGCAGGTAACCGTCATAGGGAAAGCTCTGAGTTCCAATACCCCATATTTCCAGTTCCTCTAATTTCTGTAGGGGCAGATGTTTAAGATGTTTATCATAGAAATCCCTATACAGAAGAGTCACTTGAGCCCCAGTGTCAAGAAGAGCCTTGGTGTAGATCCCTTCTACTTGTATGGAGACTACTGGAGAAGGCCCCACTAACTTGGCAGGGAACTCCTTCAACACAGACTTCTTGCTGGGTTCAGTTACCTGTACCCTCACTTCTTTTTTTCTTGAGTTTCCGGTGGGTCTCAGTCCCTTCTGGGTCTGGTGTGCACTGGCCTTCTGTTCAACAGCAGCCTGAGTTGTGGGACAGGGCCTAATTGGCAGAGGTTTAGGTCCCTGACTCTGATGTTTTGGATCATTGGACTTCTTGAAGGAGTTCGTGGAAACTGGTGGGCGCCCGGCTGACTCCTTCACCGGGGCCCTCTGAAGTTTTCCGCCGGCTTGCGATATCTGGATGCAACTTCATCTGGGCTGGGACACACTGCTCTAACATGCCCGATTCCCCCACAATTGAAGCATGTTATCAATCTCTTAGGCTTCTGTACTAGTTCCATATTGGAGCTAGGAGGTTTTTTTGGTTCCTCTGACGTGTTCTTGTTGTGTGGCACAGAGGCCTGGCTAGTCAGCATGGACACCATTTCTACTAGTTGTGACACCTGGGTCTTTAGGAGTTCAACTTCTGAATCATCTTCTTCTGCACTTAACATTCTGACTCGGGCAGTTGGTTCGGTGTGTTGACTCCTCCTTTTGTCTTCCAACATGGCCTCCTCCTCCCTGACTATCCGGATCAAGTTGGGGTATTCCAGGCTGCTCCCGTCCCGCCGGGTGCGTAGCAATAATGCAATGGGGTCCAAGGGTTGAGCTCCCCTCAACACCTGCTGGGCACGGGCCTCATCCATTTTTCTTGGATCGATCCCTTTCTTCAGTAGCATCCGATGCAGGATCTTATCCAGGCGTCCTATGAATTCTGACAGCTTCTCTCCCTCTTTTTGGTAGCAATGCCCCAGCTGGTAAGTGAGTTCAGTGATGTTTTCTGTCCCGCCGAACACATTCTGCAGAATATCCAGATAATCCTGTGCATTGCAGTCCTTCTTGCTTAACTTGAGGTTACGTATGGCCTCCAGAGCAGGCCCCTTTAAGCTTTCCACAATCCGTTGTTTTTTTTGTTGTTCTGGCACCTCCCATTCTTCTAGGGCCTGAGTGGCGCCATCTAGCCACTCTTCAAATCCATCTTCCACTGAAGGTACAGGTTTCTTCCCAGAAAAGGTCCTGAGTTTCCTGTATCCTGACATCAGGTAGTCTGGAGGGTCCTTTTTACACTTGGTCACAATCTCCCCCAGGACAGCGCACAATTCTGAGCTAAGGGTGGTCAATGGTGGTGAACCGGGACCCTTTTGTTGGGCGCTCCCTCCTGTGCTGGGGCCTCCTGGAGTAGTGGATGTGGGGCCATCTTTATTCTCTTCTGGGTGTATCAGGAGGAGTTCTACTTGGTTTGTAGTTTTTATGCTGGCACCCTTGAAGTAGTCAGAGATTCCGTTCCTCCACTCACATAATGCATAGGTGTGGGGATTTACAGTATCTGTCTTTATGTCAATCACCCATGGCTTCCTGTCCGTGGACAATGCTCTCAAGACTGGAGTTAGCTGCTCCTCTACCCAGGCCTCTCTCTGGATTTCAATCACCAGGCCATTTCCGGGTAGGATGCCTTCATCCCTGCACTACTTATTTTCCACCATAATTTACAAATAAATTCTTTCAAAATCAGACAATGTGATTGTCTGGATTTGTTTCCACATTTTGTCTCTCATAGTTGAGGTATACCTTTGATGACAATTACAGACCTCTCTCATCTTTTTAAGTGGGAGAACTTGCACAATTGGTGGCTGACTAAATACTTTTTTGCCCACTGTATATATACTGCTCAAAAAAATTAAAGGAACACTTTTAAAACACATCAGATCTCAATGGGGAAAAATATTATATATAATAAGATATCTGTACTGATATGGACTAGGTAATGTGTTAGATATAAAAGGATGCCACATTGTTTGATGGAAATGAAAATTATCAACCTACTGAAGTCAAAGATACCCCGAAAATCAAAGTGAAAAAACGATGCAGCAGACTAGTCCATTTTGCTGAAATTTCTTTGCAGCAACTCAAAATGGAACTCAGTAGTTTGTATGGCCCCAACATGCTTGTATGCATGCCTGACAATGCCCCTAATTAGATGGAGGATGGTGTCCTGAAGTATTTCCTCCCAGATCTGGACCAGGGCTCCTGAACAGACTGAGGTGCAACCTGGTGGCATTGGATTCTGGTGTTTAATGGCAAATGCCACTCGACCTCCATTGTGCCGGGAAGTGAGCACAGGGCCCACTAGAGGACGTCAGGCCCTCAGGTCACCCTCATTAAGCCTGTTTCTGATTCTTTAGTCAGAGACACTACCACCAGTGGCCTGCTGGAGCTCATTTTGTAGAGCTCTGGCAGTGCTCATCCTGTTCTTCCATGCTCAAAGGAGCAGATAAGAAAGGAAATCATCCTGGACTGCCGCACTCTGTATAAGACGTTCTTTATTGAAGGTAAAATCCAAATCACAGCATACAGTCAAACTTGATGAAGACAGGGAGAAGGCTAACGCATTTCACATCGTGAGATGCTCACTCATAGCTAAGTGAACAGAAAATCCAAATGTGTATAAGAGGGGAGTGGAAGAGGCAACCCACCAATCAAAATTCAAAAGTTTTGAGTGAAAACATCTTGACACATAATTGAATCTAATGAGGCCAGAAGTTCAAACGCACCTGCTGGAGAAAACCAGCAATTTAAATGATTAAAGTGGTTGTAAGCCTGAGAAAAAAAAAAAAAAAACACCTGCAAGACAAAGCCATAATGAGCTAGTATGACTAGCATACTAGCTCATTATGCATCACTTACCTTAGATCGGGGCCCCCGAAGCCGTCCTTGTCTCCCCCTCCAGCCGCAGCCATCGCTTCACAGATACCCGGTAGGTTACTTCCGGGTATCGCCGCTCCGCAAGCGCGCGGGATCCGTCAAATCCGGCAAAGCCAGATTTGTGAATGGGGATTAACCCTGTGAATGCACCCTTGTTCTATAACGTGCATACGCCATAGACATTGCTGCATGTATTTTTTTTAATCTAGGCTTACCTGTAGGTGCAAGTTGCATAAGTGTGTTTACAACTACTTTAAGAACCTAAAATAATCTTGAGGCTGCTGAAATATCTGAGAAAGGTGCACTCGAAAAAAGGGCATCAAAAAGTGAAAAAACCAAATTTAAACAAATGACTATGTATATATAATTCATAGTTAATAAATATGGGTGCAAAAAATAAAGTGCAATAACCGTTGTGTGACAATTACAGTGATTATGTGGTACATCATTCAAGAATATGTATCGATTATGTAATCATAAACTTAATATAACCACAAAAATTCAAGTCAACTTTATAAAAATTTGATATTAATGTTATAAAATATTTAGGACTTATGTGAAATCTAATTTTGAAGTCCAAAAAATATCAAAGGTCGTTCATTACCAAGGATCTAGATATTAAAGTAATGTGTAAAACGTATATTATCTACTCTACGAATGCTGACTTAATATTATTTTGCATGTATGTAAAGTCGTAATGTGAATGTACTATTGAGTAGAAACATAAATGGACAAAAAAATGAATGAAAACATACAGGCAGCACAAGGAGATGAAAAAGGTCCAGGTAATGAACATAGAAAAAGAAGGGAAGAAAAAGAAGAAGAAGAAGCCTAAACTTCAACCACTTGTAGGAGTATATATCCAGTGTAGCGATACCCCCAAATTAAGAGAGCCGCTGGTTTTGTTTCGGGCCCTGTACATCGCACAGCCAACCCCCGGCAATCTACTCAACCCTTCTCTGGCACAGCTAGTCTAGGGGTGGTATATTTGTATAACTCTATACCAGTTCATGTACAATCCCTCAATACATTTAAACAGTGGTAGAATGTAGTAATAGACTCCAATACCAGAATGATTAAGTGTAAAAGGTTTACTTGTACATAAAGGTTAACGATTAATATCACATATAACACATGCATGCAGAGCCCTGCAGTAATACTAACACTAGTCAACTATAGTGCACAAATGGTTCTATCTCACACTGACATATAGCTAGAGTCCCGTTAGCAATATGGTGCCCAGCAATGCTACTAACTCCCAGTCAGGCGTGACTCAGTTAAAGCTCAGTCTTTAAAGGAGGAATCTTCGCATGCAAGATGATCGGTGGTGCACATACAGGAATAATATTTGTAATCCAATAATGGTCTAAGGCAATGGAAGCAACTCCCCGGAGACTATGTAACTCAGTTCTGCAACTAGTCTCCTGATAGGAAAAAGGAAAGTATAACCCGATGGGCCAAGGCAGTCAATAGGCCTAATAAAGTACTCGGTTATAGTTGTGAGCAGGTGCTCTCTCATCCCTCCGGACTCAATCCCAGTCCGGGACTCCCACCGCTGTGTCCACACACACAGGATCCGCCACCGCCTGATCTCCGGTCCACTGACGTCCGCGAAGCAGGTAGATGTCTGCAGCCGCACAGGCTCCGCAGCGAGGTGGAAGGCTCTCTGGAAGTGCGCAAGGCCCAGGCCTCGGGCCTTGCACTCGCAGCAGGTCCATACAGGAAGTCCTCTTGACAGCCGCGCGGTGTCCAAAGAGGCTGGGCTTAGCCTCGCACTCCCCTTTTAGACCCCACCCATGAGTCTTTGCGGCAGCCCAATGCACCCTGGGTGCCAAACGGGGTTCTGGGTAACGTAGTCCATGGGGCCTCAGCAGAGACCCCGTGTCAGGGTCGCCTGTGGCCAGGTGGCAGATGCACACCGTAGGGGGACAGGAGTGCACCGCGAGGTAGTGAACCCTATGGCTGGCTTCTGCGGATAGGAAACTGGGTGGTTGTGGAAAGCGGGACCAGAGGAGCACAACCGGGATCCAAACGGAAGCTAGAGCCAAGATTCCCCAGGGCGCGGAGTCTAAGACCCAGCTGGTCTTCTCCAGGGCCTCTAGTGGTGAGAATGTTAGCTGCAGGCTGGGACCAGGTCGCGGCCCCTGGAGTTTCCTAGCTCACGCCCCGTAGGATAAGGGGAAAAGAGGGGAAGCAGCAGCACACGATAAGAGAGAACCGAATAACAAGCTGAAGGTCAGGGGCCACAAGCAGACAAGGATAACGAAGAACGAGCCGAAGGTCAAGGGTCACGAGCAGACAGGGATAGTCGGGGACAAGCCAATAACGTAACAGAGAGACAGACGTAGCACACGGCAGGCAGGAACCCAAACACACAATGCCTAACAAACACGTTGATCAGCAAAGCAGGCTTGCAGTGCACAGGTTAATATAGTGTTCTGTGATAGGGCCTGGGGTGGAGTCTGGCTGGGAGGAGATTATAAAGGAAGCCAGGTGAAAGGGCTCAGGCCTCTAAGATGAACACATGGGAAGGAAGGTAAGCTGACAGACAAACACTACTGCATATCCATGACAGTACCCTCCCTCTTATGGGCCCTCCCCCGCCTGGGCCCAGGCTTAAAGGGAAATCTCTGATGAAACCTTCTCAACAGATGAGGTGCAGTGACATCAGATGCAGCGATCCAAGACGCCTCCTCAGGACCAAAACCTCTCCAATGCACAAGGTACTGAAGAATGCCTCTGCAGAGCCGAGAATCCAGAACTTGTCTAACCTCGTACTTAAGATTATCCTCAGAGACCGAAAACGAGGTAGGGAGATGACAAGAAGATCTATTGAGGACCAAAGGCTCTCTAGGAATAAGCAAGGGCATGAGAGGATCAACAGGAATCTGAGGAGGGTCCCCTAGACCCTTAAAGGGGAGCTGGTCATCTTGCACAGGACCATCAGACTGGGCAGATGTCAGTGGAACCCTGAAGTCAGGTTGGTTAGAAGGTGACATGTCGCCGGAGTCAATCTGAATAGCTGAAGGACAAGCAGAATGTCCCGAACAAGAAAAAGTAGGAGGCTCACTGGGCATGGGCTGGACTGGCATAACTAGTACAGAGGCAGAGTGAATAGCTGAGTCAGGTGTAGCGACTACCTGAATCGCATCGCAAGACGTACCGACTGCAGGACTTGTAGACAAGCTAGCCTGGCTGTGCGTCCAAGGGTGGTTAGGGACAGAGAAATGTAAATGGTTATGCAACCTGGAATGAATGACCGGCTCAGATTCACAGCGGGCAACCTTGGGTAGGCAGGACGAGGAACAGGAGGGACCCCAAGCCAGGATCTGTCCAGTAGTCCAGTCCACATGAGGAGAATGGAGCTGTAACCATGGGAGACCCAAAATTATAGGCGTTGAGGCCTTAGGTAAGATAAGGAAGGATATCGACTCCTGGTGGAGTGTCCCTACCGACATCTTAACAGGGAGGGTCTAGAAGCGGATAGGTCCCCCTGGGAGAACAATACCATCAATCGCCAAGACCACCAATGGTGTGGTGAGGGGCAAAAGAGTAAGTCTCATGGACGATGCGATTTCCCAGTCCATAAAATTACCAGCGGCTCCGGAATCCAGATATGCTGAGACCGAATGAGAAGAAGCACCAACATGAAGGAACACAGAAAGCAGAAGACGAGAAGGGGAAGGTGATATTTCTGGGTCCAATACTCCACTTTCCAGATGAAGTGGACCCGAACGTTTTTCTGGACAAAGAGAGCAAGTGTCACGAAAATGACCTTTGCCCCCACAGTAAAGACACAGACCAAGAGTTCTGCGCCTAGCACGTTCCTCGGGGGATAGCCTGGTCCGACCCAGCTGCATGGGTTCCTCAGCTGGTAGGAGATGCTCTACGGGTCGAAGAGAGGGGAGCTCAGGCTGACTAAGAACCAAGGAGTGCTGGCGTTGCTTTTCTAAGGTCCTCTCCTGAAAGCGAATATCGATCTGGTTACACAAGGAGATAACGCCGGCCAGATCAGTGGGGATGGTTCTTCCTGCTAATTCATCCTTCACTCTATCAGACAGGCCATGCAAAAAGGTTGCGACTAAGGCCTCATTGTTCCAGCTCAACTCAGCCGACAGTATGCGGAAATGAAGGGCATACTGTCCCACAGAAGCAGACTCTTGGCGGAGACGTAAAAGGGCGCTGGCCGCTGAAGAGACACGAGCCGGTTCTTCGAAGATATTCCGAAAAAGTTTCAAGAAGCCAGACAGGCTAGAAACCACTGGATCATTCAGTTCCCACAGAGGGGCTGCCCAGGCTAAAGCTTCACCAGAGAGGAGGGAAATGATATAGGCTACCTTAGCCCGATCAGACAGGAAGTTTTGGGGCTGGAGCTCAAAATGAATTGTGCATTGGCTAAGGAACCCCCTGCAAGCCTTGGAGTCCCCAGAGAAACGGGACAGAGCTGGCAGTTGTAGTGAGTGTGTGGCTGCGACTGGTGCAATAGGTACAGCCGCTGGTTGTACTTGGGGTTGCGGATTCGGGGTTCCCAAGGAGACCTGAAGCTGCTCGAATCGAGAAGCCAGATCCTGGAGGAATCGCATCACCTGAGTCTGATTTGATTCCTGGGTTTCAAGTCTGCAAACTATGCCCTGCAACGGATCATCCACGGGTAACGGGATGTCAGCCGGGTTCATGGCTGATCAAACTGTCAGGGTCACCTGTGGCCAGGTGACAGATGCACACCGTAGGGGGACAGGAGTGCACCGCGAGGTAGTGAACCCTATGGCTGGCTTCTGCGGATAGAAAACTGGGTGGTTGTGGAAAGCGGGACCAGAGGAGCACAACCGGGATCCAAACGGAAGCTAGAGCCAAGATTCCCCAGGGCGCGGAGTCTAAGACCCAGCTGGTCTTCTCCAGGGCCTCTAGTGGTGAGGATGTTAGCTGCAGGCTGGGACCAGGTCGCGGCCCCTGGAGTTTCCTAGCTCACGCCCCGTAGGATAAGGGGAAAAGAGGGGAAGCAGCAGCACACGATAAGAGAGAACCGAATAACAAGCTGAAGGTCAGGGGCCACAAGCAGACAAGGATAACGAAGAACGAGCCGAAGGTCAAGGGTCACGAGCAGACAGGGATAGTCGGGGACAAGCCAATAACGTAACAGAGAGACAGACGTAGCACACGGCAGGCAGGAACCCAAACACACAATGCCTAACAAACACGTTGATCAGCAAAGCAGGCTTGCAGTGCACAGGTTAATATAGTGTTCTGTGATAGGGCCTGGGGTGGAGTCTGGCTGGGAGGAGATTATAAAGGAAGCCAGGTGAAAGGGCTCAGGCCTCTAAGATGAACACATGGGAAGGAAGGTAAGCTGACAGACAAACACTACTGCATATCCATGACACCCCGCTACACACTCCCCCCTCTTAAACTCTTTGGTCCCCAAAGATAATTGTCAACATACACTACGCACGACATTAGACAAAGCTGCGTATGATGTCGGCAGAGGAAGTTCCCACCAAAAATGAGAGGGTGAACTTCCTTGCCCACAGGTCACACTGTCATAAGTGGCCTGTCTAACTGTGCCAGGGGGTGAGTTGGGGTTGCCCTCCACCAAATGAACAGTGGAGGGATCAGGGCTTTCTGCACTCCGCCTGGCAGTTGCCACAGTGTCCTCCGAACTCTTCCCCATTTGTGGGTAAGTCTACTTTCGGGGAGGCCTTATGGCCCTCTTCGCCCTCCACTCCCTTGGGATTTCTGGTTTGGACACTGTAGGTTCCTCTTCTGGAACAGACATGGCAGCTTCCACTGTTTCTGAAACATTTAACTCAGGAGAATACACAGAACATCCTGGATCCTCCTCTGGAAGTGAGTCGAGAGCATCTTCCCATGAGTCTGATAGAGGGCTGGACGGGACGAATTCAGTAGCTTCTGCATTCAGTTTAGGTCCAATGGAGCTCACTGGAGATGATGGGCACCCGGTTGCCTCCTTCACTGGGGCCCTCTGGAGTTTTCCGCAGGCTTGCGATTATTTATCTTTTTTTTCTTGGGACTGGAACATACTTTCGCTATATGGCCAACTCCTCCGCAGTTAAAACAGACCACATCCCCCCAATCTTGTAGGGAAATGGGTGTTGAGGTATCTGGGAACAACTCCTTCTTTGGTCCCTTTTTTTCTATGACCCTTTGATCCTTTGCCATCAAAGAGGTCAGCATCTCCAACACCTGAGACATCTGCGACTTCAGGGAATCTACTTCTGAGTCTCTTTCAGGGGTCATGGCTGACCTGACCATTACCGGTGTAGAAGAGGTATGCGCCTTGATCGCTTGCTGATCTTTCTGCAGGGCCTCTTCATCTCTAATGATCTTTACCAGATCAGGGTAATTCAGTGACATACCTCCTCCAGAGGTTTTCAGGTGAAACCAGACTGGATTCGAGCGTAGCGCTCCCTTTAACCACTTAACGACCGCTCACTGTATATGTACGCCGGCAGAATGGCACCGACAGGCACAATCACGTACAGTGTACGTGATTGCCTTTGTACAGTTGGGGGGTCCGATCGGACCCCCCTCCTATACAGTGAGCGGTCGGTATTCGTTGGGGAGCGTTCCGAGATGAGGGGGCGGCCATTCGATTCCGGCCACCCCCCCGCGATCGCTCCCGGCGAATGGAAATGCTCCCTCTACTGTGTAATGTTTACACAGGCAGAGGAAGCAGGAGGAAGTGATGTCATCTCTCATGCGGTGCTCAGATATACCGAGCGCCGTACAAGAGAAGACACACAGGTCAGTACACTAACACTACACTGACACTAGGACACATAGGCACACAAATCGCCCCCCCCAGGCCCCCCCAGATCACCCCCCAGCCCCCAGTCACAGTGTCACTGATTGCAGTGACCATTTATTTACTGATCACTGCAATCGGTGACATTTGTGACTGTAAAAGTGTCACTAAAAATAGTTTTAGGTCCAGTGTAGCCCCCTAACCCCCCCTAATAAAGGTTTAACCCCCTGATCACCGCCCAGATAACCCTTTCACCCCCTATCACCACTGTCGCTAAGCGATCGTTTTTCTGATCGCTGTCTTAGTGTCGGTGATGCAGATCGGTAGCCAGTAATTTTTTTTAGGTTCGCCGCAGGGTTTTTTTTCTGGCGTCAGGTACCCCCATAAAATATCTAATAAAGGTTTAACCCCCTTGATCACCCCCCAGGTAACCCTTTCACCCCCTATCACCACTGTCGCTAAGCGATCGTTTTTCTGATCGCTGTCTTAGTGTCGGTGATGCAGATCGGTAGCCAGTAATTTTTTTTAGGGTCAGGTACCCCCATAAATTATCTAATAAAGGTTTAACCCCCTTGATCGCCCCCCAGGTAACTCTTTCACCCCCTATCACCACTGTCGCTAAGCGATCATTTTTCTGATCGCTGTCCTAGCGTCGGTGATGCAGATCGGTAGCCAGTTATAGCGTTAGGTACCCCCATATATTATCTAATAAAGGTTTTAACCCCCTAATTGCCCCTAGTTAACCCTTTCACCAGTGATCACCATATAAGTGTTACGGGTGACGCTGGTTAGTTAGTTTGCTTTTTATAGTGTCAGGGCACACGCCGTATATATAACCCAATAAAGGTTTAACCCCCTGATCGCCCGGCGGGTGATATCAATTAGGTTTTAGCGTCAGAGAGGGTCTGCGTCACACCCCAGGCAGTGTCAGGTTAGTGCCAGTAACGCTAACACCCACGCGTGAAGAATACACCCCCCTTAGTGGTATAGTATCTGATCAGATCAATATCTGATCTGATCAGATCTATACTAGCGTCCCCAGCAGTTTAGGGTTCCCAAAAACGCAGTGTTAGCGGGATCAGCCCAGATACCTGCTAGCACCTGCGTTTTGCCCCTCGGTCCAGCCCAGGCCACCCAAGTGCAGTATCGATCGATCACTGTCACTTACAAAACACAACACACATAACTGCAGCGTTCGCAGAGACAGGCCTGATCCCTGCGACTCCAGTGCTGTAGGAGGTGATTTCACCACCACAGTTAAAAAAAAAAAAAGCATATATGCCGAAGCATTGGGGCAGCAGGGGCGGAGGAGCGATTTTGCTCCTAATGCCGCGTACATACGGTCGAAATTCCGACGGAGGCTTGCCCGTGGAAAAGTCCGACCATGTGTGTGCGGCATAACTTTTTTGCGAGAGGATGCCCCCATGCTTCGGCATATATAAATGGTGCATGTATGCCCATCATTAGAAGTGGGTGGATGAAGGGCGGTATTCTAATGGTGGGCATACCCACCGATCAATCTCTTTTTTCGTTCAGCCAACTGGCTGCATGAAAAAAAAAGATTACAATACATGTCCAACAAGGACCAGCAACGTACTTGTATGTTGCTGGACTTTGAATGTTTATACCAGAATGATGCCTGCGGGTTTAGGTATCATCTTGGTATCATTCTTTTCAGCCAGCGGCCTGCTTTCATGTAAAAGCAATCCTAGTGGCTAATTAGTCTCTGGACTGCTTTTACAAGCAGTGGGAGGGAATGTCCCCCCCCCCGGATATAAAAAGTGCCATTGCGAAATTGGGAAAGCATTTTATCACACCGATCTTGGTGTGGTCAGATGCTTTGAGGGCAGAGGAAAGATCTAGGGTCTGGAAGACCCCAGTTTTTTTTAAAAAAGAGTACCTGTCACTACCTATTGCTATCATAGGGGATATTTACATTCCCTGAGATAACAATAAAAATGATAAAAAAAATTAATATGGAAGGAACAATTAAAAAAATTTAAAAAATGTAAAAAAAAAAAAAAAAAAAGCAAAATTAATAATAATAAAAAAAAATCATATGTAAACAGCAATTGCACCATGCATGTGAGGTATCACCGCGAAGGTCAGATCAAGGGAAGTAATTTTAGCAGTAGACCTCCTCTGTAAATCTAACGGGGTAACCTGTAAAGGCTTTTAAAGGCTACACGGCAGGCTATTGACAATCTGATCAAGCGTGTGTGGAGTGCCGTGTGTTACAGACTTTATTATCAGCCACCTTTGGAAACGGCGTTCGCAAGTGGAGAGGACAGGTAGAGAGTGGTTTATATACTATTTTGTGACCTGCGCTGATCCTGCGTCCGCCGTGACCATCATTCGTTGGTTGTGACAGTGTGAAGTTAATGCTGTGGATTCGGTTGCAGTGTGATTTTGGCTTACTTTTACTGGTTATCATGTGAGTGCAATATTTGAAGATTTTGTAGTACCAATAAAACTGACTTTGCAGTATTACACTATCCTTTGCATTTATTTTTGCATTTATGTGGAGCCTGTTTGAGGATCACTGCATCGGATGTGGAATCAATCCACCTAGTTGAGAGGTGCTGTCTGCTCATTTGCCAAAACACGAGAGTGTGAGGCATTGCATTGCGGTGAGTGTCCTATCTGAAGGGGGTTTGACTCACTTGAACACTGTGGTGTGGTGGAAGAGAAGAAGATTATCATCTAATTTTGAACACTATCACTATACACTTATATGGACTTTATTTGTGCTGTCACTCTATACACATTTTTTGGAATTTTTCTTTATGCCTTTTGTTCATTTTTAAGATTTAAGTATATTTCACTATTACTTTTTTCACAGTTTATACCAATATAATTGTTATATTCACTTAGCGCCACTTATAGTTTGTCATTCTATTTTAGTGTGTTGACTATATTTTTCACAGGTTTTAAAAATGTATGTAGTTTGTCGCCAATGCGCGTTTGTGCGAAATTTTAAAGCATGTCATGTTTGGTATCTATGTACTCAGCCTAAGATCATCTTTTTTATTTCATCAAACATTTGGGCAATATAGTGTGTTTTAGTGCATTAAAATTAAAAAAAGTGTATTTTTTCCCCAAAAAATGCGTTTGAAAAATCGCTGCGCAAATACTGTGTAGAAAAAAAAATGCAACACCCACCATTTTAATCTGTAGGGCCTTTGCTTTAAAAATATATATAATGTTTGGGGGTTCAACATAATCTTCTTGCAAAAAAATATGTTTTCATGTAAACAAAAAGTGTCAAAAAGGGCTTTGTCTTCAAGTGGTTAGAAGAGTGGATGTAAGCTTCCTAATGTTGTGTATAAAATGCCAGAACAGTTCAAAACCCCCCCAAATTACCCCATTTTGGAAAGTAGACACCCCAAGCTATATACTGAGAGGCATGTCGAGTCCATGGAATATTTTATATGTTGACACAAGTTGCGGAAAAAATTAATTTTTTTTTTTTTTTTTTGCACAAAGTTGTCACTAAATGATATATTGCTCAAACATGCCATGGGCATATGTGGAATTACACCCCAAAATACATTCTGTTGGTTCTCCTGAGTACGGGGATACCACATGTGTGAGACTTTTTGGGAGCCTAGCCGCGTACAGGACCCCAAAAACCAAGCACCGCCTTCAGGCTTTCTAAGGGTGTAAATTTTTGATTTCACTTCTCACTGCCTATCACAGTTTCGGAGGCCATGGAATGCCCAGATGGCACAACCCCCCCCCCCAAATGACCCCATTTTGGAAAGTAGACACCCCAAGCTATTTGCTGAGAGGTATTGTGAGTATTTTGCAGATCTCGCTTTTTGTCACAAAGTTTTGAAAATTGAAAAAAAAATATATATATATTTTCTTTCTTAATTTTCAAAAACAAAATGAGAGCTGTAAAATACTCACCATACCTCTCAGCAAATAGCTTGGGGTGTCTTTTTTTTTTTTTAGTCATTATTCAATCACTTGAGACAAAAAAAAAAAATATTCAATGGGCTCAACATGCCTCTCAGCAATTTCCTTGGGATGTCTACTTTCCAAAATGGGGTCATAAGGGGGGGTTTTGTACTGCCCTGCCATTTTAGCACCTCAAGAAATGAGATAGGCAGTCATAAACTAAAAGCTGTGTAAATTCCAGAAAATGTACCCTAGTTTGTAGACGCTATAACTTTTGCGCAAACCAATAAATATACGCTTATTGACATTTTTTTTACTAAAGACATGTGGCTGAATACATTTTGGCCTAAATGTATGACTAAAATTGAGTTTATTCGATTTTTCTTATAACAAAGAGTAGAAAATATCATTTTTTTTCAAAATTTTCGCTCTATTTCTGTTTATATCGCAAAAAATAAAAATCGCAGAGGCAATCAAATACCATTAAAAGAAAGCTCTATTTGTGGGAAGGAAAGGACGCAAATTTAGTTTGGGTACAACATTGAATGTCCGCACAATTTACAGTTAAAGCAGCGCAGTGCAAAATTCTGAAATCACCACTGGTCCTTTAGCTACAAAATGGTCCGGGGCTTAAGTGGTTAAGATCTGCTTCATCCTTGCCGCATCTATGGCTTGGGGTACCATCCCTTTTTTAGCACGATTTGACACAGCATCTTGTTCAGTCTTCTAACATACTCCGACAGCTTTTCTCCTGGCTGCTGAAAGGTGTGTTCGAACTGATACACCGGTTCTGTTACTTTTTCTAACTGACTGAACTCTTCTTGTAGCATGGCTAAGCAGTCATAAGCCGTGCAGGCAGCATTTCCAAACCGGAGACTTTTTACAGCTTCCGCAGCCGCGCCTTTCAGACTTTCCATCACGCGCTGTTTCTTCTGCGCTTCAGGCACCTCCCATGCCTCTACTGCTGACAAGGCCTGTTCGATCCAGGTATCAAAGTCTTCCTCCCCTACAGGGACGGGCAGCCTCCCTAAAAATGTTCTTAGCTTCCGGTAGCTGGCCTCTATGTGTACCGTGTTTCTTTTCTAACACTTTGTGAGCAGATCCCCCAAGGCATTTAAAAGCTATGGCCCTATGGCTGTAATGGGTGTCACCGGAGGTGTCATCCTTCTCTGCCTCTCTGCTGCATGGGGTATCCCTGGTGGTGATCCCGTTGGGGATGGCGGAGGTGACTCCGTCTTCACAGTTATTGCGTGCACCAGACCATAAGTTTTGTTATCCAACGTCTGCACACTTTGTCCTTTAAAGTTCCCCGGTACTCCATCCATCCACTCTATCAGTGCATACTGGAACGAGGTGTCTGGGGCTGATTTCAGGTCTACCACCCATGGTGTATTATTTGGGGATAGCGACACTGCGAGTCGCTCTGCCGCGCTTACTGACCATTCTTCTCCCGGGAGACTAATGAACACTGACATGTCTGGGTTTGTTTTGGCTGCTTCGCTCCATGCTTTCACTTCTAGCGGGTCCATGCCGGTACTTTTGGCGTGTCTGCTTGCCATATACAGGATCCCGGACCGATGCCCCCACGTGTAGCGATACCCCCAAACTAAGAGAGCCGCTGGTTTTGTTTCGGGCCCTGTACACCACACAGCCAACCTCCGGAAATCTACTCAACCCTTCTCTGGCACAGCTAGTCTAGGGGTGGTATATTTGTATAACTCTATACCAGTTCATGTACAATCCCTCAATACATTTAAACAGTGGTAGAATGTAGTATTAGACTCCAATACAAGAATGATTAAGTGTAAAAGGTTTACTTGTATATAAAGGTTAACGATTAATATCACATATAACACATGCATGCAGAGCCCTGCAGTAATACTAACACTAGTCAACTATAGTGCACAAATGGTTCTATCACACACTGACATATAGCTAGAGTCCCCATTAGCAATATGGCGATCAGCAATGCTACTAACTCCCAGTCAGGCGTGACTCAGTTAAA
Source organism: Rana muscosa (assembly GCA_029206835.1). NCBI lineage: Eukaryota > Metazoa > Chordata > Amphibia > Anura > Ranidae > Rana > Rana muscosa. Next base: position 876,320,275 of record CM055118.1, read on the forward strand.
GCTCAGTCTTTAAAGGAGGAATCTTTGCATGCAAGATGATCGGTGGTGCACATACAGGAACAATATTTGTAATCCAATAATGGTCTAAGGCAATGGAAGCAACTCCCCGGAGACTATGTAACTCAGTTCTGCAACTAGTCTCCTGACAGGAAAAAGAAAATTATAACCCGATGGGCCAAGGCAGTCAATAGGCCTAATAAAGTACTCGGTTATAGTTGTGAGCAGGTGCTCTCTCACCCCTCCGGACTCGATCCCAGTCCGGGACTCCCACCGCTGTGTCCACACACACAGGATCCGCCACCGCCTGATCTCCGGTCCACTGACGTCTGCGAAGCAGGTAGATGTCTGCAGCCGCACAGGCTCCGCAGCGATGTGGAAGGCTCTCTGGAAGTGCGCAATGCCCAGGCCTCGGGCCTTGCACTCGCAGCAGGTCCGCACAGGAAGTCCTCTTGCCAGCCGCGCAGTGTCCAAAGAGGCCGGGCTTAGCCTCGCCCTCCCCTTTTATACCCCACCCATGAGTCTTTGCGGCAGTCCAATGCACCCTGGGTGCCAAACAGGGTTCTGGGTAATGTAGTCCATGGGGCCTCAACGGAGACCCCACTACACCAGTATAGTTCAAAAAAATATATATTTCTTTGAACGTGAACCAGACAAAATCTTGGGCTGGAAAAGCATGGAAAAGGAGTTCAAAATGCCCAAAAAAATCTTCTAAAGTATATAGGGGCAAAAAATGGAGAGGCAGACCAAGGAGAAGAACACATGTCTATTTATGGCACAAAGTACTGCAGCCTGTGAGCAGGTGTGTGATCTAGACACAGAGACTCGCTTCACCCGCTGCAGAAACTCGTGTCACGGCTAGGTGTTTGAAAAGCACTATGTGTGAAATAAAAATGCAGATACAAATGCAGATGTTGCCATTAAGAGGAGGTTAACATAATAGATATGATGGATTTTGCATGACAGGCACCGTCATGGTGGCTGGAAATATGCACAAAAAATTATGTATGATTGAATGATAAAAAGCCTGTATTAAGGTATCCATTATAGTAAATGTTACAAAAAAAAACAACCCAATCATCAATAATTAAATAAACATGGCAAATGTATGTAAAACACTTGCATTGTGGAAATCACAAAAGGGAGGGGTGGGGGCAAGAGGATAGTTGCAGAGGCTAAACCTTGAACAACCCACCCAAATAATTTGTGGATTATCTCAGTACTGATACACATGATAAACATTATTAGTATTTTACAGCTCTAATTTGTTTTTGAAAATGAAGAAAGAAAATCTTTTTTTTTTTTTTTTTCCAATTTTCAAAACTTTTTGACAAAAAGCGAGATCTGCAACATACTCACCATACCTCTCAGTAAATAGCTTGGGGTGTCTACTTTCCAAAATGGGGTCATTTGGGGGGGTTTTGTGCCATCTGGGCATTCCATGGCCTCCGAAACTGATAGGCAGTGAGAAGTGAAATCAAAAATTTACACCCTTAGAAAGCCTGAAGGTGGTGCTTGGTTTTTGGGGTCCCGTACGCGGCTAGGCTCCCAAAAAGTCTCACACATGTAGTATCCCCGTACTCAGGAGAAGCAACAGAATGTATTTTGGGGTGTAATTCCACATATGCCCATGGCATGTTTGAGCAATATATCATTTAGTGACAACTTTGTGCAAAAAATAAATAAATAAATAAATAAATTGTCTTTTTTCCGCAACTTGTGTCAACATATAAAATATTCAATGGACTCGACATGCCTCTCAGTATATAGCTTGGGGTGTCTACTTTCCAAAATGGGGTCATTTGGGGGGGTTTTGAACTGTCCTGGCATTTTATACACAACATTAGGAAGCTTACATCCACTCTTCTAACCACTTGAAGACAAAGCCCTTTCTGACACTTTTTGTTTACATGAAAACATTTTTTTTTTTGCAAGAAAATTATGTTGAACCACCAAACATTATATATTTTTTTAAAGCAAAGGCCCTACAGATTAAAATGGTGGGTGTTGCATTTTTTTTTTCCACACAGTATTTGCGCAGCGATTTTTCAAACGCATTTTTTGGGGAAAAAATACACTTTTTTAATTTTAATGCACTAAAACACACTATATTGCCTAAATGTTTGATGAAATAAAAAAGATGATCTTAGGCCGAGTACATAGATACCAAACACGACATGCTTTAAAATTTCGCACAAACGCGCATTGGCGACAAACTACATACATTTTTAAAAGCCTTTAAAAGCCTTTACAGATTACCACGTTAGATTTACAGAGGAGGTCTACTGCTAAAATGACTGCCTTCGATCTGACCTTTGCGGTGATACCTCACATGCATGGTGCAATTGCTGTTTACATATGACGCCAGACCCACGCTTGCGTTCGCAATTGCGCAAAAGCAGGGCAGGACAGGGGTGCTTTTTTTTTTTTTTTTTTTTTTATTATTAATTTTGCTTTTTTATTTTATTTTTAAACTGTTCCTTCCATATTTTTTTTCATAATTTTTATTGTTATCTCAGGGAATGTAAATATCCCCTATGATAGCAATAGGTAGTGACAGGTACTCTTTTTTTTTTTAAACTGGGGTCTATTAGACCCTAGATCTTTCCTCTGCCCTCAAAGCATCTGACCACACCAAGATCGGTGTGATAAAATGCTTTCCCAATTTCCCAATGGCGCTTTTTATATCCGGGGGGGGTACATTCCCTCCCACTGCTTGTAAAAGCAGTCCAGAGGCTAATTAGCCACTAGGATTGCTTTTACATGAAAGCCGGCCGCTGGCTGAAAAGAATGATACCAAGATGATACCTAAACCCGCAGGCATCAATCTGGTATAACCATTCAAAGTCCAGCAACATACCAGTACGTTGCTGGTCCTTGTTGGACATGTATTGTAATCTTTTTTTTCATGCAGCCTGTTGGCTGAACGAAAAAAAAAGATTGATCAGTGGGTATGCCCACCATTAGAATACCGCCTATCATCCACCCACTTCTAATGATGGGCATACATGCACCATTTATATATGCCGAAGCATGGGGGCATCTTCCCGCAAAAATTATGCCGCGTACACATGGTCAGACTTTTCCACGGGCAAGCCTCCGTCGGAATTTCGACCGTATGTACGCGGCATTAGGAGCAAAATCGCTCCTCCGCTCCTCCGCCCCTGCTGCCCCCATGCTTCGGCATATATGCTTCTTTTTTTTAACTGTGGTGGTGAAATCACCTCCTACAGCACTGGAGTCGCAGGGATCAGGCCTGTCTCTGCGAACGCTGCAGTTATGTGTGTTGTGTTTTGCAAGTGACAGTGATCGATTGATACTGCACTTGGGTGGCCTGGGCTGGACGGAGGGGCAAAACGCAGGTGCTAGCAGGTATCTGGGCTGATCCCGCTAACACTGCGTTTTTGGGAACCCTAAACTGCTGGGGACGCTAGTATAGATCTGATCAGATCAGATATTGATCTGTTCAGATACTATACCACTAAGGGAGGTGTATGCTTCACGCGTGGGTGTTAGCGCTACTAGCACTAACCTGACGCTGCCTGGGGTGTGAGGCAGTGTTAACTAGGGGCAATTAGGGGGTTAAAACCTTTATTAGATAATATATGAGGGTACCTGACGCTATAAAAACCTGCGGCGAACCTAAAAAAAATAACTGGCTATCTATCGGCACCAGCATAACTAATACAGCGTTTAGAAAAACGATCCCTTAGTGACACTGGCAAAAGGGGGTGAAAGGGTTACCTAGGGGGGCGATCAAGGGGTTAAACCTTTATTAGTTAATATATGGGGGTACCCGACGCTATAAAAACCTGCGGCGAACCTAAAAAAAATAACTGGCTACCTATCAGCATCACCGACAATAAGACAGCGATCAGAAAAACGATCACTTAGCGACAGTGGTGATAGGGGGTGAAAGGGTTACCTGGGGGGCGATCAAGGGGGTTAAACCTTTATTAGGTAATATATGGGGGTACCTGACGCTATAAAAACCTGCGGCGAACCTAAAAAAAATAACTGGCTACCTATCGGCATCACCGACAATAAGACAGCGATCAGAAAAACGATCGCTTAGCGACAGTGGTGATAGGGGGTAAAAGGGTTACCTGGGGAGCGATCAAGGGGGTTAAACCTTTATTAGGTAATATATGGGGGTACCTGACGCCATAAAAACCTGCGGCGAACCTAAAAAAAATAACTGGCTACCTATCGGCATCACTGACAATAAGACAGCGATCAGAAAACGATCGCTTAGCGACAGTGGTGATAGGGGGTGAAAGGGTTACCTGGGGGGCGATCAAGGGGGTTAAACCTTTATTAGGTAATATATGGGGGTACCTGACGCCATGAAAACCTGCGGCGAACCTAAAAAAAATAACTGGCTACCGATCGGCATCACCGACAATAAGACAGCGATCAGAAAAACGATCGCTTAGCGACAGTGGTGATAGGGGGTGAAAGGGTTACCTGGGGGCGATCAAGGGGGTTAAACCTTTATTAGGTAATATATGGGGGTACCTGACGCTATAAAAACCTGCGGCGAACCTAAAAAAAATAACTGGCTACCGATCGGCATCACCGACAATAAAACAGCAATCAGAAAAACGATCGCTTAGCGACAGTGGTGCTAGGGGGTGAAAGGGTTATCTGGGGGGCGATCAAGGGGGTTAAACCTTTATTAGGTAATATATGGGGGTACCTGACGCTATAAAAACCTGCGGCGAACCTAAAAAAAATAACTGGCTACCGATCTGCATCACTGACAATAAAACAGCGATCAGAAAAAAGATCGCTTAGCGACGGCGGTGCTAGGGGGTGAAAGGGATATCTTGGGGGGCGATCAGGGGGTTAAACCTTTATTAGGGGGGGTTAGGGGGCTACACTGGACCTAAAACTAAACTGTAGTGACACTTTTACAGTCACAAATGTCACTGATTGCAGTGATCAGTAAATAAATGGTCACTGCAATCAATGACACTGTGACTGGGGGCTGGGGGGTGATCTGGGGGGTGTCTGGGGGGGCCTGGGGGGGCGATTTGTGTGCCTATGTGTCCTGGTGTCAGTGTAGTGTTTTGTGCACTGACCTGATGTCTTCTCTTGTACGGCGCTCGGTATATGTGAGCGCCGCATGAGAGATGACACCACTTCCTCTGCCTGTGTAAACACTACACAGCAGAGGAAGCTTTCTCATTCGCCGGGAGCGATCGCGAGGGGGTGGCCGGAATCGAACGGCCGTCCCCTCATCTCGGATCGCTCCCCAACGGAAAACGACCGCTCACCGTATAGGAGGGGGGTCCGATCGGACCCCCCAACTATACAAAGGCAATCATGTAGATATACGTGACTTTGCCTGTCGGTGCCATTCTGCCGACGTATAACTACAGTGGGCGGTCGTTAAGTGGTTAATGGTTAGGTTTGAACATGCACTACATAGACACAGATTTAGTCGTTATATAACGTTTTTATTTAAGTAAAAACTTTTCGTCAAGAATATTGCTGTTTTCATAAAAGGATAAAATACCAAAAAAAAATATAGGAACACTTTGCGTGACATTCATGTGTGCGCGGTTGGCTCTGCTGCTTCTTCTCAGCCAAGGTAGTGTGCGGTGTGATGGGCCCACTCATAATTTTGCCTAAGAAGAACACAGCCATGAATAAAATGGTACAAAAACATACTCAGGCTCCAAGAACAACTTCTCCTAAGTCCTACTCCTAACCATCTAAGAACAGTTTGGTGATGAACAGAACAACATGTCTTTTCCAGCATGATGGAGCTCTTTACCATAAGGCAAAAGTGATAACTAAGTAGTAAGTAAGTGGTACTTTGGGGACGTGGGAACTGGGAACAAACAATTGAAATTTTGGGTCCATGGCCAGGGAAACTAGACCTTAATCCCTTTGAGAAGTAACAAGTTGAACTTGTGGTGGACTGATGGTCATGGTCAATCTGACCTCAAGAGGCTGGTGATGAGGGTGAGGGAAAGGGAGCCCAAAAAAAACACACAAATTCTGACAAGTTGAACTTGATTGACCATGACAACATGCCACCACGAATGTCAGGCCCATGGCAAATAGCAGCAGAGCAGAGGTCTTGAAAAAGAAGTGTCAACTAACTCAAGTCAACATTGCGTGACTGCAAATATTGACTCTTTGCATTTGCAATGCATAAAATGAATGTCAATAAAAGCATTTGACACTTATGCAATGCTTTTACCGGATACAATGATCTGACACAAATGTCAGATCATTGTATCCCAGATACATCTGAGACTGACACAAAAAGATCTAAAACACTGAAGCAGCACTAGCATTGTCAAAATTATTTTGGTGTCATTTTGGCCATAGATGTACATTTACATGGCAAACCAAGCACACACACAGACAGCAGCACACTGCACAGGCACTGTTACTTACATATATTGCAGAGTGTGGGGTGGTTGGCGCTGCTTTGGCTACTAGGGACTGTCTCCTGTTGGATGGAAGATATTATTCCAATTGCTTTGCCCCTATGGGATGCTCTGTAATAGGGTGTAGAACTGTGTATATTAAGTGCTGATTTATATTACGTGCTAGTGACCCCAATTCGTATATTGGCTGTGTATTGTGATCCTTAATTTATATATAGTGATCCCATATATGAACACTCCTAACACCCTAAATACCCTGTGAGGGTAGTGACAATGTGCTAATAAGAGTGTGTGTACCACCTAGTTGAATATGTGTCACTTCACATTGCCTTACTGGGTACACAATCCATAATCCAATTAGTGAAATAAGTGTTACAGAAAATTATAGAAATAAAAATAAAAATATATAACATCCGTTCCTTATGAGTTCCTGTGTCTTAATTTCTACAATATACACCTATATAATGCTGTGTATATTCAATATGTCCTGTGCCAGAAAATGAAATAGTTCACACCAACAGTGACACTGAATTCCAATACAGTCCCTGGTCACTGCCCCAGGTGGGAGCTGCCAGACAACCAGTGGATTCCCTTGTAGGTTAACCCAATCCCTAAACCAATGCGATAGATTCACAATGGTCATGTGATGGTTAGCCACTTTAATAGTAAGGGTTAATTCCCTTATAATTCTTCGATCCAGACAGATTAATTAGAATAGTAGGAAAATATATGGCATAGCCGGGATAAGTTCATAAGGCTGCATCAAATTGTTGCGCTGACATAAAAAAGGTTTCAAATATCTTGCGCTGACACAACAAAAGTTCAAATATCCTTCATGCATCTATTCGGTGACTTTAGTGATTCTATATTGCCAGTAGGAATCCTCCAGCTTGCAGGTAAGGAAAAGGGGTGGCTTTAAGTGCTCCCCCCTCACATGGGTCCCCACTCACCAGATTGACGTACCCCTGCAGGGGTCAAACGCTCATCGGGTATCCCCAGCAGTACCTCCTCCGCTCCTTTTGTTGTTCCACTTCTGCTCTTTCCTCCTCCACCAATCAGATCCTCAAAATGAACCACAGTACAGGGCTTCGATAGCGTGAATCGCTTATTTATTAAAAATGTAATAATAAAAACCAACAAAATAAATGAAATTAATTAAAAGTTGAGGCCCTTCAGACCTTCCTAGATAAACTCCCTTTGGATTGTAATATCGCCAGGAAACAAGTTTGGTCTAACCGCAAACCATATACCAAAGTCAGACAAGCCCCATGGAAGTCACGCCAACCTATGTGGTCAGCTTCAGCTTCGGCGTGCGTTCCACCGCTCGAACCTCGCTAACCGGACGTGACGTGGACGTGTCTGGATGGTCACTGACGCGTTTCGACGTAAGGTCACCTTTGAAAACGACCATACGTCGAAACGGGTCAGGTGACCATCCAGACACGTCCATGTCACGCGTTTCGATGTATGGTCGTTTTTAAAAGTTGAGGCCCTTCAGATCTTCCTAGATAAACACCCTTTGGATTGTAATATCGCCAGGAAACAAGTTTGGTCTAACTTGAGTAGGCCTGTGAAATTAGGAAATAAATGGCATGCAGTCAGTACAGTACACATTCTGCCTGGAGCCTGGATGGTGGTCTGACTCTGAGGGGATGGCCTATAATCGACAGTGAGACATATTTTGCAAAAAGGCCTGGCCCTGGAATGGATGCCAGTGCCACTGCCTGCTGTCAGTGTCAGAGCAGCAGAGGAGGCCTGCAGCACTGACTGGAATTTCATTCACACGCACACAACAGGTGGTCGACTAAGGGCAGGGTAGTAGTACTACTAACTAGTAGTGAGTGAGGGGAGGGGGAAGGCCTCAGATTTGTGTAGCTTTGACTGCTGCAGTGCTAAGTGATGTCTGTGCTCGTCGTCTCGCGGTCTCAGGCTCAGCCGATGTACCAAAGTTTTCTCTGCCTCTCTGGGTGGGAGAGGAGTGGCGGGCGCGGCGTCAGAGGAGTCAGAGTAGTCGGGAGTCGGGAGCGAAACTCTGTCTGGAGACTCGGAGTGCTTTCTCTGTGTCCTCACGCGGGCGGCCTCGCCTCACCACTGGCGTCGGACTCTTCTTACGGTGTCGCTGGGCGCACGGATTGCGTAAATAGGCGAAGCTCCATAAGTTGTTAAATGTCCCTCCTTGACATTTTCGCCTCGTTGTCGTCCGATAACGAAAACGGATCAAATTTTCGTCATAGTTTTCGTCAGAGGGCGAAAAAGTGCTGTACTTTTCGTTCCGTTTTCATCACTTTAAAATTGCCGCTGACAAAATCGTTGACGAAAACGTTTTCGTTGACGAAATTAACACTGGCACATTGCAATGTTGTAAAAAATATGTATACATTGTAAACCTCATTGGGGTTAAATGGTGGGTAGCACACTTCCTCAGGGGCAGATGCATAAAAGTATCTACAAGATATAGGATGTAGTTAGTCTAATATAAGATTAACAGGGACAGGCAAGGTTGCCAATCCTGGATACTTACATGAGATGAAGTGTATTGGTACAAGGTGAGTATGGAGCCAAAGTCAGAAACATATGTCTCTCCCGGGAGGTGAGGTCGTCTAAGGCCGCGCACCAGTAGGGCGCACACGCAGGGTCCCCATAACACAGATAACCAATCATCATGGTGTATGCAAGTAAGGTCTAATAGGCGTTAAAAAGCTTGGCGCTCGCAGTTCACCCAGGTATGTTAGAACAGCGAATGAATACTTTTAACTCTCCGCCAATCAGGTGCTTGGGTCTGTTACCCATCACCTGATTGGCTGAAACGACAGACGCTGTGATTGGACGGCTATAAGGCCTCCAATCGCCTATAGGAGAGGACGGGAGGAGAGAAGGGGAGAAAAACCCATGGAGGACAACGAGTGGGCGGGGGGGATCACAGTGGTGGAATTTGATGGGAACAGTGGCAGGATTCAATGGGCACAGTGGCTGAATTAGATGGGCACAGTGGGAGAATTTGATGGCACAGTGGCTGCGTTTTATGGGCACAGTAGTGGCATTTGATGGGCACAGTGGCTGCAATTGATGGGCACAGTGAGGCTGCAATTGTTAGGGTTTTTCCAGAATTTTTCAGCTTGTTTGGGCCCCCCAAAAATTTTGAGCACCAGCCGCCACTGATATGGGATTGTATTTTTTTTTTTGGTTGAACTAGATGTCTAGATGTCTTTTTTCAACCTGACTAACTATGTAACTATGTAACCATGAGTGGCTCTACAGCTTACGCATGTATTTACAAATGTGTGATAACTAAACCCCTGTTTTTAACTCAAATTGTTAGACAGGAGAATTTGGTTGGTTGCAGGCTGGCTGGCGAGGTGAGCTGGGAATTTTCTTTGGTTTTGTTTGATGTAAGCTTCACATGACCTGAGAAAGTGGGGTTGGTGACACATGAAACGCAGTGTGAGATATCGGTTCACTGCCCCTAGATCAAATCTTATTTTACATCAGGAAGTAAAGTTATATTGAATGGAAGGGGATGGATAGCTAGTGAAACGTATATGAAGGACTTCTATGTACTGTTTTCATATATTGTATGTTGCTATATACAAAACTCGAGTGTCGTTAAACATAATCTGTCATAATAATTTTATAATAAATGGAGGAATTTTAACAGTACAATACACATATTGCAATATTGGGCACCTTAAAAATCCCATTTTATAGAAAATTGCCTTTGGTATTGTTTTTATTGTTATTACAATACAGATGTTATAATATGAAAGTGCATTCTGTGACCATAGAACTTCTTTAACTCACATCTTGTTTCCATATGCCTATTATTTGCTTTATATAATGTTAAACTAAACAATATATTTGTAACTAGTTTATATTTACAGTATCCAGTCTTTTATATGCAGCTGTGAATAATTGAAGCATAACTAATCCCAAAAGCAAAAATGCAATATATTGCAACGTACAGTCTTTAGATAGGTTAGCTGCATGTTAACTGCACGTATTGCAATATTGGGCACCTTAAAAAACCCATTTTATAGAAAATTGCATTTGGTATTGTTTGTATTGTTATTACAATACAAATGTTATAATATGAAAATGCATTCTGTGACCATAGAACTTCTTTAACTCACATCTTGTTTCCATATGCCTATTATTTGCTTTACATAAGGTTAAACTAAACAATATATTTGTAACTAGTTTATATTTACAGTATCCAGTCTTTTATATGCAGCTGTGAATACTTAAAGCATAACTAATCCCAAAAGCAAAAATGAAATATATTGCAACTTACAGTCTTTAGATAGGCTAGCTGCATTAGCACATCACCAAACACAGTCTTCCAAAAAGGGAACGGGGAGAGCCTGGAGAGTTAAAGGAGTGCTGGTCTCTGAAAAAAAAGAGAGCAGACTTCCGCCAAAAAGGGAAGAGCCTCAATACAGAATGTCGGTGAGCACCAATGTGTGCGTTAATAAAACTTGTGTCACTTTATGGTATGCGATAAAGACTCGTTTCATATGCAAGTGAACCCAGATTCCCTCCGGAGTTCTATTTGACAATAGATTGGCTGCTGTTTAACCTTGAGAAAGGTGCATGGTGGGACTTGTGGTACAGGGAGAGATGGACTCCAATGCTGTGGATGTTAAGTAGACTACTGTACCCACAGTGCAGCTGTACGTCCACAGCGCATTGCCCGGCGCAAGGTCTGCTGGGGATGGTTATTTAAGGGGGAGGAGGAGCAACACGCGCTCTCTTCGGACATCGCCCGCCCAGCAAGTCGGAGCCTGTGTTGAGGCCTGTTGTGTCCGTCTAGGCCGGAGAGCCTGGGCCTGCAGAACCCGGAAAGCCTGCTTGTCGGAAGGAAAGGAATCTCATCCGGAGTGTCTGCTGACATCTTGGAGAATCCAAGAGTCGACCCATCTATCAACTTCCATGCGGTTGTCTGAGGGACCGGAGACTACGGGTGGTGGAGAGATCGTGTGTCGGAGCACCAGCAACAGAACCAGCCGAACGGACTAGGCCTGGTCGGGTGAGAGGGCACTTGCCCAGGATTCTTAACTGTTTAGTAGGCCCGCGATTCTCTGTTTCGGGCCCACCGCCATCAGAGCAGTGCGTTGCGCACCAGGGAACAGTGTGCTGCGCAGTAACTGCGTAGTTAAAGCTTGGCATTTAATTATCAGAAGTATTGCGGGAGTTCAGCTGATCTTTCTTTTTTGGGTATCCCTTGGATTACAAATATTACGTGCACCAACGTTTGCTAGCGAAGATCCCTTCTATTGGAGTAACTACATTAACATTAGTCAGGCCTGACTGGAACTCACAGTAACAGTATTGGGCGCCATATTGCCCACCGGGGGGAGCTCGCGAGTATAGTTTATTCAAAGACATTTACTGTGAAATAAGATTCTGTTATATCCTTGTACATCTTGTGACAGCAGGAAGGTAAAGTCACCTGGTTGCATCCAGGGGGGTAGATATATTTCGCCCAGATTCAGGCTTTACGCCGACTTATACAACTAGGTGGAGAGTTGTATAAGCCCAGCTGAGGCTAGTGGGCTCATGGATGACTCATACCTCTAGGGAGAGTGTGGGGCGTCGTGCAGACAGGGAGTTGATGAGACCAGCTGAAGCTTGTCAGCTCATTTAGGCCTCTATAAAAACTCCCAGATTCATTAGGTGTTTGCTCATGCCTGGACCCAGACCTGTGTGGACTGTCTAGGGAGAGTGAACCCCTGTGCGGTGAGACAAAGCCTGTGTGGCTATTTGCTTGGACATTTAAAACCAGGGACTTAGGGACTAGGACAGCACTAGGCTGATCCCAGTTGTTAGTTAGGAAACCTGTATGTTTAGTCAGAGGTCAAGTTGACCAGGATTTATTTTGTTTATGTTTCTTTTGGCTTTGCTGTGTTTTGTCACTGTAAATAGAAAATAAACCGCACCTTTTTTTTGATTTTGAAAACCACAACCTCCGTTTGCTGGGCCTGTTTTGTGTGGGGAGCCCATCCCGGGGGTCACACACACCCGCTGCCGAGCTAACCCCCTCACAGTTGGTGGAGAACCAGTGGCAGTTTTTTTTTAAGCCAGCATGGAGGAGATACTGAAGCAGCTGGCTCTAGCAAATGCCAATCAACAGCAGACAAATGCAGGTTTGCAAAAGAGCCTTGCAGCTCATCAACAGAGCCTTGCAGCTCAACAACAGAACTTCGCAGCCCAGCAGCAAGCTCATCAACAGAGCCTTGCAGCCCAGCAGCAAGCTCACCAACAGAGTCTGGAAGCTCAGCAACAAGCCCAGCAGCAATCTGAGGCCCGCTTCATAGACCTGTTACAGAAGCAAGAGCAGAGACTACAACAAATGGAAGCAGTAATGCAGCAACGTCCGCAGACCAGTGAGGAAAGCCGTCCCACTAATACCGCGTCCTTTGGGGTGAGTCGTTTATTGACAAAAATGACTGGAGAGGATGATCCAGAGGTATTTTTGACCACATTTGAAAGGACTGCTGAAAGAGAAAAGTGGCCTGAGGAGCAGTGGGCTGGACTGGTGGCTCCTCTGTTAACTGGTGAATCGCAGAAGGCTTACTATGACCTAGAGCCTGACCAAGCAAAAGACTATGTGATGCTAAAAGCTGAAATATTGGCAAGGCTGGGTGTCACCCAGGCTGTCCGGGCTCAGCGTGTGCATAACTGGACTTTCCAGCTTGGAAAACCCCCCAGGTCTCAAATATATGATCTCATTCACCTGAGCAGAAAGTGGCTACAGCCAGAGACTTTGTCCGCACCAAAGATTGTGGAACGTGTTGTAATGGATCGGTTTTTGAGAGCTCTTCCTACTGCCATCCAAAAGTGGGTAAGCCATGGAGACCCAGAGATGGCCGATGGTCTTGTGGATCGTGTGGAGAAATACTTGGCTACAGAGAACCTGACGGCCTCTTCCAGAGACTCTCGGACTTTCCACCCTAAGACCAGACCATCCCCAGGGGCGGATAAGAGGATTCCAAGGGGTGAGGGTGGAGAGAGTGAGAGGGTGGGAGCTCTACCCCAAGTTTGGCGAGAACAGCCTGGGAAATCAGCGGCTCAAGAGGCGGCAAGAAGGATCGTTTGCTACCGCTGCCGGCAAGCGGGACATATTGCAGCCAATTGCCCGGTTGTGGAGGAACCCATGCAGTGTGACTTTCTGACGGGCAGACGTCAGTCGCTGTGTGCGACAGTCGCATGCACTGCCATTCGAGGAACTGAGAAACATTTATGCAAAATGTGTGTTAATGGTAGAAATGTTGTGGTATTGCTGGATTCAGGTAGCCTTGTGACCCTGATAAAGGCTGAGTTAGTTAAAACAGAGGTCTCTGGGAATAGCAAGGTAGCTGTTATTTGTGTGCATGGGGACACCCGAGAGTATCCAGTGACTACAGTGTGTTTCGAGACCCCCAAAGGTACCCTCTCTCATCCAGTGGGCTTAGTATCTCAGTTACCGCATGACGCCATTGTGGGAAGGGATTTTCCGAAGTTCTGGGAACTGTGGGATGATCCTGAGCCCCCCACTGGTGCCCCTATGTACCAGGAATGTGATAGCCAGAACTTCCCTGAGAGTGGTGAGGACTCTCCGGAATTTCCCTTATCAGTATTGGCAGGGGAGACTCAAGAAACTGGAGAGGAGCCCACCTCCTCAGACGAAAACCTACCGTCTGTGGAGTTTTCTGATCTTGAGGTTCACAGGGAAAACTTTGCCACAGAACAGTTGAAAGACCCCGCCCTAATAAAGGCATGGGAAAACGTAGTGAAAATAGATGGCGAGTTAGTGAACCCAGATAATACCTGCACTTACCCATACTTCAGCGTAGAGAAGGACCTACTGTATCGGGTGGCAAAAAGGGCAGAAGAAACCGTTGAGCAGCTTGTGGTGCCCAAACCTTACAGGAAGTTGGTGTTGGAGTTGGCCCATGGGCACATTCTTGGAGGTCATCTGGGGACAGAGAAAACCCGAGAGAGGGTATTACAGAGATTCTATTGGCCGGGGGTGATGAAGGACATAGAAAAGTATTGTTCCTCCTGCCCTGTGTGTCAGAGGTCGGCCCCGATGCCACATTTCCGTAGCCCGCTGGTCCCTCTACCCATCATTGAGGTCCCGTTTGAGAGGATCGCCATGGATTTGGTAGGTCCTATAATCAAGTCCGCTAGGGGGCACCAGTACATATTAGTTATAATGGACTATGCCACCCGTTATCCAGAAGCGATCCCTCTCCGAAATACCTCGGCCAAAACCATAGCCAAAGAGCTATCTCTTGTGTTTAGCCGGGTGGGTATTTGTAAAGAACTGCTTACGGACCAAGGTACACCCTTTATGTCCCGGGTTATGAAGGAGCTGTGTAAATTGTTCAAAGTGACGCAATTACGTACATCTGTGTATCACCCCCAAACCGATGGGCTGGTTGAAAGATTCAACAAAACCCTAAAACAAATGTTGAAGAAAGTGGTGGATAGAGATGGAAAGGATTGGGACTGTCTACTTCCTTATCTGATGTTTGCTATTAGGGAGGTGCCCCAATCCTCTACGGGATTCTCCCCCTTTGAGTTACTGTATGGGAGACACCCAAGAGGGCTGTTGGATATTGCCAAGGAAACTTGGGAAAGTGAGAGTTCTCCCCACAGGAGTGTGATTGAGCATGTCGCCCTGATGCAAGACCGAATTGCACAGGTAATGCCCATCGTGAAGGAACATTTGGCCCAAGCGCAGTTAGCACAGCAGAGAGTGTACAACCGTGGAGCCAAGACCCGTACCTTTTCCCCGGGGGATAGGATACTGGTACTTGTCCCTACGGTTGAAAGTAAATTCCTTGCCAAATGGCAAGGCCCCTACGAGATAATGGAAAAAGTGAGCGAAGTGAATTACAAGGTCAGACAACCAGGAAGGCGAAAGCCCGAACAGATCTATCACGTTAATCTGTTGAAAGCCTGGAGGGATAGAGAGTCCCTAGTCGCAGACACTTGGTCACCAGCTCAAACTGGTTGCATGATTCCTGAGGTTGGAATAGCAGCCACCTTGTCACAACCCCAACAACAGGAGGTTAAGGAGTTTGTGCTTCGCAACAAGGAGGTATTCTCTGAGCTGCCGGGACAAACATCTGGGGTAGAGCATGACATCATTACCCCGCCCGGTGAAAGGGTGAAGTTAAAACCCTATCGGATCCCAGAGGCCCGACGGGAGGCAATACGGGAGGAAGTACAGAAAATGCTGAACTTAGGGGTGATAGAGGAGTCCCAAAGTGATTGGTCTAGTCCCATTGTGTTGGTGCCTAAACCGGATGGGAGCTGACGATTTTGTAACGATTTTCGTCAGTTGAACAAAGTTACAAAATTTGACACCTACCCCATGCCACGTATAGATGAGTTGATCGACCGGCTGGGAACAGCCCGATACATGACGACTCTTGACCTCACAAAAGGGTATTGGCAAATCCCCCTGGCCAAATTGGCCAAAGAGAAAACCGCATTTGTAACCCCAGACGGGGCGTTCCAATATAAAAGAATGCCGTTCGGGTTACAGAATGCGCCGGCCACATTCCAGCGGAAAATGGACCAGATGCTGAGGCCCCATCGGAAGTATGCTGCGGCTTACCTGGATGACGTAATTGTCCATAGCACAGATTGGGCCTCACATCTGCCAAAAGTGCAAGCAGTCCTGGACTCTGTTCGGGAAGCGGGGTTTACGGCTAACCCCAAGAAGTGTACCATTGGGCAGGAGGAGGCCAAATATCTTGGATACACCATTGGGAGGGGAGTAATAAAACCCCAACTCAACAAAGTCGAGGCCATCCAGAGTTGGCCACGTCCCAACAGCAAGAAGCAGGTACGAGCCTTTCTGGGAATCGCTGGGTATTATCGGCGATTCATTCCCCACTTTGCTTCTAAGGCTGTGCCCCTAACCAACCTAACGAAGGGGAAAGGGTCGGTCATGATTAAATGGACCCCCGAGGCTGAGGCAGCATTCCAATTCTTGAAACAAGCCTTATGTAGCCAGCCAGTGTTGTACTCACCCGACTTCTCTAAAGACTTTGTCGTACAAAGTGATGCGTCAGATGTGGGGTTAGGAGCAGTATTGTCCCAGGTCTGGAACGGGGAAGAGCACCCAGTCATTTACCTCAGCAGGAAGTTGAAGTCCCATGAGGTAAATTACGCCACCGTTGAAAAGGAGTGTTTAGCGGTGAAGTGGGCTCTAGATTCCCTTCGGTACTACCTGCTAGGTAGGCACTTTGACATGGTTACGGATCACGCTCCATTAAAGTGGATGGCTCAAAACAAGGAAACAAATAGAAGAGTGAATAGGTGGTTCCTGGCCCTCCAGGAATTCAACTTCACAGTAAAGCATCGCCCTGGCGTTCAAATGGGGAATGTGGATGCTTTGTCTCGAGTACATGAATGCCTGATTGCTGGTGTTCCAACCCCGAGGTTAAAACAAGAGGGGGGGGGGTATGTGACAGCAGGAAGGTAAAGTCACCTGGTTGCATCCAGGGGGGTAGATATATTTCGCCCAGATTCAGGCTTTACGCCGACTTATACAACTAGGTGGAGAGTTGTATAAGCCCAGCTGAGGCTAGTGGGCTCATGGATGACTCATACCTCTAGGGAGAGTGTGGGGCGTCGTGCAGACAGGGAGTTGATGAGACCAGCTGAAGCTTGTCAGCTCATTTAGGCCTCTATAAAAACTCCCAGATTCATTAGGTGTTTGCTCATGCCTGGACCCAGACCTGTGTGGACTGTCTAGGGAGAGTGAACCCCTGTGCGGTGAGACAAAGCCTGTGTGGCTATTTGCTTGGACATTTAAAACCAGGGACTTAGGGACTAGGACAGCACTAGGCTGATCCCAGTTGTTAGTTAGGAAACCTGTATGTTTAGTCAGAGGTCAAGTTGACCAGGATTTATTTTGTTTATGTTTCTTTTGGCTTTGCTGTGTTTTGTCACTGTAAATAGAAAATAAACCGCACTTTTTTTTGATTTTGAAAACCACAACCTCCGTTTGCTGGGCCTGTTTTGTGTGGGGAGCCCATCCCGGGGGTCACACACACCCGCTGCCGAGCTAACCCCCTCACAATCTATATGTTCATAACTTTGGCTTTTGCAGGGCTCTGCATAAGTGAACAGCATATTTGTTTAACCTGTCATTTCTTATACAGTAAAGTATTTTGTGGTTGAGCAAACACGTTGTGTGGAGTATTAACTGTTACAGGGAGACGGCCAAAACAGTTAAACCAATTTTGAACTGTGACTGTATATCTTATTGCAGTATTGTGGTTCCTATCACTAGTGGGTCCCACAATCCCATTTGTTTGACAGCTATGCCAGAGGAAGGATAGAGTCAGTTTCTGGGGGTTGACAGCAGTACGCTACAGGCCCAAAACAATACCAGCAGCTCTCTTAACTGGGGGTGTGCTACAGTTAATTGCTTCTAAAAGGGATACAGACCCTGCATTTCCCTCATTTGAACACTGCAAGTGCATTAGCTGATTGATAATACAATAAGTCACCCCCTTAAAATTTACTTGTGTCACATTTGATATTTATCTCAACTCAATGCATTATTAAAGGTCAGCTGGAAAAAAAAAACATAAAAGAGAAAAGGGATGGAAAAGTAAGATGGTGTGAAAGAAAGAAATAAACCAAACCATTTAAAGTGAATGGAAAACATGTTTTTATACTTACCTGCTCTGTGCAATGGTACTGCACAGAGCAGCCCCGAACCTCCTCTTTTGGGGTCCCCTGCTGGCGCTCTTGGCTCCTCCTCTTCTGTGTGTGCCATCGTAGGAAGTCGATTTCTATGGCGTCACTGACACACACACAGTATGTTTCAGCCCCTCCCGTTGCATCCTCCTCACTAGATTTGATTGACAGCAGCAGGAGCCAATGGCTCCCACTACTCTCAGCCAAGCCTGTGAATGCATTAGGTAAAAAAACTAAAAACCTTGGGGTCCCCTGCTAGCGCTCTTGACTCCAATTCCTCTGTGTGTGCCACCATAGGAAGTTTATTCTTATGGTGGCACTGAAACACATAGTATGTCTCTGCCCCTCCCCTTTCTCCCTCCTCACTGGATTTGACTGTCAGCAGCCGGAGCCAATGGCCCCCACTGCTCTCAGCCAAGCCTGTGAATGCATTAGGTAAAAAAAAAAAAAACTTATGACTTTAGAACTACTTTAAAGGGGTTGTAAAGGAAAAAGTTTTTCCACCTTAATGCATCCTATGCATTAAGGTGAAAAAACATCCCACAATACCGCCGCTCCCAGCCCCCCCATTTTACTTACCTGACCCCTCGAAAGTCCCGCGCTCCCCCCCGACATCCTCTTCGCTGCT
The DNA here is from genome assembly GCA_029206835.1 of Rana muscosa. Lineage (NCBI taxonomy): Eukaryota > Metazoa > Chordata > Amphibia > Anura > Ranidae > Rana > Rana muscosa. The sequence continues at coordinate 876,339,010 of CM055118.1, forward strand.
CAACCTGACCGTTGATTGGTTACAGTGGATGGACTGAAAGCAGCGCAGCCATTGGCTCGCGCTGCTGTCAATTACATCCAATGACTCGGCGCGCCGGGGGGCGGGACCAAGTGATACAGCTGGCTGTATCACAGGAGCGTGCCCGCAATCACTCACCACCATGCGAGAGAGCTCGCATATAGGTGGTGAGTGATTGCGGGGAGGAGCCGAGACAGCCGCCAATGGACCCCAGAAGACCAGGTTCGGGGCCACTCTGTGCAAAACGAGCTGCACAGCGGAGGTAAGTATAACATGTTTGTAATTTTTTTTTTTCTTTAGTGATCCTTTTAACTATTATAACTCAGTCTGCATAACATTTTTCTTTAACTTGACTGAATAAGCTCCTAGGTAAGAAAAACACAGACTACTGTCTGCATTGGCCCTGTCGGCCCTTCAATCAATGTCAAAGGTTCACAGGTTGGACACTAGGGGTCTATGGATATCTATAATGACTGGCCAGGATGTCACTTTAGATCTAAATGTAACAAAAAATCTGCATTCATCTCCCTATATTCCTAAACACGTTAGCATTAGGCAAAAGTCATTTATTATTTATGTGTACCTTGGGACTGGACTTAGCTACAGAAGTGTGGATGGGTTAAAACAACTTTAGTACGTGCTATGTTTTCTTGCTCCTATTTAAGGACCATTAACCACAGAATTGGAAGATATGAGGCAGACTCCATGTGGAGCAATGTCACAAACAGAAGCCAGCATAAACATCATTTCTAATGTTATCACCATTTCCTCATCAATTGATATTGCAGATACTGGCAAAAACACTGCATTGTGAGGGGATAAAAGCTTATTTTCTGCATAATATATCAAGAGAGAGAGAGATTTGTCATACAAATAAATATCACATTTTCGTTACATTTATTTTAATGTCCTGGTTGGCAGAGTCTTGTGTACTTAGATACATAGTGCAGAAAAACATGTTTTTTTTTTTAACATTTAGACTGGAAATGAACAAATCTATGATAATTTGATCATATCTTGAGGATTAATTGTGAACATACTGCTAATGAGTAAGTCTTCCAGTATTTGGTGAGTAGCATTTAAAAAAAATAAAGATTCCAGTTTTAATAACCCCAAAGACAGTTCTGCCAAAAGTCACAAGCTTGGCATATGCCAGTGCTGTACTGATCTGTAAGATAAGCATTGTGTGTGTGTGGAACACAATAAACTGTTCCCCCTTTTTTTGTCCCCAAGGAAAAGGGCTGTTAATGAAGCGTAGGTGAGGTGGCCAGAATTGGCTTATATTCTCTAGAGTCTTGTCTAAGTTCATAGTTGCTATGCCTTCAAACTTTCTACACAGCCTTCTTTAATTTAAGTTTATTCAAATGTAATCCCCAGTTTTAATCATCTGTAGTTATTGGTTGATTGCTTTACCTGATCCTTTGTAATATTCCATAGCTTTTTAATCTATAAAAAATATTTAAAAAAAGAACAACGTGACCTTTACTGAAGTTGTCCTTTTATAAATCCCTTCACTACATAGGACCACTGTAGGTTAAGTATATGGCTACCCATGGGAATGAATGAACATGCACAGTATGAAAAGAAGTGTTCCAAGACTATGTTGGAGGAAAGATCACTGGATCATGGAGGAAATATAGAACGCTACCAAATATGAAATTAATAAGGTACATTAGTCCTAACATTAAATAGAAGGATTGGCAATTGAAGAGGCAATATGGACTTTCATGGTACAGTATAGACTTACACAGTTGTAATACAAATATATACATTTATTATACAGAACATAATTATTAAAACTTAGGCAGATATACAATATGCAAAGGAAGCAGCTTATTTTCTGACACAATCTGGAAAAGAAGGATGGAAAAATTCCTGCAATGATTTTACGGAAACAGTATTCCAGTTGCAAACTCTACATGTTTCGCGTTGATCCGCTTCTTCAGGAGTATACTTTCAGAGAATATTGAATCTAAAAAGGAAACATATACAGTAAACCAATATATAAACAACAAAAGATAGAAAAAATGTATGTATAATCAGTCTGTAGAAAGCTAAAGCAAATCACCAAAAATGCCTACCATCATGGTGAAGCATCATAGATCCATAGCTTGAATAAATAGTATGTCTATTCAGAGAACCCCAGAAAAGAGATGGGGCCAGAAAGAATTTTGATAAGAGAGCAAAATGAGACTCACCGATACTGCCAGCACCAAAATACTTGGGTATCACAAGGCCTGTAAAGGCAATCTCCCGGGCGAGTGTGGGAACCAGCTAAAATACAAAAATGTAGAAAATTGTTTCAAAAAGAAAAGGAAAAAAGAAGGAATAATATAACATGTAGAAACATCCCAAACGTAGGTGCCTTTCATAAGGTCTGTAGTAGGGATGAGATATCATCTCCATCACCCACACCTTACTAATAAAAAGTAATTCAGGTATATATACGTTTGACGTTTATATGTTGGCTTATTGTATATGTTTCCTTTTTAGATTCAATATTCTCTGAAAGTTTACACCTGAAGAAGCAGGTCACTGCGAAACATGTAGAGTTTGCAACGGGAATACTGTGAATAGGGATTTAACCTCAAGTTCCTTATTCTACAGGAAACCTGTGAAATTACCTTCTGACTGAGAGAGTTCCAAATCATGTTTATTTGTTACGCAATTACATTACATAATTACGGAGAGTATACACTCATAAGGCCGTCACAGTATGCTCTGATTTTAATACAGTTTAATATCCCCTTTTATAGGGTGCCTTATCAAAAAGTCACACAAGCCCAGCTGCCAAGTGAGAGTACCATGCTCATCTGGGCTCTTCAGCATGTTTTTCCAAACATGTTTTCCTCATAATGCTTGAGATAAGCACATGGCAGCATGGTACTCTCAACCAAATTCATAATCGCCATTTTAGTTTCTATCTTGCTTAACCACTGAAGGACCGCCGCACGACTATGTACGTCGACAGAATGGCACGGACAGGCACAAGGGCATACAGGTACGTCCCCTTTAAGAACCCGTCCATGGGTCGTCCGCCGCCAGTGTCCCGCGATCGGGTCACAGAGCTGAAGAACGGGGAGAAGTGTAAACAAACCTTTCCCCGTTCTTCCTAGTGGCATGTCAGTGATCGTCTGTTCCCTGTCATAGGGAACAATGATCAGTGAAATCACACGCCAAGCCACGCCCCCTACAGTAAGAATCACTCATTAGGTCACACTTAACCCCTACAGTGCCACCTAGAGGTTAAACCCTTCACTGCCAGTGTCATTTTCACAGTTATCAGTGCATATTTATAGCACTGATCGCTGTAAAAATGACAATGGTCCCAAAAATGTGTCAAAAGTGTCCGATGTGTCCGCCATAATGTCTCAGTCATGATAAAAATCACTGATCGCCGCCATTACTAGTAAAAAAAAAAAATATTAATAAAAATGCCATAAAACTACCCCCTATTTTCTAGACGCTATAACTTTTGCGCAAACCAATCAATAAATGCTTATTGCGAATTTTTTTACCAAAAATATGTAGAAGAATACGTATCGACCTAAACTGAGGAAAAAATATGTTTTTTTATATATTTTTTGGGGATATTTATTATAGCAAAAAGTAAAACATGTCATTTTTTTCAAAATTGTCGCTCTATTTTTGTCTATAGCGCAAAAAATAAAAACCGCAAAGGTGATCAAATACCACCAAAAGAAAGCTCTATTTGTGGGAAAGAAAGGACATCAATTTTGTTTGGGAGCCACGTCGCACGACCGCGTAATTGTCAGTTAAAGCGACGCAGTGCCGAATCGCAAAAAGGGGCCTGGTCCTTTAGCAACAAAATGGGTTCGGGGCTTAAAGGGGTTGTAAAGGTTTGTTTTTTATTTTCTTAATAGGTTCCTTTAAGCTGGTGCATTGTTGGTTCACTTACCTTTTCCTTAGATTTCCCTTCTAAATATTTTTTTTCTTTGTTTTCTTTGTCTGAATTTCTCACTTCCTGTTCCTCCTCAGTAAGCTGTTCAGTAAGCTGTTCTGGCTGACTAAACACCACTCGGATGATGGTGTGAAGTTTAGTGAGGAGAAACAGGAAGTGAGAGATTCAGACAAAGAAAAAAAAAATTAGAAGGTGAATCAAAGGAAAGGGTAAGTGAACCAACAATGCACTAGCTTAAAGGAACCTATTTAGAAAATAAAAAACAAACCTTTACAACCCCTTTAAGTGGTTAACCACACTTTATATAATGTTCATAACTAGCATTATTATTATGTGTTTTACATATAACGCGGACCATAAACGTGCTTTGCACTAAGATGTATGATCCTGTAAAGATCATCTTATCATCCTTATACAACTGTTTCCGTAAAATCATTGCAGGAATTTTTCCATCCTTCTTTTCCAGATTGTTTCAGAGAATAGGATGTTACTCCTTTGAGCAGCATCCTTTGTTTATTGTATATCTGCCTATGTTTATTAATTATATTCTGTATAATAAATGTATCTTTTTGAATCATGGAGGAAGATGTTATCATAGGTGGGCTGTCATCAGAAGGGTGGGTGTATTTTTCAAAGGACAACTTCTCTAAAGTTGAAGTTATCCTTTAACCACTTGCCGGCTGGCTCACGCCAATATACGTCAGCAGAATGGCACGCCTGGGCAGATTAACATATATACACATTGCCCTTTAAGACGCAGCATTGTGGCCACGCACCTGCCGCAAGCTCCGTGAGTGTGACCATGAATCCCGCGGACTCGATGTCCAGGGGGATACCCACAATCATCCCATGGAGAGAAAGAACGGGGAAATGCTGATCTAAACAAGCATTTCCCCATTCTACCTAGTGACAAGGACACTGATCACAGCTCCCTGTGATCGGGAGTGGTGATCAGTGTCATGTCACACGTAGCCCATCCCCCCTACAGTTAGAACACATCCCTAGGACACACTTAACTCCCACCTACTGGTTAACCCCTTCACTGCCAGTGTAATTTTTACAGTAATCAGTGCATTTTTATAGCACTGATCGCTGTAAAAATGACAATGGTCCCAAAATGGCATCAAAAGTGTCTGATGTGTCCGCCATAATGTTGCAGTCACAATAAAAATTGCAGATCGCCGCTATTACTAGTAAAAAAAAAAAATATTAATAAAAATGCCATAAAACGATCCCCTATTTTGTAGACGCTATAACTTTTGCGCAAACCAATCAATAAACGCTTATTGCGATTTTTTTTTTTTTTTACCAAAAATATGTAGAAGAACAGGTATCGGCCTAAACTGAGGAAAAAAATAGTTTTTTTATATATTTTTGGGGGATATTTATTATAGCAAAAAGTAAAAATTATTCCTTTTTTTTTCAAAATTGTTGCTTTTTATTTGTTTAAAGCGCAAAAAATAAAAACCGCAGAGGTGATCAAATACCACCAAAAGAAATCTCTATTTCTGGGAAAAAAAGGACGTCAATTTTGTTTGGGAGCCACGTCGCACGACTGCGCAATTGTCAGTTAAAGCGACACAGTGCCGAATCGCAAAAAGTGCTCTGGTCTCTGGCCAGCCAAATTGTCCGGGGCTGAAGTGGTTAAAGCGTACATTTAGCTAAATCGAAACAAGGGATATAATTTACAGTTAGTATGATGTGTCCCATGTGTTAATTTTTCTTCTTTCAGAAGAAATCTTTCCCTGACCCTGCCCCTTCTTCCCACATATCTGAATTGGAAGGGGGGGCAGAGCTATCAATCATCCACCTGTCTCACATTCAGAGATCCAGCGTCATTAATAAAACCTGTAGTAGGGCTTCTAGCATGACAGATCTGGCTGTAACGAGCAGGCATAGTCAAGCTCCCTTGATGAGAGATCCTGATAGCCCTTTAGTTGTATTAACCCCCAACGCACAGGAAGATTAAAGTCGTTTAAAGGGGGGGGGGGTTGGAAGCAGGGTCAGAGGAAGATCTCTTATTAACCACTTCAATACCATGCACTTATACACCTTCCTACCCAAGCCAATTTTGAGCTTTCAGCGCTGTCGCAATTTGAATGACAATTGCGCGGTCATGCTACACTGTACCCAAACAAATTTGTTATCATTTCGTTCCCACAAATAGAGCTTTCTTTCGGTGGTATTTGATCGCCTCTGCGATTTTTATTTTTTGCACAACAAATAAAAAAAGAGCGAAAATTTTGAAAAAAAATATGTTTTTCTTTGTTTCTGTAAAAATTTTATGTAAATAAGTACCTTTTCTACTTCAATGACGGGCACTGATAAGGCGGCACTGAAGGGCACTGATAAGGCGACACTGATGGGCACCGATGAGGTGGCACCAATGAGGTGGCACTGATGAGGTGGCACTGATGGGCACTGATGATGGGCACTGATAGGCAGCACTGATAGGCGGCACTGATGGGCACTGATATGTGGCACTGGTATGCGGCACTGATTGGCACTCATAGGTGGCACTGATTGGCACTCATAGGTGGCACTGATGGGCACTTATAGGCGGCACTGATGGGCACTTATGGGTGGCACTGATAGGTGGGACGGACGGGCACTGATAGGTGGGCAAATATGGGCACGGATGGGCACTGATAGGTGGCACTGATGGACACTAGTAGGTGGCACTGGTGACACTTATGCCCAGCAATGCCAGCCACCACACATTGTGGTCGTGCCATGATGGTGCCAGTCAGTGCCCATTTGTGGGCACTGATTGGCATTTTTTTTATGTTTTACTACATGTGGATGGCCATGGGGGCCATCCACATGCTTGGGGCTTCCCTGGTGGTCCTGGGCGGCATCCTGGTGGTCTAGTGTGGGTATCTGAGGGGGGGCTGCGCTGATAAACAATCAGCGTGAACCCCCCCGTCAGGAGAGCCGCCGATCGGCTCTCCTTTACTCGCGTCAGTCAGACGCGAGTGAGGAAGAGCCGATCAACGGCTCTTCCTGTTTACATCGTGATCAGCCGTGATTGGACATGGCTGATCACGTGGTAAAAAGCCTCCGCCGGAGGCTCTTTACCGAGATCAGTGTAACGGTGTGTCAGACTGACACACCGCTCCACCGATCGCCGCGGTGCGCGCCCCCCCGGGCGCGCGGCGGCTGTTATCCTGCAGGACGTCATATGACGTCCAGTGTGGATAACAGAACCACTTCCCGGACGTCAATATGCTATTGACTGGGCGGGAAGTGGTTAAAGAAAAAGAATCAGCACAAGGGAGACACCATACTTACTGTGAGTTGCTGTATGTCCCTTTTTCTGTTTTTAACTTTAGCTAAACCTGGTTCTTCTTCTGGTAGCAACTTACTAATGGCATAATCATAGAGGTGCAGTTGCTACTTTGTCTAAAGGAAGTTTTTCCCTCATGATCATTGGTGAGGGAACAGCAAAGTAGGTACATCTTGCTGGTTTGGCACCAAAGGAGCAACACCATAGGAATAAGTGAGTGGACGTGTGTGTGTGTGTGTATATATATATGGTGCATGGATTTTGTACATACACAGTAGGGGTTACAGATATTTCCTGAAAGATTTTGGAATTTGTTAGGCTTAAAGTGGTTGCAAACCTAGTTACACCACTTTTACCTACAGGTAAGGCTATAATAAGGCTTACCTGTAGGTACTGGAAATATATCCTAAACCTTCACGGTTTAGTAGATATTTACCATATTGTCATGGATATGCAGCAGTGTTTGTCTGTCAGCTTACCTTCCTTCCCATGTGTTCATCTTAGAGGCCTGAGCCCTTTCACCTGGCTTCCTTTATAATCTCCTCCCAGCCTGACTCCACCCCAGGCCCTATCACAGAACACTATATTAACCTGTGCACTGCAAGCCTGCTTTGCCGATCAACGTGTTTGTTAGGCATTGTGTGTTTGGGTTCCTGCCTGCCGTGTGCTACGTCTGTCTCTCTGTTACGTTATTGGCTTGTCCCCGACCATCCCTGTCTGCTCGTGACCCTTGACCTTCGGCTCGTTCTTCGTTATCCTTGTCTGCTTGTGGCCCCTGACCTTCGGCTTGTTATTCGGTTCTCTCTATCGTGTGCCGCTGCTTCCCCTTATCCTACGGGGCGTGAGCTAGGAAACTCCAGGGGCCGCGACCTGGTCCCAGCCTGCAGCGTAACATCCTCACCACTAGAGGCCCTGGAGAAGACCAGCTGGGTCTTAGACTCCGCGCCCTGGGGAATCTTGGCTCTCGCTTCCGTTGGGATCCCGGTTGTGCTCCTCTGGTCCCGCTTTCCACAACCACCCAGTTTCCTATCCGCAGAAGCCAGCCATAGGGTTCACTACCTCGCGGTGCACTCCTGTCCCCCTACGGTGTGCATCTGTCACCTGGCCACAGGTGACCCTGACAGTTTGATCAGCCATGAACCCGGCTGACATCCCGCTACCCGCGGATGATCCATTGCAGGGCATAGTTTGCAGACTTGAAACCCAGGAATCGAATCAGACTCAGGTGATGCGATTCCTCCAGGATCTGGCTTCTCGCTTCGAGCAGCTTCAGGCCTCCTTGGGAACCCTGAATCCGCAACCTCAAATACAATCAGCGGCTGCACCTATTGCACCAGTCGCAGCCACACACTCACTACAACTGCCAGCTCCGTCCCGTTTCTCTGGGGACTCCAAGGCTTGCAGGGGGTTCCTTAGCCAATGCACGATTCATTTTGAGCTCCAGCCCCAAAACTTCCTGTCTGATCGGGCTAAGGTAGCCTATATCATTTCCCTCCTCTCTGGTGAAGCTTTAGCCTGGGCAGCCCCTCTGTGGGAACTGAATGATCCAGTGGTTTCTAGCCTGTCTGGCTTCTTGAAACTTTTTCGGAATATCTTCGAAGAACCGGCTCGTGTCTCTTCAGCGGCCAGCGCCCTTTTACGTCTCCGCCAAGAGTCTGCTTCTGTGGGACAGTATGCCCTTCATTTCCGCATACTGTCGGCTGAGTTGAGCTGGAACAATGAGGCCTTAGTCGCAACCTTTTTGCATGGCCTGTCTGATAGAGTGAAGGATGAATTAGCAGGAAGAACCATCCCCACTGATCTGGCCGGCGTTATCTCCTTGTGTAACCAGATCGATATTCGCTTTCAGGAGAGGACCTTAGAAAAGCAACGCCAGCAGTCCTTGGTTCTTAGTCAGCCTGAGCTCCCCTCTCTTCGACCCGTAGAGCATCTCCTACCAGCTGAGGAACCCATGCAGCTGGGTCGGACCAGGCTATCCCCCGAGGAACGTGCTAGGCGCAGAACTCTTGGTCTGTGTCTTTACTGTGGGGGCAAAGGTCATTTTCGTGACACTTGCTCTCTTTGTCCAGAAAAACGTTCGGGTCCACTTCATCTGGAAAGTGGAGTATTGGACCCAGAAATATCACCTTCCCCTTCTCGTCTTCTGCTTTCTGTGTTCCTTCATGTTGGTGCTTCTTCTCATTCGGTCTCAGCATATCTGGATTCCGGAGCCGCTGGTAATTTCATGGACTGGGAAATCGCATCGTCCATGAGACTTACTCTTTTGCCCCTCACCACGCCATTGGTGGTCTTGGCGATTGATGGTACTGTTCTCCCAGGGGGACCTATCCGCTTCCAGACCCTCCCTGTTAAGATGTCGGTAGGGACACTCCACCAGGAGTGGATATCCTTCCTTATCTTACCCAAGGCCTCAACGCCTATAATTTTGGGTCTCCCATGGTTACAGCTCCATTCTCCTCATGTGGACTGGACTACTGGACAGATCCTGGCTTGGGGTCCCTCCTGTTCCTCGTCCTGCCTACCCAAGGTTGCCCCCTGTGAATCTGAGCCGGTCATTCATTCCAGGTTGCATAACCATTTACATTTCTCTGTCCCTAACCACCCTTGGACGCACAGCCAGGCTAGCTTGTCTACAAGTCCTGCAGTCGCTACGTCTTGCGATGCGATTCAGGTAGTCGCTACACCTGACTCAGCTATTCACTCTGCCTCTGTACTAGTTATGCCAGTCCAGCCCATGCCCAGTGAGCCTCCTACTTTTTCTTGTTCGGGACATTCTGCTTGTCCTTCAGCTATTCAGCTTGACTCCTGCGACATGTCACCTTCTAACCAACCTGACTTCAGGGTTCCACTGACATCTGCCCAGTCTGATGGTCCTGTGCAAGATGACCAGTTCCCCTTTAAGGGTCTAGGGGACCCCCCTCAGATTCCTGTTGATCCTCTCATGCCCTTGCTTATTCCTAGAGAGCCTTTGGTCCTCAATAGATCTTCTTGTCATCTCCCTACCTCATTTTCGGTCTCTGAGGATAATCTTAAGTATGAGGTTAGACAAGTTCTGGATTCTCGGCTCTGCAGAGGCATTCTTCAGTACCTTGTGCATTGGAGAGGTTTTGGTCCTGAGGAGGCGTCTTGGATTGCTGCATCTGATGTCGCTGCACCTCATCTGTTGAGAAGGTTTCATCAGAGATTTCCCTTTAAGCCTGGGTCCAGGCGGGGGAGGGCCCATAAGAGGGAGGGTACTGTCATGGATATGCAGCAGTGTTTGTCTGTCAGCTTACCTTCCTTCCCATGTGTTCATCTTAGAGGCCTGAGCCCTTTCACCTGGCTTCCTTTATAATCTCCTCCCAGCCTGACTCCACCCCAGGCCCTATCACAGAACACTATATTAACCTGTGCACTGCAAGCCTGCTTTGCCGATCAACGTGTTTGTTAGGCATTGTGTGTTTGGGTTCCTGCCTGCCGTGTGCTACGTCTGTCTCTCTGTTACGTTATTGGCTTGTCCCCGACCATCCCTGTCTGCTCGTGACCCTTGACCTTCGGCTCGTTCTTCGTTATCCTTGTCTGCTTGTGGCCCCTGACCTTCGGCTTGTTATTCGGTTCTCTCTATCGTGTGCCGCTGCTTCCCCTTATCCTACGGGGCGTGAGCTAGGAAACTCCAGGGGCCGCGACCTGGTCCCAGCCTGCAGCGTAACATCCTCACCACTAGAGGCCCTGGAGAAGACCAGCTGGGTCTTAGACTCCGCGCCCTGGGGAATCTTGGCTCTCGCTTCCGTTGGGATCCCGGTTGTGCTCCTCTGGTCCCGCTTTCCACAACCACCCAGTTTCCTATCCGCAGAAGCCAGCCATAGGGTTCACTACCTCGCGGTGCACTCCTGTCCCCCTACGGTGTGCATCTGTCACCTGGCCACAGGTGACCCTGACACATATACACTTGCACCTATGTTATCAGCGCATGCACACTGAAGCACTTGAGATCAAAAAATGTTGTAACATGTGTACTGAAAAATGTTATTCACACTTGTGTTATGTACAACCCTGACTTTCACTCATTCCTATTGTAGCGCTACCCCCAGTTAAGAGAGCCGCTGAGTTTTGTTTCGGGCCCTGTATACAGCACCGCCAACCCCCGGCAATCTGCTCAACCCACACTGGCACAGTTAGTCTAGGGATTAGAAAAAAAGGGTGCTTGTGCGCTTACCACTCAGTAAAAATAGAAACACTAAAGTGCAAATATTGCTGAACAAATTAAATATTAAGAGACAACTAGCAGCTAACTTCTATAATGTGACCAACATGCAATAAAATAGTTTATATAGTGAAGCAGCGCTAAATGTCAATAGAAAGTGCTAATATTAAAAGTGCTATTAATAAAGTCTAACTTCTCATAAATTAAATAAATGGGGTGACAAAATCAACAATAATAAAATAAAATTAAAACGTCCAAACAGTGACTATGTAAATAAAGTGCTAAATAGCCAAAATGGCAGTCCAAATAGCAACAGCTAATTGCAGGGAGAGAAGCAAGGATGGGTGTGGGAATACACCTTGTCTCATCAGAAACACACTGGATCAGATGAACAAATGATGCATAAATAATCCTCCCCCATAGACACCAGCCTCTCACCTCTCTGGTGGACCCCACGGGGTCAGTAATAACCACAAAGATCTCCACTGCTCACAATGAGAACTTCCAGTCCTTTTGCGTGACCCGAAACCACTGTAGGGATCTCCACAGCTTACCAGTGTTCTTCCTTAAAGCGAATCTTCCTGATGGACCCCACGAGGTCAATAATGGCCACAAAGATCTCCACTGCTCACAATGAGAACTTCCAGTCCTTTTGAGTGACCCGGAACCACTGTAAGGATCTCCACAGCTTACCAATGTTCTTCCTTAAAACGGATCTTACTCCATAATATTCAGAAAAAAACAAAAAGGGACTCCATAGTGAAGCATGTAAAGGAAAGCCCCAAGAAAAGGCGTTTATTCAAATAAAAACAGCTAAAAAACACGTTAAAAACCAAGGGGTAAAAACGCCAAACAAAATGTTCATAAAATACTAACTTCCGGTTTATGGCCGCAAACCGGAAGTGGACGTCACTTAGGCTCCTCCTCCCGACGCGTTGCGTCACTACACACGTGACTTCATCAAGGGCATAGGGGCCAAGTGACTAATAGGAGCTTATATACACTTCTGATCATCATATGCAAATTAATACCAAGCAATGGATTCTGGGAGATCAGTCAGGTCATTCTTGGTCTCCATGACCTTGACAACTACTGCCCAGAACAAGGTATAAATACAAACTAGATAAACTAGTAAATAGATAAAAAGATATACATTAAAGTTGCTAACGTCAAAACATTAAAACTAAATATTGAACACAAAAAAAAAAAAAAAAAATAAATAAATTAGAAAAAAAGAAAAGTTAAAGTTAAAAAAAAAAATAAAATAAAAAAATAAATAAATAAATTTGACGTAACTACTAAAATACACATCTAATAATTGGAAATAAAACAATTAAGATCAAACTCAATATTTAAACCTAGAGGGGTAAGCGACTGTAACTCAAAAATCCAACGAGACTCAGCTTGACTGAGAGTGATGACCTTGTTACTTCCTCTCCAATGGGGTCTATACTTTTCAATACCCCAAAAGGAAAGGGAACTGGGATCTTTCCCATGAACTTCAGCAAAGTGCCTAGATACACTATGCTTGGGAAAGCCAGATTTAATATTTTGAACATGTTCCCTCAACCGTTTCCAGAGGGGCCTTTTCGTTCTGCCCACATACTGGAGTTTACATGAGCACTCCAGTACGTAGACAGCCCCTTCAGTCCTACAGGAAATAAACTCTTTGATAACATAATTTTTTCCTGTGGAGGTGGCTACAAAATCATCTTTTTTGGACTTCTTAAACTTAGTATGCCTACACGCATAACAATACTTGCACGGGTAGAAGCCCTTTCCTTCAAAAAAGGAAAAAGGCTTCTTAGTTGGAGGATCCAAAACATTCTTGGCTAGTATATTGCGAAGGGTAGGGGCCCTTCTATAAATGAATTTAGGAAATGGAGGTAATACTTGAGACAAGTGGCGGTCTGCTTTTAAGACATTCCAATGTTTCCGGATGATGGATTCTAATTTTTTGAACTGCATATTGTAATCGAGGATCAATGGAACCTCTACATAGTTGACCTTTTCTTTTTCTCTGTCTCTAAGGAGATTAATTCGTTCCAAGCTACCTACTTTGTCGATCTTCTTTTGGAGGAACCCCTGATCATATCCTTTATCACGAAAACGTTCCCCAATGAATTCGGCTTGCTGTCTAAAATCAGACTCAATAGTGCAATTCCTTCTCAACCTCACTAGCTGTCCCTTAGGAATATTCATTAGCCAAGGTGCATGATGACAGCTATCAGTGGGGAGGTAACTATTCCTGTCAACTGTTTTGAAGAAGGTTCTGGTTTTAATGGTTGTGTCTTCTTTCCAAATTTCCAAGTCCAAAAAATTAATTTTTACTTCATCTATATTCCAGCTCAGCCTGATATTTTTATCATTTTCTTCAAGTTCCTGGCTGAACTCTATCAGGCTCTCTTTTTCTCCTTTCCAGATAAGGAATATATCGTCGATAAACCGCTTATACATAATCAATTGGGAGGGACTATTCTTATAAATCGCATCATCTTCCCATAATGCCATATGAAGGTTGGCGACACTGGGGGCAAATTTGGCCCCCATGGCCACCCCTTTAGTTTGTTTATAGTAATGGGAGTCATACCAGAAATAATTATGATTAAGACAATAATCTAAGCATTCCAAAATAAATTTTCTCTGTTTACACTTCAAGCTACTGGACTTCCTCAAAGCCCCTCTAGTAGCTGCTAAAGCGTCTTCATGACTAATGTTGGTGTATAGCGAAGCTACATCCGCCGTAGCGAAAAAAATCTGTTCATCATCCAGGGTAGTGGCTTCAAGTAGTTGGATAAGGTGCTTAGTGTCTTTTAAATATGCTTGAGTTTCTTTTACTACTGGTTGTAGGAAAAAGTCCAAATATTCTCCCAATCTTGCTCCCACTGAATTAATCCCATTTAGAATAGGTCTACCGGGAGGATTTTCCTTATTTTTATGCACTTTTGGCAGAATATATATCACTGGTATCCGGCATGTGTTTGGAACCAGGTATAGTGCTTCTTTTTCTTTCAAAAGTTTTTTCTCTTTTCCTTTTTCTACCAATTTCTCCAAATCCTTTTTATATTGTAAAGTAGGATTACTGAGTAATTTCAGGTACGTCTCTCCATCCTCAAGCTGTCTCTCCATTTCCTGTTTGTATAAATCCTTAGATAAAATAACTATAGCCCCACCTTTATCTGCCGGTCTTATTACGATATTTTTTCTTTCTTCCAATTGCTTTATTCCCTTTCTTATTTCAATCGGATCCCATGCTTTCTTGACTTGTAGTTTATGGAGATCTTGTATCACCATTCTTTTAAAGACATCTATGTGACCTTCATTTCCAGGGGGTGGATTGAAAAGCGATTTATTTTTCAAAGTGCTGTGTGCATATCGGTCAGGTTTAATCACATTCCTTGATAACTCTCCAGGTTTTGATAGCATATATTTTTTTATGTTTAATTTCCTGGTGAATTTCTGCACATCAACATACGCACTAAATTTATTGAGATTCTTCTTTGGCGCAAATTTCAATCCTTTATCCAAGGTTCTTAGTTCTTCCTGAGTTAACGTAATGCCGCTAATGTTAATAATGCCCTCTCCTATAGGTCTTTCTTTCCTCTTTTTTCTCAACTGTTTCTTCAAACCTCCTCTACATCCTCTCATTCTTTTCTGCCTTATTTCCTCCTTGTTTCTGGTCTCGGGGATCTTCTTGGTGATCTCCTTCCTCCGTTTCCTCCATCTGGATTTCTTGGGGGTCTTGGGTAGCGCTCTTCTAAAAAACGCTGGGAGTTATATTCATAGGTCTCATGGTGTCTCCCCTCTTGGGATGGATAAGGGTATGGTGCTCCAAAGGAGTCACCATCCCTTCTCAGAACATCATACCTATTCGAAGTTGGTATTGGGCTCCTCCTTCTATCATATTGATATACTCCACCTCTATTTTGTGGATATTGATCCTGCCAATAGGGGGCTTGATTTCTTGTATCACAATATTGCCCACGATCTGGAGTTCTCTTTTCATGATACTGTCCATATTGGACTTGGGATTGTTGATAGTGAGGGCCCTTATATGGTGGTTTTCTCCCATTGTTCTTCCAATGCGTTTTTTTCCCTTGATTATTTTGTCCATGTCCATTAGGGGTTCTGTACACGGGTGGTCGATTATTTCCTGAATTTCGGGGAGTTTTTGGTTGTTCAACCCATTGGTTGGGATTCATTGGATGTTCTACGGTGGTATTAATAGGTACACATCTTTCCTCCTTCTCTGGGGTAGATAAGTTGGATGCAGTTGTGACTGCATTGATTTGCCATTTATAGGCTGTTTCATCTTGATAGTCCTTGATATCTCTAAGGAATTTCCTCTTTTTCCTGGCTGCGGTATCTTTATCTTTCTTTACCATATCTTTGTTAAGTTGGGCGGATAGTGTCGCAAATTCTGGCAAATCTTTGACCGGGTCAAGCTTTTCTTTTAAATCCGTAATTTGCACATCTATTGCTTTGATTTTACGCTGCTTCCTTTTAATGAGGAAATGTAGCAGATCCAAACCTCTTGCATTGAAGAAGCTGAACCATTCTTCTATAGAATCATCATCCAATAGTCCATCATTTATAGGTACATCCCAACGGAGTCTTCTTGGGACTATTTTGTCTTTGATATATTTCTCATGTGAGACAATATCCCACCAAGAATTCATTTTTTTCTCCATGAAATGCCCCATCTTTCTAAAAATCCCTTCTATGTCTCCATTAAGTTTATTCTCTTGTTTGGAGAACACCTCATCTAGATTGATGGCTCTACTCTCTAAATAATCAAAAACCTGCATGGCAGCTGCACAAGTGTAAAATGGTGATGTGACAAATATAGAAAAAAAGGGTGCTTGTGCGCTTACCACTCAGTAAAAATAGAAACACTAAAGTGCAAATATTGCTGAACAAATTAAATATTAAGAGACAACTAGCAGCTAACTTCTATAATGTGACCAACATGCAATAAAATAGTTTATATAGTGAAGCAGCGCTAAATGTCAATAGAAAGTGCTAATATTAAAAGTGCTATTAATAAAGTCTAACTTCTCATAAATTAAATAAATGGGGTGACAAAATCAACAATAATAAAATAAAATTAAAACGTCCAAACAGTGACTATGTAAATAAAGTGCTAAATAGCCAAAATGGCAGTCCAAATAGCAACAGCTAATTGCAGGGAGAGAAGCAAGGATGGGTGTGGGAATACACCTTGTCTCATCAGAAACACACTGGATCAGATGAACAAATGATGCATAAATAATCCTCCCCCATAGACACCAGCCTCTCACCTCTCTGGTGGACCCCACGGGGTCAGTAATAACCACAAAGATCTCCACTGCTCACAATGAGAACTTCCAGTCCTTTTGCGTGACCCGAAACCACTGTAGGGATCTCCACAGCTTACCAGTGTTCTTCCTTAAAGCAAATCTTCCTGATGGACCCCACGAGGTCAATAATGGCCACAAAGATCTCCACTGCTCACAATGAGAACTTCCAGTCCTTTTGAGTGACCCGGAACCACTGTAAGGATCTCCACAGCTTACCAATGTTCTTCCTTAAAATGGATCTTACTCCATAATATTCAGAAAAAAACAAAAAGGGACTCCATAGTGAAGCATGTAAAGGAAAGCCCCAAGAAAAGGCGTTTATTCAAATAAAAACAGCTAAAAAACACGTTAAAAAACCAAGGGGTAAAAAAAAAGATTGGGAGAATATTTGGACTTTTTCCTACAACCAGTAGTAAAAGAAACTCAAGCATATTTAAAAGACACTAAGCACCTTATCCAACTACTTGAAGCCACTACCCTGGATGATGAACAGATTTTTTTCGCTACGGCGGATGTAGCTTCGCTATACACCAACATTAGTCATGAAGACGCTTTAGCAGCTACTAGAGGGGCTTTGAGGAAGTCCAGTAGCTTGAAGTGTAAACAGAGAAAATTTATTTTGGAATGCTTAGATTATTGTCTTAATCATAATTATTTCTGGTATGACTCCCATTACTATAAACAAACTAAAGGGGTGGCCATGGGGGCCAAATTTGCCCCCAGTGTCGCCAACCTTCATATGGCATTATGGGAAGATGATGCGATTTATAAGAATAGTCCCTCCCAATTGATTATGTATAAGCGGTTTATCGACGATATATTCCTTATCTGGAAAGGAGAAAAAGAGAGCCTGATAGAGTTCAGCCAGGAACTTGAAGAAAATGATAAAAATATCAGGCTGAGCTGGAATATAGATGAAGTAAAAATTAATTTTTTGGACTTGGAAATTTGGAAAGAAGACACAACCATTAAAACCAGAACCTTCTTCAAAACAGTTGACAGGAATAGTTACCTCCCCACTGATAGCTGTCATCATGCACCTTGGCTAATGAATATTCCTAAGGGACAGCTAGTGAGGTTGAGAAGGAATTGCACTATTGAGTCTGATTTTAGACAGCAAGCCGAATTCATTGGGGAACGTTTTCGTGATAAAGGATATGATCAGGGGTTCCTCCAAAAGAAGATCGACAAAGTAGGTAGCTTGGAACGAATTAATCTCCTTAGAGACAGAGAAAAAGAAAAGGTCAACTATGTAGAGGTTCCATTGATCCTCGATTACAATATGCAGTTCAAAAAATTAGAATCCATCATCCGGAAACATTGGAATGTCTTAAAAGCAGACCGCCACTTGTCTCAAGTATTACCTCCATTTCCTAAATTCATTTATAGAAGGGCCCCTACCCTTCGCAATATACTAGCCAAGAATGTTTTGGATCCTCCAACTAAGAAGCCTTTTTCCTTTTTTGAAGGAAAGGGCTTCTACCCGTGCAAGTATTGTTATGCGTGTAGGCATACTAAGTTTAAGAAGTCCAAAAAAGATGATTTTGTAGCCACCTCCACAGGAAAAAATTATGTTATCAAAGAGTTTATTTCCTGTAGGACTGAAGGGGCTGTCTACGTACTGGAGTGCTCATGTAAACTCCAGTATGTGGGCAGAACGAAAAGGCCCCTCTGGAAACGGTTGAGGGAACATGTTCAAAATATTAAATCTGGCTTTCCCAAGCATAGTGTATCTAGGCACTTTGCTGAAGTTCATGGGAAAGATCCCAGTTCCCTTTCCTTTTGGGGTATTGAAAAGTATAGACCCCATTGGAGAGGAAGTAACAAGGTCATCACTCTCAGTCAAGCTGAGTCTCGTTGGATTTTTGAGTTACAGTCGCTTACCCCTCTAGGTTTAAATATTGAGTTTGATCTTAATTGTTTTATTTCCAATTATTAGATGTGTATTTTAGTAGTTACGTCAAATTTATTTATTTATTTTTTTATTTTATTTTATTTTTTTTAACTTTAACTTTTCTTTTTTTCTAATTTATTTTTTTTTTTTTTTTTTTTTGTGTTCAATATTTAGTTTTAATGTTTTGACGTTAGCAACTTTAATGTATATCTTTTTATCTATTTACTAGTTTATCTAGTTTGTATTTATACCTTGTTCTGGGCAGTAGTTGTCAAGGTCATGGAGACCAAGAATGACCTGACTGATCTCCCAGAATCCATTGCTTGGTATTAATTTGCATATGATGATCAGAAGTGTATATAAGCTCCTATTAGTCACTTGGCCCCTATGCCCTTGATGAAGTCACGTGTGTAGTGACGCAACGCGTCGGGAGGAGGAGCCTAAGTGACGTCCACTTCCGGTTTGCGGCCATAAACCGGAAGTTAGTATTTTATGAACATTTTGTTTGGCGTTTTTTACCCCTTGGTTTTTAACGTGTTTTTTAGCTGTTTTTATTTGAATAAACGCCTTTTCTTGGGGCTTTCCTTTACATGCTTCACTATGGAGTCCCTTTTTGTTTTTTTCTGAATATTATGGAGTAAGATCCGTTTTAAGGAAGAACATTGGTAAGCTGTGGAGATCCTTACAGTGGTTCCGGGTCACTCAAAAGGACTGGAAGTTCTCATTGTGAGCAGTGGAGATCTTTGTGGCCATTATTGACCTCGTGGGGTCCATCAGGAAGATTCGCTTTAAGGAAGAACACTGGTAAGCTGTGGAGATCCCTACAGTGGTTTCGGGTCACGCAAAAGGACTGGAAGTTCTCATTGTGAGCAGTGGAGATCTTTGTGGTTATTACTGACCCCGTGGGGTCCACCAGAGAGGTGAGAGGCTGGTGTCTATGGGGGAGGATTATTTATGCATCATTTGTTCATCTGATCCAGTGTGTTTCTGATGAGACAAGGTGTATTCCCACACCCATCCTTGCTTCTCTCCCTGCAATTAGCTGTTGCTATTTGGACTGCCATTTTGGCTATTTAGCACTTTATTTACATAGTCACTGTTTGGACGTTTTAATTTTATTTTATTATTGTTGATTTTGTCACCCCATTTATTTAATTTATGAGAAGTTAGACTTTATTAATAGCACTTTTAATATTAGCACTTTCTATTGACATTTAGCGCTGCTTCACTATATAAACTAGTCTAGGGATTGTTACCTCGTAACGGTCTATACCTGACTATACACAATCTGGCAGTATTGATAGATAACCACTATCTGCAAAGATGACACTAATACCAATGTGATAAAATATAACTGGATTTTACTTTGGTATAAGGATTCAACGTTAAACACATCACATAGTATACATGCAGAGCACTGCAGCAATAAACATATTCTTCAGTGATAGTGCAGAATGATCACCCGCCACGTGCAACTATCTTCTTTCCCTATGCGCAATATGGCGCAGCAACAAAGTTTTAACCCCCACCCTGGTAAGGCCTGAACCAGATTAAAACTCAGTCCCTGATGAGAACAATTCTTCCCATGCAACTTGAACGGTGGTGCACTTTTAGGAAACAATATTTGTAATCCAAGGGGTAGTAAATAACAGGGTGGGCCAAGGCAGTCACTAGGCCCAACAAAGTAAAAGGGTAATGAAGTGAGCAAGTGCTCGCTCACCACTCCGGACGCGATCCCAGTCCGGGCTTCCACCACTGTGTATCCGCACACAGTGTCTCCAACGGCGGGTCTCCGGTCCAGCTGACGTCAGCAAACTCGAGCAGGAACAGATACCACCCAGGCTCCACAGTGGGGTGGAAGGCTCTTTGGTCAGTATGCAAGGCCCAGGCTTCAGGCCTTACACAGCAGTGGATCCGCACAGGGAGTCCTATTGCTTGCAGCGCAGTGTCCAAAGAGGCCGAGCCTAGCCTCGCCCTCTTCTTATATAGCCCCACCCATGAGTCTCTGCGGCGGCCCAATGCACCCTGGGTGCCAAACGGGGTTCTGGGTAACGTAGTCCAGGGGCCTTAAAGGAGACCCCGCTACACACTCCCCCCACTAAAACTCTTTGGTCCCCAAAGATAAAAGTTAACACATACTACGCACAACATTTGACAAAGCTGCGTATGTTGTCGGCAGAGGAAGTTCCCACCAAAAACGAGGGGGCATACTTCCCTGCCCACAGGTCACACTGTCATTCGTGGCCTGCCTAGCTATGCCAGCGGGTGAGTTGGGGTTGCCCCCCACTAAATAGACAGTGGAGGGATCAGGGTCTTTCATACTCCTCCTGGCAGTGACCACAGTGTCTTCTGAGCTCTCCCCCATCTGTGGGTAAGTCAATTTTCGG
Source organism: Rana muscosa (assembly GCA_029206835.1). NCBI lineage: Eukaryota > Metazoa > Chordata > Amphibia > Anura > Ranidae > Rana > Rana muscosa. The sequence continues at coordinate 876,360,039 of CM055118.1, forward strand.
GGAGGCCTGATGGTCCTTCTTATCCTTCGTTCTCTTGGGATTTCTGGTTCTGGTAATACAGGTTCCTCTTCTGGAACCGACTTGGGAGTTTCCACTGGTTCTGGGACGCTTGACTCAGGAGCAGGGAGATACATAGAATCTCTTGGATCCTCCTGTAAGAGTGAGTTACAGGCATCTCCCCAAGAATCCGGTAAAGGACTGGACGGGATGAACTCAGTAGCTTCTGCATTCAGTGTACTATCTATGGCGTCTTTAGTAGGTGGAAGATCTATAGCAGAAGTTTCTGGGACCTGGGAAGGCCATAGCCAATCAAGTTCTTCTCTCTCATCCTCACTTAATTCAGAGACATCTGATTCTTCAATCTGAGGAGTCTGGGACCGAGTGCTTGGCTTGGGAGTATCCAGGATGGAAGTTGACTCAGAGGAATCCCTTGCAGGGGGTATCCGAACTGCTTCGGCAAGTGGGAGTAAATGGTTCCGATGCCAAGTCTTTAAGGGCCCCACCTTTCCTTCTGGCTTTAGTCTGTAAACAGGTAGGCCCGGCAGTTTCTAGCAAATAACGTAGGGTTCAGGTCTCCATCTGTCTGCAAGCTTGTGCTTTCCAGGGACCCCCAAGTTCCGTAGCAGCACTCTGTCCCCAGGTTGTAGATCCTGAATCCGGACTTTGAGATCAAAGTTCTTCTTGTTGCGGGCTCCCCTTTGATCCGAGGCTGCTTGTGCCTGCTCATAGGCCAATTTTAAACTGTGTCTGAGCCTATCTACATATCCCTTGTGAGAAGTGGCCGAGCAATGGTCTATGGAGGTACCAAAGGCCAGATCTACCGGTAGTCTTGCTTCTCTTCCGAACATAAGTCGATAGGGTGAGTACCCTGTAGCGTCACTTGTGGTACTGTTGTATGCATGCACAATTGCTGCTATATGTTTGCTCCAATGCTGCTTCTTTTCACTACTCAAAGTCCCCAGCATGTTGAGCAGGGTTCGGTTGAACCTCTCCGGTAGGGATGAGCTTCGAGTTCGAGTCGAACTCATGTTCGACTCGAACATTGCCTGTTCGCCCGTTCGCCGAACAGCGAACAAATTGGGGTGTTCGCGGCAAATTCGAAAAGTCTATGGGAGAAATCTAAAGTGCTAATTATAAAGGCTTATATGCAAGTTATTGTCATAAAAAGTGTTTGGGGACCCGGGTCCTGCCCCAGGGGACATGTATCAATGCAAAAAAAAGTTTTATAAACTGCCTTTTTTTCGGGAGCAGTGATTTTAATAATGCTTAAAGTGAAACAATAAAAGTGAAATATTCCTTTAAATTTCGTACCTAGGGGGTGTGTATGATATGCATGTAAAGTGGCGCATGTTTCCCGTGCTTAGAACTGTCCCTGCATAAAATGTCATTTTTTAAGGAAAAAAAGTCATTTAAAACTCACTCGCGGCTATTAATGAATTGTCGGCTCCTGGCAATACATACAAAAGTCATTGATAAAAATAAAAAAAAAGCGTGGGGGTCCCCTAGAATTCAATTACCAGGCCCTTCAGGTCTGGTATAGATATTAAGGGGAACCCCACTGCAAATTTAAAAAAAAAATGCGTGCGGTTCCCCCAAATATCCATACCAGGCCCTTCAGATCTGGCATGGATTTTAAGGGGAACTCCACCCCAAATTTAAAAAAAATGGCGTGGAGTCCCCCCAAAAATCCATACCAGACCCTTATCCGAGCACGCAACCTGGCAGGCCGCAGGAAAAGAGGGGGGGACAAGAGAGCGCCCCCCCCCTCCTGAACCATACCTGGCCACATGCCCTCAACATGGGGAGGATGTCCCCATGTTGATGGGGACAAGGGCCTCATCCCCACAACCCTTGTCCGGTGGTTGTGGGGGTCTGCGGGCGGGGGGATTATCGGAATCTGGAAGATCCCTTAAACAAAGGGGACCCCCAGATCCCGCCCCCCCCATGTGAATTGGTAAGGGGTACATTGTACCCCTACCATTTCACGAAGAAAGTGTCAAAAAACAAAAAAAAAACACACCAACACCTTGGAAAAGTCCTTTATTAAAAAAAAAACAAAAAAACATTCCAGCTGTGAAATCCAGTGTCCCACGGCGATCCGATGTCCAGCGCTGTCCATCATTGGCTGAGCCTGAGCGGACCTGATGGGGAACTTCCTCCGCAGTCTATTACATGTATAGACTCGCCCCTTCTAAAGTTCCCCATCAGGTCCGCTCAGCCAATGACTCGGTGTAAGGCTGAGGACCTGATGCGGAACATGAGAAGGGGCGGGTCTATTCATGAATTACACAGCGAAGGAAGTTCCCCATCAGGTCCGCCCCCTCGGTATGTCAGACCGCGCCCACGTCATTGGCCGGAGCGGACCTGATGGGGAACTTCCTTCACTATGTAAATTTAAATTACACAGTGAAGGAAGTTCCCCGCTCAGGCCAATGACGTAGGCGGGGTCTGACATACCGAGGGGGCGGACCTGATAGGGAACTTCCTTCACTGTGTAATACATGTATAGACCCGCCCCTTCTCATGTTCCGCATCAGGTCCTCAGCCTTACACCGAGTCATTGGCTGAGCGGACCTGATGGGGAACTTTAGAAGGGGCGGGTCTATACATGTAATAGACTGCGGAGGAAGTTCCCCATCAGGTCCGCTCAGGCTCAGCCAATGACGGACAGCGCTGGACATCGAATCGCCGCGGGACACTGGATTTCACCGCTGGAATGTTTTTTTTGTTTTTTTTAATAAAGGACTTTTCCAACGTGTTGGTGTGTTTTTTTTTTACATTTTTTGACACTTTCTTCGTGAAATGGTAGGGGTACAATGAACCCCTTACCAATTCACATGGGGGGGCGGGATCTGGGGGTCCCCTTTGTTAAAGGGGTCTTCCATATTCCGATACGCCCCCCGCCCGCAGACCCCCACAACCACCGGGCAAGGGTTGTGGGGATGAGGCCTGTTCTGTCTCAACTACAAAGTGATAAAGTTCATCTCCAGGTTTAAGTAGGCCTTACTCAAGCTGGTTTGATATTCATCTTTTGCATCGATACAGGCAGTTTAACTCAATGAATAAACTCACAGTTAGGACGACATACGATGAATCCTTTCGAATGTTCCGTTTAATGATGGATATTCATAGGTAGAAAAACGTTGCAGTTGTAAGCCACATGTAAGATGTTAACATGGAAGAAATACAGGAGTAATGACCAGAATCAGGAAGTGGAGGAGATATATAAAGAACTACGGTGAGAGAGAGAGTTCAGCTAGAAAGAAGGGGACAGATCTTAAAGACACAGAGCAAGAATAATCACATAGTGTAACACAACACTCCCCGTCTGAAATCTTTAGATTTCATAACCTTAAACTAATATATATATTTTCAAAAAGTCCAATACTGACGAATGTCCTGGAACCTGTAATGAAAAACATGCAACAAGCAAATAACAAATGTAAGTTCAACAGGATGAAGAACATAAAGTCACAGTATGATGTCTTCAAAGAATTTCAAAGTTCTGAGTAGAACCTGTAGATGGCAGCAATGTACTCCCCGCTGTGCCAACAGCATGGCTAGTCCTTGCACAAGTCACTCACCTGGCAAAAGGAGTACTAACTCTGTAATTGGTCGACTAAAGGTTTGTGTCGATCCTCCCTTGGTTACCTTGACTTCTACCTTCCGGACTTTGTTATCGTCGCTGGGCATTACTTTAGTAATAAGACCCATAGGCCACTCATTCCGACAAACTTCCTTGTCTTTTAGAAGGATGAGGTCTCCAACCTTAAGATTCGGCTTAGATGCTTGCCATTTGTGACGACCTTGAAGGTGGTGAAGATACTTTTTCTTCCAGCGATGCCAGAACACATTGGCTAGATGCTGCACCTGCTTCCATTGATGCTCATAACGGTGTGACCGCAGCTTCTGTTTTGTGCTTACAGAAGTATGGAGTGAGGTGTTCACAGTTCTTATTTCCTTATCATCTTCAGGGTTTACTAGCCCATAGGTGGTGTCAATAGGGAGTAAGTAAGAGTCCTCACACAGAAACCTTGGAGGTGACAGCCATAAGCTGTCCTGAAGAGCGGCAGGTGACACGGCTCTGGTTCCACAGTCAGCTGGGTTGAGTTCAGTGGGAACGTGATGCCATTGACTTGGTAGAGAGAATCTCTTGATACGTTCAACCCTGTTGCTGACGTACACATAAAATTGTTTTGTTTGGTTGTTTATGTAACCAAGTACTACCTTACTGTCTGTATAGAAGGTGAAAGAATCAATTCTAGTGTCCATTTCACTTCGTATGACCTCAGCAATTTCTACTGCTAGCACGGCTGCACAAAGTTCAAGTCTTGGTATGGTATGTGCAGGCTTGGGAGTGAGTTTTGCCTTGCCTAGGACAAAACTACAGTGTGATTCTCCATTCAGTTCAGAGGTCTTCAAATAGGCTACTGCAGCAATAGCTTCAACTGATGCATCAGAGAAAATATGAATCTCTCTCCGGTTAGCAGTTGAAGTGGAACCTTGAATGGTAACTGGAGCAAGGAAACCCAGTGGGTCATAGATGCTATTCACCACGGACAGGACTCCTCTCTTAGTGAAGGGTTTGTCACAAGTTGACACTTGGAAGGTGAATTTGTCTTGTTTGATGTTCCACAACAAACCCAGACTTTGCTGTACAGGAGGCACATCTGTACCTAAGTCAAGGTTTTTTAGACTAGTGGCATAGTCCTCAGAGTGAAAGGCATTCATAAGTTCCTGGCTGTTGGATATAATCTTGTGCAGTCTAAGGTTTGCTACAGACAGCATCTCCTTTGTTCTGGTGAGAAGATCAATTGCTTCTTTAGCAGTTGGAAAGGACTTAAGTGCGTCGTCAACGTAGAAGTTTCTTTCAACAAATTGACGGGCATCAGATCCATATTCAACTTCTCCAGTCTGAGCTGTTCTCCTTAGCCCATAAGTTGCCACTGCTGGGGAAGGACTGTTACCGAAGACATGTACCTTCATGCGATAATCTATAACTTCCTTGTTGAGGTCATTGTCCTTGTGCCATAGAAACCTGAGGTAGTTTCTGTTGTCTTCTCTGACGATGAAGCAGTGAAACATCTGTTGAATGTCGGCCATTACTGCTACAGGCGCTTGTCTGAAACGAATCAAGACTCCTATTAGACTGTTGTTCAAGTTGGGTCCAGTAAGGAGCATGTTGTTAAGAGAAACACCTTCGTGCTGAGCACTGGAATCAAAGACAACTCTGATTTGGTCTGGTTTGCGTGGGTGATACACGCCAAAGGATGGAAGGTACCAGCATTCTTCTCCCTCCTTTAGTGGGGGAGCAGGCTCTGCATGATCTCTGTCAAATACATTTTGCATAAAGTCCACAAAGTGCTTTTGCATCTCTGGTTTCCTGCTTAAGTTTCGCTTTAAGGAGGAGAATCTACTGATGGCCTGCTGTAAGTTGTTGGGCAATCTCTCTCTTGGGAGACGAAAGGGTAGGGGTGCTACCCAGTTATTGGAGTCATCTTGAAAGAACTCATTGTCCATTACCTTGATGAATTCTTTGTCTTCCATTGAAGGAGCCAGTATGTCATCTTCACTGGTTGCTTTAAACACTGTAGAGCCGAAGTCGCCATCATGGCAGGAGAAAGGGCTTGTGTCACCTGAGATACCATGTTGCCATTCGTGGCTGGCTATCTTCTCTTTCACCCAGTAGTGATGTGGGCATGGCTCAAAGTAAGTGTTTCGGCCATTTGGCAGAACATTTGTCTTGAATGACGAAATGTTGGTAGGTCTTTTCATTTTGCCTATGCAGACATTGCCTATGATGACCCACCCTAGATCCGTGCGCTGGGCAAATGGGGCATCTGGGGGTCCACTGACTTGTCTGTGTACCTTGTGAACTCTTAGAATGTCTCTTCCTAACAGAAGAAGGATCTGAGCATCTTTGTCAAGCGGCGGTATCTCATTTGCTATTACCTTGAGGTGAGGGTGATGGAAAGCAGCAGCTGGAGTAGGGATTTCTTCCCTGTTAGCAGGTATCTGATTGCACTCAACAAGTGTAGGTAAGGGTAATTGCAAGTTACCTTTGAGAGAAGATACCATGAGTCCATGAGCCCTTCTTCCAGAAACCTCTATAGTTCCACTACAGGTACCCAAGGTGTAAGGATGAGCTTCGCCTTTTATTTCAAATAGATTGAACAATTCCGATTTTGCAAGTGATCGATTGCTCTGATCGTCTAAGATAGCATATGCCTTTAGAGACTTTTCTGGTTGATCCTTGTGGTATATGTTCACCAAGCATATCTTAGCACAGGACTTACCACAGCGGTCTTCTCCACAAACTTCAGTGCAGGATGAAGAAATGATGGTAGAATTAGGCACTTGGTCTGTATTCTCCCCGCCATGCGTTAACCTGGGAGGAGTGTTGGCAGGTTGTGCAGAGCTGGGCTCAAGAGGATGGAGGGCTTGCACATGTTCTTCAGAGCCACACTCTATGCACTTGATGGACACATTACAGTCCCTTGCAAAATGTTCTGTAGAAGCACAGCACCTGAAACATACCCTAAATGTCTTTAAAAGCTCCTTGCGCTCTTCCAGAGGCTTTTTCCTAAAGCCGATACATTTATTGAGGGGGTGTGGCTTCTTGTGTATGGGACACTCTCTGTTAGGGTTTTCAATCTTCCTACTCTGTTTGTGGCCAGAACTGTGGTAGGAGTGGGAAGGATGTCAGTCTTTTTCACGGACACTGGGCCTCTATGGTTTCTATAGTTGCCCTGAAGACTGGTACTCTTAGGAAAGGGTGAGAAGAGGCTGTACTCACCGTAGGAAAAACTTGGATCGTTCTTGGTTTCTGCAATTTTCCTGATGAATTCACAGAAGAAAGAGAATGTAGGGAAGGAAACCTTGTTCTCTCTTTTGTATGATGACCCTAGTGCAGTCCATTTCTCTTGCAAACCATACGGGAGCTTGGAGACAATTGGGTTTACCCCTCTTGGAGTGTCAAGGTAACTGAGTCCAGGTAGTTTTGGGTCTGTCTTGGCTAGCTGAAGCTCAAGGAGAAGGTCACTCAGTCTCTGGAACTCCTTGTTGTCCTTACCGGATATCTTTGGGAAAGTTTCCAGACGCATGAACAAAGCATTTTCTATAGCTTCTGGACTGCCATAACTTTGCTCTAGTCGTTCCCATGCAGCTGTGAGGCCTGCAGTAGGATTGTCCATGAAAACCGATCTTAATGGCTTAACACGTGCAGCAGATAGAGGACCAAGCCATTTGATCAGCAGATTCAATTCTTGATCAGCTGTAATGCCAATATTGCTGATTGTAGTTCTGAAGGCACATTTCCAACTTCTGTAGTTCTCAGGTTGGTCATCAAAACTTGTAAGACCAGTCTTTGTGAGCTCTCTGCAAAGCATGTACCTCACAAACTCTTCTGTCTCAGTTGTCTCCGCCTTTATGTGAGATGCTGTTGGCTGTATGGTGCTGATTGCGTTATCTTTGACATTGTTGTTTAAGGACACAGGGAAATATGGTGCAGCAGATGCATCCAGGTGAGTTGCTTGCTTGAAGTCAGTTGTTCCAATGGTACGTTGATTCAAGGCTGTACCAATGACTGGAGATTGATGACTTGCTTGAAGCTTGCGCTGATGCTCTGTGACGTATGAAGGCAGGCAAGGTAGGCAGGTAGGAAATGCAGTGGAGTGATTTTGAGTGCAGGAAGTTGCTGGAACCTCTTTAACTTGAAGCTGTGAAGGAGTCTCTATGTAGTCGGGAGCATTGGAGACAATGGAGTGTGCACTGCAGTGGCTTAGGACATAGTCTTTAGTGCGTTTGAGGGGGTCTTCCATATCTGCTATGTTTAGGTTAATGCTGTCTTTCTCACTTGCACCTTCGTCTGCACTGATAGCTTGCTGTAGGACCCTTAGCTTTGCCATAGCTGCGTCATGTTTACACTGTTCATTTAAGGTTTCCATTGTTGCTCTTTGTCGTGCTGACTGCGCTTCCAACTCTGCTCTTTGACGTGCTGACTGCGCTTCCAACTCTGCTCTTTGACGTGCTGACTGCGCTTCCAACTCTGCTCTTTTTTCTGCATATGCCACCTGCACTTTGCTGGCTTCCACTTCAGCGCGGGCATTAATAAGTCGCTCACTGAGTGTTGAGTATCTTGAACTATGGGATCTTGACGAGTTTTTAGAACGTCTGGTGGAAACAGATCTGTGAGATGCAGTGTCCTGTAACAGCTTTATTTTTGCTTCTGCCTTTAATCTGGTTTGCTGGATAAAACTGTCTCTTTCAATATTGAGAGCATTGACGCGCTTTAATTGCATCATCGCATTTTCTGACTTCATGTTTTGTAAGACATTAGTGAATTTGATGCTGGTAAGCTGATAAAGCTCATATGAGGCAGAAAGTTGTTTAATGGCGCCCTCTAGTGTCAGTAGTTCATGTTCAACAGACACTGTATTGGCTTCAGCAAGGATTTTCTCCCAGACTAATTCCAAGCTATTTGACAATTCAGTCCTTGAAGCTTCATAATTGTCCATTACTTTCCAAGTGGGTTTAACTGAGCGTTTGGGTAACTCAGTTTCTTTAGGAACTTGTGGGGAGGTAGATGTGAGTTCACATGCAGAAGCTTGGTCACTCATGATAGCAGACTGACTGTGAAAGCAGGCAGGATCTGTGTGCTGAAATATGACACTGTGCAGATTGTCTCAGGCTATAAGGCTGCCATGTGCTGCTCTGTCCCTTCTGTCTTGCTATGAGGGCAGTAAATTTTGTCTGTTTCAGTACTGACATGCAGAAATCTTGTAATTAGGCTGTGAAACTCCGTTTTTCTACTGTTCTGTCTCAACTACAAAGCGATAAAGTTCATCTCCAGGTTTAAGTAGGCCTTACTCAAGCTGGTTTGATATTCATCCCTTGCATCGATACAGGCAGTTTAACTCAATGAATAAACTCACAGTTAGGATGACATACGATGAATCCTTTTGAATGTTCCGTTTAATGATGGATATTCATAGGTAGAAAAACGTTGCAGTTGTAAGCCACATGTAAGATGTTAACATGGAAGAAATACAGGAGTAATGACCAGAATCAGGAAGTGGAGGAGATATATAAAGAACTACAGTGAGAGAGAGAGTTCAGCTAGAAAGAAGGGGACAGATCTTAAAGACACAGAGCAAGAATAATCACATAGTGTAACACAACAAGGCCCTTGTCCCCATCAACATGGGGACATCCTCCCCATGTTGAGGGCATGTGGCCTGGTACGGTTCAGGAGGGAGGGGGGGCGCTCTCTCGTCCCCTCCTCTTTTCCTGCGGCCTGCCAGGTTGCGTGCTCGGATAAGGGTCTGGTATGGATTTTTTTTACATTTGGGGTGGAGTTCCCCTTAAAATCCATGCCAGATCTGAAGGGCCTGGTATGGATATTTGGGGGAACCGCACGCATTTTTTTTTAATTTGCGGCGGGGTTCCCCTTAATATCTATACCAGACCTGAAGGGCCTGGTAATTGAATTTGGGGGGACCCCCACGCTTTTTTTTTTTTTTTATCAATGACTTTTGTATGTATTGCCGGGAGCCGACAATTCATTAATAGCCGCGAGTGAGTTTTAAATGACTTTTTTTCCTTCAAAAATGACATTTTATGCAGGGACAGTTCTAAGCACGGGAAACATGCGCCACTTTACATGCATAAACCCCCCAGGTATGAAATTTAAAGGAATATTTCACTTTTATTTTTTCATTTTAAGCATTATTAAAATCACTGCTCCCGAAAAAACGGCCATTTTTAAAACTTCTTTTTGCATTGATACATGTACCCTGGTGCAGGACCCCGGTCCCCAAACACTTTTTAGGACAATAACTTGCATATTAGCCTTTATAATTAGCACTTTAGATTTCTCCCATAGACTTTTCGCGAACACCCCAATTTGTTCGTTGTTCGGCGAACGGGCAAACAGGCAATGTTCGAGTCGAACATGAGTTCGACTCGAACTTGAAGCTCATCCCTACACATCAGCAAGCGTTCTGTCTGTGCATGTTCTAAACCTAAGCTGGCCATACAGCCATACAATCTTATTGTACAATTTTTCTTTAGATTGACCAAAAAAACATAAAATAGGAGGGAAAAACCTAAACAACACTTTCAATTCTGATCCAATCAGGCAGGCCCTTGCACTACATAGCTGAAAGTAAATCTAAAGGAGATTGTACAAGAAAATTGTATAATGTATGGCCAGATGAAGGATCTGTTTGCACCATTGGAGCATGAGTGTGGTTGTGTGCATTTCTGCGCATCACTTGTAGAACGGACCATTTATTTCAATGGGCTTCCCTACCTGCCCAAAGAATTCCCTGGTTACAGAAATGTCACTACTCAATAAAAAACAGGCCAAAAAATCTAACTGTGCACTGTCTAAACTTAACCACTACATTACCAAGCCTATTTCTGAGATTTGGTGTTTACAAGTTAAATATATATATATATATATATCTATATATAGATATATAGATATATATATATTTTTTTTTTTCTAACACCCTAAAGAATAAAATGGCGGTTGTTGCAATACTTTCTGTCACACCGTATTTGCACAGCGGTCTTACAAGCGCACTTTTTATGGAAAAAAATACACTTTTTTGAATTAAAAAATAAGACAACAGTAAAGTTAGCCCAATTTTGTTTTATATTGTGAAAGATAATGTTCCGCCAAGAAAATCGATAGCCAACATGTCACGCTTCAAAATTGCACCCGCTTGTGGAATGGCGACAAACTTTTACCCTTTAAAATCTCCATAGGCGACGTTTAAAAAATTCTACAGGATGCATGTTTTGAGTTACAGAGGATTTCTAGGGCTAGAATTATTGTTCTCGCTATACCGACCGCTGCGATACCTCACATGTGTGGTTTGAACACCGTTTTCATATGCGGATGCTACTCACGTATGCGTTCGCTTCTGCGCGCGAGCTCGGCGGGACGGGGCGCGTTTGAAAATATTTTTTTTTTCTTATTTATTTTACCTTTTATTTTTAATTTTTTCACTGTTCTTTAAAAAAATAATTGTGTCACTTTTATTTCTATAACAAGGAATGTAAACATCCCTTGTAATAGAAAAAAGCATGACAGGTCCTCTTAAATATGAGATCTGGGGTCAAAAAGACCTCAGATCTCATATTTACACTAAAATGCAATAAAAAAAATAATAATAATTTGGTCATTTGAAAAAAAACATAATGAAATGTCCCTTTAAGAGCTATGGGCGGAAGTGACGTTTTGACGTCGCTTCCGCCCTGCAATGACTTAGAGACGGGCGGGGGCCATTTTCCCCTCACTCGTCTCCATATCAGGCTAGGGACAGGACCCGATCGCCTCCGCCGTTACCAACGGGCGCGGTAAACGGCGGAAGGCATAAAAGTGATCTCGCGGCGAATCCGCCTCAGAGACCACTTTTATCTGAACGAGAACCGCCGGCTCTTGAAGAAGATACCGGGGTTGTGGTAGCTAGCTGCTACCATAACAGCGGTATTCCTCTTCAAAGACAGGACGTTTATAGTCGTCCTGCGGGAAGCAAGCGGTTAAGCTGATCATGCATCATACAATCCTATTGTACAATTTTCATTTAAATTTATGAAAAATCATATAATATGTGATCAAATCTAAACAGCACTTTCAATTTGTATCCAATCTGCACTACACAGACGAATGTAAATCTAGAGATTGTACATGAAGATTGTATAATAAATAGCCAGCTAAAGGTTCTGTTCACAACACTGGAGCATGTGTGTAGTTCTGTGCGTTTGTGGGCATCAATTGTAGGGCAAACCATTCATTTCAATGGGATTCCCTATGTGCTAGAGGAATTCCCTGACCCTTTTGAGAAATAGGAATTGTGTCACCATGTCCTTTGCTGCATTCAAACGTGTGTGCTTTCACAGATGTGTGGGATGCAGTTAACAATATGGTCCCATTCAGACCTGGGCATTTTTCTAGACGTGCGCAAAATTGTGCATTTTTGCATGTATTTGACAAAAAGCGCAATACATTTTTTTCATGCTTGCAGTGAGATTCATTGTTAATAAAACCCAAAATGCGGTAAGCCTATGTGTGTCTAAAAAAGAAGCTTAAAAACACTTGGTTAAAAAAAAAAGGGCTTCATGAGCTACTTTGATGCTTTTGTCACACACAGGGCTTTCTTTTGAAACAATTGCTCAGCCTAATGCACGTAGTGTGAAAACGTGCCCATATTTTGCAACACTCACAAAGCACTGACGTGGGAATGGGGCCGTGGCACCACGTGCACCAGCTCAAAGGCAGTGCAATTCTGTGCATAGCGGGACATGTGGATAAAACATTTAGGCCTAGTGCACACAGGGCATTAAAAAAAAAAAAAGAGCTGCAAAGCCAGTACCGACGCCAGGTAAAATCAGCTGTAAAAATGCGCTTTTAGAAGCATTTTTGCATTGACGTTAATACATAGCAGTGTTTGCGTTTACCAGCCTTTCTCTGCCTCCTTCTATTTTCCTCTCCCAAATCCAATTACTACAGCTTAAAAACACCTGACATGGCTTAAGGCAGTGTACAGAGTTAACATGCGCTTAGGTGTTAAAGCGGAGTTCCACCCAAAAGTGGAACTTCCGCTTTAAGCACTCCTCGCCCCCTTACATGCCACATTTGGCATGTCATTTCTTAGGGGGGAGAGTGTGGGGTTCATTAGGAGTAGGACTTCCTGTTCCACTTCCTCCTTCTGCCCAGGGACCGCCTAGATGACTCCTCCTCTCGCCTTAGGCGGCCCCTCCCTCTAGGCGATCTCCTGGGAGCGCAGCGCGACTCACGCATGCGTCGTGTGTAGGGATGAGCTTCGTGTTCGAGTCGAACATACGTTCGACTCGAACATCGGCTGTTCGATCGTTCGACGAAGATCGAACGATTTGGGCCGTTCGCGCCAAATTCGAGTGACGCGAACGGCCCACAATGCACTACGCCATCGCAGTGTCATCCAGGCGCTGTGATTGGCCTAGCATGCACTGTGACCCCGCATGCTTGGCCAATCACAGCGCCGGCAGCGAGGAGAGCAATGATTGGCCACAGGCAGGATGCCTGTGGCCAATTATTGCTGAGGGTGTTTAGTACACGCCCCACACTATAAAAGGCCGCCAGCACGGCGGCCTAGTGTAGTGTGTTCCTGGAGCAGGGATAGAGCAGCATAGGCAGGGACAGTGACTGTTATTTCTTTCTTGCTTAACCTGGATTCCTTTAGTTTAGGGAAAGAGAAGGATAGGTAGGGAGAGTGTCAGTGTGTTTTGTGCTTGTGCTATAGTGTGCTTAAAAAAAACATTTATTCTAGGGACAGAAAACTGTAGGTAGGGACAGTGTCAGTTTCTTTCACTCTGCAAGTCCTTGTTTCCAGGGACCTGTAAGGACAGTGAGTGAATTGTCCTTGTGCTATATTGTGATTAAAAAAAACATTTTTTCTAGGGACAGAAAACTGTAGGTAGGGAGAGTGTTTTTTTTCTTTCACTCTGCAAGTCCTTGTTTCCAGGGACCTGGAAGGACAGTGAGTGAATTGTCCTTGTGCTATATTGTGCTTAAAAAAAAACATTTTTTCTAGGGACAGAAAACTGTAGGTAGGGAGAGTGTTTATTTTCTTTCACTCTGCAAGTCCTTGTTTCCAGGGACCTCTAAGGACAGTGAGTGAATTGTCCTTGTGCTATATTGTGCTTAAAAAAAACTTTTATTCTAGGGACAGAAAACTGTAGGTAGGGAGAGTGTCAGTTTATTTCACTCTGCAAGTCCTTGTTTCCAGGGACCTGGAAGGACAGTGAGTGAATTGTCCTTGTGCTATATTGTGATTAAAAAAAACATTTTTTCTAGGGACAGAAAACTGTAGGTAGGGAGAGTGTCAGTTTCTTTCACTGTGAAAGTCCTTGTTTCAAGGGACAGAGAAGGACACCTGAAGGTAGCCCTTATTGCTTTTTTCCCATCTCCCTGCAGGCCATCTATTAGAATGTCTGGAAGGCAAACAAGGAGAGGCAGACAGTCAGGAGGCAATAAAAGAGGGCAAGCAGGCTCTGTGTCTGGGGGCAACAGTGCTGGTCGTGGACGCGGTGCATTGTCATCAGCACATGGCCATGGGACACGCTTGTCCTTCTTTTCGGCAGCTGGACATGTTGAGCCACATCATGCCGAAGACTTGGTAGAGTGGATGACCAAGCCCTCCTCCTCCTCCTCATCCTCTCTCACCCAGGCTCAGGGTACTGGAAAAGCAGCTGCCAAAGCGTCGTCTTCCCTGGTATCAATGTCAGACAAATCATCAGTCACTCCTTCCCTAGACCCACCATGTCCTCCTCCTGAGGAGTCCCCCGAACTGTTTCAGCACAGTGTTGGGTACATGCTCCAGGAGGATGCCCAGCGTTTCGAAGGGTCTGATGATGAAACCCAGCTAGAGGAAGGCAGTAGCGTGAGAGCATACAGAGGGGATGCTCAAGAAGGACACCAATCTGGCAGTCATGTTCCAGCAGCTGCAGCATACTGCCAGATTGGCTCCAGTGATGAGGAGGGAGGGGATGATGAGGTCACTGACTCCACGTGGGTGCCTAATAGGAGAGAGGAGGAGGAGGAGGATGAGGAGGAGGCACATCTCCAACGAGGCAGGATGCCCTTTGGTGGCCAGCGTAAGGGCAGTACACCGACGGAATCACACCGCAGAGCTCCGCCTGTGCAGGGCGCTGCCTCTGCCCGTCATTCAAAAAGTTCTTTGGTGTGGGCCTTTTTTGAGGCTAGTGCATCAGATCGCACAGCTGCTGTTTGCAACATATGTCTCAAGCGTATATCGCGTGGCCAAAACATCAGCCGCTTGGGTACCACATGCCTGACCAGACATATGTTGACCTGCCATGCAGCTCGTTGGCAAGCCTACCTCAAAGACCCACACCAAAGAACAAAGCGGACCTCTCCTTGCACCGCATCAGCTGGGATCTCCAACCCCACTATAACTTCAGTCCTCTCTGAAACATGCACTGAGAGGAATGAAGGTGTAGAATTAGGTGTGTCACAGCCAAGTACTTGCGCCCACTCTGCTAGCAGTACACCGACGTCCGATTCTAGCAGGCAAATTTCCCTGCCCCAGCTGCTGGACCGTCGAAAGAAGTTCACTCCCAGCCATCCACATGCCCAGCGGTTGAATGCTAGCTTGGCTAAATTGCTAGCGCTTCAACTGCTGCCTTTTCAGTTGGTAGACTCGGCCCCCTTCCGTGAGTTTGTGCAATGTGCGGTTCCTCAGTGGCAGGTTCCCAAACGCCACTTTTTCTCACGGAAGGCTATTCCGGCTCTCTACCGGCATGTGGAAGGCAATGTCTTGGCCTCGCTGGACAGGGCGGTCAGCGGTAAGGTGCATATTACCGCTGACTCATGGTCCAGCAGGCATGGACAGGGACGTTACCTTTCTTTCACGGCCCATTGGGTCACTCTTTTGGCAGCTGGGAAGGATTCAGGACAAGGTGCAGTAGTGTTGGAGGTTGTCCCACCGCCACGCCTCCAAAATGCTACTACTGGTTGTGACACACCTCTCTCCTCCACCCCCTCCTCTTCTTCTTCCTCCATGGCCTCTTCCTGTGGTTTGTCCTATGAACCAGCGGTGCTCCGTAGCCGTTCACGGGGCTACGCAAGTACGCAGGCAAAAAGATGCCATGCCGTGCTTGCGCTGGTGTGTTTGGGGGACAGAAGCCACACTGGGGCAGAGGTCCTGTCTGCTCTGCAGGGCCAGGCCGAGAGGTGGTTGACGCCACGCCAGCTTAAGCCAGGAATGGTGGTTTGCGACAATGGCACCAACCTCCTCTCCGCCCTCCGACAGGGACAACTGACCCATGTGCCCTGTGTGGCTCACGTCCTTAACCTGGTGGTGCAGCGCTTCTTGGGCAGGTACCCGGGCTTACAGGATGTCCTGAGGCAGGCCAGGAAAGTCTGTGTGCATTTCCGCAGATCTTATAATGCCAGTGCTCGCCTGGCTGAGCTGCAAAAGGAGTTGAACCTGCCCAAGAACCGCCTTATATGTGACATGCCCACCAGGTGGAACTCAACGTTGGCCATGCTGCAGCGGCTGCACACGCAGCAGAGGGCCATCAATGAGTACCTGTGCGACTACGGCACCAGGACAGGGTCAGGGGAGCTTGGTTTTTTTTCTCCACGCCAGTGGGGCATGATCAGGGATGCATGCACTGTCCTGGCACCATTTGAGGAGGCCACGAGGATGGTGAGCAGTGACAGTGCATGCATCAGTGACACTGTACCTCTTGTCCACCTGTTGGAGCACACGCTGCGTGGAATAATGGACAGGGCACTTGAGGCAGAACAGAGGCAGGAAGAGGAGGACTTCCTTGCCTCTCAAGGCCCCCTTTACCCAGACAGTGTTCCTTCTGTCCCACCCATCGCACAGGAAGAGGAGGAGGAGGAGGAGGAGGATTGTGTCAGCATGGAGGTGGAGGCTGGCACTCAGCATCATCAGCAGCAGTCTTTTAGGGATGATTTACAGTCCCAAGAAACCAGTGGACTTGTACGTGGCTGGGAGGAGGTGGCTGCGGATCATGTCGTCCTTAGTGACCCAGAGGACTCCGGAGCGAATGCCTCAGCAAACCTACGCTGCATGGCCTCCCTGATCCTGCAAAGTCTGCGGAAGGATCCTCGTATTCTTCGGATCAAGGAGAGGGACCATTACTGGCTGGCCACTCTCCTTGATCCACGGTACAAGGGTAAGGTTGCGGACCTTATGTTACCGTCGCAGAGGGAGCAGAGGATGAGACAACTCCGGGAGGCCTTGCAGAAAGGTCTGTGCAACGCGTTCCCAGAGACTGGGAGGTTGCAAACTCCTGGTCCTGGACAACGAGTTGCTGAGGCTTCGGCCAGTCAAAGAAGGAGCGGTGGGGAAGGTGGCCGTCTGACCGATGCGTTCAGACAATTCTTTAGTCCGCAGCCCCAAAGTATGATCGGTTCCAGCAACCATCGCCAGCGTCTGATAAACATGGTGCAGGAATATCTAGGGGCAAGGTCAGACTTGGACACCTTCCCCACCGAAAATCCTCTGGCTTACTGGGTCTTGAGGATGGATCACTGGCCAGAGCTTGCACAGTATGCAATTGAGCTACTGGCCTGTCCTGCATCCAGCGTTCTTTCGGAACGCACATTCAGTGCTGCTGGAGGATTTGTCACGGATCACAGGGTGCGCCTGTCCACCGACTCGGTTGATCGACTGACTTTCATCAAGATGAACCAGTCTTGGATCACCACCAGCTACCACACACCTGATGCTGATATAACAGACTAATTGATTTTAACATGTCACATCCCTTCAAGACTGATGCTGATGCTGAGTGCCTGTGCTGTTATGTTGACTGGCTATCCTCCTCCTCCGAGTCCTCAATGATACGATTGATGATGATAGCTTGTAAGATCATTTTTGTTTATGGGTGCCGCCACCAGTGCCTAACGCCCAATTTTTCAGCCCCTGTTTAACAGGGGCGTGTAATTACAATTTTTGAAGCAATACTTTGCAACAGGGCTCATTGCTGTGCTCCAAGTACAGTATCTGTGAGGAGTTGCAGTGTTGTGCCACCAGTGCCTAAGGCCCAATTTTTCAGCCCCTGTTTAACAGGGGCGTGTCATTACAATTTTTGAAGCAATACTTTGCAACAGGGCTCATTGCTGTGCTCCAAGTACAGTATCTGTGAGGAGTTGCAGTGTTGTGCCACCAGTGCCTAAGGCCCAATTTTTCAGCCCCTGTTTAACAGGGGCGTGTCATTACAATTTTTGAAGCAATACTTTGCAACAGGGCTCATTGCTGTGCTCCAAGTACAGTATCTGTGAGGGGTTGCAGTGTTGTGCCACCAGTGCCTAAGGCCCAATTTTTCAGCCCCTGTTCAACAGGGGCATGTAATTACAATTCTTGATCTAATAATTCACAGCAGGGCCCATTGCTGCACCCACCAAGAGTAACTGTCAGGGCTTACAGTGTTGTGGCACCAGCACCACCATCAAAGGCCCAATTTTTACTACCACTGTTCAACAATTATATGTAATTAAAATTCCTGATATAATAGTTGACAGCAGGGCGTTCCAGCACCAACCAAGAGTAACTGTGAGTGCTTACAGTGTTGTGCCAACACCAACAACTAAGGGGCCTATTTCTGCAGAGTATATACGGCAGGTCCCTACTTTCAAACATCCAACTTACAAACGACTCCTACTTGCAAACGCAAGAAGACAACAGGAAGTGAGAGGAAATCTACCACTAGGAAGGAAAATTCTCTCCTGTAAGAATAAATATGGGAGAAAGGTGTCTCCTCTGTACTGATGCTTTATCAGCAATCCTTGTTTCAAGAAAAAGACCACATTTCAAAAAGAGTTGTCATTGGGACGGAAAGTGAGGTGAAATGTTCTGAACAGGGGCACAGACAGCAAAACAAATGTTACAGGGGTGATAACCCTTACCTATGTTTTCCAAAAAGTTTAAAAATAGATTTTTGGTCTGGAGCTACACTTCAACAATGTACCTGTTCAAAATTACAAACAGACTCTACATAAGAACAAACCTACAGTCCCTGTCTTGTATGCACCGCCTGTATAGGGCTGTTCAGAGTATATAGGGCCTTTTTTATTTTATGTGCGGGGTTCCCCTTAATATCCATACAAGACCCAAAGGGGCTGGTAATGGGCTGGGGTAGGGGGGGGGTCATGGGGTAGCTATGCCATTTTTCTTAAAGAATTTCATCCATATTACCGGGACCAGACATTACATTAAAGCCGCAAGCAGTTTTAAATGGCTTTTTTTTCCTTTAGAAGTGTCATTTTGTGCAGGGACAGTTCTAAACACGGGAAACACGTGGCACTTCACAGGCATACTTTAGACACCCCCCAGGTACGATATTTAAAGGAATATTTGACTTTTTTTTTTTCACTTTATGCATCATTAAAATGACTGCTCCCGAAAAACGACCGTTTTTAAAACTTCTTTTTGCATTGATACATGTCCCCTGGTGCAGAACCCGGGTTCCCAAACCCTTTTTAGGACAATAACATGCATAATAGTTGTTATAATTAGCACTTTAGAATTCGAACGTTCGCATCCATTGTATTTAATAGGGTTCTAATGTTCGTTCGAACTTTCGGTCCGTTCGCGGGTTCTGGTGCGAACCGAACCCGGGGGTGTTCGGCTCATCACTAGTCGTGTGTGGCAGGCCATGAAGCCGAAAGCTGTAATGGCCGGGTGCCCAGAGTGGCAATGGAGACGCCGGCGGAGAGGAGGGGGAGAGGAGCGACGCTCCGTTCGGCCGCATCGCTGGACCGTGGAACAGGTAAGTGTCTGTTTATTAAAAGTCAGCAGCTACACTTTTTGTAGCTGCTGACTTTTAATAAACATAAAAAGCCTGGAACTCCGCTTTAATGTCAGCTTTAACCGCGTCAGCTGTTTTTACAGTTTAATGCTGCTGTTCCAAAATGCCCTGGCCCTGTCTTTTTTCCTATGCCACTTATGGCTCCTAAAAGCCTATGTGTGCATGGACACCTAGAACAACATGGAGAGGCATTTTTAAACTGTAAAAGAAATGTCTGACGCTGCCAAAAGCATCAGTAAAAACACCAAGTGTGCATGAGGCCTTAAAGGGTTTGTAAAGGCTTCCGTTCTTCTCTCCATGGAGTCCCGGCTTTGAATAGATAGATTGATAGGAGCGCAGCCATTGGCTCCCACTGCTGTCAATCAAATCCAATGATGCGGGTACCGGGAGGCAGGGCCGAGTCATACATTCTGCATCTATGAACGGCAAAGGAATGACTGAGGAGTGTGCCCGCAAGGTAACCCCCTCTGGGGAGCGTTTCTCCTAGGGGCAGGGCCGGATTAACATAGGGGCTGATGGAGCTGCAGCTCCAGGCCCCCATCATAATGTAGGCCCAAACTCTCTCACCAGGGCCCGGCCGTCGGCTGCTATATAATACATCCACATTGTCCAGGCAGCTGCAGCCTGCAGCTGCATTATTCATAGGCCCAATATTGAGTCAGTCTGCCGAACATCATTTAATCGCAGGCCCCGAGTAGCGGCCGTGAGCCGCGGCTATCATCCACAGCAGAGCCTCTTGCGGCGCAGGCAGTGCCAGTGCGCCGAGACTGAGCGTGCTCCTCCCCTTTCAGTACTCAACACAAACACTGTAGGCGGAGCTTGACGTCTCGGCGGCGTGACGTCATCATCCAGAGGCCGTCCCCGGCGTCCTATGAGGCTCGATTGCCTTGCGAAAGGAGTGCTGTGTGTGCGGTGCTGTGAGAGCCAGGAGAAGGACAGTAAAAATTAAAGTAAGTAAGCCATGAGCGCTGGCCCACTGCTGGGGAGGTCACTGTCAGACAGATAGGTCTAATTGTGCAGAAGAAGTGTGTACTAGTACAGTACTGGCTGAAGCCTTAAGTGGTTAACTTTTTTTTTGGGGGGGGGGCTATCTCAGTGCAGGCAGCCCATCAGTGCATCTTATCAGTGCCACATTTCAGTGAGTGCCCTCTATCAGTGCCCATAAATGCAGCTAGCCAGTGCCACCTATCAGTGCAGCTCAGTGCCACCTATCAGTGCTCATTAGTGCATCTCATCAGTGCCACCTATCAGTGCAGCTCAGTGCCACCTATCATTGCCCATTAGTCCAGCTCATCAGTGCCACCTTTCAGTGCCAGTACGGGGCAGAGTCCTGGAGGGAGTGGCAGGCTGCTGGTGGCAAGTGACACACTGTATCTGGGGCAGGCTGTGGGAGGCAAATGGCACACTGTATCCGGGGGCAAGTGGCACACTATCTGGTGGCAGGCTCTGAGTGGAAAGTGGCACACTATCTGGTGGCAAGTGGCACACTATAATGTGGCAAGTGGCACACTATATCTGGTAGCAAGGTGCTGGTGGCAAGTGGCACACAGTATCTGGTGGCAGGCTGCTGCGTGGCAAGTGGCAAACTGCATCTGGTGACAGGCTGTTGGTGGCAAGTGGCACACTGTATCTGGTGGCAGGCTGCTGGTGGCAAGTGGCAGTGTATTTGGTGGCAGGCTGTTGGTGGCAAGTGGCACACTGTATTTAGTGGCAGGCTGCTGGTGGCAAGTGGCACACTATATCTGGTGGCAAGGTGCTGGTGGCAAGTGGCACAGTGTATCTGGTGGCAGGCTGTTGGTGGCAAGTGGCACACTGTATCTGGTGGCAGGCTGTGGGTGGCAAGTGGCACACTGTATCTGGTGGCAGGCTGTGGGTGGCAAGTGGCACACTGTATCTGGTGGCAGGCTGCTGGTGGCAAGGGGCACACTGCATCTGGTGGCAGGCTGCTGGTGGCAAGTGGCAAACTGTATTTGATGGCAGGCTGTGGGTGGCAAGTGGCACACTGTATCTTGTGGCAGGCTGCTGGTGGCAAGTGGCACACTGTATTTAGTGGCAGGCTGCTGGTGGCAAGTGGCACACTATACCTGGTGGCAAGGTGCACAGTGTATCTGGTGGCAGGCTGTGGGTGGCAAGTGGCACAATGTATCTGGTGGCAGGCTGTGGGTGGCAAGTGGCACACTGTATCTGGTGGCAGGCTGCTGGTGGCAAGGGGCACACGGCATCTGGTGGCAGGCTGCTGGTGGCAAGAGGCACACTGCATCTGGTGGCAGGCTGCTGGTGGCAAGAGGCACACTGTATCTGGTGGCAGGCTGCTGGTGGCAAACTGTATTTGGTGGCAGGCTGTGGGTGGCAAGTGGCACACTGTATCTTGTGGCAGGCTGCTGGTGGCAAGTGGCACACTGTATTTAGTGGCAGGCTGCTGGTGGCAAGTGGCACACTATATCTGGTGGCAAGGTGCTGGTGGCAAGTGGCACAGTGTATCTGGTGGCAGGCTGTGGGTGGCAAGTGGCACAATGTATCTGGTGGCAGGCTGTGGGTGGCAAGTGGCACACTGTATCTGGTGGCAGGCTGTGGGTGGCAAGTGGCACACTGTATCTGGTGGCAGGCTGCTGGTGGCAAGGGGCACACTGCATCTGGTGGCAAGCTGCTGGTGGCAAGTGGCAAACTGTATTTGGTGGCAGGCTGCGGGTGACAAGTGGCACACTGTATCTTGTGGCAGGCTGCTGGTGGCAAGTGGCACACTGTATTTAGTGGCAGGCTGCTGGTGGCAAGTGGCACACTATATCTGGTGGCAAGGTGCTGGTGGCAAGTGGCACAGTGTATCTGGTGGCAGGCTGTGGGTGGCAAGTGGCACAATGTATCTGGTGGCAGGCTGTGGGTGGCAAGTGGCACACTGTATCTGGTGGCAGGCTGCTGGTGGCAAGTGGCAAACTGTATTTGGTGGCAGGCTGTGGGTGGCAAGTGGCACACTGTATCTGGTGGCAGGCTGCTGGTGGCAAGGGGCACACTGCATCTGGTGGCAGGCTGCTGGTGGCAAGTGGCAAACTGTATTTGGTGGCAGGCTGTGGGTGGCAAGTGGCACACTGTATCTTGTGGCAGGCTGCTGGTGGCAAGTGGCACACTGTATTTAGTGGCAGGCTGCTGGTGGCAAGTGGCACACTATATCTGGTGGCAAGGTGCTGGTGGCAAGTGGCACGCAGTATCTGGTGGCAGGCTGCTGCATGGCAAGTGGCACACTGTATCTGGTGGCAGGCTGTGGGTGGCAAGTGGCACACTGTATCTGGTGGCAGGCTGCTGGTGGCAAACTGTATTTGGTGGCAGGCTGCAGGTGGCAAGTGGCACACTGTATCTGGTGGCAGGCTGCTGGTGGCAAGTGGCACAGTGTATCTGGTGGCAGGCTGTTGGTGGCAAGTGGCACACTGTATTTAGTGGCAGGCTGCTGGTGGCAAGTGGCACACTATATGGTGGCAAGGGGCACACTGTATCTGGTGTCAAGCTGCTGGTGGCAAGTGGCACACTGTATCTGGTGGCAGGCTGTGGGTGGCAAGTGGCACATTGCATCTGGTGGCAAGTGGCACACTGTATCTGGTGGCAAGGGGCCTCATTGTATCTGGTGGCAGGCTGCTGGTGTCAAGTGGCACACTATATGGTGGCAAGTGGCACACGGTACCTGGTGACAGGCTGCTGGTGGCAAGTGGCACACTGTATCTGGTGGCAGGCTGCTGGTGGCAAGTGACATGCTGCATCTGGTGGCAGGCAGCTGTGGAAAGCGATACACTACATCTGGTGGCAGGCTATGGGTGGCAAGGTAACAAGCTGCATCTGGTGGCAAGTGACAAGCTGATTCTGCATTATGGTGAGTTGAACTATTTCACTATATATTACAATGTAGTAATAGAAATAATGGAATTTGATCATCCTGACACCATATCAAGCATGGTGTCAAGATGATTTTAAGTGCTAACACCAGCCATTTGCCTGACAAATCACCCCCACTGCCGATTTCCCCATCAGCCCCCGAGACTACACCCCCCACCTTCATCTTTTTTTGTGAAGGGGGGGTGTCCCTGAATGGCAGTTTGGAAATGTGGGCTCCCTATGTTGCTGCTGGTGAGAGACTGCATAGCAGGTGGTGTTGCTGCTGCACGGCTGGTATTACTGGTGAGAGTATATTTAATTTGTTTTAGCGAAAAATTGTTTGCATTTTCATTTTGTTTCCATAAAAAGGCCCGCCAAAATCCTCAGCACCAGGCCCATGATGCTCTTAATCTGGCCCTGCCTAGGGGGTTAGCTAATGCGGGGAGGAGCCGCCCAGGGGCCCCAGAAGAGTATGTTCGGGGCCACTCTGTGCAAAACAAGCTGCACAGTGAAGGTAAGTATGACATGTTTGTTACTTTTTTTAAATTAAGCTTTACACCCTGTTCCAAATTATTATGCCAATGATATTCCAGTGTCACAAAGATTACATTTTTTGTTTTTCAGTTTAACTCATGGATGGCATTGTGTCTCAGGGCTCTTTTGATCACTGAAAACAATCTCGGACACCTGTGATAATTAGATTGCCAGGTGAGCCCAATTAAAGGAAAAACGACTAAAGGAGGGCGTTCCACATTATTAAGCAGAGCACAATTTTCAAGCAATATGGGGAAGAAAAAGGATCTCTCTGCTGCCGAAAAGAGTGAAATAGCACAATGCCTTGGACGAGGTATGAAAACATTAGATATTTCACGAAAACTTAAGCGTGATCATCGCACTATTAAGAGATTTGTGGCTGATTCAGAGCACAGACGGGTTTCGTGCAGATAAAGGCACATTGAGGAAGATTTCTGCCAGATCCATGCATCGGATGAGGAGAGCAGCTGCTAAAACACCATTGCATAGCAGCAAACAGATATTTGAAGCTGCTGGTGCCACTGGAGTCCCACAGACATCAAGGTGTAGAGTCCTCCAGAGTCTTGCAACTGTGCATAAACCTTCCATTCGGCCACCACTAACCAATGCTCACAAGCAGAAACGGCTGCATTGGGCAGAAAAATACATGAAGACTAATTTTCAAACAGTCCTGTTCACTGATGAGTGCCGTGCAACCCTGGATGGTCCAGATGGATGGAGTAGTGGATGGTTGGTGGACGGCCACCCTGTTCCAACAAGGCTGCAACGTCAGCAAAGCCGTGGTGGAGTCATGTTCTGGGCCGGAATCATGGGAAGAGAGCTTTAGGGTCCCCGAAGGTATAAAGATGACATCTCCAAAGTATGTGGAGTTCCTGACTGACCACTTCCTTCCCTGGTACAGAAGGAAGAACTATGCTTTCCATAATAAAATCATCTTCATGCATGACAATGCACCATCTCATGCACCAAAGAATACCTCTGCATCAATGGCTGCTATGGGCATAAAAGGAGAGAAAGTCATGGTGTGGCCTCCATCCTCCCCTGACCTCAATCCTATTGAGAACCTTTGGAGCATCCTCAAGCAAAAGATCTATGAGGGTGGGAGGCAGTTTACATCCAAACAGCAGCTCTGGGAGGCTATTCTGATATCTTGCAAACAAATTCAAGCAAAAACTGTCCAAAAACTCACAAGTTCAATAGATACAAGACTTGTGAAGCTGCTATCAAATAAGGGGTCCTATGTTAAAATGTAAAGTGACCTGTTAAAATGTTTAAAAAGTTAAAATGTTTTTCAAAGTTTGATTGAAATAGCTTTTGATTTCAGTAAATATGCTGCAAACACAACAAATGACAAGTTTCAGTTCTTTACAACCTATAAAGTGTTTTAAAACTTACTGTGCATAATAATTTGGAACAGTGCATTGTAAGTTTTTTTTTTTTTTTTTTTTAAACTGTTATCATTAGGAGGTTTGTTCAATAAAATTTGAATTGTACTCTTAATAGTTGATAACATGAGAATTATGCTGACTGTTGTTTACATCAATTATTTAGGTAAATGAGAAAAATATCATTGGCATAATAATTTGGAACAGGGTGTAGTATCACTTTAATGTGAAAATAGCATAATGTAGCTTAACGTGTAATAAAGTGCCTAAACCTTCATCAATTGTCTTTAAACTTTGCATAACCTCAGTTCTCAAATCCCCAAACCTGCCCTTGACGCTTCATGGATTTTTGCCTCCCACAAAGAAATGAGGGACAATAAGCTTGTTCTTTGAAAGCTTATTGTGGCTTTCTATACAAAAAGGAGCTTAGATGTTAACCAATTTTCCCCAAACTTCGCACAATACAAGACTGTATCTATGCCAACATATTCAAAAAAAATTCATCTCATTTGGTAAATCATACCAAAAAAGCTATTCAAAATTTTTTTTGCAATCCAAAAAAATAAACTGGGTTCACACTGTTTGAAAATGGATGTGGCATCCAATTCGCATGTCAGGAGATTGCGACCGACTCTCAATGAAGCCAGATCACACATCTCCAGAGCGGCTATGATGCGAATTGCACAGGAATCCTGTGTGTCATCTGGTCCATTTCAGGTCCGAATTCAGCCAAAACTTCAGACTAAAATTGGCCCTGAAACGGCAAACAGTGATGCTCCAAACTGCTGCTGTGAGCTGCTCCATGCTGCGGTGTGAACCCAGCCTTAATATGAACAGCTTAATGTACCATAATAAGTCCAAACCCTAATCAATTTTCATTGATACTTTGAACAGCCCAAGTTTTCAACTTTCCGACCCTATCCTAGAAGTTTCATGGATTTTTGGTCTCACACAAAAAACTGAGGGACATTAAGCTGTTTTTTTTTTCTTCAGCTTAACGTACAAAAAAAAAGATCTTAAAATAGAAGTATAGGCTTTGTTTTTTTTTATATTCATACTTACCTAGGTGGATGCAGCATCAGACCGATGCTGCAGCTGTCCCCCGGCGCCTCTTCACTGAGAACCCAGCCACCGAACATCGCCAATGGCGCGGTTCTCTCCCTTCCCTGGGTGGAGAGATGTTGCCTGTCAGTCAGCATCTCTTCTGCTCTGCTCCTCCACGCTCATTGGAGTGCTGATCTGTGGAGGAGCAGGGAGTGGCCATCTCAGTGGCTCGCTGAGATGCTGAGACTTCCCTCAGTCAAGGCAGCTGGTGGATCCAGACTTCATAAGGTTGACGTGCTGCCTTGACTGATTGCAGTGACGTCAATGGAGAGCAGACTTCAGACCGCTCTCTGCTGAAAATGGGTCACAGGAGTGCAAAACAAATTGCACTCCTGTGACCCTTAGGAAAAGCCCAGACCAGCCTAAAATGCTCAGGCTGGACTTCTTTAAATGTTAACCAATTTCCCCCAAACTTCACACAATCCAAAGCTCTGTCTATGCCAACATATTCTGAAAATTTCAGATCATTTCATCATCCGTACAAAAAGTTATTTGCATTAAGCTATATTACTCTTTTGTCCATGGACGACACAGCTTCTCTATTGACAAAGTGGGTATTATCCGTTAATTAGGAGTGACTAGGCAGAAAAACTTGTAAAAAGTGTTGCATCACACCTTCTACAGTACCGCCCAGGGGGCGGACCCTCTGGTATAACCTCTCAGTCTGCATCTCGCAGATGAGTTTTTTTCTGTCTAGCAAGGAGTAGGACATGGCTCCCTTCGGGCCCATTGGTCCGGGGGAAAAAATATATATTTTTTTGCTACATTTGTTGTTTCCTGCGATCTTCGATCAACTGCCGACTGGGTGACAGGCTGGATCCTCGATCCTTGTAGTCTCCCCAGTTTCGGCCATCGAGCATGTCCCGACCCTAGCTACGCGCTGGGTTTTCCACGACATTCGCGTCGCTCCACGGGTGGCCGGTGAGCCTACGCTCCAGGGCCTGCATCGGACCGCTTAGCTTCAGCTGACCTTACGGCCGAGTTGCAGCAGCCTGGCCGGTGAGCTTACGCTCCAAGGCTTGCATCGGACCGCTCAGCATCGGCTGACCTTACGGCCGAGTCGCAGCAGCCTGTCCGGTGAGCGTCACGCTCCAGGGCATACATATGATCGTCCCTTTTGGGTCCAATCACAGTATGCTTGGCCAACAGTCACCTTTTCCTGCGCGGACGATGATCTGTTTGGAATGTCTTCCAGCATAATACATGCAGGATAGGTAAGTAAAACTCCCCTGCCTCGGCTGGGTGATTTAGCTGGACATTCCTGGAGAGATCAAGTAAGTGGTTGTGGCCCCTTTCTTCCCTCTCTCCCTGCCTTTCCCTCCTCCCTGGGCTTCTAGCTAAAGGTTGCTGGGTGCTGGGGGTCACCTAAGGGGTTCCACTGGAGCGGGGCTGGCTGTAACTAACATTTAAAAGAAATGTAATTTCTGCTTACCTGTATGTGCTTCCTCCTCCATGCTGTCGGCGGCCATTTTGGGGTGGTCCATGCCGAGTTCGGCCTCTTGTGACTGCCCGGCGGCCATCTTCCTGTGGTTCGGCCACACCCACTGGCCCCTATCAGCTGATCCGCGGCCATGTTTGTCCACCCTGTATGTATATATTGCCGTTCAGCGGCCATCTTTTTGTGGGCTACAGCTGCTTGACCTCTATCTTCGGCTTGGCGGCCATTTTCTTAGAGCCCACATTATCTTCCATACAGACGTTTTTGGCAACCATTTTGCGAGAGCCTCCGGCCTCTAGGGTGCATTACACTGGCGCGAAAATTCACACAGGAAGTGCTGATAAAAGAAGCAGACTGACACAGCAGCAAGGGGACAGCATCACAGGCGCAGCACACGGCAGCATAGCAGTATCGGTCCAGGGTGGTGAGTCCTCTGGGTAACCCAGCATCTCTGCAGCGCAGGAGGGTGGCCTATTGATATCTTGCCTGGAGCCCTGTGGGTGTCAGCGTGTGGTCAGCATGGCATCTGAGCCAGATGTCTTCTCCCCTGAAACACCAGATTTAGCAACTGGTGCCCCTGAGGTGTCTATGAACGCTATGACGGCAATCCTAGAGGCGTTTGCTGCCAGAGGGGAAGCAGCACACGGGAATACAGGGGGTAGTAAACGCCCCGTCCCCTGCAAGCTTCTGGGGATAATTTTGATGCAGAACCAGGTCCAGCTACGGCTCAGGGCCCAGATTCTGACGCATCAGAGACTGCAGACCGTGACCGGACAGTGAGGATGTCTCCAAGTCCAGGTCAGTACGCAAGACGGCATTGGTATCTGACCTTATTACTGCAGTGCGGGATACGCTAAAGTTGGAAAATACTGCAGAAGCAGCAGAGACTCCGGTCCACTTGGGTTTCATAGACCTGCCCGCACTGCTAAGGTGTTCCCTTGTGTGTCTTTTGATAAACTCTTATACAAGGAATAGGAGAACCCACTGAGGGTCTTTACAGCCCCTAAGAGGTTTGCGGTACGGTACCCCTTTGAGGAGAGTTTTCTGAAGAAATGGACCTCTCCCCCTATAGTGGACCCTCCGGTGTCCAGACTTAATAGAGCCACCACAATTCCTGTAGAAGGGGCTCCTGTTTTCAAGGACCCTGGGGATAAGAAGGCTGAAGCACTCGCTTGCTACCTATACTCAGTGGTAGGCTCGGCAGTACACCCGGCATTTGGCGGGGGCCCTAGTGTCTCACACACTTACTGAATGGGCAAGATTGCTACTCCAGGGGTTAAGGAGCGAGATGCTCCTCCTGATGAGATAACATTGGCCGACCAGTTGATCCTGGCCCTTAGGTTTGTCTGCGAGTCAGACATGGATACTATTCCCCTGCTGTCTAAAGCTTTGGTTTATGCAGTAGCAATACGCCGCCTGATCTGGCTAAAAGGCTGGTCTGCAGACCAGACTTCCAAGAAAGCCCTGTTGGATCTGCCTTTTAAGGGCGACAGACTTTTTGGGGCTTCTCTGGATGACATCATCAAGGATGCCACAGGAGGTAAAAGCACTTTGCTTCCCCAAATTAGCAAGGGTAAGGGGCCACGCCAAGGGCAAGGGCCCTCCTTTACTGCACGCAAGCGTTTTTTTCATCCCCCTAGGGCGACAGGGAAAAGACCCCAGGCCGATAAAGCGCCTGCCCAAGGACAAAGGCGTCCTTGGTCCCGCATACCCAACAAGCCTGCAGACAAATCTGCGTCCGCATGAAGGTCCGCCCCTACCCAGCTCTCGGGTGGGGGGACGTCTTTGCAAATTCGCGATTTAGTGGACAGCTCTAGTCTCCGACAGGTGGGTTTGCAAAGTAATCTCCTCAGGCTACAAGATAGAATTTCTCTCTTGTCCACCGGACAGGTTCATCACCTCCAATCTCCAGCTACTACCGACCCGTCGGGAGGCCCTGTATGGGGCGGTCCAGGCTCCACTGGAACGCAAGGTGGTCATTCCAGTTCCAGAACAGGAACGGGGTCAGGGATTTTACTCAAATCTGTTCATTGTGCCGAAGAAGGATGGGGTTCATCCAATCTTGGATCTCCGAGCCCTCAATTGCTTTGTGAAGGTACAAAGATTTCGGATGGAGTCGGTTCGATCTGTAGTCACGGCTCTCCATCTGGGGGACTTTCTGGCCTCCTTGGACATCAAGGACGCATACCTGCATGTCCCCATATACTCCAGACACCAGAAGTCTCTGTGATTTGTTGTCGGGAAGAACCACTACCAGTTTGTGGCCCTCCCGTTTGGCCTTGCCTCAGCACCCAGGACGTTCACCAAGGTGCTCGCTCCGATTCTGGCACTTCTAAGACAGCGGGGTATCGCTATCATGGGCTACTTGGACGACCTTCTACTGAAGGCGCCTTCAAGCTCAGAATTTAGAGGTAAGCGTGTCCATTACCTGTCAGACTCTTCGAGACTGTGGTTGGATACTAAACACGCAAAGGTCAGTATGGTGCCCACTCAACGCCTAGTGTACCTGGGGTTGATTCTGGATTCCTCAGAGGCAAAGGTATTCCTCCCTGTGGAGAAGTTGCAGACCCTTCGGGGCTGCAGTACGACAGCTGACTTCCAGGAATTGGTCGTCACTCCGTTTTGGCATGCGAGTGTTGGGCCTGATGGTAGCCTCCTTCAAGGCGGTCCCATATGCTCAATACCACACTCGAGTGTTACAGAAGGAAGTTCTGTCCAGATGGAACAGATGCCCTTCATCTCTGGATTATCAAATCCGAGTGAGCCACCTAGTCAGGAGATCCCTGGTATGGTGGCTGACAGCACCGGCTCTAATGGCCGGGAAGTCATTTCTTTCAGTTTACTGGATAGTGATCACGACGGACGCCAGCCTTACAGGTTGGGGGGGAGTCTGGGGTGTTCAGTCGGCGCAAGGTCGCTGGACCCCAGAGGAAGCCCTCCTGCCAATCAATGTCCTGGAAATCCGGGCGATCAGGCTGTGCCTCTTCAAATGGTCTCAGAGGCTGCAAGGGCGTCCAGTCAGGATCCAGTCAAACAACGCCACAGCAGTGGCATATGTCAATCATCAAGGAGGAACAAGAAGCTCAGCTGCAGCGTCGGAGGTCGCTTGCATCCTGAAGTGGGCAGAGAGGAGCGTACCGGCACTATCGGCCGTGTACATTCCGGGTGTGGAAAACTGGCAGGCGGACTACCTGAGCCGCCAGATGCTGGACCAGGGAGAATGGTCCTTACACCCGGAGGTGCTCCAACTCCTCTGCCAAAGATGGGGCACACCAGACGTAGATCTTCTGGCTTCCTGACTCAATCAGAAGGTATTGAGGTTTGTGGCCCGGTCAAGAGACCCATGGGCAGATGCAACGGACGCGTTGGTGGCATCGTGGGGTCAGTATCGGCTAATCTATGCCTTCCCTCCCTTAAGGCTTCTTCCTCTTCTGCTCCGCAGAGTGGAGGCAGAGGGAATTCCAATGATTCTAATCGCTCCAGATTGGCCTCAGCGTCCTTGGTACGCCGATCTAGTACGTCTGGTAGAAGACGTCCCCTGGCGCCTACCACTACGGAAGGACCTGCTATCGCAAGGTCCCATACTCCATCCTGCTTTACAGTCATTGGCTTTAACGGCATGGCTGTTGAGAACCAGGTACTGAGAGACCGGGGCCTGTCAGATTCAGTAATCTCTACTATGAGAAGTGCTCGAAAACTGTCCTCTAGGAAGGTTTATCACCGCACTTGGAAGGCCTACATCTCCATGTGTGAGGAAATGAGATGGCATCCGCGTACCAGGTTTCCAGAATCCTGCTGTTTTTACAGCATGGGGTGGACCAAGGGCTTGCCCTAAGTACGATTAAGGGACAGATATCTGCCCTGGCTGTCTTTTTTCAGCGACCCCTGGCTGCTCACTCTCTCGTGAGTACATTTGTGCAGGGGGTTCGACATGTGGCCCCTCCGGTCCGTCCCCCGTAACCTCCGTGGGACTTGAACCTGGTCCTCTCGGTGCTTCAGAAGGCACCGTTTGAGAATATTAGAGATATTCCCCTGTTGACACTTTCTCAGAAAGTGGTCTTTTTGGTGGCTGTTACGTCAGTTAGACGAGTCTCTGAGCTGGCAGCCTTGTCCTGCAAGGCTCCCTATTTGGTTTTCCACAAGGATAAGGTGGTGCTGCGGCCGCAGCCTTCCTTTCTTCCGAAGGTCGTTTCGGCTTTTCATCTCAACGAAGACATTGTACTTCCATCCTTGTGTCCTCATCCGTCGAATCCTAAGGAGTCGGCGTTGCATTCCTTGGACATTGTCCGAGCTTTGAGAGTATACTTATCTGCTACTTCCCTGTTGCAGAAGTCAGACTCACTGTTTGTTTCGGTGGCTGGTCCCAAGAAGGGCCAAGCAGTCTCGTCGGCCACCATCTCTAGGTGGATCCGACAGATAGTAATCCAGGCTTACGCCTTAAAGGGTCAAGCGCCCCCCTTTCCTGTCACGGCGCATTCGACCAGGGCAATAGGTGCCTCTTGGGCTTTCCGACATCAAGCATCTGTTTCCCAATTATGTAAAGCGGCGACTTAGTCGTCCGCTCACACTTTCACAAAATTCTACAAAGTTGATGTAGGTGCATCTTCGGATGCCTCTTTCGGCCGCAAGGTTTTGCAAGCGGCTGTTTAGAGTTGCAGCACCTCCGTTGGAGGAGTGCTGTTTTGTGTTTGTGGTGAAGTTTATTTTTATGCTGTTACCACCCCTTGTTTTTTCTCTGACACTGCTTTGGGACGTCCCACTTTGTCAATAGAGAAGCTGTGTCGGTCCATGGACGAAAGAGTAAATAGGATTTTTTACTCACCGTAAAATCCTTTTCTCTGAGTCCATGGACAGACACAGCACCCACCCCTCCTTTTAAGTTTGTACTGCTTTTTGACGAACTGATCTGCGAGATGCAGACTGAGAGGTTATACCAGAGGGTCCGCCCCCTGGGCGGTACTGTAGAAGGTGTGATGCAACACTTTTTACAAGTTTTTCTGCCTAGTCACTCCTAATTAACGGATAATACCCACTTTGTCAATAGAGAAGCTGTGTCGTCCATGGACTCAGAGAAAAGGATTTTACGGTGAGTAAAAAATCCTATTTTTACAACCCTAAAACATTTCATGTGAACTGCTTAATGTACCTTAATAAGCCTAAACCTTAAATAATTTCTTTGAAACTTTGCACAGCCTATGTTTTCAACTTCCCAACCCTATCCTAGAAGTTTCATGGATTT
Organism: Rana muscosa; assembly: GCA_029206835.1. Taxonomy (NCBI): domain Eukaryota; kingdom Metazoa; phylum Chordata; class Amphibia; order Anura; family Ranidae; genus Rana; species Rana muscosa. The sequence continues at coordinate 876,392,953 of CM055118.1, forward strand.
TGGACTCCCACCAAAAAAATGAGGGACATTAAGCTTGTTTTTTTTTTCTTTTTATAGATTAATGTGGCTTAACGTCCAAAAAAGAGCTTAGATGTTAACCAATTTCTCCCAAACTTCACATAATCCAAGACTCGGTCTATGCCAACGTATTCTGAAAATTTCAGATCATTTCGTAAATCATACCAAAAATTATTACCATTAAGCTATATTTTACAATCCTAAAACACTGTGGCTTAGTGTAAAAAGAACTTAAAGTACCTTAATAAGCCTAAACCATAAACTATTTCCTTGAAACTTTGCGCAGGCCATGTTTTCAACTTCCCAACACTATCCTAGAAGTTTCATGAATTTTCGGACTCCCACCAAAAAAATGAGGGACATTAAGCTTGTTTTTTATAGCTTAATTTGGCTTAACGTCCAAAAAAGAGCTTAGATGGTAACAAATTATTGAAAGGAGGGTGAGTTTTGGGACTTTGAATGAAGCACAACTAGGCGCCTCCATCCCTAGTTCAAGTACATGAGGAAAGGGAATTTGGGACTTTGATTGAAGCAATTGAAATGCGGAGGTACAATTAGTTAAGAATTTATTAAATTCATAACATGGATATATATCCAATAAAACAGATGATTTCATATACATACATATAGCATATACAGAGTATAAGTATTTAGAGTAAATAAGTACATACATAAACATTTAATTGATGACATAGATATAAATACAGTATAAAATATAATTAGTTATGTACATATAGCGTACACAGGATGTAAACGTACAAAATTAAATCGGTATATACTCAAGTATAAGCCGAGCCGAATATAAGCCGAGGCACCTAATTTTACCACAAAAACCTGGGAAAACTTATTGACTCGAGTGTAAACCTAGGGTGTCCATCTGCATGCCTCACTGTGCCTCACTGTGTCCATGTGCATGCCTCACTGTGTCCAAGCCTCACTGTGCCCATGCCTCACTGTGTCAATGACTAGACTGACGTTTAACATGGGAGTCTATGGAAGGGGTGCCCGGCTTTAAAAAATTGGTGCTCCCCGGCCGTAGGTCCCCCAGACAGCAAACTTTGCACACTTGTAGAGGAGAAATGGGGCTACATGTGTGCCAAGTCACCTGAGAAATTACCGTTTAACATGGGAGTCTATGGAAGGGGTGCCGGACTTTGAAAAATCGGTGCTCCCCGGCCGTAGGTTCCCCGGACAACAAACTTTGCACACTTGTAGAGGAAGAGTGGGGCTACATGTGTGCCAAGGGGACCTACGGCCGGCCGGTACCAGGTCCCCAAAGTCCGGGAGATCAGGCGCAAAAAGGTGACTCGAGTATAAGCCGAGGGGGGCATTTTCAGCACAAAAAGATTTGCTGAAAAATTCGACTTATACTCGAGTATATATGGTACATGGATACATAGTCATAGCAGGTGCATATAGGTCAATATGAATGCATGAAGTGACATGGCCCACATATATGAAGTGACATGGCCCACATATATCAGCGGCAGCATGCCCAACATCTGTATCGATTTGTCGAATTATATTGGATTGTATATTCATAGCATAGTCAAACTTGATAAAAAAATGGGTAGGTATCATTGGATATGTAGTGTAACTGTGTCATCAAACATAGCTCAACGCGTTTTGTGGATGTCTCCAGTCATCAGAAGCAGATGCGACAGTGATTCCTATAAAATATATGAATATAATAAAAACCCATACTCTAATTAGAGAGGGAAAATATCAAGGAAAATGAATGACTATAGTTGAGTAGTTCAACACACTTACCAACAGGAGCAGTGAATGCAATGTGCGGCAACCGGCATGGGGCGAGCCACAAACATATACCTCCCCGCAGGAGCTGAGGTGGAAAATACCAAGATGCAGCAGTGGACAGTGCTAGGGAGTGCATGAATGAAGTGATGATCTCCATATGGAAGGGGATATTCGGATTGTGTAACTCCTCAATTGTGGATATCTGGGAACAAAAATTATTAATTGTGTGTATAGTTGTGGTAATAATAATATTGCTTCAATCAAAGTCCCAAATTCCCTTGAACCAGGGATGGAGGCACCTAGTTGTGCTTCATTCAAGTCCCAAAACTCCCCCTTCTTTAAATAATGCTTTATGCTTAGGGATGGAAGCAATTGTCTAGTTGGTTGGCAGTGTTCCCCTTGCCGGAGAAAGCCGGGGCTTACCCAATGATGTGGGCGTGGGTGACCCGCCCGGCGATGTCACAGGGCGGGGTCACCACTTCATTGGGTAACCCCGCTTACCCAATGACGCGGGTGACTGGCGGCTGGAGAATGAGTGGAGACTGCAGCATCGCTGGAATGGATCATCGTTGAACATCGGGGAGACGGGAGACGGGATTACATCGCTGGAAATTCATTTTTTATTTTATTTATTTTTAAATAAAGGACTTGTCCAGCTGTGTCTGTGTGTTTTTTACAATTTTTTTACACTTTCTTTGTGAAATGGTAGGGGTACAATGTACCCCGTTACCAATTCACATAGGGGGGGCGGGATCTGGAGTTCCCCTTTGTTAAAGGGTGCTTACAGATTTTGATAAGCCCCCACCCGCAGACCCCCACAACCACCGGGCAAGGGTTGTGGGGATGAGGCCCTTGTCCCCATCAACATGGGGATAAGGTCCTTTGGGGACCCCCAAAGCATCCTCCCCATGTTGAGGGCATGTGGCCTGGTACGGTTCAGGAGGGGGGGCGCTCTCTCTTTTCCTTCGGCCTGCCAGGTTGCGTGCTCGGATAAGGGTCCAGTATGGATTTTTGGGGGGAACCCCACATCATTTTTTTTATTTTTTTTTGGGCAGAGTTTCCCTTGAAATACATCGATTTTTGGGGGGAACCCCACGCCATTTTTTTAAAAAAAATATGCAGGGTTCCCCTTAACCACTTAAGCCCCGGACCATTACACAGCTTAATGACCAGAGGTGTTTTTACAATTTGGCACTGCGCTGCTTTAACTGGAAATTGTGCGGACATGCAATGTTGTACCCAAACAAAATCCTTTTCTTCCCAAAAATAGAGATTTCTTTTAATGGTATTTGATTGCCTCTGCGATTTATTTATTTTTTGCGATATAAACGGAAAAAGACCGAAAATTTTGATTTTTGTTATAAGAAAAATCTAATAAACTCAATTTTAGTCATAAATTTAAGCCAAAATGTATTCAGCCACATGTCTTTAGTAAAAAAAAATGTCAATAAGCGTATATTTATTGGTTTGCGCAAACGTTATAGCGTCTACAAACTAGGGTACATTTTCTGGAATTCACACAGCTTTTAATTTATGACTGCCTATCTCATTTCTTGAGGTGCTAAAATGGCAGGGCAGAACCCCCCTAAATGACCCCATTTTGGAAAGTAGACACCCCAAGGAAATTGCTGAGAGGCATATTGAGCCCATTGAATATTTCTTGTTCATACATCACGGGACACAGAGCAGCATAGTCATTACTATGTGGGTTATATAGAATTACCTTCAGGTGCTGGCACTGGCAACTTCCAAAACAGGAAGTACCCTCCCCTATATAAGCCCCTCCCATCCGGGAGTACCTCAGTTTTTTGCCAGTGTCTAAGGTGTTGGCCAAGGTTAACATGTATTCATCTGGGCTTGTGTACAGGTTCTCTGGGCCTTAGCAAGCTATTCCGGATCCGACCAAAAAAGCTTCATAGCTAAACGGTCGGTACCCGGGCCTTGCAGAGAAGAGCAAGGTTTTGCCTGTAATGCCTCTCTTAGGAGGGCTGGACCCTGGGATCCAGAGCTCTGGTCATACCCAAAACCAAGAGGCTATCTGTGCAGGGTGCTATACAGGTCCAGGGGAGTGGAATCCTTGGGAACCCGGTCCCTGAAAGTCTAGTACAATGCCTGCCGTGAGAGGTGAAGTTTGGGCTTCTGTGGACCAAACAAAGTCCTGCGGCGGGGAAAAGGTAAGTGGGGGCCCCTCAGGAACTTGGTTCTATTGAGGGGACCCCCAAGCCTAATATGTCTTTCTGCCTGTTACCTAAAAGGTATTCCCGCTAATAGCTGTATATGCCTAAGAAATCCTAGAAATGTTTTTTCATAAAGGAAGTTTTAAAAACTGTAAACCTGGAAATGTTTTTCATAAAGGAGGTTTTAAAAAAAAAAAAAAAAAGACAAAAGTGCGGTACCTGTGTTTGTCCACTAGAGGCCGCTGTGGAACGTCTTTTTTTCTTGGGACTATTCCTTCCATGGTGAAAGTCCAGGCAGATGAGTGAGCTCTCTATCAGGGAAGCTGCATTCCTCTGTCATGCTGCCAAGTAGTTTCCTTCCATCCCCGAGTCCTGGTGAAACAGGGAACCTGGCTCCTCTCCCTACAGGGCGCCAAGAGCGCACACGTGCACGCGCGCGCACGCGCACACACGCTTTCCTTTTATAAATTTAGCTTCAAAAAGTGGGCGGAGCCTGGCGGATGACGCGCTCTGTGCGCCCAGCGCTTCTGCGCATGTGCGGGCGTCCCAGCAAGATAAAAGGACTCAGTCCACGTTGCTTGCTATGGACACAGAGCATGAAAAGGAGCTGGTAGCATGGTATAGGGGCTTACAGCGGGCGGTTGATACAGGCATCCCCAGAAAGACGCATTAGTAGACACCCACTGATGTACATAGCAGCAGATTGCATTAGACTATTTCAGTAAGGGGTGTATTGCGGCTGGAATACCTCAGCTTTGAACTAAGGAATATGCCGCCTAAAAAACTCCGAGATATACCTCTCAGGAAGTGTAGGGGGTCTCCATCGGGCTCTGAGGATCTGGAGCAGTCATCTGCACCCTCCTCCCCTGAGAAATCAGAGGTTAATACCCATAAGGAACCCCCGGGAGTGCCAGGTACTGCGGCTGTCCTCAGTCCACCTGCTCCTGCATATATAACAGAGGAGGTTTTTTCCTCAACTCTGGAGGGATTGGAGCAGAGATTGGCAGCATTGATCGCTTCTTCTCTACAGGAAAGAAAGCGCGCCAGATCTCCATCACCTCCATTAGAGTGCCTGTTGGCAGAGCAACAGTCCCAGGAAGGGACCGACCTACCTGAAGGGGATCAGGAGGAGGTTAACTCTGTTTTTGAGGAATCGACAGTAGATGAACCATTTTCAGCATCACAGACTGAAAGATTGTGGGTCCAGACCCTAACTGACATGGTTCGATCTGCATTTAAAATGCCTCTTGTTGAACCATCAACTACTGCTGTCTCCTCATTGGGGTCGTTAAAAGCTCCCCAGGTTAATTGCTCCTTTCCAATACATCCATTATTGGAAGGACTTATATACAAGGACTGGGAACATCCTGATAAACTATTTGTTCCGCCTAAGAAATTTCCGGTGATCTATCCCATGGAGGAAAAGTTCACCCAGAGATGGAATGTTCCTACGGTGGATGCAGCCATCTCTTCTGTGAACAAATCACTGACATGTCCAGTAGATAATGTTCAAATGTTCAAAGATCCAGTAGATAAAAAATTGGAATCTTTATTAAAATCTGCTTTTTCCACAGCAGGGGCTGTTACACAGCCAGCAGTGGCAGCTATTGGGGTCTGCCAAGCTTTAAAGGATCAAATGAAAATGGTCCTGAGGGATTTGCCAGACCAGCAGGCCCAGGCTCTGGCTGATCTGCCTAGAGCATTATGCTTTGCGGTTGACGCCATCAAGGATTCTATCCATCAGGCCTCCCGCCTCACGCTGTCTTTGGTACATATGCGTAGGCTTCTGTGGCTCAAAAACTGGTCTGCTGAAGCTCCCTGTAAGAAGCTCTTAGTTAGCTTCCCATTTCATGGGGAACGCCTTTTTGGCGAGGACCTGGATAAGTATATCCAGAAGATTTCCAGTGGTAAAAGTACTCTCTTACCGAGTAAGAAGAGGTCTAGGGGTCCATCTTTTAAGAGGACTACCTCTCCTATCCCTGCGACGTCTGCTACTAAGCAGTTCCGACGGCCTCCTCGGTCAAACTCAGGGGGTAAAAATCAGGGACAGTCACAGGGTAATAAGAAACCCTGGATCCGAAGGGGTACTAAACCAGCCTCCAAGTCAAGCCTATGAAGGGCTGCCCCCACTCAAACGGGTTGGGGGAAGACTTCAGTTGTTCGCAGAGACCTGGCGGGAGACGATCAAAGACAGATGGGTGCTCTCCGCAGTAACTCTGGGATACAAGTTGGAGTTAAAAGAGTCTCCTCCTTCCCATTTTATGTGGTCAGGCATGCCAAGAGACCCTCTGAAAAGAGGGTCTCTCCTATTGGCGTTAGAACAACTATTGCTCCAAGGAGTAATTATGGAGGTTCCTATGGAAGAGTGGGGGTTGGGTTTCTACTCAAACCTTTTCACAGTCCCGAAGCCAAACGGGGACATAAGACCCATATTGGACCTAAAGAGTCTAAACAAATTTCTAAACGTCCGGTCTTTCCGGATGGAGTCGATCCGATCGGTCACCGCTGCCCTACAAGGGGAGGAATGGTTAGCCTCGATCGACATCAAAGATGCTTACTTGCATGTTCCCATCTTTCCAGGTCATCAAAAATTTCTACGCTTTGCAGTAGAAGGGCGCCATTTTCAGTTCAGAGCCTTACCATTCGGTCTGGCCACAGCACCACGAGTGTTCACAAAAATTCTGGCCCCACTGTTGGCCGATCTAAGAACACGAGGTGTAACGATAATGGCATACCTAGACGACCTGTTGTTGATGGACCACTCAGTTGCCAAGCTAGAAGTGGTAATTGTCGATACAATCAAGTATCTAGAATCTCACGGTTGGGTCATCAACCTGGACAAGTCAGCCCTACAGCCAGTGAAAAACCTGGTATATCTAGGGCTACGGCTGGATTCAGACCAGAGGAAGATTTTCTTACCTCTAGACAAGGTATCCTCTTTGAGGGGCTTGGTCCGTCTGCTTTGTGCAAAAAGACAGCCGTCCATACGCCTGTGCATGAGGCTGCTAGGAAAGATGGTAGCATCATTCGAAGCTGTGCCATACGCCCAATTCCACTCAAGGAATTTACAGAGGGCCATATTGTCAGCCTGGAACGGAAAAATTCAGGCTCTAGACTTCCCGATGGCTTTGTCCCCTTCCGTTCGGAAGAGTCTCTGCTGGTGGTTGATCCCCCAGAATCTCCAGAAGGGAAAACCCTTCAGTCCGATAGCTTGGAAGGTGGTCACTACAGATGCCAGCCTTATAGGCTGGGGGGCAGTACTGGAGCAATGGTCTCTCCAGGGCAGATGGTCAAATGTAGTAAAAACCCTGCCCATCAATCTCTTAGAGATACGAGCAGCCCGGTATGCCCTAGTAGCCTGGACATCCAGACTCCAAGGGTCCCCTGTCAGAATTCAATCAGACAATGCCACAGCAGTGGCATATATCAATCATCAGGGAGGCACCAGGAGTCGTGCAGCCCAGAGGGAAGTAAGTCACATCCTGGAATGGGCAGAAAAGCATGTCCCATGTATATCAGCTGTCTTCATTCCAGGGGTGGAGAATTGGAAGGCGGACTTTCTGAGTCGCCAACAGTTATGCCCAGGGGAATGGTCCCTTCATCCCGAGGTCTTCCGAGCAATATGTCAGCGGTGGGGAACACCGGATGTAGATCTGCTAGCATCCAGATTCAACGCAAAGGTGGACAGATTTGTCTCCCGGACAAGGGATCCCCTCGCTTGCGGCTCGGATGCTCTGGTGTTCCCTTGGGATCAGTTCAGACTGATATATGCATTCCCTCCGCTACAATTGTTGCCTCGACTCCTTCGCAGAGTCAGGTTGGAGAAGAAGCCGGTGATCCTGGTGGCTCCAGCGTGGCCCCGAAGGGCCTGGTACGCGGAGATCATCAAAATGTCTGTGGGGAGTCCTTGGACCCTTCCACGTCGTCCGGACCTGCTTTCGCAAGGACCGATATACCACCCTTCCTTACTAACTCTAAGTTTAACGGCCTGGCTATTGAATCCCACATCCTAAAGAAGAGAGGTCTCTCTAACTCTGTGGTATCAACTATAATCAATGCCAGGAAGCCTGTATCCAGGCAGATCTACTATAGAGTTTGGAAGGCGTACATCACTTGGTGCGAGGCCAGAAAATGGCATCCACGTAAGTACGTTATAGGCAGAATTCTGGACTTCCTGCAGTGGGCTGTAGACAGGAAGTTTGCCTTAAGTACTATCAAGGGCCAGGTTTCGGCCTTATCAATACTATTTCAAAGGCCCCTGGCTATGCATTCACTTGTCAAATCCTTTATGCAAGGGGTGACTCGTATTATTCCACCGATTAAAGCTCCCATATGCCCATGGGATCTAAATTTGGTTCTGTCGGTTCTGCAGAAGCAGCCGTTTGAACCTTTGCGGCACATTTCCTTGGTTCTACTCACCAGAAAATTGATATTTTTAGTAGCCATATGCTCGGCTAGAAGAGTGTCGGAATTAGCCGCCATGTCCTGTAAAGAGCCATATCTGGTTATCCATAAGGACAGAGTAGTATTACGCCCTCACCCAGCCTTTCTTCCTAAGGTGGTATCGAGGTTTCACTTGAACCAGGATGTGGTTCTTCCTTCTTTTTTCCCCAAACCAAGCTCGGTAGAGGAAAAGTTATTGCATTCTTTGGATGTAGTAAGAGCAGTTAAAGCTTATCTAAAAGCCACTGCTCAGATTCGTAGAACGGATTCTTTGTTTGTTCTGCCGGAAGGCCCCAGAAAGGGTCAGGCAGCATCAAAATCTACTTTAGCCAAGTGGATTCGACAGGTCATAATACAAGCCTATGGCTTGAGAAGTAGACCGCCTCCGTTCAAAGTTAGGGCGCACTCCACGAGAGCAGTTGGAACTTCATGGGCAGTGCATCACCAGGCCTCCCTGGCTCAAATATGTAAGGCCGCAACATGGTCTTCAGTACACACGTTTACTAGGTTCTACCAGGTGGACGTTAGAAGTCAGGAGGATGTCGCCTTTGGGCGCAGTGTGTTGCAGGCCGCAAAAGATCCTCATGCCTGATGGCGCCCAGCTTATGTATGGTGTATCCCCCCCCTCATTTGGCATTGCTTTGGGACGTCCCACATAGTAATGACTATGCTGCTCTGTGTCCCGTGATGTATGAACAAGAAAGTAGGATTTTTAAAACAGCTTACCTGTAAAATCCTTTTCTTGGAGTACATCACGGGACACAGAGCTCCCACCCCTCTTTTGGGGACACGTATTACTTTACTACAAAACTGAGGTACTCCCGGATGGGAGGGGCTTATATAGGGGAGGGTACTTCCTGTTTTGGAAGTTGCCAGTGCCAGCACCTGAAGGTAATTCTATATAACCCACATAGTAATGACTATAGTTTATATAGTGAAGCAGCGCTAAATGTCAATAGAAAGTGCTAATATTAAAAGTGCTATTAATAAAGTCTAACTTCTCATAAATTAAATAAATGGGGTGACAAAATCAACAATAATAAAATAAAATTAAAACGTCCAAACAGTGACTATGTAAATAAAGTGCTAAATAGCCAAAATGGCAGTCCAAATAGCAACAGCTAATTGCAGGGAGAGAAGCAAGGATGGGTGTGGGAATACACCTTGTCTCATCAGAAACACACTGGATCAGATGAACAAATGATGCATAAATAATCCTCCCCCATAGACACCAGCCTCTCACCTCTCTGGTGGACCCCACGGGGTCAGTAATAACCACAAAGATCTCCACTGCTCACAATGAGAACTTCCAGTCCTTTTGCGTGACCCGAAACCACTGTAGGGATCTCCACAGCTTACCAGTGTTCTTCCTTAAAGCGAATCTTCCTGATGGACCCCACGAGGTCAATAATGGCCACAAAGATCTCCACTGCTCACAATGAGAACTTCCAGTCCTTTTGAGTGACCCGGAACCACTGTAAGGATCTCCACAGCTTACCAATGTTCTTCCTTAAAACGGATCTTACTCCATAATATTCAGAAAAAAACAAAAAGGGACTCCATAGTGAAGCATGTAAAGGAAAGCCCCAAGAAAAGGCGTTTATTCAAATAAAAACAGCTAAAAAACACGTTAAAAACCAAGGGGTAAAAACGCCAAACAAAATGTTCATAAAATACTAACTTCCGGTTTATGGCCGCAAACCGGAAGTGGACGTCACTTAGGCTCCTCCTCCCGACGCGTTGCGTCACTACACACGTGACTTCATCAAGGGCATAGGGGCCAAGTGACTAATAGGAGCTTATATACACTTCTGATCATCATATGCAAATTAATACCAAGCAATGGATTCTGGGAGATCAGTCAGGTCATTCTTGGTCTCCATGACCTTGACAACTACTGCCCAGAACAAGGTATAAATGCAAACTAGATAAACTAGTAAATAGATAAAAAGATATACATTAAAGTTGCTAACGTCAAAACATTAAAACTAAATATTGAACACAAAAAAAAAAAAAAAAAAAAATAAATTAGAAAAAAAGAAAAGTTAAAGTTAAAAAAAAAAATCAAATAAAAAAATAAATAAATAAATTTGACGTAACTACTAAAATACACATCTAATAATTGGAAATAAAACAATTAAGATCAAACTCAATATTTAAACCTAGAGGGGTAAGCGACTGTAACTCAAAAATCCAACGAGACTCAGCTTGACTGAGAGTGATGACCTTGTTACTTCCTCTCCAATGGGGTCTATACTTTTCAATACCCCAAAAGGAAAGGGAACTGGGATCTTTCCCATGAACTTCAGCAAAGTGCCTAGATACACTATGCTTGGGAAAGCCAGATTTAATATTTTGAACATGTTCCCTCAACCGTTTCCAGAGGGGCCTTTTCGTTCTGCCCACATACTGGAGTTTACATGAGCACTCCAGTACGTAGACAGCCCCTTCAGTCCTACAGGAAATAAACTCTTTGATAACATAATTTTTTCCTGTGGAGGTGGCTACAAAATCATCTTTTTTGGACTTCTTAAACTTAGTATGCCTACACGCATAACAATACTTGCACGGGTAGAAGCCCTTTCCTTCAAAAAAGGAAAAAGGCTTCTTAGTTGGAGGATCCAAAACATTCTTGGCTAGTATATTGCGAAGGGTAGGGGCCCTTCTATAAATGAATTTAGGAAATGGAGGTAATACTTGAGACAAGTGGCGGTCTGCTTTTAAGACATTCCAATGTTTCCGGATGATGGATTCTAATTTTTTGAACTGCATATTGTAATCGAGGATCAATGGAACCTCTACATAGTTGACCTTTTCTTTTTCTCTGTCTCTAAGGAGATTAATTCGTTCCAAGCTACCTACTTTGTCGATCTTCTTTTGGAGGAACCCCTGATCATATCCTTTATCACGAAAACGTTCCCCAATGAATTCGGCTTGCTGTCTAAAATCAGACTCAATAGTGCAATTCCTTCTCAACCTCACTAGCTGTCCCTTAGGAATATTCATTAGCCAAGGTGCATGATGACAGCTATCAGTGGGGAGGTAACTATTCCTGTCAACTGTTTTGAAGAAGGTTCTGGTTTTAATGGTTGTGTCTTCTTTCCAAATTTCCAAGTCCAAAAAATTAATTTTTACTTCATCTATATTCCAGCTCAGCCTGATATTTTTATCATTTTCTTCAAGTTCCTGGCTGAACTCTATCAGGCTCTCTTTTTCTCCTTTCCAGATAAGGAATATATCGTCGATAAACCGCTTATACATAATCAATTGGGAGGGACTATTCTTATAAATCGCATCATCTTCCCATAATGCCATATGAAGGTTGGCGACACTGGGGGCAAATTTGGCCCCCATGGCCACCCCTTTAGTTTGTTTATAGTAATGGGAGTCATACCAGAAATAATTATGATTAAGACAATAATCTAAGCATTCCAAAATAAATTTTCTCTGTTTACACTTCAAGCTACTGGACTTCCTCAAAGCCCCTCTAGTAGCTGCTAAAGCGTCTTCATGACTAATGTTGGTGTATAGCGAAGCTACATCCGCCGTAGCGAAAAAAATCTGTTCATCATCCAGGGTAGTGGCTTCAAGTAGTTGGATAAGGTGCTTAGTGTCTTTTAAATATGCTTGAGTTTCTTTTACTACTGGTTGTAGGAAAAAGTCCAAATATTCTCCCAATCTTTTTTTTTACCCCTTGGTTTTTAACGTGTTTTTTAGCTGTTTTTATTTGAATAAACGCCTTTTCTTGGGGCTTTCCTTTACATGCTTCACTATGGAGTCCCTTTTTGTTTTTTTCTGAATATTATGGAGTAAGATCCGTTTTAAGGAAGAACATTGGTAAGCTGTGGAGATCCTTACAGTGGTTCCGGGTCACTCAAAAGGACTGGAAGTTCTCATTGTGAGCAGTGGAGATCTTTGTGGCCATTATTGACCTCGTGGGGTCCATCAGGAAGATTCGCTTTAAGGAAGAACACTGGTAAGCTGTGGAGATCCCTACAGTGGTTTCGGGTCACGCAAAAGGACTGGAAGTTCTCATTGTGAGCAGTGGAGATCTTTGTGGTTATTACTGACCCCGTGGGGTCCACCAGAGAGGTGAGAGGCTGGTGTCTATGGGGGAGGATTATTTATGCATCATTTGTTCATCTGATCCAGTGTGTTTCTGATGAGACAAGGTGTATTCCCACACCCATCCTTGCTTCTCTCCCTGCAATTAGCTGTTGCTATTTGGACTGCCATTTTGGCTATTTAGCACTTTATTTACATAGTCACTGTTTGGACGTTTTAATTTTATTTTATTATTGTTGATTTTGTCACCCCATTTATTTAATTTATGAGAAGTTAGACTTTATTAATAGCACTTTTAATATTAGCACTTTCTATTGACATTTAGCGCTGCTTCACTATATAAACTATTTTATTGCATGTTGGTCACATTATAGAAGTTAGCTGCTAGTTGTCTCTTAATATTTAATTTGTTCAGCAATATTTGCACTTTAGTGTTTCTATTTTTACTGAGTGGTAAGCGCACAAGCACCCTTTTTTTTTTTTCTATAGTAATGACTATGCTGCTCTGTGTCCCGTGATGTACTCCAAGAAAAGGATTTTACAGGTAAGCTGTTTTAAAAATCCTACTTTTTTTTTTGTCCCAAGTGATTGAATAATGACAAAAAATATATATAAAAAATTACAAAAAGTTGTCACTAAATGATATATTGCTCACACAAGCCATGGTTATATGTGGAATTGCACCCCAAAATACCTTTTGTTGCTTCTCCTGAGTACGGGGATACCACATGTGTGGGACTTTTTAGGAGCCTAGCCGCGTACGGGACCCCGAAAATCAAGCACCGCCTTCGGGATTTCTAAGGGCGCAAATTTTTGATTTCACTCCTCACTACAGTTTCGAAGGCCATAAAATACCAAAATAGCACAAACCCCCCCAAATGACCCCATTTTGGAAAGTAGACACCCCAAGCTATTTGCTGAGAGGCATGGTGAGTATTTTACAGCTCTCATTTGTTTTTGAAAATGAAGAAAGAAAATAATTCATTTTTTTTTTTTTTCTTTTTATATTTTCAAAACTTTGTGACAAAAAGTGAGATCTGCAAAATACTCACCATACCTCTCAGCAAATAGCTTGGGGTGTCTACTTTCCAAAGTGGGGTAATTTGGGGGGGGGGGTTTGTGCCATCTGGGCATTCCATGGCCTCCGAAACTGTGATAGGCAGTGAGGAGTGAAATCAAAAATTTACACCCTTAGAAAGCCTGAAGGCGGTGCTTGGTTTTTGGGGTCCTGTACGCGGTTAGGCTCCCAAAAAGTCTCACACATGTTGTATCCCCGTACTCAGGAGAAGCAACAGAATGTAGTTTGGGGTGTAATTCCACATATGCCCATGGCATGTTTGAGCAATATATCATTTAGTGACAACTTTGTGCAAAAAAAATAAAAATAAAAATTTATTTTTTCCGCAACTTGTGTCAACATATAAAATATTCCATGGACTCGACATGCCTCTCAGCAAATAGCTTGGGGTGTCTACTTTCCAAAATGAGGTCATTTAGGGGGGTTTTGAACTGTCCTGACACAACATTAGGAAGCTTATGTCACACATCACCCACTCTTCTAACCACTTGAAGACAAAGCCCTTTCTGACACTTTTTTTTTTTTGCAAGAAAAATACGTTGAACCCCCAAACATTATATATTTTTTTAAAGCAAAGGCCCTACAGATTAAAATGGTGGCTGTTGCATTTTTTTTTTTCCACACAGTATTTGCGCAGCGATTTTTCAAACGCATTTTTTTGGGAAAAAATACACTTTTTTACATTTTAATGCACTAAAACACACTATATTGCCCAAATGTTTGATGAAATAAAAAAGATGATCTTAGGCCGAGTACATGAATACCAAACACGACATGCTTTAAAATTTCGCACAAACTCGGTGGCGACAAACTACATACATTTTTAAAAGCCTTTAAAAGCCTTTACAGATTACCACATTAGATTTACAGAGGAGGTCTACTGCTAAAATTACTGCCCTCGATCTGACCTTCGCGGTAATACCTCACATGCATGATGCAATTGCTGTTTACATATGACGCCAGACCGACGCTTGCGTTCGCCCTCGCGCAAGAGCAGGGCGGGACAGGGGTGTTTTTTTTTTTATTATTAATTTTGCTTTTTTATTTTATTTTTAAACTGTTCTTTCCATATTTTTTATTTTTTTTTTATCATTTTTATTGTTATCTCAGGGAATGTAAATATCCCCTATGATAGCAATAGGTAGTGACAGGTACTCTTTTTTTTAAAAAAATGGGGTCTATTAGACCCTAGATCTTTCCTCTGCCCTCAAAGCATCTGACCACGCCAAGATCGGTGTGATAAAATGCTTTCCCAATTTCCCAATGGCGCTTTTTATATCCGGGGGGGGGGGTACATTCCCTCCCACTGGTTGTAAAAGCAGTCCAGAGGCTAATTAGCCACTAGGACTGCTTTTACATGAAAGCTGGCCGCTGGCTGAAAAGAATGATACCAAGATGATACCTAAACCCACAGGCATCATTCTGGTATAACCATTCAAAGTCCAGCAACATACCAGTACGTTGCTGGTCCTTGTTGGACATGTATTGTAATCTTTTTTTTCATGCAGCCTGTTGGCTGAATGAAAAAAAGAGATTGATCGGTGGGTATGCCCACCATCAGAATACCTCCCTTCATTTACCCACTTCTAATGATGGGCATACATGCACCATTTATATATGCCGAAGCATGGGGGCATCCTCCCGCAAAAGTTATGCCGCGTACACACGGTCTGACTTTTCCACGGGCAAGCCTCCGTCGGAATTTCGACCATATGTACGAGGCATTAGGAGCAAAATCGCTCCTCCGCCCCTGCTGCCCCCATGCTTCAGCATATATGCTCTTTTTTTTAACTGTGGTGAAATCACCTCCTACAGCACTGGAGTCGCAGGGATCAGGCCTGTCTCTGCGAACACTGCAGTTATGTGTGTTGTGTTTTGTAAGTGACAGTGATCGATCGATACTGCACTTGGGTGGCCTGGGCTGGACGGAGGGGCAAAACTCAGGTGCTAGCAGGTATCTGGGCTGATCCCGCTAACACTGCGTTTTTGGGAACCCTAAACTGCTGGGGACGCTAGTATAGATCTGATCATCTCAGATATTCATCTGTTTAGATACTATACCACTAAGGGAGGTGTATGCTTCACGTGTGGGTGTTAGCGCTACTGGCACTAACCTGACGCTGCCTGGGCTGTGACGCAGACCCTCTCTGACGCTAAAACCTAATCGATATCACCCGCCGGGTGATCAGGGGGTTAAGCCTTTATTTGGTTATATACGGCGGGTGCCCTGACACTATAAAAAGCAAACTAACTAACCAGCGTCACCCGTAACACTTATACGGTGATCACTGGTGAAAGGGTTAACTAGGGGCAATCAGGGGGTTCAAATCTTTATTAGGTAATATATGGGGGTACCTGACGCTATATAAAAACCTGACGGGGAACCTAAATAACGAAATAACTAACTGGCTAACCAGTGTCACCAGTGACACTTATACAGTGATCACTGGTGAAAGGGTTAACTCTAGGGGCAATCAGGGGGTTAAAACCTTTATTAGATAATATATGGGGGTACCTGACGCTATAAAAACCTGGCGGTGAACCTAAAATAATAACTGACTACCTAGCGGCACCAGCATAACCAATACAGCGATCAGAAAAACTATTGCTTAGTGACACTGGCAAAAGGGGGTGAAAGGGTAACCTGGGGGGCGATCAAGGGATTAAACCCGTATTAGGTAATATATGGGAGTACCTGACGCTATAAAAACCTGGCGGCGAACCTAAAAAAAAAACTGACTGCCTAGCGGCACCAGCATAACCAATACAGCGATCAGAAAAACGATTGCTTAGTGACACTGGCAAAAGGGGGTGAAAGGGTTAGCTGGGGGGCGATCAAGGGGTTAAACCCTTATTAGGTAATATATGGGGGTACCTGACGCTATAAAAACCTGGCGGCGAACCTAAAAAAATAACTGACTACCTAGCGGCACCAGCATACCTAATACAGCGATCAGAAAAACGATTGCTTAGTGACACTGACAAAAGGGGGTGAAAGGGTTACCTGGGGGGCGATCAAGGGGTTAAACCCGTATTAGGTAATATATGGGAGTACCTAATGCTATAAAAACCTGGCGGCGAACCTAAAAAAATAACAGACTACATAGCGGCACCAGCATACCTAATACAGCGATCAGAAAAACAATCGCTTAGTGACACTGGCAAAAGGGGGTGAAAGGGTTACCTGGGGGGCGATCAAGGGGTTAAACCTTTATTAGGTAATATATGGGGGTACCTGACGCTATAAAAACCTGGCGGCGAACCTAAAAAAATAACTGACTACCTAGTGGCATCACCGACACTAATACAGCGATCAGAAAAATGATCGCTTAGTGACAGTGGTGCTGGGGGTGAAAGGGTTACCTGGGGGGCGATCAAGGGGTTAAACCTTTATTAGGGGGGGTTAGGGGGCTGCCCTGAACCTAAAGGGACCTACACTAACTGCCCTGACACTTTTACAGTTACAAATGTCACTGTTTGCAGTGATCAGTAAATAAATGATCACTGAAATCAGTGGCACTGTGACTGGGGGGTGATCTGGGAGTGACTGGGGGGGGGGCGATCGTGTTCCTATGTGTGCTGGTGTCAGTGTAGTGTTTGTGCACTAACCTGACATCTTCTCTCCACGGTGCTCCGGTATGTGTGAGCACCGCAGGGAGAGATGACTTCCTCTGCCTGTGTTTACATTACACAGGCAGAGGAAGTTTGTCATTCGCCGGGAGCGATCGTGAGGGGGTGGCCGGAAACCAATGGCCGTCCCCTCATCACGGATCGCTTCCGAGCGGAAAACCACTGCTCACTGTACCAGACCCCCCACCCATACGAAGGCAGTCACGTACAGGTACGTGATTGTGCCTGTCCGTGCCATTTTGCCGATGTATATATACAGTGGGCGGTCGTTAAGTGGTTAAAGCGGAGTTCCACCCAAAAGTGGAACTTCCGCTTAAACCACTCCTCGCCCTTTTACATGCCACATTTGGCATGTAATGTTTTTTGCGGGGGAATGCGGGCTTTCTTTCTTAAAATTTTTTAAAATTTTGGTTCCCTGCGCAAAATGTCATTTTTGAAAAAAGGAAAAAAAGTCATTTAAAACTACTCGCAGCTATTAA
This sequence comes from Rana muscosa, assembly GCA_029206835.1. Taxonomy (NCBI): domain Eukaryota; kingdom Metazoa; phylum Chordata; class Amphibia; order Anura; family Ranidae; genus Rana; species Rana muscosa. Next base: position 876,410,601 of record CM055118.1, read on the forward strand.
TGAATTGTCGGGTCCCGGCAATACAGATAAAAGTAATTGAAAAAAATGACAGGGGTTCCCCTTAATTAATTACAGCCGCGAGTGGTTTTAAATTACTTTTTTTCCTTCAGAAATGACATTTTGTGCAGGGACAATTCTAAACACGGGAAACAAGCGCTACTTTACAGGCATACTTTAGAAACCCCCCAGGAACGAAATTTAAAGGAATATTTCACTTTTATTGTTTCACGTCCGTTTTGAAAACTTTTTTTTGCATTGATACATGTCCCCTGGGGCAGGACCCGGGTCCCCAAACACTTTTTATGACAATAACTTGCATATTAACCTTTAAAATTAGCACTTTTTATGCTCGTGTCCCATAGACTTTAACGGTGTTCGCGCGTTCAAACACATTTTTTGCCTGTTCGCATGTTCTGGTGCGAACCAAACCAGGGGGTGTTCGGCTCATCCCTAGTAGAGAGTCCTAAGAGAATTCCAAATTGGTCTGAACTTTACGAACTGGGTAAAGATGCTATATAAAACACCAGAAGCCAGAGTAAAAGTGAAAAACGCTCAATCTGAAAGGTTTCGATTGCAGAGGGGAACGAGACAGCGTGCCCGTTGTCTGCCCTTCTCTTTGCCCTTGCAATAGAACCTTTAGCAATAGCCCTTAGATCGGCCGCTAAGATAAGAGGGTTTAAACTAGGCGGGATAGAAGAGAAAGTGGTATTGTATGCAGACGACCTCATCTTGTTTTTAGGCGACACACAGAATTTTCGTAGGAAAGCCATGGAAGAAATTAAAAACTTTGGCCAATTTTCAGGACTTACCATAAACTAGGGAAAATCCATGATGCTACCAGTGGATCCTGTAGAAAACCCCATGCTGCAAGAGGCCGCACAAATCCAAATAGCAAGCCAAATAAAATATTTAGGCATAAATATTTCTAGGGACCCTAATCAATATCTCACAGACAATATGGTCCCATTACTCAACAAATATAAGGGGAAAATTAAAGTATGGAAACGGCTCCCACTATCAGTGGCGGCCCGCTGCAATCTAATAAAAATAGTGTGGATGCCGCAGCTTCTCTGTGTCTTACAAAACTCCCCAGTGTGGATATATAAAAAATGGTTCCAAAAGATAGACACCATCTTCAGGGAACTAATCTGGAAAGGAGGGATGGCAAGAATTTGATTAAATACACTACAAAGGTCAAAGCAGGAAGGGGGCGTGGCACTCCCACACCCGTTTAGCTATTTTCTTGCGGCACAGCTCTAATATATGAAAGGATGCAATACAGGGAGGGGGGGGGGAGAAATAGAGAGGAGGATACTTTTAAGAGAATACTACACACACAGCTCCCTAGTAGAAATTATGGAGGCAGGATCTTTTCCTAGGAAACTACCCACCTTAGATCTCATCATGAGAATATGTAAGGCAGCAAAAGCAGCACTGGGATACAACGGCATAACAGATTATACCCCCTATGGGAAAATTACAATTTAAGGGAATTACAGAAGATGGGGACAATTAGGGAATGGGAGAGACAAGGAATAAAATATATTACTCAGCTGTATCAAGATGGTATATTAAAAACTTTTCAGGCACTAAGAGAACAATATGCACTACCAAATAAATCGTTTTACAGATATTTACAGATCAGGCACGCACTTGCAGAACAGTACAAAAGAGGGTAATGGAATGGAGTAAGATTCCTCTGCTACAGGAAATTATCAATACAAGAACATCAAAGGGTCTAATATCAAAAGTTTACCCTAGTATATACAAAGGGAGCTTGAGAGGAACACAAGGCCCAATACACAAGAAGACGTGGGAAAGAGATGTTGGTAATATAACTGAGACACAGTGGGAAAGAATCCTGGAACTTGCTCCATTGGTCTCTCTATCTACCTCTCAGAGGATGTCTTACTTGTTTTTGCTAAATAGAGCGTATTACACTCCGTATAAGCTTTTTCGATTTGGCCGTAGAACAGACGCTAGCTGCCCCAGATGTGGAACCTATACAATGTGTACTGGGCTGGGCAGAGGGAGAGCGAAAAATTAGTAATATCCAGCTTGCAATCTTAAGATGCCTTTTTCAGGCAAGGAAGTTGATTGCACAGAAATGGCTATCAGCTCTCCCACTGTCCAGTAAAGAATGGGAACAAAGTATGAATATAACAATATTGAAGGAAAGAGTCACCTATACTAGACAAGGCGCTCTTAAAAAATTTGACAAGATCTGGAGACTGTGGCGGGAGAAAAGTAGTATCCAAACATAAGAAATACCAGTGGAAGAAGGGATTAGATGATTCAAGGAAACAAAGGTTAAGAGGGAATGGAAGATGAATGAAAGGGATGGGTGTGAGTGTGGGACAAACGCGACTGATAGTGGAGGGAAGTCTAGTTAGAGGGAAGATAAGGTGTTGGAAAGAAAGGACTAAACTTTTAGGGACGGGGAATTCCCGGTGGTTTTAAAGATATATTATGTTTTTTTGTATTGTATGTTCCAGGGGAGGGAGGGGGGATTGAATGAACTGATGTATAATGGAAAATGCTTTATTAAAGAAATGAAGTTAAAAAAAGAACTTACCCTTTAAGTCTACAAATGTGCACACTGAGAAATTTTATTTGCAGTTTATTAATGTTATTTATATTACAGACAAAATTTTATGGTGGTACAGCTTTCCGTGCCGGCCAGTGGGACATTATCACCGCCTCTTCAGGAGGACACAATCTTGTGTCCTCCTGAAAACTCCTCCATCACTCCATACTCCTCATCCTCCTCTTTATACTCTTCTTTATCAACAATATTATCATCCCTGAGGTTTCCACTCTGAAAGATTTAATAAAACATTATTGTAACAAACATTCTTGTATATAAATCATAACTACCAGTAATTGTCAATCATCTACCTGATGATGGTGAGGGATGGTGAGATCTTCCCATGTGGAATCCCGGGAATACAGAGGACAGGGACATCTCTCTGGGGGATTTCTGTAGCTGGATGACTCCACCATGGAGTCCTGGTACAGATCTTTGTGTTCTTTTGAAAACTCTGACTCCTCCATCACCCCATCCGAATCCTCGTCCTCTTTTATCTCTTCTTTAACATTGACCTGTGTGGAATCCCGGTGTTGTGCCGAGAATGGTTTCCCCGTCAAAATCTGTTTCCCTTGGCTCTCGGCTGAGATCAGAACTCCGCCTCTCCACTGCCGCTCCTCCTACTCTACCCCCGAATGCTAATCATCCTTCTACCGCCCCACCCCCGTGCTCGTCCCCAAACCTATTTCGGTAGAGACACTGGAAGTTCTCTCTCTCTCTCTATATATATATAAAGAATACATACATCATCATTATTATCCCTTCATGTTATTGTGTCTAATTTATTCTTACCCCTCCTAATATTTTATCAAATTTTTCTTATTGCCCCTCCTATTATTTTATCTCATTTATTATTACCCCCTCCCAGTGGCAGTTGGTGCTGAAAAATTTTGGGGACGCAAACAAACCGAAAAATTCTGGAAAAAAAAAACAACATTAACAGCCTCACTGTGCCATCAAACACAGCCACTGTGCCATCTGTTTCTCTGACTGCTCTACTCTTTGTATAAATCATCCTCACTCTTCATTCTTACCCCAGACCGTTTCTTTCCAGGGGAAGCGGATTCTGATAGCAAGCTGACTGTGTGCTAAATTCGGTGTTATCACTCTCACTCTCTTATACTGGTCACTGGAAGTACAACATGGCACCTCATGGCAAAGAACTCTCTGAGGATCTGAAAAAAAGAATTGTTGCTTTACATAAATATGGCCGAGGCTATAAGAAGATTGCCAAGACCCTGAAACGGAGCTGCAGCACGGTGGCCAAGACCATACAGCGGTATAACAGGACAGGTTCCACTCAGAACAGGCCTCTCCATGGTCAACCAAAGAAGTTGATTGCACGTGCTCAGCGTCATATCCAGAGGTTGTCTTTTGGAAATAGACGTATGAGTGCTGCCAGCATTGCTATAGAGGTTAAAGGGGTGGGGGGTCAGCCTGTCAGTGCTCAGACCATACGCCGCACACTGCATCAAATTGGTCTACACGGCTGTCATCCCAGAAGGAAGCCTCTTCTAAAGATGATGCACAAGAAAGCCCCCATACAGTTTGCTGAAGACAAGCAGACTAAGGACATGGATTATAAACAAAAATAAAGAAAAAGTACTTCGGCGCAACAGATATCTATTTTTCTTTAAACCCAGCGCTATGGAACTCAATCCAATTCAGAACGAGCCAAAGATCTTCTAACAGTAGCAAAAAAGTTAATCAATGCAACTATTTCTACGTCAGCAGCTACATTAAAAATATAAACATATGTTAAAAGATGACAGAATAAATTTTATACCACCATTCAGTGTAAATCTAATTGTCATATGCAGCGCTCTTATTAATACTAAAATCAATAAGGTTCCCTATTGTCCCAAAGACAACGGTCAAAATGACAGCCACCCGATGTGGTTTGTGTATCCCAAAAGGAAAGTTCAATTTATCACATATCAGTATTTCTTAAATGTTTTCTGTGGAATGTGCACCTTCCTCCAGATCACATCAGATAGGTGTTTCAAAGACTCCCCATAGGGATTGCACTCACCAGATCTCAGCAGATAGCAGGCCTCATACGAAATCCATGACCTGTTAGGATATAGCGCCCTGTTTCTCATCTCCAGTCTTCAAGACCATGTTAACAGGTTTATGTTTTCAGCATTTCCATTAATGACTGGAGATGAGAAACACGGCTCTATATCCTAACAGGTCATGTTTTCAGGATCTCCATTAAGGAATAGAATGAGAAACATGGCTCTATAGCCCAAAAGGTCATGTTTTCAGGATTTCCCTGAGATGAAACGGCATTTTAACTCATCAAATCAGCTTTGCAAAATAATGCAAATCCTGAAAACATGACCTGTTAGGGTATAGAACTGGATATGAGAAACATGGCTCCATACTCCAACAGGCCATCTTTTCAGGATTTCCCTGAGATGAAACAGCAGTTTAACTGATTAAATGACCTGTGCATGGGCTTGGCCCCCCCATGTCCCCGTTGGGGGGCTTCCTCTGGTTCCCACCGGGGGAACATGCAAGCTTCTTCGGAGATTGGTTGGGTGGAGAACAAGAATGCCAGCTGTGGCAAATAGATGAGAAATGGCAAAATAGTCCCCTTTGAGTCCCTGGGGGACAGGCCTGGGAGACCACAGTTCAGACAGTTTATAAATGATTAGTAATGGGTGTGGCTGTGCTCTCCCCCCCCCCCCTCTGTATGTAATCAGAGATGAGATTCTCCAGCCGCCTCCCCCACCGCCCATCACTGTGTATAAGAAGCTTTGGTAACCATGGCAACAAAAGCCTGGTTTGCAAATAACACGATGTTACAGCCCAGCAATGCCTATTACCTCCTGGGATTGATGACACACATCTCCCAGGAGGCATTGCAAATCGGAAATAACGCGATGGGCAGCGGCCAGGGAGGAGGAAGTGAAGAATGAATACGGCAGATATACAGGAGGTGCTGAGAAAAAAAATATCCAATTTGTTTACAGTGCACAGATTAGTGAGGGATGCTGAGGAGTTGAAAATGTGGGCGGAACTCCACTTTAAATAAGAAAAAAATACAATATATACGATAATATGCGATAATATATGAAACAGTGATAAAGTACTCAGATCAAAGGCAGATATTCATCTGATTGTACATTAAAAAATTAGGATAAGTCCCAAATAATAAGGTTCATGTGCATCAAAAAGTGATGCAATGTGAAGATAAAAAAAAAAATAGTATTTTTTGTACTCACCGTAAAATCCTTTTCTCTGACATCCATGGACTGACACGGTGTCTCTTTACACTTTACACATGGGTTATGTCCCTGCTTGCAGGAGAAGACCTAGGCAGAATGTCAGATGTTATACATACATTCTAAAAGCCAGAGCTGAACAGCCCCACCCAGGGGGCAGTCCCTCCGGACATAACCCTCCCACTGCAATCAGCAGACCTCAGTTCGTAACAAAGCAGTACAAACATAAAAGGAAGGGTGGGTGCCGTGTCAGTCCATGGATGTCAGAGAAAAGGATTTTACGGTGAGTACAAAAAATCCTATTTTCTCTTACCATCCATGGACTGACACGGTGTCTCTTTACACTTTACACGTGGGATGTCCCAAAGCAGTGTCAAGAGGGATGGGAGCAGTATAAATGGAAAAACCAAAAAACTTCACTCCAAAGAAGGCAGAGCTCCTCAACGGAGGAGTTGCAACTTTAAGCAGCGGCCTGCAGCACCCTGCAGCCGAAGGAAGCATCCGAAGATGCAGCCACATCAACCTTATAAAACTTAGAAAAGGTATGAACGGACGACCAGGTCGCCACCTTGCACACTTGTGCAACCGACGCTTGATGTTGGAAAGCCCAGGAAGCACCAATTGCCCTGGTAGAATGCGCCGTAACCGGCAAGAGAGGCGCCCGCCCCTTGAGAGCATAGGCTTGAATGACGGTTTGTCCGATCCACCTAGAAATGGTGGCAGACGAGCCGCTTGGCCCTGTTTTGGACCAGAGACAGTCACAAACAGTGAGTCAGACTTCAGAATAGAAACAGTAGCAGACAGGTACACCCGCAAGGCTCGTACCACATCCAATGCGTGAAGCGCAAACTCTCTGGGATGCGATGGGTGAGGACGCAAGGACGGGAGGACAATGTCCTCATCTAGGTGAAAAGCCGAGACCACCCTTGGCCAAAAGAAGGACGCGGACGCAACACCGCCTTATCCTTAAGGATGACTAAATATGGCGACTTGCAGGACAAGACTGCCAACTCAGACACTCGTCTAACAGAAGTGAATGCCAATAACAAGGCCACCTTCTGAGACAAAGTCAAGAGGGGAATATCCCTGATAATCCCAAAAGGAGGTTCCTGGAGGACCGAGAGCACCAAAGGAGGGAGCACATGGCGAACCCCCAACACAAGGTGCTAACCAAGAAATGACTCGCTAGAGGTCGCTGAAAGAAGACGGCCAAGGCCGAAATCTGATCCTTAAATGGTACTCAAAGCCAGCTTTTGGGTCACTCCACGCTGCGGAAGACGCAGGATTCTAGGGACGGAATACGTCCGAGGACGCCAGTCCAGCTCTTCGCACATTGCGATGTAAGCTTACCATGTATGGTGAAAGATCTTTCTGGAGAAGACTTCCGTGCCCTAAACATGGTCAAAATGACCGAGCCTGAGAGACCTCGGTCCTTCAACACCTGGCTTGTAACAGCCATGCCCTTAAAGCCGGAGACTGTAAAGCCGGATGAAATATATGACCTTGAGACAGAAGGTCCTCCCTTATTGGCAACCGCCAGGGAACGTCCGCGACGAGACGTACCAGATCAGCGTACCAGTGACGCCGAGGCCAATCCGGAGCAATTAGGATCACCGGAGTTCCCTCGGTCGCCACCCTGCGCGGCAGACGAGGGAGCAGCTGCAGCGGAGGATAAACGTATATCAGGTGATAAGGACCCCATGGGGCCGCCAACGTATCCGAGGCATCCGCCAAAGGATCCCTAGATCTGGCCACAAACCTCGACACCTTGCAATTGAGTCGAGAGGCCATCGGTCCACATCCGGCGTGCCCCACCGTCGGCAAAGGAGCTGAAATATGCAAGGACCACTCTCCATGGTCCAGTGTCTGGCGACTCAGATAGTCCGCCTGTCCATTGTCTATGCCCGGAATGTAAACGGCCTACAGAGCCGGCACGTTTTCGTGGTTACCATACGCCACCGCCGTGGCGGTGTCAGACTGGATCCTGATGGAGCGGCACTGTAATCTCTCCGATCCCGAGGAGAGGCACCGTCCGATTGCCCGTAATTTCCAGAACAGCGATTGGTAAACGGGCTTTGTCCGGAGTCCAAAGCCCTTGGGCCGACAGGACTCCCCAGACTCCACCCCAGCCCGCCAGGCTGGCGTCCGTCGTGAGTACCGCCCATCGGACGGGGAGGAACGACTTTCCGGACCAAAGAGCCGAGGATCTCAACCACCATGTCAGGGACGCCCTGACCAAGTGACTCACCTGGACCTGAAGATCCAAGGACAACGGGGATTTGTCCCAAGTGGGCAAGATCTCCTTCTGCAATGCCCTGGTGTGTGATTGGGCATACGGAATGGCCGCGAAAGAGGCCACCACGAGTCCCGGGGCAGGTGGGGGAGATGGGGGGTCAGCTAGGGGTGTCAGGGACTCTCACCTCAGTGATCTCAGCTCAGCAGGTCCTTGCACGCCACGGTCTCCTGGGGGGGTAACGCTCCTGATCCTGGGGTCAAGTTGCAGCCAGCCCTGAAGCCCTGCATCCCGAGTTGTAGTTTCCTCTGCGCTGCTGTGTTTTCCACCCACCGGAAGCTTGAGCGCGGACTACAACTCCCGGAATGCAACAGCTAGTGGTCGTCCGCCATGGCCGTGCCCCCGGCCCGACTTCCTAGACCAGAATAAAAAAGAAAATGGTAGCGGGCAGCGGCTGCCGGTCATTTGAACATAAGTTAGGGCGGCCTGGGAGGCAATTGCCCAGCCCTCCTCTGCCCTGAGCAGTGTCAGTGTTGTCATAAGGAAAGCAACAGCCCCTGTGTCCCCTAATACCCCACTGCAGAGGTTGTGTATGACTTGGGTTCACGTTCTGTGAGTTTCATTTAAAAACCCAATCACACATACAGAGCATTAGATTTCTGAGAACTTTCCTTACACATACAGCATATAGAACTCCCCTGGTGCTGTCATCGGTAGAAGAAAAAAAATCATGGCAGTGGCAGATTTGATAGAAAGATCGTTTTATATATATTCATCATAAGGCCCCTTTCACACTGAGGCGTTTTTACCGCGTTTTCGCGGTAAAAATAGCGCTGTAATAACGCCTGAAATAATCCTGCCCCAGCATTCTCAATGTGAAATCTCTGAGGGCTTTCACATTGAGGCGTTTTGCTGGCTGGGCGTTGAAAAAAATCCTGCAAACAGCTTTTTTAGAGCAACTTTAGGGCGCATAAAATAGCGCTGTAAAAACGCCTATCCCCATTGCAATGAATGGGATTCGCGGTAAAAACGCGGTAAAAACGCATAGGCATAAGCGTTATGTTAAAAAATAGCGCTAACGCCTATGCGTTTTTACCGCGTTCGCGCTAATTTTAGCGCGAACGCGGTAAAACCGCATACGCGTTAGCGCTATTTTTACCGCGATCGCGGTAAAAACGCGGTAAAATCGCGGTAAAATCGCGGTAAAATAGAGGTACAAAATCCTATAATTTTTGAGCGTTTTTTCAACGCCTCAGTGTGAAAGGGGCCTGACAATTAATTTCAAAATATCCTTAGTTGTGTTTTTTGTTTAAAGCCTCTCATGAGCGAACATGACACAAATAAGGTACCATGCTACGACCCGATCCAATCATGACATAGTGGCAGGTTTACAAGCAAAATCAAGGAAGCTGAAATATGTCACTGTCAGAATCAAATATTACAAATGGGGAGTTCTATTGCTCACATGTTGTTATTGTTCTCTCTGTATTTCTTATCATATTTCTTTCTTCTTTACAGCTCTTATGGGAAAACCATGATATACGGACATTCCTGGTACGTGACATCAGACGGCACCCATTTTTCGAGTGGACTGACTGGGCCAAGGTGGAGAAAAGAGAGTCACCCCCAGCATTTAAACCAAAACCGGTAAGTATATGAATAATGGAGGGGTCCATGTATGTGCAGCATCTAAGAAGTATTTTTGTACAGAATTCTCCCATTTGTGATTTTGTGGTTACTGCACAATCACATGGTCTGGGGACTTGTCTGAAGGAATTCTGTTTATTATTGGTAATAATTATTGTGTATGTGTCAGGTGCACAGCTTAGACCTGCTTTATTCTGGAAATTCCACCAGAAACACACTTCCTGTTATGAGGTGACAACACAGACTCACTGTATTTATGGAGAAGTGTTGTCACCCTAGCCTGATTAGAACTTCAAACACCTTCCCCTCTCCTTATCTCCATTAAACAGAGGGGTGTTGCTTTGTAGTACACAGGCAGAAGCTGAGAAAGCGGATAACACTGAGATCTCAGCTCAGGCCACAGGAACTTACAAGGTTACTGGATTTCTGACAGGATTAATAGCTATTTTTCTGTAGAAAATGTACATGGCCTGAAAGAACCAAGACAAATGCAGCCTCCACATGCAAAGACCTTGCTGAAATAGATGACCTTTTTGTTCTTGGGTTTAGATATACGCAAAAGGTGTGTTAATGCAGTGCTTCTTCTGACCACTAGAGGGAGCTGGGGTTGAAGGATCCCTCTTGGGGTAATCTGCTGCACATTGAGGGTTGGGTTCACCAAGCTTTGTCACCATTTTCTGTATCAATCAGAAACATTGACAAATTTATTTTTTTCTCCTTCCAGACTCTCACGGAACCTGAATATTTTAGTATGACGGTAGAGGAATTTATGGATCATGAAAACCACCTGGAATATTCCGAAGATTCTTCCATGATAAGCGAAGAAGCCACTGTAAACTCAGAAGATCCGGAGTATTCCGAAGATTCTTCCATGATAAGGGAAGACGTTGATGTAAATGTGGAGCCCATTCCTCAATTAAAATCCACAAAAGATGATGTCATTGGTAAGTATTATAATAGAGAGTTATAATGCAAGCACTGCAGGGCAATATAATGTTTGTCACCTACATACAGTTTATACTATATACATTGGGGTCACTGCTATATACACAGAAACTCACATATACTATATACACTGGGGCCACTGCTATGTACACACTTCCTGTCCTGGGGCGACAGCACAGAGTCACTATATCTATATATACGTCAAGGATGTGTTAATGCAGTGCAGTGTTTCTTCTCATCACTAGAGGGAGCTAGGGTTGAAGGATCCCTCTTGGGTTTTTGCTGCACCTCGTGGTTGGGCTCACCAAGCTTTGTCACCATTTACTGTATCAATCTGGAACACTGACGAATGTCATTTTCTTCTTCCAGATTCTCAAACGGAAGATTTAAACATGAAGATAGAGGAATTTATGGCCAATGAAGAACGAGAGATGCAGAATAAACGCAAAGACGTTTCCAACAAAGAAGTCGCTGTAAGTGTGGGGAGCCTGGATTGGTTGTTCTGCACCGGAGACTCAGAAAGCTCCACCGAAGATACCGAAAATTGAAGAAGTCAGAATTGTAAGGTCCACACACCCAGACATTACAGGGAGGGGTCTAAATGGCATGGCTTGAACCACTTAAAGTGGAACTATACCCCCCTCCCCTCACACCCCCGCCACCCTCAAAATCTTCACCTCTCTGTCTTCTAGGTTCCAGATCTTCAGCTATCTTGATTGACTAACCATGAGGTCAGACTGAGCCCACCCTCTACGCCTGCAGCCGTCCGACAACATAGCTAAACAGGTACTCTCCTGAGACAAGAAGTGGCAAGAGGAATGCAGAAGGAATGGGGGGCATTCCCTCTGCATTCCTCTTGTCACCATTTATCTCGGGAAAGTGCCTAGAGCTGAGAAAAGTGGACATCTCCTTCCTAGGCATGTTGTTTGGGGGAAGTGTGGGGGCACCAAGCCTGACTACATAGCTAGGAAAGAGACAGGAATGCTCCGGAGACAAGTGGCGGCAAGAGGAATGTCTCAGGAAAGTATTGAGGCTGTGCTCAGTCTGACCTCATGACTAGTCAATCAAGATGGCTGAAGATCTGGAACCTAGAAGACAGTGAAGTGAAGATTTCAAGGGTGGCATAGGTGTGAGGCGAGGCGAGTATAGTTCCACTTTAAGTGGTTCAAGGCATGTCATTTAGATTCCTCCACCATAGCACGCTCCTCCTCCACATTTCCTGCCCATTGTATGTGCAGCAGTGACTTTGGGAGTGATTGGGATAGGTTGCTCCCTGGAGGGGTGGAGTTTGAGATCAGACCTCTTTCTAAATGGCCTTCTGGAATGTGGGCCCTTGATGTTGGGGTCCCGTCTCTACATTCTGAGCAACGTACAGGGAGATGAACTGAACACTCTAGACTGATGATTCAGGGATAATCCGATCGCCTTATGGGGTCAGGAAGGAATTTTTACCCCTTTGGAGATAATATGACCAAGGGGGGTTTTTGCCTTACTCTGAATCATCATAAGGTTTAGGGTTCTGAAGAGGCCTCATCTCTGAGGAGTCAGAGATGAATAGATAGATAGATAGACAGATAGATAGATAGATAGACAGATAGATAGATAGATAGATAGATAGATAGATAGATAGATAGATAGATAGATAGATAGATAGATAGATAGAAAGAGATATAGCTAGATAGCAAAGCTCCGGTGGCCTAATGGTTAAGGCACTGGCCTCCTCGGCCAGGGATTGTGGGTTCGAGTCCCACCTGGGGCGATATCTTGCTTGTCTCTTATATCAGGATGTAGGATAAACCTGCCTGACCATAACCCCCAACATTGGTATTAGTGGGGAGAGTAATTGCCCCAGCATAAGTGATCAATTGCAGTAATAACCCCCAACATTTGTATTAGTGGGGACAGTAATTGCCCCAGCATGAGTGATCAATTGAAAGAATAATAACCCCCAACACTGGTGTCAGTGGCTGCAATCAGAGGAAGTTTGACTTATCTGTAATTTCCATATCTTAGAGCATTGTTTCTCAACCTTTTGCATGTCCTCTACATTCCTCTTGTCACCATTTGTCTCAGGAAAGGGCCTAGAGCTGAAAAAAGTGGACCCCCCTTTACTAGGTATGTTGTTGGGGGAAGTGTGGGGGCACCAAGCCTGACTACATAGCTAAGAAGGAGACAGGAAATCTCTGTAGACAAGCGGCAGCAAAAGGAATGCAGAGGGGGAAAGGGGGAATGTCTCCTGCATTCCTCTTATCACTGTTTGTTTTAGGAAAGTACTGAGGGTGCGCTCAGTCTGGCCTCATGGCTAGTCAATCAAGATGGCTGGAACCTAGAAGGCGGTGAAGTGAAGATTTCGAGGGTGGCGGGGGTGTGAGGGGAGGCGGGTATAGTTCCACTTTAAGTGGTTCCAGGCATACCATTTAGACTCCTCCCCTATAGCCCGCTCCTCCTCCACATTTCCTGCCAATTGTAGCAGTGACTCTGGCAGTAATTGGGATAGTTTGCTTCCTTGGGGGGGTGTATGAGATCGGACCTCTTTCTAAATGGCATTCTGGATTGTGGGCCCTTGATATTGGGGTCCTGTCTCTACATTCTGAGCAATGTACAGGGAGATGAACTGGACACTCTAGACTGATGATTCAGGGATGATCTGATCGCCTTTTGGGGTCAGGAAGGAATTTTTCCTCCTTTGGAGATAATATGACCAGGGGGGGGGGGGGGGGGTTTGCCTTCCTCTGAATCATCAGAAGGTTTAGGGTTCTGAAAAGGCCTCACCACTGAGGAGTCAGAAGATAATACTGACGACCTCTGGTGTGCATCAAAGCCCTACAATAATCACATTTTATGGATTTATCTCCGATAAAAATTGATTGTACACTAATTGTACATTTCACAAAATAATATTCCCTCCCCCAAAACAGATGGAAGGTTCAGGGTTAGGCTGGGGTAAATGGGAATGTATGGATTGGGCTAGTGCAGATCTGATCGTAGGATTAGGTTTTGGTAGATGAGGATTAGGCTAAGGCAGATGAGAAGGTTGAGATCAGGGATGAGCCGAACACCCCCCTGTTCGGTTCGCACCAGAACCTGTGAACAGACAAAATGTTCGTGTAAACTTTAGAACCCTATTAAATACAATGGACTCGAACGTTCGAAATCTAAAGTGTTAATTATAAAGGCTAATATGCAAGTTATTGTCCTAAAAAGTGTTTGGGGACCCGGGTCCTGCCCCAGGGTACATGTATCAATGCAAAAAGAAGTTTTAAAAACGGCCGTTTTTTCGGGAGCAGTGATTTTAATAATGCTTAAAATGAAAAAATAAAAGTGAAATATTCCTTTAAATTTCGTACCTGGGGGGTGTGTATGATATGCATGTGAAGTGGCGCATGTTTCCCGTGCTTAGAACTGTCCCTGCAAAAAATGTCATTTTTGAAAGAAAAAAATGCATTTAAAACTGACTCGCGGCTATTAATGAATTGTCGGCTCCCGGCAATACATACAAAAGTCATTGATAAAAAAAAAAAAAAAAAAAGCGTGGGGGTTCCCCAGAATTCAATTACCAGGCCCTTCAGGTCTGGAATGGATATTAAGGGGAACCCCGCCGCAAATTTAAAAAAAATTGACGTGGGGTTCCCCCAAATATCCATTCCAGGCCCTTCAGATCTGGCATGGATTTTAAGGGGAACTCCACCCCAAATTTAAAAAAAAAATGGCGTGGAGTCCCCCTAAAAATCCATACCAGACCCCTTATCCGAGCACGCAACCTGGCCGGCCGCAGGGGAAAAGGGGGGGACGAGAGAGCGGCCCCCCCTCCCTCCTGAACCGTACCAAGCCACATGCCCTCAACATGGGGAGGATGTCCCCATGTTGATGGGGACAAGGGCCTCATCCCCACAACCCTTGCCCAGTGGTTGTGGGGGTCTGCGGGCGGGGGGCTTATCGGAATCTGGAAGACCCCTTTAACAAAGGGGACCCCCAGATCCCGGCCCCCCCTATGTGAATTGGTAAGGGGTACATTGTACCCCTACCATTTCACGAAGAAAGCGTAAAAAACTGTTAAAAAAAACACACAAACACCTTAAAAAAGTCCTTTATTTAAAAAAAAAAAAAAAAAAAAAAAACATTCCAGCGATGAAATCCAGTGTCCCGCGGCGATCCCGATGTCCAGCGCTGTCCTTCATTGGCTGTGCCTGAGCGGACCTGATGGGGAACTCCCTCTCAGTGTTTTAAATGTATAGACCCGCCCCTTCTAAAGTTCCCCATCAGGTCCGCTCAGCGATCAGATGGCCCCCCGCCCGCAGACCCCCACAACCACCGGGCAAGGGTTGTGGGGATGAGGCCCTTGTCCCCATCAACATGGGGACATCCTCCCCATGTTGAGGGCATGTGGCTTGGTACGGTTCAGGAGGGAGGGGGGGCCGCTCTCTCATCCCCCCCTTTTCCCCTGCGGCCGGCCAGGTTGCGTGCTCGGATAAGGGGTCTGGTATGGATTTTTAGGGGGACTCCACGCCATTTTTTTTTAAATTTGGGGTGGAGTTCCCCTTAAAATCCATGCCAGATCTGAAGGGCCTGGAATGGATATTTGGGGGAACCCCACGTCAATTTTTTTTTAAATTTGCGGCGGGGTTCCCCTTAATATCCATTCCAGACCTGAAGGGCCTGGTAATTGAATTCTGGGGAACCCCCACGCTTTTTTTTTTTTTTTTATCAATGACTTTTGTATGTATTGCCGGGAGCCGACAATTCATTAATAGCCGCGAGTCAGTTTTAAATGCATTTTTTTCTTTCAAAAATGACATTTTTTGCAGGGACAGTTCTAAGCACGGGAAACATGCGCCACTTCACATGCATATCATACACACCCCCCAGGTACGAAATTTAAAGGAATATTTCACTTTTATTTTTTCATTTTAAGCATTATTAAAATCACTGCTCCCGAAAAAACGGCCGTTTTTAAAACTTATTTTTGCATTGATACATGTCCCCTGGGGCAGGACCCCGGTCCCCAAACACTTTTTAGGACAATAACTTGCATATAAGCCTTTATAATTAGCACTTTAGATTTCTCCCATAGATTTTTCGAATTTGCCGCGAACACCCCAATTTGTTCGCTGTTCGGCGAACGGGCGAACAGGCAATGTTCGAGTCGAACATGAGTTCGACTCGAACTCGAAGCTCATCCCTAGTTGAGATTAGACATGGAATGATAGGATAGCTAGGATTGGACTAGTGTTGATTGGATGGTGAATTAGATTTTGGTAGATGAAAAGATAGGCTAGCCAGATGAGAAGGTTGGGATTAGATTAGGGCAAATGGGAAGGTTAGGATTAGGCTGAGATAGATGGGATGGTTGGGATTAAACCAGAGTAGATACAAGTTTGACTAGGGAAGATAGGAGAATGAGATTGTGTTTGGGTAAATAGAAGGTTAGGATTATGCTAGAGCAGATGAGAAGGTTAGGATTAGACTAGAGCAGATGAATGTTTAGGATTAGGCTGGGATAGATGGGAGGGTAGGATTAGATTTGGGTAGATAGAAGGTTAGGATTAGGCTAGGGTAGATGGGAGGATTAAAGCGGAGCGCCACCCGCAATTTTTTTTTTTTTTTAAAAGTCAGCAGCTACTAACATTGTAGCTGCTGACTTTTAATAAGGACACTTACCTGTCCTACTCTCGACCGCGCTGATGGCCCCCCGATGCCGATCCCTCAATCCGTGCAGGTTCCGCGCCGCCATCCACACTAAGGGAAACAGGCAGTGAAGCCTTACGGCTTCACTGCCCGTTTCCTACTGCGCATGCGCGAGTCTCGCGCCGACTTGTGAATGGGCGGCTGCTCTCTGGGATTACACACAATTCCCAGAAAGCAGCGCGCCCCATTCTCTAGAAGAGGATGGGGAAGAAAACAGACAGCGGTTACGGAAGAGGCAGATTACGGACTTTCGCATAGCAACAGGTATTTCAGGTGAGTATAATTTTTATTTATTTTTTCTATTTATTTTTTTCTATTTCTTTTATGATTTTTAGTGAAAACATTTTTTTGGGGTGGAACTCCACTTTAAGTAAGGGGAAATAGGAAGTTTAGTATTAGATTTATGCAGATGGAAGGGAAGAATTAGGCTTTATTAGATGAAAGGTTAGGTAAGGTGGTACATTTAGGATTGGGCTAGGGCAGGTGGAAAGGTTTGGATTCTCATAGACAGGAAAGTTAGGTTGTTTAGCCTGGGATAGACGTAATGGTTAGGATTAGACTAGAGCAGATGGAAGTTTATGATTAGGCTATGATTAAAATGAGGGGTTAGGAATATGATTAAAACTAGGGCAGATGGGATGGTAGGACTCAGTTTAAGTAGATGAAATGTTAGGATTAGGCTAGGGTAGATGGGAGCGTTAAGATTAGGCAAGGGCAGATAAAAGGGTTAGGAATATGCATACCTCCCAACTTTAGAATTTGGGAATGAGGAACACTCAAGTGAGAGGATGGTCTGTGGTGCACCATGCATGCAACAGCAAAAAGTGGACCAGATTACATTAGACAGAATATTGGGTGTGGTTTAAAGGATAAGTTCACCTTTTATAACATGTTACAGCTGCTCCTCTGAGCAGAGGCGGCTCTCTAATTAGGCAAATTAGGCGGTTGCCTAAGGCCCCGCGCTCCTAGGGGCCTCTGGGGCCACCTAATTTGTCTAATGTGTGTGTGGGACTGGGTTGCGAATGTCGCTCGATCGGAGTCCCCAGGGCCGCCCATGTTTATGCCCGGAAATTGCTTTCCCCAGCCAGGGGGCGGACTGACCTCTTTATCACTTCCCGAGGTCCCAGGGTCAGTGCATTGCGGCTCCTCCATGAACTCGGCTCCTCCCCTTTTGCCGCGCTCTGCGGATCTCCTGCAATGCGCAGAGCGCGGCGGCTGAGCAGCTCCCTCATCCACTCTCTCCAGAGTCCAGGATGGAGGCCGGACGATCTGTAATGGAGGAACCTCACCTGCCACTGCCTGGCGATCATCGGGGAGCCTGTCTGCCAGCGGCGATCATCGGGGAGGAGGCTGTCTGCCGCTCAAGGTACAGCATGACAGACAGTCCTGCCCAGACACATTGCATGACGTCACCCCCTAGACCGAGGGCACCCCGAAAAGCACTGCTGCCAGCCACCCCACAAACACAGCCATGATCTGTATTTATATCATCTAGTATATGATGCCACCTACAGACCACCAGTCATTCATCCCACCTGCCAGCCAGCCACCCTTTGCCAGCTTCCTACCGCCCCCTCCCCTGTCATCATCATACAACCTGTACCCCCCTGCCAGTTTCCTACCACCCCCTGTCATCTTCATCCCACCTATACCCCTCTGCCAGCTTCCCACCACCCTGCCTGTCATCTTCATCCCACCTGTACCCCTCTGCCAGCTTCCTACCACCCCCTGTCATCTTCATCCCACCTGTGCCCCTCTGCCAGCTTCCTACCACCCCGCCTGTCATCCTCATCCCACCTGTACACCTCTGACAGCTTCCTACCACCCCCAGTCATCTTCATCCCACCTGTACCCCTCTGCCATCTTCCTACTACCCCTCCTGTCATCATCATGCCACCTGTACCCCTCTGCCAGCTTCCTACCACCCCGTCTGTCATCATCATGCCACCTGTACCCCTCTGCCAGCTTCCTACTGCCCCGCCTGTCATCTTCATCCCACCTTTACCCCTCTGCCAGCTTCCTACCACCCCTCCTGTCATCTTCATCCCACCTTTACCCCTCTGCCAGCATCTTACCACCCCGCCTGTCATCTTCATCCCACCTGTACCCCTCTGCCAGCTTCCTGATCATCTGCATCCCCCCTGTACGCCTCTGCCAGCTTCCTACCACCCCCTGTCATTTTCATACCACCTGTACCCCTCTGCCAGCTTCCTACCACCCCCTGTCATCTTCATCCCACCTTTACCCCTCTGCTAGCTTCCTACCACCCCGCCTGTCATCTTCATCCCACCTTTACCCCTCTGCCAGCTTCCTACCACCCCCTGTCATCTTCATCCCACCTTTACCCCTCTGCTAGCTTCCTACCACCCTGCCTGTCATCTTCATCCCACCTGTACCCCTCTGCCAGCTTCCTACCACCCCGCCTGTCATCATCATGCCACCTGTACCCCTCTTCCAGCTTCCTACCACCCCGCCTGTCATCATCATGCCACCTGAACCCCTCTGCCAGCTTCCTACCACTCCGCCTGTCATCTTTATCCCACCTGTACCCCTCTGCCAGCTTCCTACCACCCGCCTGTCATCATCATGCCACCTGTACCCCTCTGCCAGCTTCCCACCACTCCGCCTGTCATCTTCATCCCACCTGTACCCCTCTGCCAGCTTCCTACCACTCCCTGTCATCTTCATCCCACCTTTACCCCTCTGCTAGCCTTTTACCACCCCCCCTGTCATTTTCATACCACCTGTACCCCTCTGCCAGCTTCCTACCACCCCGCCTGTCATCATCATGCCACCTGTACCCCTGTGCCAGCTTCCTACCACTCCACCTGTCATCTTTATCCCACCTTTACCCCTCTGCCAGCTTCCTACCACCCGCCTGTCATCATCATGCCACCTGTACCCCTCTGCCAGCTTCCTACCACCCCCTATCATCTTCATCCCACCTGTACTCCTCTGCCAGCTTCCTACCACTCCGCCTGTCATCTTTATCCCACCTGTACCCCTCTGCCAGCTTCCTACCACCAGCCTGTCATCATCATGCCACCTGTACCCCTCTGCCAGCTTCCTACCACTCTGCCTGTCATCTTTATCCCACCTGTACCCCTCTGCCAGCTTCCTACCACCCGCCTGTCATCATCATGCCACCTGTACCCCTCTGCCAGCTTCCTACCACCCCCTGTCATCTTCATCCCACCTTTACCCCTCTGCTAGCCTTCTACCACCCTGCCTGTCATCTTCATCCCACCTGTACCCCTCTGCCAGCTTCCTACCACCCCGCCTGTCATCATTATGCCACCTGTACCCCTCTGCCAGCTTCCTACCACCCCGCCTGTCATCATCATGCCACCTGTACCCCTCTGCCAGCTTCCTACCACTCCACCTGTCATCTTTATCCCACCTGTACCCCTCTGCCAGCTTCCTACCACCCGTCTGTCATCATCATGCCACCTGTACCCCTCTGCCAGCTTCCTACGACCCCTTTCATCTTCATCCCACCTGTACCCCTCTGCCAGCTTCCTACCACCCCGTCTGTCATCTTCATCCCACCTATACCCCTCTGCCAGCTTCCTACCACCCCTCCTGTCATCTTCATCCCACCTTTACCCCTCTGCCAGCTTCCTACCACCCCCCGTCATCTTCATCACACCTTTACCCCTCTGCCAGCTTTCTACCACCCCACCCCTTGGGTAATGAGCAGTAACCCATAGCAACCAATTAGTGAGAACAGTAATAATGTGTAGTCACCTCTAACAACCAATCATTGAGTGGTAATATTGTGCAGTAACTTATAGCAACCAATCAGTGGCTCTAATGTTTGGTGGCGGTTGCAACAATGTGGTGTCACCGTGTTAGCCAGGTGAGAGTTTGCTTGTCATTACCATATTAAGACAATCTCTTGTATCATGTCTGCAGTCTCTGACCATCTCTTGTATTATAGCCGCACAGTCTCTGACCATCTCCTGTATCATGTCTACAGTCTTTGGGGGGGGGGAGCCTACAGAGGAGTCATGAGTGGGAGCGCTGCTAGGACGGGCGTCATTGGAGGAGTCAGGTGTGTGTGGACTGTGGAGAGGAGAATATAGGATGAGACCAAAGCCACCACGCTAGAGTTCAGAGAGAAATATCTGACTGTGCCTTGCACGGTGCACCTGAGAGGAGGTCAGTGACAGCGCCACCAGGCCAGGCTGAGGGGGGGGGGGTCACTGATGTAAGGGGGGAGTGAATACAGTAAGGTAAGGGGGCACTCAGATAAAGGTTCCCCCTTATATCAGTAGCCCCCCCACGCTTACATCAGTGTTCCCCTTTACATCAAATTTCCCCTTGCACTGTGAGGGGTTCTCTGGCAGACTCTGTTGTAACGGGGAACTCTGTGCTGGCTGGGTTATATTAACCTGACCTTCATGTTAAATGGAGAAATATGTTTTTTGACACTTTTGCTATAACGTAAACGCATTGCTAATATACCCTATGTTTAATGATATTTGATTGAAGAGTAATTGGTTAGAGAAGTTTCTAGAAACTGTGAATACATAGTTCACATGATTTAAGGCTCTTATTATATGCAATTTATGCAGTTGCTTTCTATCGCTTTCATTATTTTTCTCATTATGCGAGTAAGTGGGGCCTCATGTCTAAGATTTGCCTAAGGCAGGGGTCTCAAACTCAAATTACCTGAGGGCCACAAGACAAGTTTTCATATCCCATGGGGGGCCGCATGCAAACATTCAAACTACAAAAACAGCAGCACTGGTGTCAGCAGACGCACTATTAACCCCCAGCACTGGTGTCAGCAAACGCATTATTAAACCTGACCACTACACTACACACTGACCACTACACACTGACCTCTACACTGCACACTGAACAATACACACTGACCACTACACTGCACACTGACCACTACACTACACACTGACCACTACACACTGACCTCTACACTGCACACTGAACAATACACACTGACCACTGCACACTGACCTCTACACTGCACACTGACCACTACACTGCACACTGACCACTACACTGCACACTGAACAATACACACTGACCACTGCACACTGACCTCTACACTGCACACTGAACAATACACACTGACCACTGCACACTGACCTCTACACTGCACACTGACCACTACACTGCACACTGACCACTACACTGCACACTGACCACTACACTGCACACTGACCTCTACACTGCACAATACACACTGACCACTACACTGCACACTGACCACTACACTACACACTGACCACTACACACTGACCTCTACACTGCACACTGAACAATACACACTGACCACTGCACACTGACCTCTACACTGCACACTGACCACTACACACTGACCACTACACTGCACACTGACCACTACACTGCACACTGACCACTACACTGCACACTGACCACTACACACTGACCTCTACACTGCACACTGAACAATACACACTGACCACTACACTGCACACTGACCTCTACACTACACACTGACCACTACACACTGACCTCTACACTGCACACTGAACAATACACACTGACCACTGCACACTGACCTCTACACTGCACACTGACCTCTACACTGCACACTGACCACTACACTGCACACTGACCACTACACTGCACACATGACCACTACACTGCACACTGACCACTACACTGCACACTGACCACTGCACACTGACCACTACACTGCATACTGACCACTACACTGCACACTGACCACTACACTGACCACTACCCACTGACCACTACACTGCACACTGACCACTACACTGCACACTGACCACTGCATACTGACCACTGCATACTGACCACTACACTGCACACTGACCACTACCCACTGACCACTACACTGCACACTGACCACTACACTGCACACGGACCACTACACTGCACACTGACCACTGCACTTCACACTGACCACTTCACACTGACCACTACACTTCACATTACACTGCACACTGACCACTACACTGCACACGGACCACTACACTGCACACGGACCACTACCCACTACACTGCACACTGACCACTACACTGCACACGGACCACTACACTGCACACTGACCACTGCACTTCACACTGACCACTTCACACTGACCACTACACTTCACATTACACTGCACACTGACTACTACACTGCACACTGACCACTACACTGCACACTGACCACTACACTGCACATTACACTGCACACTGACCACTACACTGCACACTGACCACTCACCATTAGGGCACAGAGCCCAGCACATCAGGGCACAATCAGGGTACATGGGGCACATCAGGGCACAATCAGGGTACATGGGGCACATTCAGGGTACATGGGGCACATTCAGGGCACATTTAGGGTACATGGGGCACATCAGGGCACATTTAGGGTACATGGGGCACATCAGGGCACAATCAGGGTACATGGGGCACATCAGGGCACAATCAGGGTACATGGGGCACATCAGGGCACAATCAGGGTACATGGGGCACATTCAGGGTACATGGGGCACATCAGGGCACAATCAGGGTACATGGGGCACATCAGGGTACATGGGGTACATCAGGGCACAATCAGGGTACATGGGGCACAGTTCAGCATTTACTTGTTGTCGTTTTCTTCAAATGCAGAGTAGCGCAGGAAGCGTCTGTCATAAGTTTACTTCTCTCTCATGTCACGCTGTTGCTCCCCGGCGGCCCCTCCTCTGTTCGTCCATCCCAGATGATGTCACAAGCAAATGGGGATGGACGAAGAGAGGAGGGGCCGCCGGGGAGCAACAGCGTGACGTGAGAGAGAAGTGAACTCATGACAGACGCTTCCTGCGCTACTCTGCATGCATCTCGATCTACCCGTCAGGCGCCAGCAGTAGGCGATTGACAGGTAAATTGCTGCGGATCTCCGGCCAGTACATGCCTGGCAGTAGAACACTACCAATTTGCGCCTCCCCTTCCGCGGCACCCCCGCGCTGCCTGCGGGCCATTTATAACCGGTCCGCGGGCCGCAACTGGCCCGCGGGCCGGTACTTTGAGACCCCTGGCCTAAGGCCTCACAAAGCCTAGAGCCGCCTCTGCCTCTGAGTCCTTTCTGTGACAGCAGGCCTGGGATTTACTCCACGCGCCTGCTGGCACAATATAAAAAAGATGTGGCCTCACAGGGCTCCGCTCACCTGGCCTTGTACGCTGTGTGCTCCATATTCCTGGCCCCTACAATCTGCGATCCGTAACCTTGAAACCTGCACTCCGTGTTACATATCCCTGACCTCTGTGTAACATATCCCTGACCTCTGTGTTACATATCTCTGACCTCTGTGTTACATATCCCTGACCTCTGTGTTACATATCCCTGACCTCTGCGTTACATATCCCTGACCTCTGTGTTACATATCTCTGACCTCTGTGTTATATATCTCTGACCTCTGTGTTACATATCCCTGACCTCTGTGTTACATATCTCTGACCTCTGTGTTACATATCTCTGACCTCTGTGTTACATATCCCTGACCTTTGTGTTACATATCCCTAAACCTCTGTGTTACATATCCCTGACCTCTGTGTTACATATCTCTGACCTCTGTGTTACATATCTCTGACCTCTGTGTTACATATCCCTGACCTTTGTGTTACATATCCCTAAACCTCTGTGTTACATATCCCTGACCTCTGTGTTACATATCTCTGACCTCTGTGTTACATATCCCTGACCTCTGTGTTACATATCTCTGACCTCTGTGTTACATATCCCTGACCTCTGTGTTACATATCTCTGACCTCTGTGTTGCATACTATTGACCTCTGCACTCTGCATTACAAACTTTTTCCACACCCACAATTTGCTATGGCATGCTGAGCATGACACCTAATTTATCTCCTCTGTGTGACTGGGGGTTGTGGATGCTAGATAGGCTGTGTGGGGCCCCGTGATTTCTAAAAAAAAAAACAATGGCAATTTTAAGTGGGGAGGTAGTCATACCCATGTTCTAGTACAGATTGTCTTCACTCTTGAGCATATGCTTTTTTCCACATTAATCCTCATTATTGGTTGCGGAGTAACAGCAGGGATATAAGAATTGGCTATAGTAAGTTTCAGTCTTAGAAAGACAGCCTGAAGGCAAACAGCTTCTGGTTCGTTCGCTCTCTAGAAAACTCACAATAGTTTGTGAATCCTGATTTATGGGTGTACCCTGTATTGAAGTAGATCTAAACCCTAGTTGGATGACATTTAAATTGCTAAAGCACTGCGTATCAAAAAAAAGTTACCATGATTTTTTTTCATAAAATATTATTTCTATATATTTTTTTGCATCTCAGTGTTGCTGTTCACCTTCAGCTTCTTTCAACCACTTCCTGTCTATATGCATTCGCTCCAGCTTTGGCTGCACATCATTGAGCTGGACTTAGCAGTCTCTTGTTTGAGTGACTGTCCCTCTTTTGTAACCAAATCTCTCTGCCCCACTTTCCTTAGTTCTGGCAATTTTTGGTCTGATGTTTAGAACTCCATTGACAATTGGATATTTAACAGCCACACGTGTTATAGTATATTTTTATCCAAGCTCAAAATTATTGCATTTTTTCTTTGAAAAGACTTTACAAAGGAAAACTAGTGGTGGAAAATCAATTGGGTTTAACCAATCAGTTTTTATAAAATGTTGAGGCTCTGCCTAAATGAGAGTGTAGCAGGTGTATGCATTTAGCCTTCATACTTTGTGGCAAAAGTTGTCCCTCTTTCCCATCTCATAAAGTTGGGAGATATGCTGCTAGTGACAAAGGTGGACTTTGGCCATTATATGTGTTGGCACAGCCATTTGAGGTCCCCACCAGGGATGTATAAGACAAAGTGACAGCACAGAGGAAAGAAGTCCTCTAAACACCAAGGGTGTATACAAAATTTGCATATCTGTACATCCATTTAAACTAGTTCTATGCAAACAGGGCAAAATGAAATGTTCTCCGGCTATATTCTGTGCAGATCGAATGTATGAATGCAGAAAATACTGCATTATGGGCACTAGATGGCATTCACTATCATCATAATGAACCGCTTGCCGACCGCCCTATAGAGAATTTACTGCTACAGAGCGTGATCCTAAGTGGTGGCTGGTGATAATTTTTTTTGGGGGGGGCACCCACAGCCCCCCTCCTCCCGTCCGGCTGGTTGGGTCCGAAGCACTTACCCCATCTGAGATGAGTTGAGAGGTATCTTAATATAGCGCGGTCTTACCCCGAAGGGTCCCGACCCGCATAGCAGAGTTCCTGGGAAAAGAGGACCCAGGATCCTACAGCGGGCAGCGCTTCAACTGGGCAACAGGTGGCGGGCATCACGGGCAGCGGGCATCAAGGGCGGCTTTCCCTTCTCTTCTCTACGGGCATCACAGCATCACAGCAGCTTCTGTCTCATCCCTCCTCAGTGGCCAATCGGAACACTTCTCCTTTGGGCCAATCAGAAAATGGGTCTCAGACCCACTTCCTGATTGTCAGGGAGGATAATCTGTGTGAATCAGTGTTAAAATATTGAATATTCATTCGCTATTGTCACGCAACTGGGTGGGCTCGGTTTGCAGTGCTCTGTGACCCAAACCCACCCTCTTTGAAGTCTATTAGAGCCTCTGGCTCTAATCACGTGCTTCACAAAAACACCCCCTCCCCTATTGGAATTCATGTATCCGAGGGCCTGCATGGGGGCGGGACGCATGGATAGGGAGAGCGGCGCCCATACGCCCTTAACGGACGAGACCGCCCCTGGTTATCCTGCACCTGCGGCTGTTGGGGTATAGAGCCATGTTTCTCATCTCCAGTCCTCAAGGCCATGTTAACAGGTCATGTTTTCAGGATTTCCATTAAGGACTGGAGATGAGAAACACGGCTCTATACCCCAACAAGCCATGTTTTCAGGATTTCCATGATATGAAACGGCATTTTAACTCATCAAATCAGCTGTGCAAAATAACGGAAATTCTGAAAACATGACCTGTTGGGGTATAGAGCCGTGTTTCTCATCTCCAGGCCATGTTAACCACTTAAGCCCCGGACCATTTTGTTGCTAAAGGACCAGGCCACTTTTTGCGATTTTTAACTGACAATTGCGCGGTCGTGCGATATGGCTCCCAAACAAAATTGACGTCCTTTTTTTCCCACAAATAGAGCTTTCTTTTGGTGGTATTTGGTCACCTCTGCGGTTTTTATTTTTTCCGCTATAAACAAAAATAGAGCGACAATTTTGAAAAAAATTCAATATTTTTTACTTTTTGCTATAATAAATTTGCCCTAAAAATATATTAAAAAAAAGTTTTTTTCCTCAGTTTAGGCCGATACGTATTCTTCTACATATTTCTGGTAAAAAAAAATAGCAATAAGCGTTTATTGATTAGTTTGCGCAAAAGTTATAGCGTCTACAAAATAGGGGATAGTTTTATGGCATTTTTATTAAGAATTTTGTTTTTACTAGTAATGGCGGCGATCAGCGATTTTTATTGTGACTGTGATATTATGACGGACACACCGGACACTTTTGACACCATTTTGGGACCAATGTCATTTTTACAGCGATCAGTGCTATAAATATGCACTGATTACTGTGAAAATTACACTGGCAGTGAAGGGGTTAACCTGTAGGGGGCGCTGTAGGGGTTAAGTGTGACCTAATGAGTGATTACTACTGTGTGGGGGTGTGGCTTGGCGTGTGACGTCACTGATCGTCGTTCCCTATGACAGGGAACAGACAATCACTGACAGTGCCACTAGGAAGAACAGGGAAAGGTTTGTTTACACTTACCTCTCCCCGTTCTTCAGCTCTGTGACCCGATCGCGGGACACCGGCGGCGATCGGGTCCGTGGGTCCCGCAGGCACGGTCATGGACCGCGTGACCCACGGCTGGGATCTTAACCACTTAAGCCCCGACCAATACGGGCCATTATGACCAGGCCCCTTTTTGCGATTCGGCACTGCGTCGCTTTAACTGACAATTGCACGGTCGTGCGACTTGGCTCCCAAACAAAATTGCCGTCCTTTTTTCCCACAAATAGAGCTTTCTTTTGGTGGTATTTGATCACCTCTGCGGTTTTTATTTTTTTGCGCAAATTTAGAAAAAAATGACATATTTTTTACTTTTTGCTATAATAAATATCCCCAAAATATATATATATAAAAAAACATTTTTTTTCCTCAGTTTAGGCCGATACGTATTCTTCTACATATTTTTGGTAAAAAAAAATTGCAATCGGCGTTTATTGATTGGTTTGCGCAAAAATTATAGCGTTTACAAAATAGGGTATAGTTTTAAAGCATTTTTATAAATATTTTTTTTTTTACTAGTAATGGCGGCGATCAGCGATTTTTTTCGTGACTGCGACATTGTGGCAGGCACATAGGACACTTTTGACACATTTTTGGGACCATTGTCATTTTCACAGCGATCAGTTCAATAAAAATGCACTGTTACTGTGAAAATAACACTGGCAGTGAAGGGGTTAACCACTAGGGGCGCTGGAGGGGTTAAGTGTGCCTAAGGGAGTGTTTACTACTGTGTGGGGGCGTGGCTACGACTGACACATCACCGATCTCCGCTCTGATTACACAGAGTTGAGATCGCTGACATTGTCAGTAGAGGAGCGGGGAGATGTTGTGTTTACACACACATGTCCCCGCTCCGAGCCTCCGTGAGACGATCGCGGGGATCCCCACGGCGATCGAGTCCGCGGGACCCGCGACCCGACTCACGGGGAAGGCAGGGGGGTCGCAAACGCACCGGCGGCGGCGCGCGCGTGACCCCGACGTCGGCAGTTAAAGGGCCACTTACAGGTACGTGATTGTGCCTGTACGAGCCATTCTGCCGACGTATATCTACATGGAGGGGTCCTTAAGTGGTTAAAGGGGATGTACCTGTACGCCCTTGTGCCCAGACGTGCCTTTGTGCCGATGTACATCGGCGTGTTGCGGTCCTTCAGTTGTTAACAGGTCATGTTTTCAGGATTTCCATTAAGGACTAGAATCAGAAACACGGCTCTATACCCCAACAGGTCATGTTTTCAGGTTTTCAATTATTTTGCACAGCTGGTTTGATGAGTTAAAATGCCGTTTCATCTCAGGGAAATACAGAAAACATGACCTGTTGGGGTATAGAGCCATGTTTCTCATTCTAGTTCTTAATGGAAATCCTGAAAACATGGCCTGTTGGGCTATAGAGTAATGTTTTGCATCTCCAATCCTCTAGGTCATGTTAACAGACCATTTTTCTGGATTTCCATTAAGGACTGGAGATGAGAAAAAAGGCTTTATATGCCAACATGTCCTGTTTTCTGGATTTCCATTATTTTGCACAGGTGTTTTGATCAGTTAACCTACCGTTTTATCTCAGGGAAATCCTGAAAACATGACCTGTTGGGTTATGGAGCTGTGTTTCTCATCTCCAGTCCTCAATGGAAATCCTGAAAACATGGCCTGTTAACATGACCTTGAAGACTGTAGATCTACTTGAAGATAGTCTACTTAATGCTGGCACTTTACTGAAGATAATGATTAAGCAGATAAACAGTGTACATTAAACATTTGCAATTAAACAGACACACAATACTGTACATAGACAACTAACAGACCCGCTGCAGCTCTCCTCCCTCGTGGGCAAAATGACGCCCAGAAGTGTCTACACTGAAAAAGTCAGGCCTGACTATGCTATGTGAAAGTTCTGTAGAGAAGATTCTTCGCTAGCAAACAGTGGTGCACTTCTGGAACAATTTGTAATCCACAAAGACAAGGGTTGATGAGCTGGGTAAACAGAGGGTAAGTCACTAGTATTACTCAATGCACTGTCCCTCCGGCGTGCAACTGCCAACGGTAAACAATAGGCCCCAACGATAGTCACTGGGCTTAGAGATCCTGTATTTAGTCTCTGAGCAAGTGCTCTCTCACCCAACCGGACCAGTCTGTGTCCGTATCTTCCGTAGCTGTGTCTCGGTACACAGGTTCCACGACACCCGGGTCTTCGGTCCTCCTGGTAGTAGCAGAGCGGTAGCAGGATGAGATGTCCCTCAGGCTCCTCAGTGGATACGGAAGGCTCTTTGGAAATACAGGCCCTGTACAAACAGAAGACTCAGCACAGAGTTCCACTTGCTGGGCGGGCGGTGTCCCAAGAGACTGATCTCCTCTCCGCCCCCAGTTAAATAGCCCACCCCAGCAGTCTTTGTGCGGGGCAATGCACCCTGGGAATCCCGTTGCACCCTGGGCATGGTAGTCTCTGGGTTGTTAAAGCAATACCCCGCTACACAAGTCTTTCTGGGATTGGTCGGGGAGGGAAGAGAGGTCTTGGGAATGGAAAGGGTTCCTCCCACTCCCCTTCATGTCTCCGCCCCCTCCCATTACTTCCGGTTGTGTTGTTGTAGAAGATGGCGGTGTGTCCCCGCCCCTCTCCTCTGATCACCAACTTCCTGTGTGACCCTCCCCTGAGAGTCGGGTACCACCCACCTAAACATTGTTGGTGACCAAGTCCACCCCTTTATGGAAGCCGTATTCCCTGACGGCAGCGGCTTCTTTCAGCAGGATAATGTGCCCTGCCACACTGCAAGAATGGTTTGAGGAACACAACAACCAGTTTGTGGGGTTGACTTGGCCTCCAAATTCTCCAGATCTCAATCCAAATGAGCTTCTGTAGGATGTGCCTGGAAAAACAAGTGCGATCCATGAAGGACGCAGCTTACAACTTCCAGGATCTGCTAGAGACGGCTTGGTGGCAGATATGACAGCATACCTTCAGAGGACTCATGGAGTCCATGATGAGACGGGTCAGGGCTGAGCGGACCTTCTCCGTATTCATTGGGGGCTCATAATGTTATGACTGATTGGAAAAGAAAGTGTGGTCTCCGCACTGTGGGGGGTATGCTCTTGTCAGGATAGTAAACTGTAGAGATTACTGTACAGTACATCCGGAAAGTATTCACAGAGCTTCACTTTTTCCACATTTTCTTATTACAGCCTTATTCCAAAATGGATTCAATTCTTTATTTTCCTCAGAATTCTACAAACAATCCCCCATAATGACAACGTGAGAGAAGATTGTATGAAATCTTTGTAAATAGAAAATCCCATGTACATAAATATTCACAGTCTTTCCTCAATACTTTGGTGAAGCTCCTTTGGCACCAATTACAGCCTCAAGTCTTTTGGAGTAAGTACATGGCCTGGAGCTGAGTGATACTAGGAGGAGGAGCCAGCATGACCGAGTCCTGCAGAAGAGGCGGAGTATTAGTGGGTGATTTTCATAGGCTGCAGTCTGCTTAGCTGATTGAAGAGTTCAAGGCAGAGGGCGTGTCCTGTAGTGGGTAGAGAGGAGGCGGGTGTTGGAAAAGTTGCTTATAAACGGACTATATACTGCATATGCATTATGCCTGTCTAAGCAGCAGGTGGCGCTGTAGTATTATAGTGTATAGGTATGTTATCTATGATATAACAGGATGTTTGTCTATCCTCTTTCTATGTACTTGGATGCTCCTTGTTCCTGTCTTCATGTTTCTTCATTACAGACATGCATTGATAAGCTGTATTACTGCATACAACAAACTTCCAGCATGATTTCAATACTCTGCTAACAGGGGGATGGTGTCACAGCTCAGTCAGAGTTCATCACAGCATCACACACTTTTCTCCCACCCTCCCTCTCTTCTTTGTTCTTTGTTTTGGTTTGGGGGAGCCTCCTACTTTCACAAGGTGCTCTGGGGTATTTGTAGTGGGTTTTGGGGTTTTATGTTAGCTTGCCATTCCATTTCTTGGTACTTTTTATTTTCTTGTCATAGCAGCAGGCAGGGGGTCTATTGGGTATTTGAAGGCAGTGCTGGTTAAATATCTGTGGGAAATAGTGCGTTGGGCCCATCTGAGGTCTATACCCCAACAGGTCATGTTTTCAGGATTTCCTTGAGATGAAATGGCAGTTTAACTGATTAAATCACTTGTGCAAAATAATGGAAATCCTGAAAACATGACCTGTTGGGGTATAGAGACGTGTTTTTCATTCTATTTCGTAATGGAGATCCTGAAAACATGACCTGTTGGGATATAGAGACGTGTTTTTCATTCTATTCCTTAATGCACAGCCTGAAAACATGACCTGTTAGGGTATAGAGCCATGTTTCTCATCTCCAGTCCTTAACCACTTCCCTACTGTGCACGAAAACCCCCTTCCTGCCCAAGCCATTTTTCAGCTTTCAGCGCTGTCACACTTTGAATGACAATTGCGCGGTCGTGCGACGTGGCTCCCAAACGAAATTTGCGTCCTTTTTTTCCCACAAATAGAGCTTTCTTTTGGTGGTATTTGATCACCTCTGCGGTTTTTATTTTTTGCGCTATAAACAAAAGAAGAGCGTCAAGTTTGGGAAAAAAACACTATTTTTTACTTTTTGCTATAATAAATACCCATTTTTTTTTTTAATAACATTTTCCTCAGTTTAGGCCGATACGTATTCTTCTACATATTTTTGTTAAAAAAAAAAAAAATCGCAATAAGCGCGTATTGATTGGTTTGCGCAAAAGTTATAGCGTCTACAAAATAGGGGATAGATTTATAGCATTTTTATTTTTTATTTTTTTTTATTAGTAATGGCGGCGATCTGCGATTTTTATTGTGACTGCAATATTGCGGCGGACACATCGGACACTTTTGACACATTTTTGGGACCATTCACATTTATACAGCGATCCCTGCTATAAAAATGCATTGATTACTGTATAAATGTGATTGGCAGGGAAGGGGTTAACCACTAGGGGGCAGGAAGGGGTTAAATATGTTCCCTCAATGTGTTCTTACTGTGGGGGGAGGGGACTGACTGGGGGAGGTGACCGATGGTTGTCCCTATGTACAAGGGACACACCATCGGTCCCCTCTCCCTCACAGGACGTGGATCTCTGTGTTTACACACAGAGATCCACTTTCCTGCTCGTTTCCCGGGAAATCGCGGGTGCCTGGAGGCAATCGCGGCCGCCGGGCACGCGCATCAGGGCCTTGTGAACGCGGTGGGCGCGCGCCTCCTAGCTTGTTTTAAAGGGAGGACGTCATATGACGTCCTCCCAGAACGAGAGTGTCCTCCGCCCGCCGTCAATTGACAGTGGGCGGGGGACAAGTGGTTAATGGAAATCCTGAAAACATGATCTGTTGGGGTATAGAGCCGTGTTTTTCATTCTATTCCTTAATGGAGAGCCTGAAAACATGACCTGTTAGGGTATAGAGCCATGTTTCTCATCTCCAGTCCTTAATGGAAATCCTGAAAACATGACCTGTTGGGATATAGAGCCGTGTTTTTCATTATATTCCTTAATGGAGAGCCTGAAAACATGACCTGTTAGGGTATAGAGCCATGTTTCTCATCTCCAGTCCTTAATGGAAATCCTGAAAACATGACCTGTTGGGATATAGAGCCGTGTTTTTCATTATATTCCTTAATGGAGAGCCTGAAAACATGACCTGTTAGGGTATAGAGCCATGTTTCTCATCTCCAGTCCTTAATAGAAATCCTGAAAACATGACCTGTTGGGGTATAGAGACGTGTTTTTCATTCTATTCCTTAATGGAGATCCTGAAAACTTGACCTGTTGGGATATAGAGCCGTGTTTTTCATTCTATTCCTTAATGGAGAGCCTGAAAGCATGACCTGTTAGGGTATAGAGCCATGTTTCTCATCTCCAGTCCTTAATGGAAATCCCGAAAACATGACCTGTTGGGGTATAGAGCCATGTTTCTCATCTCCAGTCCTTAATAGAAATCCTGAAAACATGACCTGTTGGGGTATAGAGACGTGTTTTTCATTCTATTCCTTAATGGAGATCCTGAAAACTTGACCTGTTGGGATATAGAGCCGTGTTTTTCATTCTATTCCTTAATGGAGAGCCTGAAAACATGACCTGTTAGGGTATAGAGCCATGTTTCTCATCTCCAGTCCTTAATGGAAATCCCGAAAACATGACCTGTTGGGGTATAGAGCCATG
This sequence comes from Rana muscosa, assembly GCA_029206835.1. Classification (NCBI taxonomy): domain Eukaryota; kingdom Metazoa; phylum Chordata; class Amphibia; order Anura; family Ranidae; genus Rana; species Rana muscosa. The sequence goes on from CM055118.1 coordinate 876,443,873, forward strand.
TTTCTCATCTCCTGTCCTTAATGGAAATCCTGAAAACATGAACTGTTGGGGTATAGAGCCGTGTTTTTCATTCTATTCCTTAATGGAGAGCCTGAAAACATGACCTGTTGGGGTATAGAGCCATGTTTCTCATCTCCAGTCATTAATGGAAATCCAGTGACATCATCTCCCTTCGCCTAGATTCCAGCTTGCTTCCCAAGCTTCGTTTTGACGTCCATTCACCGCAGCCGGCCCAGCACCACCAAGCGCATTCCGAGACCAATGCAGAGGAAGCACATCCACAGGCTCCCAAGGGACTGTCATCACTGAAGACCCCCGGTGTATGGGATCATACCATGCCTGCTTATAACTGCTAAAATGTGACTTGTTATCACTCTGACTTGTGATTCATTAAAACTGTTATACAGTCTGCACCCAGAGGCGCCTCCTTTTCTTGTATTTTTCATTTAATCAGTTAAACGGCTGTTTCATCTCAGGGAAATCCTGAAAACATGACCTGTTAGTGTATAGAGCCGTGTTTTTCATTCTATTCCTTAATGGAAATCCAGAAAACATGACCTTTTGGGGTATAGATCTGTGTTTATCATCTCCAGTCCTTAATGGAAATCCTGAAAACATGGCCTAGAGGACTGGAGAAAAAACATGACCTGTTGGGGTATAGAGCCATGTTTTCAGGATTTCCCTGAGATGAAACGGCAGTTTAACTGATTAAATCACCTGTGCAAAATAATAGAAATCCTGAAAACAGGACCTGTTAGGGTATAGGGCCATGTTTCTCATTCTAGTCCTTAATGAAAATCCTGAAAGCATGGCCTAGAGGACTGGAGATGAGAAACACGGTTCTATACCTTAACAGGTCATGTTTTCAGGATTTGCATTATTTTGCAAAGCTGATTTGATGAGTTAAAAAGCCGCTTCATCTCAGGGAAATCCTGAAAACATGACCTTTTGGGCTATAGAGCCATGTTTCTCATTCTATTCCTTAATGGAGATCCAGAAAACATGACTGTTAGATATTGAATTTAGTACTATTTTAGTGATAAAAGTTTATTGACTATCTTTAATTTTAAAGGTTGCTGAGGACAGAGAAAAGTCATCTGCTGTGTATGTAATAGCTATTCTAAGGAACTATGTCAGGACAATGGGTGGAGTTATGTTACTTAATATACACAAGTGGGTGTTACTTCTGTAGGACAGCAGCATCACCTCCTTTGGAGCAATGCTAAATGTAAATAATGCTGACATAACATTATTAAACAGTATAAGAGCCCAAGGGTTTTGAACATGAGTTAGGAATGTCAGGGGAAGGGACCAAGGGACCCCATACACTATGGAGGTCGTACCATCTGACACCTCATTTCTCCTTCTGAAGCAACCACCTTACCATGTGTTACCAGCTGTCATTGTGTAAGCATTGTCTTTTGCTTGTCTTTCTGAAGAATAAACAACCGGTGTTGCAGATAACCTGGCTCTATTGAATTAAGGAACAAAATGCCTAGGAAGGAGACACTAGTTGTTTTTACAAGTGTCCCCCAACACTTTTACAGTGGCGAGCCTCCAGCTGTTTTTTTTCCTCACTACTTGACAACAGGAGGGACTCAGATGAAGAGATGAGACGAAAACATTATCAAGTCTTGGGAAAATAACAACCAAAGAACTTAGAAAGAAAAAGTCGTTTGTGTTCCATCAGACGTGGACAGAAGGTCCAAGGAAATTGAGCCAGCTAACGAGAAGAATTACAGCGTGAAAGAAAGCCAATTATTGATCTTGACTCCAAAGCACATGGGTGAGTTTTTTCTGTGTGTTTTCTCACCTACAGATCGCTTGTAAACTTGCAAGCAGAAGAAAAAAAACAAAGACTCAGCTTACGAGGTTCATTGACGAGGCCTTTTGGACAGAATGTTTCAAGATATTGTAGGAAATCCAGCGAGGACTTTCAGGTTGTGATCAAAAGCGTAAACGTTTACGTACGTGAAGAAGATTTCTGCCAAAGAAGTTCTTACAAAAGGTGAGAAAATGTCTCACAGAAGAAGTGTTGAAATGGGAACTAAGACTTCACGTTATTTATAAAGGCCACCATTGTAGATACAACAGGCAGATGTACTCTTTGGGTGAGCTAATATGAAAAGTCGGATTTTGATGTTTTGGACGGTCCAAGAACAGGCAAACACTACACTTACATATCTCATTCCTTCAACATACACAGGAGGGAGAAAGACATTTTTCCAATACACACGCATCTTTACATTTTGTTTACTTAGGCCTATTTACAGCCTACAGAAACATTACATTTACACGAGTCAAGGAACAAGGCAAAAGCTACAAGAAAACTATTCTTCAAAGAAAAAGATGAGGACAAAATTCTTCCAAGAAAAAGCAACGAACAAAGAAACAAATGAAAAGAAACTAACAACAAAGCTAAAGGACATTATTCATCTCTTGTTTTTTTTAAGTGTACACAGGACAATCATTCTAAACAAGGGGTAAATATGTTTGTTTATTTAAGTGGATAACATGGGATGGTTAACATCTCAAAGCTCAGAAGTACGTCCCTGTACTATCGGGAATTAATACATTCCATATATATGGAATACAGGCATGTAGCAGTAGTAGGGTAATACAGTAATTAATGCCAGAGTGTAAAGAAGTTCTTTAATAAGGAAACTAAGTTTAACGCTGCATGAAAATGTTTATGAATATTTAAGCCCTAAACAACAGAAAATGTGTTATTACAAAATGTGGTCATTCAAAGCACAAGCAAGGGGCAGAACAAAGTTTTAAGAAAAAACTATTGATTAAGATAATGGAAAACAACACGGTATTTAGTGTTTAACAAAAATCCTACAGATTTGGTTGCAGGAAATAATAAGTTAAGGATTGAGCAATTTTTACAAAAGATTCCAAACTAGGATTTGGTTATTAAATTAAAAGTAGTAGATTGTTTTAATTTACTTAAGGCTACCCAGGAAAAATATTAAAATATGAAAGTTTTGTTCAATCTAAAAACTATCAAAAATTGTAAAAAAAAAAACAATTGGTAAAAGTTTTTGTAATTGAGTATTTCTGGTAAAAGTAAAGACTTTGGTTGAGGGAGGAATTTTTCTCGGGGAAATGGCGAATCGCAGTTCATGGGCAGGAACCAATCTGTGAGTTTCACGAGATTGTCCTCTAAACAATTTTTTGTCATTACTATAATCAGGAACGTCATATAACGTAGTGTACATGATTTTTGGCAGATGTACAAACCAAATATGTTTTAAAAATGGTAAAAAAGGTTAAAAATGATAAAAGCGATAAATGAGATTGTTACCGAATTGTACAATGAAGGGATGCAAAGCATAGTAGCTAAGACTGACAGTAACAGATCTTTCTCTGAAGAGTGTGACATGTAAAGGAATGTACTGTCAACAAAGAAATGCAGATTGAGTTACACAGCTGACAATTTTCACTTCTGTGAATCTGAGAACAACATTTTTGTGTTAAAACTTCCAGAAACCTGGAAGAGGGTTCATGGATGAGAAAAAATATATTTAAAAAGGTATTATTACTTACTAAAGTAATTGTTTTGAAAAAACATGTGGGTTTTGCACCATTTGTCAAACATTAGGTGTCAAAACACAGCTTGATAAAGAAAGTTAGTTAAAGTGAGATAAAAATACATCGAGACTAAAATGATGCAGTGTGGCAAAGCCACAGTTGTATAAGTTAATCATGCAAAAGTTAGTTTGTCAACTTTTAGTGGACATTAATTGCGAAAGAGTTTCTTTGTGCTTTTATAAATGGATCCACAATGGAATAATAAAAACTTTCTGTATATATGTCTGCACTGAAAGATGAACTTAAGACTGCCATTGTGTTTGTTTTGCAGTCAGAGCGACGGAGCACGTGTGGTTCATTCAATCATACTGTATGATTGGTTCTGAAAAATAGTACTTCAACATTGTAACAGCACCCCAATATCAAGGAGTAAAACGCTATTTACGATGTTCCCTCTCCTAGACACACATCCACTCGCTATCAATATCCACAGCCAAACGACCCTTTCCCATAGGAACCGATCCCCCTAGAAGGACGAGACGCACTCTGTCTTCTTCTGTAATAGGAATCACTTTATTATTGAGAAACATTGTAACTTTATACACAATTCAATCCACATGATTTAACATGAACAAGGGCCCAGCTCCACCCACACATTCCAAGACTCAACACCTCATCCTGACGTCTGCTAGGCTTTAAAAGATCCCACACAATACACATCTTCTCACAAAGGGTTGGCAGCCAGTCTGTCTGGCACTTTACAATACACACAAGGACAGACTTAATGAACAATAGAATGCAAAACACCTTAATTTCTCACAGCAATGATTACATAACCCCCACACACAGTAAACATCCAATCTATATACAATGTATATACAGCCTTGAATATGGCTATCACAGACCATATCGGGGGTTTCTTTTATTCACCCTGTGTCCAAAGTGACCCCACTGTCACACATCTCCCCTTTCGGCAGGGGACTAACAGAGGAGGGGACCCCAGACGGGTCTACTCCGAAGTTAGTCCATGGGTCCATTCTTCCAATGCTGGTATCCACCCAGTACCACAAATGAATTGCTCCAAGCAGAGCATTACTTACCCAGCCAACCTCTGCCTCTCTCAGAGAACATACCCGCCGCTGGGGAGAAGACAGGGTGACTGGGCTCAGTCCGTCATGCTGTTGGGGATCTGGGTCGACTGCCCGGCATCCCTGGGGTATACAAGTGGAGACTGAAGTCCCATCCACTTGTGGTAGGTGGAAGTCCCCCAGTGCTTGCAAAGCAAGGCTGACATCCTCCTGTCTCAGTGTCACACCATTTTATGGGGTTGTGTCAGTGAGGACTGAAGTCCCATCTACTACCACAGGAACTCCCTCTTCTGTTAGTTGAGAGCCGAGGCCCGTGGCACTCGGCTCTGTTGCCAGCTCTTCTGCTGGGTTGCTGTGAGTGGAGACCGCAGTCCCATCCACCGATATCCGCTCAAGTGGCAGTTGTGTGCAGAGGTCAGTAGCATTCTGCCCTGCTGCCAGTGATTCAGCTGGGGGTAAAAGCTTTACCACCTCAGCTTGTTGCTGGAGAGAGGGGCCAACTGCCCCGGCTCCCTGAAACTCCCCAGTTGTTTCCGGTGCTGGGCAGAGGTTGTTATCACTCTGCCCTGTTGCCAGCACTTCTGCTGGGGACTCCACACCATCTGCTCTGGCTAGCTGTTGGGGAGGGAAAATGGCTGCTTCTCCTCCCTGCATCTCTGAAATCCACTCGGAAAGAGGAACCATCACCTTCTCAACTCGGGCCTCCAAAACTGCCACGGGTGTAGAGCAGGGGTCTGCAGTACTTTGTCCTGCTGTCAGTACTTGAGCGGGTGATGCATAATCCATAACATCCTCTGAACAGTCCCTTAAGTCCATATCTTCTGTAATCTGTGGCTGGGGAGATGAGCCAACTGCCCTAGCTCCCTGGAACTCCATATCATCCACTTCGGCTTTAAGGGTGGCAATCTTCAGCTTTTCCACTGCCGATTCTTCAGCCAGGCTAGCTCCCTGGGACTCCGTATCATCCACTTCGGCTTTAGGGAGGGCAATCTTCAGCTTTTCCACTGCCGATTCTTCAGCCAGGCTAGCTCCCTGGAACTCCATATCATCCACTTCGGCTTTAGGGGTGGCAATCTTCAGATTTTTCACTGCTGATTCTTCAGCCAGGATTTCATAGTTGTCAACTGGTATTTCCTGATAGTCCCAGGCAAAGGGAGCCCCACCCTGCTGCTGAGCAGATTCTAGCAGCTGTCTGTAGCTGATCTCCGATTGTCGTATTTCCGCCATTCTCCACTCATGTTGCCGCTCTAGTTCTCTCTTTTGTCGCGCATCCTGCAGCTGGATGCCTCTAATGGCTTCCTGAATGGCGGTCTCTGATGGGTTAGCACCATATAATGCCAACCGTTGTCGCACTCGTTGCTGAAACAAATCTTCAACTGACCGGGGTCCTGCATCACCATCTCTCTGGTCCATCTCGGCTCTCAAGTAAGTCTTTCAGCGTGACTTTCCTGCAGGCTGCATAGCTGGTCATTCACTGTGGTGGCTTGGAGTGTCCCAGGAACTGGAGGGAAAATCCCGCTGCTGCCAACCAATGTAACGGCACCCCAATATAAAGGAGTAAAACGCCGTTTACGATGTTCCCTCTCCTAGACACACATCCACTCGCTACCAATATCCACAGCCAAACAACCCTTTCCCATAGGACCCGATCCCCTTAGAAGGACGAGACGCACTCTGTCTTCTTCTGTAATAGGAATCAATTTATTATTGAGAAACATTGTAACTTTATACACAATTCAATACACATGGTTTAACATGAACAAGGGCCCAGCTCCACCCACACATCCCAAGACTCAACACCTCATCCTGACGTCTGCTAGGCTTCAAAAGATCCCACACAATACACATCTTCTCACAAAGGGTTGGCAGCCAGTCTGTCTGGCACTTTACAATACACACAAGGACAGACTTAATGAACAATAGAATGCAAAACACCTTAATTTCTCACAGCAATGATTACATAACCCCCACACACAGTATACATTCAATCTATATACAATGTATATACAGCCTTGAATATGGCTATCACAGACCATATCGGGGGTTTCTTTTATTCACCCTGTGTCCAAAGTGACCCCACTGTCACAAACATGATTACTTTTCTTTCAGAAATAGAATATTTAGGAAAGCCCAACCTAAAATAATGTTTTTATAAGTAAAATTGTAGTAAAAGAAAAAATACAATAATCTGGTAAGATTATTACTTTTACAAAATTTAATTTAGTCACAGGATAAAGAGGGGGACGATGAAATTTTGTCTTAGTTAGAATCAGTACAGACTGATAATGGAGATAAAATTCATTGTAAAAATAATTGATTCCAACAATAATGTATGAAGTTATTTTTAAATGAAAAGATTTCTTTTTGCATATCCAGGTACTTGACTGACTGACAAATCGATTAATAGATTTTTGTTTAAGCTAATGAAAGAAATTCTGAACTACTCAATTTAGAGCACTTTGTCATCAAACTTCTGAATATTGTTTTATTTGTTTATAGAATAATTTAAAAGGAAAGAGTAACCTGATACTACAAAGTATTGAGAGATTTGGCAATCTATGTAGATTGATTATATTAGTTTTTCACCTGCTAAAGAAGGATACAAGGATGTTTTTTTCTTTAGTTAATATTATTTTTTGATGAATTAATTGAGGTAATTCTAGGAAAAATTATATTTTTAACAAAAGCTAAGTTGTTGTGAACTTATGTCATATTTCATTGGGGTTGGATTTCAAACCATGGCATCAGATAATGATTTTTTATTTTATAGGACGGGTAAACAGGACAAGTATGCATTTTTAGTTTTTGACCACTTCCTTACTGGGCACATAAACCCCCTTCCTGCCCAGGCGAAATTTCAGCTTTCGGCACTGTCACGCTTTGGTAGACAATTGCACGGTCGTGCGACGTGGCTCCCAAAAAAAGTTGACGTCCTTTTTTTCCCACAAATAGAGCTTTCTTTTGGTGGTGTTTGATCACCTCTGCGTTTTTTATTTTTTGCGCTACAAACAAAGAAATAGCGACAATTTTGAAAAAAACACAATATTTTTTGATTTTTGCTATAATAAATATCCCAATTTTTAAAAAAAATATATATTTTTTTCCTCAATTTAGGCCGATACGTATTCTTTTACATATTTTTCGTAAAAAAAAAACGCAATCGGCGTTTATTGACTGGTTTGCGCAAAAGTTATAGCGTTTACAAAATAGGGGATAGATTTATGGCCTTTTTAAAAAAATTAAATTTTTTATTAGTAATGGCGGCGATCAGTGATTTTTTTCGTGACTGCGACATTATGGTGGACACATCGGACACTTTTGACACATTTTTGGGACCATTCACATTTATACAGCGAACAGTACTATAAATATGCACTGATTACTGTATAAATGTGACTGGCAGGGAAGGGGTTAACACTAGGGGGCGAGGAAGGGGTTAAATGTATTCCCTATTGGTGATTCTTACTGTGGGGGGAGGGGACCGACTGGGGGAGGAGACCGATCTGTGTCCCTATGTACATGGGACACAGCATCGGTCTCCTCTCCCTGACAGGACATGGATCTGTGTGTTTACACATACAGATCCATGTCCTTGTCTGTGTAACTGCCGATCGCGGGTGCCTGGCGGACATCGCGGCCGCCAGGCACGTGCATCGGCATCACAGTGACGCGCCAGGCACCCCCAGTGGCCAAAGAAGCGGAGGCCGTAAAAAGACGGCCTCCCGGATTTGTAGAGCCACCTTGCGGCCGGCGCGAGGTGGTTAAATAATGTCTTTATGTTTCTTATCATCTTTAGTGCCCGGGTATTGTAGAACGTATGAATAGTATTACAATATCTAAATAGGGTAAGATGATTCAAGAAAAAGATTAGGTGACTTATTTACCTGTTATATTTTTAGTTTAAAAACTTTAGTATTTTCTAAACATAGGGAGTTAATGACAGGATGAAGAATGTCTGTTCTTCTATGTCTTTTGAAATTAGCATACTAAGTTATTTACAATCTGTTGTATAGGAAAAAGTACAGGTATAGGAATTTCAGAAGTTTGTTCACAAAACATGGCTAGGCCTTTCCTAAATTTAAATAGAAATGATGTTTTGAATAAGATTTCTAATTCTTATGAGAATGTTTCGTAATTTATTCCAGTAGCTAAAGTTATGGTTAAGAATTATAGATCTGAAGGTACCAGGGATGCCAATAGAGATGCCAACTGAGATATCAATTGGAATTTCAATTGGGAAGATTCATTTATTATTTTTAAGGTAATAGGGATTATAATTATTTTTGTTTTAAAATAATTGGTAAAAATAAAAATAATTGGGAAAAATAAGAATAAAATGGGTAAACACAGAAAGGATTATGAGTCTAAAATAGTTTATATTGATTAATGAAATTATTCTATTCTATGGATTTTTATTTATTTTTTGGATTTTTACATGACATTGACACAAGCACAGCTAAATTTGTTACTACTTCTTGTTTTTTCAAAATTATTTTTTGATTATGTTATCAAGGACTATCATATTTGGATGAACTTCAATGATTCATTCATATGGACTTGCATCAAAAGCGACATATTGATCGGTCGATCATTATGTGAGGGGGAGTTGGGATGTAATTTTAATATAGGAATGTTTTGAAATACAGAAAAAAATAGTTGACTCAATGTTGACATTGAAATTTGATACTTTCTCCTACACAATCTTTGTTAGTTTAGTAGATCATTGAAAGATTGATATCACAGTAATAACTAATAGTAATGATACTAGCTTAGTTTACATATGGTTGATATTTTTTGGTTTCTAAATTTTTAATAGGAACACATATTAATTCACATAGAATTATTTATTTTTTATTCATTTTTATAGAACACATAACTTGGGAAAGTTGGATGGATAGTTTGTTATTACAAGAATGTACACTAAAGTGTACATTTGAAGTATTAATATTGTTAGAGTACATACAAGCTTGTGTGGAAGAAAAGGATTTTAATGTGTCTAAACAGAGTTACTGTTGAATTGCCAGCCATCTGTGTCCTGTGGCATCCAGCTTTGCTGTGGTGAAGAGATAAGTAAGGGGGTTGTTATCAGTCTTCACAGTGAATTCGGCCCCATACAAGTAGTCTTTGAGCTTGTCGACTACAGCCCATTTGAGGGCCAGGAACTCCAACTTGTGGGTGGGGTAGTTCTTTTCCGAGGGGGTTAGACTCCTGCTCACATATGCAATGGGTCGCAGTTGCCCTTAATGCTCCTGATAGAGCACTCCTCCCAAGCCATCATGACTGGCATCCACATGGAGTTCATAGGGTTTCTTTGGGTCTGCGTGAGCCAGGATAGGGGCAGTGGTTAGGCTTTTCTTCAACATCTGGAAGGCCTCTTCACACTTCTTGTTCCACTGGTCCTTGACTGACTCCCCCGGTTTCCTGGGGCCCGAGTCATCCTCTTCTCCTTCCGTCTTGAGCAGCTCATTTACTTATTTTGCAATCCGGGCAAATCCTTCCACGAACCTCCTGTAGTAGGAACAGAATCCCAAAAAGGATCTGAGTTCTGTCACAGTGGTGGGCCTAAGCCATGAGATGACTGCCTCCAACTTTTCAGGGTCTGTAGCTACCCCTTCGTCGGACACTATGTGTCCCAGATAGTTGACGGATGACTGATAGAACTGGCATTTTTCGGGTGAAAGCTTGAGTCCCTCCTCACTGAGTCTTCTCAGTACCTTCTCCAGTCTCTCCTCATGCTCTTCCAGGGTTCTCCCAAAGACAATGATGTCATCTAAGTAAACAAGGACTTCGATGAGGTTCATGTCTCCCACAGTCTTTTCCATAAGGTTTTGTAAGGTGGCTGGAGCTCCAGACAGACCTTGGGGCATCCTATCAAACTCAAAGAACCCCACAGGAGTTATGAAAGCTGTCTTCTCCTTATCTTCTGGATGCATGGGGATCTGATAGTACCCACTCTTGAGATCAATTACACTGAACCACCTTGCTCCGGACAAGCTCTGTAAGGCATCCTCTATCCTCCGGGTGGTATACTGGTGAGGTATGGTTCTCCGGTTGAGGGTCCTGTAGTCTATACATAGCCTCAATGACCCATTCTTCTTCCTGACCACCACTATCGGAGAGGCATAGGGGCTTCTGGACTCCCGGATAACACCGGTTCGCTTGAGCTTGGCGAGCTGTTCCCTCAAATCTTCGAGGTCCACCAATGGGACTCGCCGGACCCTCTCCCTGATGTGCTTGTCTTCCTGGAGGCGGATTCGGTGGGTGGCACTCTTCGCACATCCCACATCGAACTCATCTTGGGAAAAGATCCTTCTCCACTTGGTCAACTGGGCCTTGGCTCTCTCTTTCCAAGCCCTTGGCAGGTTCAGGTTCTCCATGCAGAGCTTCTCCCAAATAGTCCTTTCTCTATCTGTTTTCTCCACATCTGACAAGACAACCGGGGTAGCAGGGCTTACCTGGCCCAGTAACATCCTGGCTGGGATTTCCATCGGACCATCCGTAGTATTCCTGACACTCACAGGTACTTTACAGTGTGCCTTCTTCAAGGTCCTCAACAGGACCACTTCTGGGACTACTTCTAAGCCTGAGTGTTCCTCCATTGGGTCAGGTTCCAACATGACAAAGGGCCCAGGCTGCTCCCAAGTGAGCTTCACAGTGGCTCTGAGACAGGTTACTTCGCCGGGTTGCAGCACTATTCCTCTTCTTCCCAGCCTCCAGACCTTTCCTACCCCCTCTTCCGGGGCCTTCTGCTCTAAGACCAGTCGCTAGTAGGCTGTCTTCAGCATCGGGTGGATCTTGGTGACCGTGGGGTCCTTCTTTCGTACTAGAGGGGCCAAAAGTCTCCGAACCAGGTCCGTGTTGGTCCCTATTATTATGGAGCTCTTGCTAGCTCCAGGCGGTCGGGGGCATACCACAGCCAGGGTGTCGAACACTTCAGCCTTCCCGGCTACAGATGGATCAAAGGTCAGTTTTATGGACAGATAGCCATCATAAGGGAAGCTCCTGGTCCCAATCCCCCATATCTTCAACTCTTCAATCTTCTGGATGGGTAAGTGGCTTAGATGCTTGTCATAAAAGTCTCTGTATAACAAGGTCACTTGTGCCCCAGTATCCAATATGGCTCTTGTGTAGACTCCCTCCACCTGGACAGGTACTATGGGTGAGGGGCTTACCAGCTTCTCTGGATACTGCTTCGAGGGGGTTTCTTTCTTTTTATCCTTGCATTTCCCTTTTGGACTCTCTTTCTTCCATTTCTCTTTGGACTTTAGTCTCTCTTGGGCTTGGTATGCATTGATCTCCCTCCTCTTAATGGGTGTAGCTACCCGCTGAGGGACACTATTCTCTTTCTTTGATGTAGATTTCAGCTGAGGAACACTGTGTTTCTTCTGAGGGGTGTTTTCCCCTCTCTTTCTACACTTCTTATTCAGTTTGGAGTTCACTGGAGATGATGGGCACCCGGTTGACTCCTTCACCGGGGCCCTCTGAAGTTTTCCGCCAGCTTGCGGTTATTCATTCTTTTCTTTGGACTGGAACACAATTTGGCGACATGACCAGTCCCTCCACAGTTGAAACAAATCGCATCCCCCCAATCTTGCAAGGACGCGGGCGCTGACGTGTCTGGAAACAGCTCCTTCCTTGGACTTTCCCTCTCTGGTACCCCTTGATCCTTGGCCATCAGGGAGGTCAGCATCCCCAACACTTGGGACATCTGTGACTTCAAGGTATCCACCTCTGAGTCTTTCTCTAGGGTCATGGCCGTCCTGACCATCACCGCCGGAGGATGGGTTGGCTCAACTGTTTGGTTCCTTCTTTTGTCTTCCAACATAGCCTCTTCCTCTCTGACCATTCGGATTAAGTCGGGGTACTCCAGGCTCTTCCCGTCCTGCCAAGTGCGTAACGCCAATGCGATGGGGTCCAGGGGCTGAGCTCCCCGCAACACCTGCTGAACACGGGCCTCATCCACCTTCCTTGGATCGATTCCCTTCTTCAGTATAATTTTATGCAGGATCTTATCCAGACGTCTAATAAACTCTGACAGTTTCTCTCCTGTCTTTTGGTAGCAGTGTTCCAGCTGGTAAGTGAGCTCAGTGACTTTCTCTGTTCCACCGAACACATCCTGCAAAATGTCCAGATAATCCTGTGCATCACAGTCTTTCTTGCTTAGCTTGAGGTTGAGTATGGCCTCCAAGGCAGGCCCTTTCAGACTCTCTGTGATTCTCTGTTTCTTTCGGTGTTCTGGGACTTCATTCTTCCATTCTATTAGTGCGTGGGTCAGTGAAGAATTCGACCTGACATCCATGACCCATGTGGGGACAGCGACATTACTAGCTGCTTTACCGCTACTTCTTGCCAGATCCCCGGGAGTTCAATAATTACTGCCGCGGCTGAATCGGTGCCAGCCACCGTGCACCACCGTTCCACTTCTAATGGGTCCATGCCGGTACTTTTGGCGCGTTGCTTGCTGTATCAGGATCCCAGACTCGAGAGCCCCCACGTGTAGCGCTACCCCCAGTTAAGAGAGCCGCTGAGTTTTGTTTCGGGCCCTGTATACAGCACCGCCAACCCCCGGCAATCTGCTCAACCCACACTGGCACAGTTAGTCTAGGGATTGTTACCTCGTAACGGTCTATACCTGATTATACACAATCTGGCAGTAATGATAGATAACCACTATCTGCAAAGATGACACTAATACCAATGTGATAAAATATAACTGGATTTACTTTGGTATAAGGATTCAAAGTCAAACACATCACATAGTACACATGAAGAGCCCTGCAGCAATAAACATATTCTTCAGTGATAGTGCAGAGTGATCTACCGCCACGTGCAACTATCTTCTTTCCCTATGCGCAATATGGCGCAGCAACAAAGTTTTAACCCCCACCCTGGTCAGGCCTGACCCAGATTAAAACTCAGTCCCTGATGAGAACAATTCTTTGCATGCAACTTGAACGGTCGTGCACTTTTAGGAAACAATATTTGTAATCCAAGGGGTAGTAAATAACAGGGTGGGCCAAGGCAGTCACTAGGCCCAACAAAGTAAAAGGGTAATGAAGTGAGCAAGTGCTCGCTCACCACTCCGGACGCGATCCCAGTCCGGGCTTCCACCACTGTGTATCCGCACACAGTGTCTCCAACGGCTGGGTCTCCGGTCCAGCTGACGTCAGCAAACTCGAGCAGGAACAGATGCCACCCAGGCCCCGCAGTGGGGTGGAAGGCTCTTTGGTCGGTATGCAAGGCCCAGGCTTCAGGCCTTACACAGCAGCGGATCCACACAGGGAGTCCTATTGCTTGCAGCGCGGTGTCCAAAGAGGCCGAGCCTAGCCTCGCCCTCTTCTTATATAGCCCCACCCATGAGTCTCTGCGGCGGCCCAATGCACCCTGGGTGCCAAACAGGGTTCTGGGTAACGTAGTCCAGGGGCCTTAAAGGAGACCCCGCTACACTATACAATATAATTAGTGCCAAGTGTCCAACGCTAAGAGTTACACTTCCGGCTAGAGTACTTAGATGGCAGTGAATCGCTAGCATTTCAACTCCTCCACTAGTAAATGTCCTGAAATCTTTTCAACTAATGTAAGACACTCTGTGATTGGAGAAGGGGAGGATGAGTATCATTATCTTCCCCCTTCGAATCACAGAGTGCCTTGCATTCACCCTCTCTGTTTGTACTGATGATCACATGGTCAATGGAATAGAAAGTGATGGAAAATCCAAAATTTTATAATTAGCACCAAGACAGGAATAGAGGAAAATCTTCCAATGGGCACACCTGCTCTAGGGACAGTGGTCTCACATTGAAGAGATTTCCTCTTATTTTCTGCTGTATCTCCAGGACAGAAAGTAAATGGCAAGCTCCCCAACGATACCCAGACATTAAATAAAAACATTGCAGGGGGTTTAACCATTCCATACTAAATCCAAACCCCACAAGGTACCTTGTCTCCATGTTGATGGGTATGTAAGTCAATTTTTCAACCACCCCTTCCTTCAAAAAGACGAAAGACGGATTCCCTATTTATCATCCTAGATGGTCCCTATAAAGGTGAACCATCTCCTCATTCCACCATCTCAAGATGTCTCAAACAGAACCTCATTTAAGGATATGGTCCTAAAGATTGAATTGCCCAGGCCGGGCGGCCACTGTCAACAAAGTCCCGCCTCCTAGACTGGCTCCTATGATACATGTCACACTGATTCAATTTCCATTGGATCAGTGTGCTATCTATCACAGGATATCTAGGAGGCGGGACTTTGTTATAGTGGCAGCTGAACATTTCAGATCAAGCTCCATGACACAGTGGGAGATTGCCGCTCTGTGTGATGTACACAAGGAAAGGAAGTGGGAGGGGAGGGGCACGCTGGGATGATGTAATTGATGCAATCGCGATTCAGCCGTTCCCTGCATCGATGTAGAATCTGTTAAGGTTGAATTGTGATGCATCAATGACATCATCCCGGCGTGCCCCCGCGATACAACACCCCTACTGGCCACCAATGTAAGAGATATTTTTCAGGTGTCAGTGTTAGGGAAAATCACTCAGTATACACATTTCAGTGATAGATATATATATATATATGTATATATATATATATATATATATATTTATGGTTGAAGCCCTATATCCGATACGGATATGAACAAGATAGATAGACTTAACATAAGACTTACAACATGAAATGGACCTGAAGTGTGCCCTGATCTGATGGACGGTATGCCAAAATAAGGGGGCATACCCAAGATTAGAATGAATATTTTGTGGAGAGAAATGAATTTTTAGAAATGCCCTAAAAAAGGGGATGGGAGGGTGGGTATCGCTCACAGGAAACCGACGAAGACTGCAGGTGAGTGGGCTGGTTAAATAGCCCCCCGGGCTCCTCCCATAAATTCAGGCCAGCATACTGGCCTTCTTACTTATGGTTGAAGCCCTATATCCAATACGGATATGAACAAGATAGATAGACTTAACATAAGACTTACAACATGAAATGGACCTGAAGTGTGCCCTGATCTGATGGACGGTATGCCAAAATAAGGGGGCAAAAACATTCAGGTAGGGGTGTAGTTTTATTGGTTTTAGCTTTATTCATTGAGCAAGTTTGGTGAATGCTTGTGCCATTTCCACCTGAGGATTGGGGATGTGCTGGGCGAAGCAGGCAGACTTCCACCTGTCAAGTCTCTTAATTGTCGTGATCTGGGACCCCACACCGGGATGTGGCCGAGGCCGCTCCAATACGATAAGAGCGACTGGAACACTGACTGGGGTTGAGGTGTAGGTAGCGTGGAAGAGTGAGTGAGTGAGTGTGAAGGTGACAGGACCCAAATTGA
Organism: Rana muscosa; assembly: GCA_029206835.1. Taxonomy (NCBI): domain Eukaryota; kingdom Metazoa; phylum Chordata; class Amphibia; order Anura; family Ranidae; genus Rana; species Rana muscosa. The sequence goes on from CM055118.1 coordinate 876,459,828, forward strand.
CCTAACTCCCCGACCGTTGATCCAGAGGAAGGCAAAAACCCCAGCCGAGCCTAGGCCAATTGCTACAGCAGGGGAGAAAATTCCTTCCTGATCCCCCGAGAGGCGACCGGGTGAACCCTGGATCAACTTCCTATGGTTGGTTGTGCCCCGATTAATTCTCATGTGTTTGATGAACTGGCAGGCACTCAAGGGTTTGATCGGGAAAGGTAGTAGGGGACAAGAGTTTGACTGTTCAGGTGGGAGTGACAGAAGGCGATCGAGTATGGTTACTGCACATCAGACATTGTTTGTTTTAGAGGTAAATGTCTAACTCGGTGTCTGATCGCTGGGTTTTGGATAGTGCCAGGTGAAGGATGAAACAATCTTGGTAGCGAGCCAAGTGAAGTCTACATAGAACTTGGCCGGCGGGGTAGCTGCGGGTGAACTCGCTAGGCCGCAAGAACCCGTGGTAGGCAGAGTCAAAGGCTGCTTAAAAGACCAGGCTGGGGAGAAGGCCAAATGGGGAACTAGCTAGGGTAGTGGACATTAACTGGTGCTGTGGGGATAGTTGTATGGGCCTGTGTAGGAAGGACATACTTGGACTTGCCTTTACTAATAATATCGTCCGTGGCCTGGTTGTCGGTGGTGAAGGCCACGGTTTGTCCTGTCCATATATGACCCCAGAGCTGAGCGGCTGCCACGATCTGCTATTGTTCGAACAGGGAGGAAGTCCGGGTAAACCCTGGGATTAAGAGTGTCTCTGGAGGCCATGGTCCTGCAAACCAATAGTGGCCAAAAATTGCAGCGAAGCCGGTGGAGGCTGCGGCATCTGTCACTACCTGCGGTAATGGGGGCGATATTGATGGTATAGCGTTGATACTGTTTCACGTAGTAATGAACTCCTCCCATATTGACAGGTCCGCTACTGCCGCGGTGTCTAAGTTAAGGATCTGATTGGGGTCCTGTGTCTGGGAGAGGAAGACCAGAAGGCGTGATACAAAAGATCGACCCTGGGGAATGATCCTTGCTGCAAATTGAGCATTCCCAGGAGAGACTGAAGCTGCTCCTTAGTACACCCCCGTGTACGGGTGAAGTCTTGGAGAACTGACCTGATGCGGGTCGGCTTTAAGGAACAACAAATGTAGTGAAAGCTAGTTTGCCTGTTTAACTCGACAGAGAATTGGTGAGCAGCCGAGTTGCTACTGAAGATGATGAGTGACCGATTTGAGCAGCTTGCAGAAATTCTTGCAGCGATTGCAATTAAGCAGCTTTATTGGAAAGATGAAAACAAAGTTAGCGGAAATTTTGAGTATGTAGGAATGACCGTGCGCAACATTGTACATGCAGATGGAGTGAGATGTAAATGTTTATGCTTGATAACGGACGTAAGGCCAGGGATCTGAATCGTAAGTACCACTTTATTCGTATCACTGATGCGAATAGTTCAAATCGGGCTGAGGTGTGAGCACCGGTGGGGTTTGGTTTGTAAAGGATCTTAAACATTGAGCCAGCGCTGTGACTGGACTCGGATCGGTCGTTGAAGCTTGTATTGCCGAGGATCCAAACCGTTGCACCGATGATGCAACTAGATTTGGATCGGCTGTAGATGTAAGGTGACGAGGGAGCTCATGTTCCGGATCCGAGTCGTTGCACTGATGATATGACTAGACTCGGCTTATGGTGTTAGTGGTTGAAGGGGTTTGTGATTGCTGAGGATCCGAATCATAGGGCTGACGTTGTGACTAGATTCAAATCGGCTGTTGGTAAGTGCTTGGTATACACACACATATATATATATATATATATATATATATATATATATATATTGTGACAGCAGGAAGGTAAAGTCACCTGGTTGCATCCAGGGAGGTAGATATATTTCTCCCAGATTCAGGCTTTATGCCGACTTATACAACTAGGGAGTTGATGAAGCCCAGCTGAGGCTAGTGGGCTCATGGATGACTCATACCTCTAGAGAGAGGGCTGGGCGTCGTGCAGGCAGGGAGTTGATGAGACCAGCTGAAGCTTGTCAGCTCATTTAAGGCCTTTATAAAAACTCCCAGCTTCATTAGATGTTAGCTCATGCCTGGACCCAGACCTGTGTGGACTGTCTAGGGAGAGTGAACCCCTGTGCGGTGAGACAAAGCCTGTGTGGCTATTTGCTTGGACATTTAAAACCAGGGACTTAGGGACTAGGACAGCACTAGGCTGATCCCAGTTGTTAGTTAGGAAACCTGTATGTTTAGTCAGAGGTCAAGTTGACCAGGATTTATTTTGTTTATGTTTCTTTTGCTTTGCTGTGTTTTGTCACTGTAAATAGAAAATAAACCGCACCTTTTTGATTTTGAAAACCACAACCTCCGTTTGCTGGGCCTGTTTTTGTGTGGGGAGCCCATCTCGGGGGTCACACACACCCGCTGCCGAGCTAACCCCCTCACAGTTGGTGGAGAACCAGTGGCAGTTTTTTTTTAAGCCAGCATGGAGGAGATACTGAAGCAGCTGGCTCTAGCAAATGCCAATCAACAGCAGACAAATGCAGGTTTGCAAAAGAGCCTTGCAGCTCATCAACAGAGCCTTGCAGCTCAACAACAGAACTTCGCAGCCCAGCAGCAAGCTCATCAACAGAGCCTTGCAGCCCAGCAGCAGACAAACGCAACTTTGCAACAGAGTCTGGAGGCTCAGCAACAAGCCCAGCAACAATCTGAGGCCCGCTTCATAGACCTGTTGCAGAAGCAAGAGCAGAGACTACAACAACAGATGGAAGCAGTAATGCAGCAACGTCCGCAGACCAGTGAGGAAAGCCGTCCCACTAATACCGCGTCCTTTGGGGTGAGTCGTTTATTGACAAAAATGACTGGAGAGGATGATCCAGAGGTATTTTTGACCACATTTGAAAGGACCGCTGAAAGAGAAAAGTGGCCTGAGGAGCAGTGGGCTGGACTGGTGGCTCCTCTGTTAACTGGTGAATCGCAGAAAGCTTACTATGACCTAGAGCCTAACCAAGCAAAAGACTATGTGATGCTAAAAGCTGAAATATTGGCAAGGCTGGGTGTCACCCAGGCTGTCCGGGCTCAGCGTGTGCATAACTGGACTTTCCAGCTTGGAAAACCCCCCAGGTCTCAAATGTATGATCTCATTCACCTGAGCAGAAAGTGGCTACAGCCAGAGACTTTGTCCGCACCAAAGATTGTGGAACGTGTTGTAATGGATCGGTTTTTGAGAGCTCTTCCTACTGCCATCCAAAAGTGGGTAAGCCATGGAGACCCAGAGACGGCCGATGGTCTTGTGGATCGTGTGGAGAAATACTTGGCTACAGAGAACCTGACGGCCTCTTCCAGAGACACTCGGACTTTCCACCCTAAGACCAGACCATCCCCAGGGGCGGATAAGAGGATTCCAAGGGGTGAGGGTGGAGAGAGTGAGAGGGTGGGAGCTCTACCCCAAGTTTGGCGAGAACAGCCTGGGAAATCAGTGGCTCAAGAGGCGGCAAGAAGGATCGTTTGCTACCGCTGCCGGCAAGCGGGACATATTGCAGCCAATTGCCCGGTTGTGGAGGAACCCATGCAGTGTGACTTTCTGACGGGCAGACGTCAGTCGCTGTGTGCGACAGTCGCATGCACTGCCATTCGAGGAACTGAGAAACATTTATGCAAAATGTGTGTTAATGGTAGAAATGTTGTGGTATTGCTGGATTCAGGTAGCCTTGTGACCCTGATAAAGGCTGAGTTAGTTAAAACAGAGGTCTCTGGGAATAGCAAGGTAGCTGTTATTTGTGTGCATGGGGACACCCGAGAGTATCCAGTGACTACAGTGTGTTTCGAGACCCCCAAAGGTACCCTCTCTCATCCAGTGGGCTTAGTATCTCAGTTACCGCATGACGCCATTGTGGGAAGGGATTTTCCGAAGTTCTGGGAACTGTGGGATGATCCTGAGCCCCCCACTGGTGCCCCTATGTACCAGGAATGTGATAGCCAGAACTCCCCTGAGAGTGGTGAGGACTCTCCGGAATTTCCCTTATCAGTATTGGCAGGGGAGACTCAAGAAACTGGAGAGGAGCCCACCTCCTCAGACGAAAACCTACCGTCTGTGGAGTTTTCTGATCTTGAGGTTCACAGGGAAAACTTTGCCACAGAACAGTTGAAAGACCCCGCCCTAATAAAGGCACGGGAAAATGTAGTGAAAATAGATGGCGAGTTAGTGAACCCAGATAATACCTGCACTTACCCATACTTCAGCATAGAGAAGGACCTACTGTATCGGGTGGCAAAAAGGGCAGAAGAAACCGTTGAGCAGCTTGTGGTGCCCAAACCTTACAGGAAGTTGGTGTTGGAGTTGGCCCATGGGCACATTCTTGGAGGTCATCTGGGGACAGAGAAAACCCGAGAGAGGGTATTACAGAGATTCTATTGGCCGGGGGTGATGAAGGACATAGAAAATTATTGTTCCTCCTGCCCTGTGTGTCAGAGGTCGGCCCCGATGCCACATTTCCGTAGCCCGCTGGTCCCTCTACCCATCATTGAGGTCCCGTTTGAGAGGATCGCCATGGATTTGGTAGGTCCTATAATCAAGTCCGCTAGGGGGCACCAGTACATATTAGTTATAATGGACTATGCCACCCGTTATCCAGACGCGATCCCTCTCCGAAATACCTCGGCCAAAACCATAGCCAAAGAGCTATCTCTTGTGTTTAGCCGGGTGGGTATTTGTAAAGAACTGCTTACGGACCAAGGTACACCCTTTATGTCCCGGGTTATGAAGGAGCTGTGTAAATTGTTCAAAGTGACGCAATTACGTACATCTGTGTATCACCCCCAAACCGATGGGCTGGTTGAAAGATTCAACAAAACCCTAAAACAAATGTTGAAGAAAGTGGTGGATAGAGATGGAAAGGATTGGGACTGTCTACTTCCTTATCTGATGTTTGCTATTAGGGAGGTGCCCCAATCCTCTACGGGATTCTCCCCCTTTGAGTTACTGTATGGGAGACACCCAAGAGGGCTGTTGGATATTGCCAAGGAAACTTGGGAAAGTGAGAGTTCTCCCCACAGGAGTGTGATTGAGCATGTCGCCCTGATGCAAGACCGAATTGCACAGGTAATGCCCATCGTGAAGGAACATTTGGCCCAAGCGCAGTTAGAACAGCAGAGAGTGTACAACCATGGAGCCAAGACCCGTACCTTTTCCCCGGGGGATAGGATACTGGTACTTGTCCCTACGGTTGAAAGTAAATTCCTTGCCAAATGGCAAGGCCCCTACGAGATAATGGAAAAAGTGAGCGAAGTGAATTACAAGGTCAGACAACCAGGAAGGCGAAAGCCCGAACAGATCTATCACGTTAATCTGTTGAAAGCCTGGAGGGATAGAGAGTCCCTAGTCGCAGACACTTGGTCACCAGCTCAAACTGGTTGCGTGATTCCTGAGGTTGGAATAGCAGCCACCTTGTCACAACCCCAACAACAGGAGGTTAAGGAGTTTGTGCTTCGCAACAAGGAGGTATTCTCTGAGCTGCCGGGACAAACATCTGGGGTAGAGCATGACATCATTACCCCGCCCGGTGAAAGGGTGAAGTTAAAACCCTATCGGATCCCAGAGGCCCGACGGGAGGCAATACGGGAGGAAGTACAGAAAATGCTGAACTTAGGGGTGATAGAGGAGTCCCAAAGTGATTGGTCTAGTCCCATTGTGTTGGTGCCTAAACCGGATGGGAGCTGGCGATTTTGTAACGATTTTCGTCAGTTGAACAAAGTTACAAAATTTGACACCTACCCCATGCCACGTATAGATGAGTTGATCGACCGGCTGGGAACAGTCCGATACATGACGACTCTTGACCTCACAAAAGGGTATTGGCAAATCCCCCTGGCCAAGTCGGCCAAAGAGAAAACCGCATTTGTAACCCCAGACGGGGCGTTCCAATATAAAAGAATGCCGTTCGGGTTACAGAATGCGCCGGCCACATTCCAGCGGAAAATGGACCAGATGCTGAGGCCCCATCGGAAGTATGCTGCGGCTTACCTGGATGACGTAATTGTCCATAGCACAGATTGGGCCTCACATCTGCCAAAAGTGCAAGCAGTCCTGGACTCTGTTCGGGAAGCGGGGTTTACGGCTAACCCCAAGAAGTGTACCATTGGGCAGGAGGAGGCCAAATATCTTGGGTACACCATTGGGAGGGGAGTAATAAAACCCCAACTCAACAAAGTCGAGGCCATCCAGAGTTGGCCACGTCCCAACAGCAAGAAGCAGGTACGAGCCTTTCTGGGAATCGCTGGGTATTATCGGCGATTCATTCCCCACTTTGCTTCTAAGGCTGTGCCCCTAACCAACCTGACGAAGGGGAAAGGGTCGGTCATGATTAAATGGACCCCCGAGGCTGAGGCAGCATTCCAATTCTTGAAACAAGCCTTATGTAGCCAGCCAGTGTTGTACTCACCCGACTTCTCTAAAGACTTTGTCGTACAAAGTGATGCGTCAGATGTGGGGTTAGGAGCAGTATTGTCCCAGGTCTGGAACGGGGAAGAGCACCCAGTCATTTACCTCAGCAGGAAGTTGAAGTCCCATGAGGTAAATTACGCCACCGTTGAAAAGGAGTGTTTAGCGGTGAAGTGGGCTCTAGATTCCCTTCGGTACTACCTGCTAGGTAGGCACTTTGACATGGTTACGGATCACGCTCCGTTAAAGTGGATGGCTCAAAACAAGGAAACAAATAGAAGAGTGAATAGGTGGTTCCTGGCCCTCCAGGAATTCAACTTCACAGTAAAGCATCGCCCTGGCGTTCAAATGGGGAATGTGGATGCTTTGTCTCGAGTACATGAATGCCTGATTGCTGGTGTTCCAACCCCGAGGTTAAAACAAGAGGGGGGGGTATGTGACAGCAGGAAGGTAAAGTCACCTGGTTGCATCCAGGGAGGTAGATATATTTCTCCCAGATTCAGGCTTTATGCCGACTTATACAACTAGGGAGTTGATGAAGCCCAGCTGAGGCTAGTGGGCTCATGGATGACTCATACCTCTAGAGAGAGGGCTGGGCGTCGTGCAGGCAGGGAGTTGATGAGACCAGCTGAAGCTTGTCAGCTCATTTAAGGCCTTTATAAAAACTCCCAGCTTCATTAGATGTTAGCTCATGCCTGGACCCAGACCTGTGTGGACTGTCTAGGGAGAGTGAACCCCTGTGCGGTGAGACAAAGCCTGTGTGGCTATTTGCTTGGACATTTAAAACCAGGGACTTAGGGACTAGGACAGCACTAGGCTGATCCCAGTTGTTAGTTAGGAAACCTGTATGTTTAGTCAGAGGTCAAGTTGACCAGGATTTATTTTGTTTATGTTTCTTTTGCTTTGCTGTGTTTTGTCACTGTAAATAGAAAATAAACCGCACCTTTTTGATTTTGAAAACCACAACCTCCGTTTGCTGGGCCTATTTTTGTGTGGGGAGCCCATCTCGGGGGTCACACACACCCGCTGCCGAGCTAACCCCCTCACAATATATATATTTTTTATAAATAGTTTTTTTTTTTTTCTTTTTGGAGGTGTAGGGGGTCAGTTAGGTAAAGTGAGCATTTTTGTTTTTTGTTTTTTTTCGGGGAAATTACGTCCAACCTGGTGCAGGTTGGACCTACTTGACTGACCTGGAAGGAGAAATGACAGGTGATGAGTGGTGAGGGGTTTGACTAGCTGATTTGTACACGACAGACTGCATCTGTTGTTTCATACACGCTGTTACACTTGGCACTGGTTTAGTGCCTTTTACATGTAAGTGCACTTTTTTTTTTTGTTAAATGTCCTTTTATATGCGGAGAACACTATGGTCTGCCTTTCTTTTATATACATACCTCATTGGAGTCATTTGTAATCCGGTCCGTCTGCTGTTGTCATCCAACCATCCCGGAGCTGCAATACATACCTGAGACGTATATACCCATATGGGAAGGTATCTGTGACCCTCTATAACCAAAGGGTCCACTTTGGGAGGTGAGCGGCCATTCTTATCTGGTGGAGGTCTCTCACTCTGTTCACATCATCATCTGCATGTTTCCGATTCTATAAATCACTCCAGAAGATCACTCGGATTGTCTTTTGATTTATGGACTTGTTCAGCGCTGCACTGCCTTTTTATATAATTGAGCGGATCGGATGGTGGAGCGTGTCAGAGAAATGAGTGTCAAAAATGTCCCACGACAGAGGCATGAATCGGTGCGCCGCAGGTGCGACTGACAACAACCGGCTCTGGAGCATGTACTGAAATGAGGCCAACAACAACTTGAGCACGCTTAAGACGAGCCTGCACACGAGAATGCAAGTGGATTCGAATCAGATGCGTGATAGTGAAACGAGTGACAGAAATTTCCCATGACAGAGACACGAATCGGTGCGGCGAACTCTGGAGCATGTACTGAAATTGGGCCAACAATGACTGGGGCACGCTTGAGATAAAGCTGCACCTAAGGATGCGCGTGGATTCAAATCAGATGTGTTACAGTGGAACAAGTGACAAAAATGTCCCATGGCAGAGGCATGAATCGGTGCGCCGCAGGTGCGACTGACAATGAACGGGCTCTGGAGCATGTACTGAAATGAGGTCAACAACAACTGGGGCACGTTTAAGACGAGTCTGCACACGAGAATGCACGTGGATTCGAATCAGATGCGTGACAGTGAAACGAGTGACAGAAATTTCCCATGACAGAGACACAAATTCGTGCGGCGCTGTGCGACTAACAGCAAGCGAACTCCGGAGCATGTACTGAAATGGGGCCAACAATGACTGGGGCACGCTTGAGACGAAGCGGCACCTAAGAATGCGCGTGGATTCAAATCAGATGTGTTAGAGTGAAATGAGTGACAGAAATTCCCATGGCAGAGGCATGAATCGGCGAATCGCAGGTGCGACTGACGACGACTGGACTCTGGAGCATGTTCTGAGATGAGGCCAGCAATTGGGGCACGCTTGGCAAACCTGCACACGAAAATGCACGTGGATTCAAATCAGATGCGTGGCGGTGACACGAGTGACAGAAATTTTCCATGACAGAGGCATGAATTGGTGCAGGGCTGTGCGACTAACAGCAAGCAAACTCTGTACTGAAATGAGGCCAGCAACTGGGGCACGTTTGGGTCGAATCTGCACATAAGAATGCACGTGGATTCACCTCAGATGCGTGATGGTGACATGAATGACAGAATTCTCCCATGATCTAGTCACTAGTCGGTGCGCCGCATGTGCGGCTGATAACGAGCGAACTCTGGAGCATGTACTGAAATGAGGCCAGCAACTGGGGCCCGCCGGGACAAATCGGTGCATTGTGGATGCGACTTGGATTCGTATCAGAGTGATGCAGAGGAAATCACTATCAGTGGAATGAGATGACAAAACTAGCGGGGACGAACCGGTGAGTCGCTGATGCGACTAGATTCGACCGGAGTGTAATGCTAAGTGAGATAACTGTAATTATGGACAGTGCTTTTCTAAGTGACATGGTCCTTCTACTTGGCGTGAAACGACAAGGTACGAGAAGAACAGAAAAAAAAAAAAAAAACACAAAACTAAACTGATAAAAACAGCTCTGTGTTTGTGTTCACCAATTGCACGACAAGACCGTTGTCTTGCACGAGGCTGACATAAGGCTGCATATGGAGACTTGACTAATGACTCGCAAGTTCCACAGCAGGGTTTTGATGACATGGTTTATCTGGCAAACAGTGCCTGAAGAAATTGTACGGATTCTACCTGCGACAGTTTGAAAACTTGATGTACGAAAGACATGGTGGGTGTCCAAGACATCCAAAGAGTGTGGTGTTACACCGTGCATGACGCACAAAAAATGACTTTGGTTTGGTAAACGAGTGAGAGAAGAACGTGTACAAACGATACGTAAGTTCCGCTGCGGGAACTAAAACACACGTCATGAGGGCAAACAACAAATGGCAGCGGTGGAAAGTATGCAATGTATGTGACCCGAATCAGTTCGTAAATATACGAAAGGAATCCAATACGAATCAGTAGTGAGGAGTATTGAATTAATGTAATACGAATTGGTTGTATAGTGTATGCCGCCCCTTACTCTAAAACTGAAAACCAACCAATCACCCCTCCCCCCAGGCTAACCAAGTGCAGAGAAGGCACCAGGTGGGAATAATCAGAGTCTCCCTTTTTTTTTTTTAAATGGAAGAGACGGCAGCCTTATGGACAGTGAATCTTTATGTCCAGTGAAACCTGCGACGAGTGATATCGGACAACGACCGACAGCGACTCGGAGGTTTGGATTTATAAATGAATCGTATGTTTGGCAGACAACAACTCAGAAGCAGACTTTTTAAGAAAGGAATGCAGGACAGGAAGCATTACTAATTGGAAGATTGCACATGACGCAAAAGATTCTAAAAGTACCTGCAATAGTGAGTGGGAACCGCCGACGAAGACCACGAACGAAGAAACCGAAATGCCCTGCGATCGAAACGTCAGGACTCACAAACATGAGGTGAGCTGGTAAGAGTCAGCCCAGTGACGTGTAATATCGCTCACAGGAAACCGACGAAGACTGCAGGTGAGTGGGCTGGTTAAATAGCCCCCCGGGCTCCTCCTATAAATTCAGGCCAGCATACTGGCCTTCTTACATATATATATATATATATATATATATATATATATATATATAACACTCACTAAGTGCTATTCCCTATACATAACACTGATATCTATTAGGGATGAGCTTTATGTTCAGGTCGAACATGAGTTTGACTCGAACCTTGGCAGTTCGCCCGTTTACCGAATAGCGAACAATTTGGGGTGTTCACGGCAAATTAGAAAGCCGCGGAACACCCTTTAAAAGTATATGACATTTCTAAAGGAAAAAAATACATTTAAAACTACTCGCGGCTATAATGAATTGTCGGTTCCTGGCAATACAGATAAAAGTCATTGAAAAAAAACGGCATGGGTTCCCCCCCCCAGTGCATTACCAGGCCCTTTGGGTCTGGTATGAATATTAAGGGGAACCCCAAAACAAAATTTAAAAAAAAATGCGTGGGGGTCCCCCCAAATTCCATATCAGTCCCTTCAGGTCTGGTATGGATATTAAGGGGAACCCTGCACCTAATTTGTTTTAAATGGTGTAGGGGTCCCCCTCAAAATCCATACCAGACCCTTCAGGTCTGGTATGGATTTTAAGGGGAACCCCGCACCAAAATTAAAAAAAAATTGCATGGGGTTCCCCCCAAAAATCCATACCCTTATCGGAGCACGCAACCTGGCAGGCCGCAGGAAAAGAGGGGGGGGTGAGAGAGCGCCCCCCTCCTGAACCATACCAGGCCACATGCCCTCAACATGGGGAGGATGTCCCCATGTTGATGGGGACAAGGGCCTCATCCCCCCAACCTTTGCCCGGTGGTTGTGGGGGTCTGTGGGTGGGGGGCTTATCGGAATCTGGAAGCCCCCTTTAACAAAGGGGACCCCCAGCTCCCAGCCCTCCCTATGTGAATTGATATGGGGTACATTGTACCCCTACCATTTCACAAAAAAAGTGCCAAGAATGTAAAAAACCACAGTACACAGCTTGGGACATGTCCTTTATTAAAAAGAAAAAAAAAAGAAAAAAAAATTCCAGCGATGTAATCCAGTCTCGATCTCCAGCGATGTAAATCCATTCTCGATCTCCGGCGAGGATACGACGCCGACACGATCCTGTCTCCACGGGAGGCACCTGATAAATGACGCGCTCCAGCCTGACAGCTCTTATATAACTGAGGGCGGGGCCACCCGTCAGTGCGCGGGTGACAACGCCCCCCTCTGACACAACATGGAAAGGCCGGGGTTACCCAGTGACATGTACGGGTGCCCCTGCCCCCTCTGACGTGGTTTGAGGTTCCCCTTAATATTCATACCAGACCCAACGGGCCTGGTAATGGACTGGGGGGAACCCATGCCGTTTTCTTTCAATTACTTTTATCTGTATTGCCGGGACCCGACAATTCATTATAGCCTTGACTAGTTTTAAATGACTTTTTTTCCTTTTAGAAATGTCATTTTGTGCAGGGACTGTTATATAAACATGGAAAACATGCGTTACTTTACAGGCATACTATAGACACCCCCCAGGTATGAAATTTAAAGGAATATTTCACTTTTATTGTTTCACTTTAAGCATTATTAAAATCACTGCTCCCGAAAAAACTGCCATTTAAAAAAAAAAAATTTGCATTGATACATGACCCCTGAAGCAGGACCCAGGTCCCCAAACACCTTTTATGATAATAACTTGCATAATAACCTTTGAAATTAGCACTTTTAATTTTTCATGTTCGTGTCCCATAGACTTTAACGGTGTTCGCGTGTTCGAACAAATTCTTTGCCTGTTCTGCTGCGAACCGAACCTGGGGTGTTCGGCTCATCCCTAATATCTATACACTGAGTGACACTTAATGTACCAGATATCAGTGTGCACTGGTGAAACACACCTGGTAGGTAGGTATTGGGCAAGAAGGAAGGAACACTCGGTCAGCCTGGCTGGTGATTATAAACACAAAACACACTAAACTGCTGTCATTATTACACACTGACCTGCTGCTGCACACAAGGTAGGTCAGTGTAACCAACTCCAAAATGGCTCCGCTCTGTCTTCATGCTGCAGCCTCCAGCTCCCTCACCGGCTGTCCTCCGCGGCAGTGATGTGTGGCCCCACCCCTCAGCTGAATTCCCCAGAGGGAGAGGTGGCCGAAGCTCCTGTCGATGCCATCATCCCCACACGAATGACGGCTCTATGATTGTTCTCTGATCCATTCTGGCCAGTACTCGCTCCTCTCACAGCCGCATCATCCCCCGGCAAGGATTCAGTAGTTCACTGCCTCTTCCACAAGATGAACAAGAAACCCCGCAGTTTGCTGAAGACCAGCAGACAAAGGACATGGATTACTGGAACCATGTCCTGTGGTCTGATGAGACCAAGATAAACTTATTTGGTTCAGATGGTGTCAAGCGTGTGTGACGGCAACCAGGTGAGGAGTACAAAGACAGGTGTGTCTTGCCTACAGTCAATAATGCTGATGGGAGTGTCATGGTCTGGGGCTGCATGAGTGCTGCCAGCACTGGGGAGCTACAGTTCATTGAGGGAACCATGAATGCCAACATGTACTGTCACATACTGAAGCAGAGCATGATCCTCTCCCCTTGGAGACTGGGCCGCAGGGCAGTATTTCAACATGGTAACAACCCCAAACACACCTCCAAGACGACTACTGCCTTGCTTAAGTAGCTGAGGGTAAAGGTGATGGACTGACCTAGCATGTCTCCAGACCTAAACCCTATTGAGCATTTGTGGGGCATCCTCAAACAGAAGGTGGAGGAGCGCAAGGTCTCTAACATCCACCAGCTCCGTGATTTCGTCATGGAGGAGTGGAAGAGGACTCCAGTGGCAACCTGTGAAGCTCTGGTGCCAAAGAGGGTTAAGGCAGTGCTGGAAAATAATGGTGGCCACACAAAATATTGACACTTTGGGCCCAACTTGTACAGTTTCATTTAGGAGTGTACTCACTTTTGTTTCCAGCGGTTTATACATTAATCGCTGTGTGTTGAGTTATTTTGAGGGGACAGCAAATTTACACTGTTTTACAAGCTGTACACTCACTTCTTTACATTGTAGCAAAGTGTCATTCCTTCAGTGTTGTCACGTGAAAAGATATAATAAAATATTTACAAAAATGTGAGGGGTGTACTCACTTTTGTTAGATACTGTGTAAATATATATATATATATATATATATATATATATATATATATATATATATATAATTACCATCCTATGGTTTATTTATGTATTTATTACACTTGAACTTCTCTCTCTGGGCAGGGGGCTGGGTGAGCGTGGATGGAGAGTTTCTCACTTTCTCACTCGGGGGGTGCCAAACTGAGTCTTTGCTCTGAGTGAAAGAATGTCTAGCTTCACCTCTGATTGCAGCCATAGTATTTAGTTCATAAACAGTGATTTTTTTGGTTGACATTATGCAAACAGGGCTAATAGGGCTAATTGCTTAACAAATAGTGGTTATATTAAGAACTAGAACATTCTATACTATCAATAAATAAGGTTTTCAGAATTGGAACACTGTAAGGATACGTATAAATAAGCGTATTAATGCTTTATTGCACATAGGCATGCTTGATTGCTCTATAAGTGTAAACATGCATGTTTAGTCAGTCCTAATGGGCATAGTATGGCCAAAACTACGCAAAACACCTCTCTGGACAATTATTTTTTTCCTGTAGGTGAAACTGCCACCTGAAGTCTGTGATCACCTTAAATTTATGTAATTAAAAATTCATATCATCACAGAGTGGAACTGTGGATATGAGAGCAAGGTATACAATGCAGCGTCTCGATAAATTTGATTGTAAAAGAATAAATTGGCAGATGATGGACTTTATAGGTGTAGCGGGTGGTCATATTTGGGGAAGTATCTGAGTGGTAACAGGCTCAGATGGAATAATTGTTAGAATTCATGGACCAATTTATGCCAGTGGGGAATATCAATGGTGTCCAGTTCCTTGGGGTCTGTATGTGGCGCTGTCACCATAGGCCGGGGTTGAACCACCATTGGAGAGCTGTGCCCTTTGTGTCCTCTCGCGGCATTAGTACAGCGGGGCGGGGAACCTGCTGTGCCTGTTGTGGGAGGGTATAAAGGGGGCAGACGTCTTCCGCTCAGGGGCCACGCCCAGGCACCTTCAGCATGGGTGTGAGTGATGGTGGTCTCCGGGTGCCCTAGGCCCGGAGACGGAGCAGCGGTCTCACCCCAGACACCTTTGGTCTGGGGTGAGGTACTTTCTGGAGGCCTGGGGCCCAGTACCTTCGTCTGGGTTCCGCGAGGGATCGAGGGCTCCTAGGGTGTCCCCCGGTATGGACGCCCGAAACTAGGACGGGGAGGCCAGGGAGGTGACCCTATCCGAAGACCCGGTGCAGCATTCGCTGGTGACGGTGGGGCCTCTGGTGACCGTCTGGATGGATGTCCTTTCCCTGACAGGGGCCATCGCTTCTAGAAGGTAGTTCAAGTTCTTACGGTCGGTGGCAGCGACTGTGTTTCAAGCCTGTTGGTGTTATACAGAACAGGAGAAAACCAAGTTCAAGTTTGTGCCTGGACCTTCCCTCCCCACCTCGTCTGAACTGTATGTGTTACAACCTGTCTGCTCTCACAGAGACTGTTTATTGCTATGAATAAATAAGTGTTGGACTTTCAGTGGTGTGGACAGTAACTTACTGGGAGCTAAGGGCCTTACCTCCACCTGCATGGATGGTGGGAATCATTCTCAAGAGAAGGTTTGGCTCTGGATGGAAACACAGACCCGAAGGTATAGTTTGATTAGCTCCATCTTTGCATACAGTATGGTGTGAGCTGGTGGTGCGCCACACTCTCCTCCCTGGTCCCCTAGACGAGAGCCAAGTGTCAGAAGGGAGTAAAGGGTGAGGTCGCTACACGGGCATAACACAAATGTAAAAAAATATATACATTTATTTAAAGAGGAACATACAAGGTAAATCAAAACATATATAACACATTGGCCGTTCATAGAAAGACCTAAGAACACAAAGAATAATAACACACCACCTACAAAACAGATAAGATACAATATACTGGATAGAAGAAGGACACCAAGGTCACTTCCTACTAGTAGGTATATAACAGTATAATTTATGGAGGGCGGTGTATCATGAACAGCTCAGGTCGTCATGTTGCGCGTATTGAAAGGACGCTTCTTCAGGAGCTTATGGCGTGTTCTATGAATGAAAAGTTTTACAAATCAATTTTTATTAACTCAAGAGATAAATAAACATAAAAAGTTTCTTTGCCTTAATATATTTGGTATTGCTGCACAAACTCCCACAGCCCCCCAGGATTAACCCTACCCCTCAACATAGAAAACAACGACATAAAAAGGGTCTTATAAGACAGTGGGGTATTACCACTGTCTGACCCCCATGTAGGTCTAAAGGGAAAGGGGAGAAGGAAAAGCTTCCATGAGTTTTGCCAGCAACTTACATTCTAAAAAGTAAAAGATGAGAGAACAGGCGGAGAACGTGGTCAGCAGCACAGCCAAAATCACAAAGATTTGTCCTCAGATGGCTTCGAGAAAATAATCTGTGTATAGAGGCCTTTTGTTTAGCATGGTAGGTATAAACTACCAAAAAAAGACCAAAGAGAAAATTCAGGGATGGGGGATAAAGGTGGATAGGGCTAGTATAGTTCTGCTTACCTATAAGTACAAGCTCTCAAAGAGTCCTTGGATGGAATGGTCACAGGAACCTCACAAAGGGAGAGAGTGTCGAGACAACATCAGAGGAAGAACAGAGGGAGAAGACAGCGGAGAGAGGAGACCCGGCAGAGGCAGTAAACAGCGCAGAGAGGAGAAGAACCAGAGAGGGGGAGAAGACATCAGCGGAGGAGGAAGAAGAAATCGGAAGAGACACCAGAGCTGCCTTAATAAATTACTTTAAAAACCTGTGTAGTGTATTCATTCTTGACACTTTTTTTTAAGGGGGGATGGGTAGGGGTACAATGTACCTGATACTCTTTCACATAGGGTGGGGGGCCAGGATCTGGGGCCCCCATGTTAAAGGGGGCTTCCAGATTCCACCAGCCAGGATTGTAGGGAAGAGGCCCTTGTCCTCATCAACATGGGGACAATGTGCTTTGGGGTGGTATGGTCTGGGGGGGGGGGCGCTCGCTTGTCCCCTCCCCCTTTCCTGACCTGCTGGGCTGCGTGCTAGGATAAGGGTCTGGTATGGATTTTGGAGGGGACCCCATGCCTTTTTTTGGCGTAGGGGTTCTCCTTAAAATCCATACCAAACCGAAGGGCCTGGAATGGTCTTGGAGGGGGATCCCATGCGTTTTTTGTTTTTTTTATTTGGCGTGGAGTTCCCCTTCAAGATCTTCAGAGTACAAGTCGCATGCCAAAGTCGGATCAGTTAAGACGTTGATCCGACTGTGATAAAGCTTCAATTATATTCAATGGGCTGAAAGAGGATCAAAGTCCAAGCAACAATAAGATTGGCAGCTCTGGAGCTTGCACTGGCAAAAACAAGTCAGGAATGGCATTTTCATGCTTTTCATCATCTTTTTATGAGTGATTGCAGGCCTTTCTACCACAGCTGGCTTACTTGCACAATATACAGTTACCGCTGAACAAAGCAACTCATTTTGTTTATATGAAAAGGAATCTGGGAAGCTGATTTGGATGCAACAGACAATGACTATCTGTCATATGTTTGGGAAATTCCCAAAAAACTGTTTATCAATGTGATCACACGTGAATATTCCACAGATACAAACCTCTTTTACACATCAATTATTTAGAAGAGTTGTCTAAAGCAAATCAGCTTATGCTAAATTTTCAGCTCTGTAAGGATTTGGTACATGCAGTGTCAGCACTGGGCCATATCATGGCACTCTTTTGGTACTGGTAAGGCAAATCTTATAAACATTGAGATGACATGAGAGAAGCATGGAGACGGTCTCTGCTGGCTCATGATAAGGTGACCAGATTTTTTAAAAGAAATCCGGGGACATATTTTTTTTTTACTAGTAATGGTGGTAATCAGCGACTCTCTGCCCGTTGCCGCCATCGCCCGCCTCACAGCCTGTCAAGCCTTATTCTCCGGGCTCCGGCTACTACTGGGTGGGGAGCGGAGGAAGATCACTCCACCAGGGAAGGCAAGGATATAAGCAGGCAGGCGGCTGGCCGGGACTTGAGCCAAGGCAGAAGAACATGCGGGCGGAGCTGAATGGGCATGCACCCGAAACTGAAGAAATATTCCCTCTGCACTGACCAGCACATGATCATCAGAAAGGGGCACAGATCATGGAAAAAAAATACACCCCCCAAGCTAGGAGGAGCGGCGGAGCAGGGAAGGGGAGGGGTTATTCAGATTTTTTTTTTTATTCTGCACTGACTGTCTTTGAAATTGCCCCGTCCCTGTTCAAATCCAATACAGGGACAACACCCGGGACAGACTTGGTCTGGGGACAGTGTCCTCAATTCGGGGACTGTCCCCTGAAACCGGGGATGTCTGGTCACCCTAGCTTATGATTCTGAAAATGCTAAATGACTGAATGTCATGCTTGCCCTCGTGCTTGAAGCAGTATTAAAGCAGTATTAAATCCAAAACCAAAAAATTCATATACAATGTATTACAGTTTACCAAGCATTAGATGTGATGGCTGTATCAGTTTTCTGTTCTTTGGCTTTTTTTTCCCATGTGTTTTCACTTGGTGATATGGCCAGTAACACCCCTCCTGTAGCAGTGAAACGCAACTCTGGAGGAATTAGCTCAGGAGGCGTAGCAGACAGCAGCATTGCCAGTCTAGGGAGGGGATGGGAGTGTTAAATGTATTAGTAGATTTAAATACACTAACTAATTGAAGCCAAACTCCAGTTCAAGCAAACAGTTTATTAGCTTTTAGGGTAAAGGTTTTACATGAATAAATAAAATCTGATAATTTTACCACCAATGCCAATGTTAAGTGGTTTGTCTCATCCATGTAAACCACTACATTCTGCTGTTGAACCTGAGCTTTTGAAAAATCACAGACTTGTTGGCTAGATTACCTGGATGAAATTAGAAGAGAGAAAGCATAAAAAAGGAAAACAATTTAGCAATCACATCTAAGAATTGGTAAACTGCAATATAATATATGTTTGTATTTGGGTTTTATACAGCTTTAAAACCAAAACCGGAATTTTAAAGCCAAAACTAAAACCAGAACCAGAACATATTACAATTTTATAATGCTTTTTTAGTTTTTTTACCTGGGGGTCCAGTCAGTAACACTCTTCCTGCCTTTCTTGTCGGAAAAATTGAGAACCAGCTCTCAAATTTTTTCTGTCGGAAATTCCGACAGAAAAAGTCAGATGGAGCCTACACACGATCGGAAAAGTTTGATGTGAGCTTTTTGTCGGAAATTCCGACCGTGTGTAGGCTCCATCTGACTTTTTCTGTCGGAATTTCCAACAGCAAAAATTTGAGAGCTGGTTCTCAATTTTTCCAACAAGAAAAGTTCTTGTCGGAAATTCCGATCGTCTGTATGCAATTCCGACACACAAAAAAAAAACACGCATGCTCTGAATCAGTTTGACGCATGCTCGAAATCATTAAACGTATTTTTTCTCGCCTCATTGTAGTGTTGTACGTCACCGCGTTCTTGACGGTCGGAATTTTGTGTGATCGTGTGTATGCAATACAAGTTTAAGCCAACATTTTGTCGGAAAAAAATCCACAGAATTTCCGATCGTGTGTACACGGCATTAGGGTGTCTGCATTCTGGATGAAATAGTGTAAAGCAGACACTTTTGGAAAACAGCAATGCCAGTCTAGGGAGAGAGTAGTGTTAGACTAGCAGATTTAGATGGACATGAGTAAAAAATTGAAGCTGAATTCAAGCTAACACTTTATCCACTTCAGCTCCAAAATATTTATCCCCTTCTCGACCAGGCCATTTTTTGGGATACGGCACTGTATTACTTTAACTGACAATTGCGCGGTCGTGCAACGCTGTACCCAAATAAAATTACTGTCCTTATGTAATGTCCTAATGTCCAAATAGAGCTTTCTTTTGGTGGTATTTGATCACTTCTGCGTTTTTTGTTTTTTTTGCACCGTAAACAGAAAAAGAACGACAGTTTTGAAAAAAAATAAAAAAAAAATTTTTACTTTCTGCTATAAATCATATCCAATAAAAAAAATTTAAATCAAATTTCTTCATCAATTTAGGCCAATATATATTCTGCTACATATTTTTGATATAAAAAAAAAATGACAATAACGGCATATTAATTTGTTTGCGCAAAATTTATAGCGTCTACAAACTATGGGATATATTTATGGAATTTTATTTATTCTTCATTTTTTTACTAGTAATGGCGGGGATCAGTGACTTATAGCGGGACTTCGATATTGTGGTGGACAAATTGGACCCTAACTGACACTTTTGACACTTTTTTGGGCAACAGGGACATTATTACAGTGATTAGTGCTAAAAATATGCATTGTCACTGTACTAAACACACTGGCTGGGAAGGGGTTAACATCAGGGGGCGATCAAAGGGTTAACTGTGTGTCTAGCTGGTGTTTTACTGTAGTGGCTGGGTGCTTTTACTAGAAGAAGGCATAGATCAGTGTCCCTACTTTGCAGGAACACAGTATTCATGCCTTCCTTACTGACAGAACAGCGATCTGCCTGGTTTACATAGGCAGATTGCCGTTCTGCCTGTGTACCGAACAATCAGCAGGTGCCGGCAGACATCAGGCCCAGGGGCCTCGCTGTGTAGAACCATAGCGGTATTGAGCCGCCGGTGGTGCGCACTCACGCCAGATACTAAGAAGTGCAGGATCACGTATATATGCGTAGAGCGGCCACCCTGTAGCAGTAAAACTGCTATATGGCGTGGTTATAATCAGTTACAGCAAATCGTTTTTTTCCTTTTGAGATAAAGGTTTTACATAAATAAAAACAAGCTGATCATTGTAATCACCCCTGTTAGCGGTAAATGGTTTGTCCAAACGCTCTAACTGCTACTTTGTCTGGACAGCTTGGTCTAGCAAATGAAGTTGAGAAATAACATTTTTATTGGCTGGATCATCAGGTAAAAATAAAGGAAAATAGCTTAAAACACAACTATTGCAGCCATCACATCTAAGAATTGGTAAGCTGTAATTTAACATTGCTTTAAATGTTAAATAGGGTTAAGGCTGGATTCACACCTATGTAGTTTTAGTGCTTTTTGCATTTTGCTGATTTGCACTACAGTCCATTTAACATGGTTTCCTATGGAACATGTTCTGTAGTGCAAATCTGCAAAATGCAAAACGCACTAAAAATGCATAGGTCTGAATCCAGCCTTAGAGGCTAGGTGTTATTAGAAACTTATGGTGGGAAAGTATGGCAAATGTCATTGCTGATTGACAGAGGCGGCTCTCTAATTAGGCAAATTAGGCGGTCGCCTAAGGCCTCGCACTCACAGGGGCCTCGTGGCCGCCTAATTTGCCTGTGATCAATACTAATGTCGGCGTCATGGGATCTCTCTATTACCCCTCTCTCTTTCTCACCTCCCCCTCTCTCCCCCCTCTTGCATTGGCTGAATATGTCTGATGGGTGAGGAGGGTGCCCTGGAAGTGGTGCTGATCACCTGTGTGCTAGATCTGTGCATTTTCTGCAGCCATTTTTCTTGCTTGAATTATTTTTCCCATTATGGGCGTGAGTGGGGCCTCATGTCTAAGTTTTGCCTAAGGCCTCACAAAGCCTAGAGCCGCCTCTGCTGATTGACCTCTTCTTTTAAAAAAATGTTGGTTCCTTGACTGTGGTGCTTATACAATGCCTTCAGAACTTTCCTGTCCTCAAAAAACATGTTGGTTAAATGTTCTGATGTTCCTGATCTGCATACATGTTTTGGGTCAGTGCCTTAAAAATATTGAATCTAGAATCAGTAAGGAGCAAGCATTTACAGCATGATTAATGAACATACCTGTTTACTTTAACCACTTGCCTACAGGGCACTGTTCTGTCTCAACTACAAAGCGATAAAGTTCATCTCCAGGTTGATGTAGGCCTTACTCAAGCTGGTTTGCTATTATCCCTTGCATCGATACAGGCAGTTTAACTCAATGAATAAACTCACAGTTAGGACGACAGACGATGAATCCTTTCGAATGTTCCGTTTAATGATGGATATTCATAGGTAGAAAAACGTTGCAGTTGTAAGCCACATGTAAGATGTTTAGCATGGAAGATATACAGGAGTAATGACCAGAATCAGGAAGTGGAGGAGATATATAAAGAACTACGGTGAGAGAGAGAGTTCAGCTAGAAAGAAGGGGAGAGATCTTAAAGACACAGAGCAAGAATAATCACATAGTGTAACACAACACTCCCCGTCTGAAATCTTTAGATTTCATAACCTTAAACTAATATATATTTTTTCAAAAAGTCCAATACTGACAAATGTCCTGGAACCTGTAATGAAAAACATGCAAAAAGCAAATAATAAACGTAAGTTCAACAGGATGAAGAACATAAAGTCACAGTATGATGTCTTCAAATAATTCCAAAGTTCTGAGTAGAACCTGTAGATGGCAGCAATGTACTCCCCGCCATGCCAACAGCATGGCTAGTCCTTGCACAAGTCACTCACCTGGCAAAAAGAGTACTAACTCTGTAATTGGTCGACTAAAGGTTTGTGTCGATCCTCCCTTGGTTACCTTGACTTCTACCTTCCGGACTTTGTTATCGTCGCTGGGCATTACTTTAGTAATAAGACCCATAGGCCACTCATTCCGACAAACTTCCTTGTCTTTTAGAAGGATGAGGTCTCCAACCTTAAGATTCGGCTTAGATGCTTGCCATTTGTTACGACCTTGAAGGTGGTGAAGATACTTTTTCTTCCAGCGATGCCAGAACACATTGGCTAGATGCTGCATCTGCTTCCATTGATGCCTGTAACGGTGTGACCGCAGCTTCTGTTTTGTACTTACAGAAGTGTGGAGTGAGGTGTTCACAGTTCTTATTTTCTTATCATCTTCAGGGTTTACTAGCCCATAGGTGGTGTCAATAGGGAGTAAGTAAGAGTCCTCACGCAGAAACTCTGGAGGTGACAGCCATAAGCTGTCCTGAAGAGCGGCAGGTGACACGGCTCTGGTCCCACAGTCAGCTGGGTTGAGTTCAGTGGGAACGTGATGCCATTGACTTGGTAGAGAGAATCTCTTGATACGTTCAACCCTGTTGCTGACGTACACATAAAATTGTTTTGTTTGGTTGTTTATGTAACCAAGTACTACCTTACTGTCTGTATAGAAGGTGAAAGAATCAATTGTAGTGTCCATTTCACTTCGTATGACCTCTGCAATTTCTACTGCTAGCACGGCTGCACAAAGTTCAAGTCTTGGTATGGTATGTACAGGCTTGGGAGTGAGTTTTGCCTTGCCTAGGACAAAACTACAGTGTGATTCTCCATTCAGTTCAGAGGTCTTCAAATAGGCTACTGCAGCAATAGCTTCAACTGATGCATCTGAGAAAATATGCATCTCTCTCCGGTTAGCAGTTGAAGTGGATCCTGGAACATAGCAACGGGGAATCTGAAGTTTTTCTAGTGACTTCAAAGAATATCTCCACCTTTCCCACTTGTGTTGATTCTCACTAGGCAAGGGAGTATCCCAGTCTATGTTCTCAGTAGACAACTGTCTTAGTAAAATCTTACCTTGAATGGTAACTGGAGCAAGGAAACCCAGTGGGTCATAGATGCTATTCACCACGGACAGGACTCCTCTCTTAGTGAAGGGTTTGTCACAAGTTGACACTTGGAAGGTGAATTTGTCTTGCTTGATGTTCCACAACAAACCCAGACTTCGCTGTACAGGAGGCACATCTGTACCTAAGTCAAGGTTTTTTAGACTAGTGGCATAGTCCTCAGAGTGAAAGGCATTCATAAGTTCCTGGCTGTTGGATATAATCTTGTGCAGTCTAAGGTTTGCTACAGACAGCATCTCCTTTGTTCTGGTGAGAAGATCAATTGTTTCTTTAGCAGTTGGAAAGGACATAAGTGCGTCGTCAACGTAGAAGTTTCTTTCAACAAATTGACGGGCATCAGATCCATATTCAACTTCTCCAGTCTGAGCTGTTCTCCTTAGCCCATAAGTTGCCACTGCTGGGGAAGGACTGTTACCGAAGACATGTACCTTCATGCGATAATCTATAACTTCCTTGTTGAGGTCATTGTCCTTGTGCCATAGAAACCTGAGGTAGTTTCTGTTGTCTTCTCTGACGATGAAGCAGTGAAACATCTGTTGAATGTTGGCCATTACTGCTACAGGCTCTTGTCTGAAACGAATCAAGACTCCTATTTGACTGTTGTTCAAGTTGGGTCCAGTAAGGAGCATGTTGTTAAGAGAAACACCTTCGTGCTGAGCACTGGAATCAAAGACAACTCTGATTTGGTCTGGTTTGCATGGGTGATACACGCCAAAGGATGGAAGGTACCAGCATTCTTCTCCCTCCTTTAGTGGGGGAGCAGGCTCTGCATGATCTCTGTCAAATACATTTTGCATAAAGTCCACAAAGTGCTTTTGCATCTCTGGTTTCCTGCTTAAGTTTTGTTTTAAGGAGGAGAATCTACTGATGGCCTGCTGTAAGTTGTTGGGCAATCTCTCTCTTGGGAGACGAAGGGGTAGGGGTGCTACCCAGTTATTGGAGTCATCTTGAAAGAACTCATTGTCCATTACCTTGATGAATTCTTTGTCTTCCATTGAAGGAGCCAGTATGTCATCTTCACTGGTTGCATTAAACACTGTAGAGCCGAAGTCGCCATCATGGCAGGAGAAAGGGCTTGTGTCACCTGAGATACCATGTTGCCATTCGTGGCTGGCTATCTTCTCTTTCACCCAGTAGTGATGTGGGCATGGCTCAAAGTAAGTGTTTCGGCCATTTGGCAGAACATTTGTCTTGAATGACGAAATGTTGGTAGGTCTTTTCATTTTGCCTATGCAGATATTGCCTATGATGACCCACCCTAGATCCGTGCGCTGGGCAAATGGGGCATCTGGGGGTCCACTGACTTGTCTGTGTACCTTGTGAACTCTTAGAATGTCTCTTCCTAACAGAAGAAGGATCTGAGCATCTTTGTCAAGCGGCGGTATCTCATTTGCTATTACCTTGAGGTGAGGGTGATGGAAAGCAGCAGCTGGAGTAGGGATTTCTTCCCTGTTAGCAGGTATCTGATTGCACTCAACAAGTGTAGGTAAGGGTAATTGCAAGTTACCTTTGAGAGAAGATACCATGAGTCCATGAGCCCTTCTTCCAGAAACCTCTATAGTTCCACTACAGGTACCCAAGGTGTAAGGATGAGCTTCGCCTTTTATTTCAAATAGATTGAACAATTCCGATTTTGCAAGTGATCGATTGCTCTGATCGTCTAAGATAGCATATGCCTTTAGAGACTTTTCTGGTTGAGCCTTGTGGTATATGTTCACCAAGCATATCTTAGCACAGGACTTACCACAGCGGTCTTCTCCACAAACTTCAGTGCAGGATGAAGAAATGATGGTAGAATTAGGCACTTGGTCTGTATTCTCCCCGCCATGCGTTAACCTGGGAGGAGTGTTGGCAGGTTGTGCAGAGCTGGGTTCAAGAGGATGGAGGGCTTGCACATGTTCTTCAGAGCCACACTCTATGCACTTGATGGACACATTGCAGTCCCTTGCAAAATGTTCTGTAGAAGCAGAGCACCTGAAACATACCCTAAATGTCTTTAAAAGCTCCTTGCGCTCTTCCAGAGGCTTTTTCCTAAAGCCGATACATTTATTGAGGGGGTGTGGCTTCTTGTGTATGGGACACTCTCTGTTAGGGTTTTCAATCTTCCTACTCTGTTTGTTCGTGGCCAGAACTGTGGTAGGAGTGGGAAGGATGTCAGTCTTTTTCACGGACACTGGGCCTCTATGGTTTCTATAGTTGCCCTTAAGACTGGTACTCTTAAGAAAGGGTGAGAAGAGGCTGTACTCACCGTAGGAAAAACTTGGATCGTTCTTGGTCTCTGCAATTTTCCTGATGAATTCACAGAAGAAAGAGAATGGAGGGAAGGAAACCTTGTTCTCTCTTTTGTATGATGACCCTAGTGCAGTCCATTTCTCTTGCAAACCATACGGGAGCTTGGAGACAATTGGGTTTACCCCTCTTGGAGTGTCAAGGTAACTGAGTCCAGGTAGTTTTGGGTCTGTCTTGGCTAGCTGAAGCTCAAGGAGAAGGTCACTCAGTCTCTGGAACTCCTTGTTGTCCTTACCGGATATCTTTGGGAAAGTTTCCAGACGCATGAACAAAGCATTTTCTATAGCTTCTGGACTGCCATAACTTTGCTCTAGTCGCTCCCATGCAGCTGTGAGGCCTGCAGTAGGATTGTCCATGAAAACCGATCTTAATGGCTTAACACATGCAGCAGATAGAGGACCAAGCCATTTGATCAGCAGATTCAATTCTTGATCAGCTGTAATGCCAATATTGCTGATTGTAGTTCTGAAGGCACATTTCCAACTTCTGTAGTTCTCAGGTTGGTCATCAAAACTTGTAAGACCAGTCTTTGTGAGCTCTCTGCGAAGCATGTACCTCACAAACTCTTCTGTTTCAGTTTTCTCCGCCTTTATGTGAGATGCTGTTGGCTGTATGGTGCTGATTGCGTTATCTTTGACATTGTTGTTAAAGGACACAGGGAAATATGGTGCAGCAGATGCATCCAGGTGAGTTGCTTGCTTGAAGTCAGTTGTTCCAATGGTACGTTGATTCAAGGCTGTACCGATGACTGGAGATTGATGACTTGCTTGAAGCTTGCGCTGATGCTCTGTGACGTATGAAGGCAGGCAAGGTAGGCAGGTAGGAAATGCAGTGGAGTGATTTTGAGTGCAGGAAGTTGCTGGAACCTCTTTAACTTGAAGCTGTGAAGGAGTCTCTATGTAGTCGGGAGCATTGGAGACAATGGAGTGTGCACTGCAGTGGCTTAGGACATAGTCTTTAGTGCGTTTGAGGAGGTCTTCCATATCTGCTATGTTTAGGTTAATGCTGTCTTTCTCACTTGCACCTTCGTCTGCACTGATAGCTTGCTGTAGGACCCTTAGCTTTGCCATAGCTGCGTCATGTTTACACTGTTCATTTAAGGTTTCCATTGTTGCTCTTTGTCGTGCTGACTGCGCTTCCAACTCTGCCCTTTGACGTGCTGACTGCGCTTCCAACTCTGCTCTTTTTTCTGCATATGCCACCTGCACTTTGCTGGCTTCCACTTCAGCGCGGGCATTAATAAGTCGCTCACTGAGTGTTGAGTATCTTGAACTATGGGATCTTGACGAGTTTTTAGAACGTCTGGTGGAAACAGATCTGTGAGATGCAGTGTCCTGTAACAGCTTTATTTTTGCTTCTGCCTTTAATCTGGTTTGCTGGATAAAACTGTCTCTTTCAATATTGAGAGCATTGACACGCTTTAATTGCGTCATCGCACTTTCTGTATTCATGTTTTGTAAGACATTAGTGAATTTGCTGCTGGTAAGCTGATAAAGCTCATATGAGGCAGAAAGTTGTTTAATGGCGCCCTCTAGTGTCAGTAGTTCACATTCAACAGACACTGTATTGGCTTCAGCAAGGATTTTCTCCCAGACTAATTCCAAGCTATTTGACAATTCAGTCCTTGAAGCTTCATAATTCTCCATTACTTTCCAAGTGGGTTTAACTGAGCGTTTGGGTAACTCAGTTTCTTCAGGAACTTGTGGGGAGGTAGATGTGAGTTCACATGCAGAAGCTTGGTCACTCATGATAGCAGACTGACTGTGAAAGCAGGCAGGATCTGTGTGCTGAAATATGACACTGTGCAGATTGTCTCAGGCTATAAGGCTGCCATGTGCTGCTCTGTCCCTTCTGTCTTGCTATGAGGGCAGTAAATCTTGTCTGTTTCAGTACTGACATGCAGAAATCTTGTAATTAGGCTGTGAAACTCCGTTTTTCTACTGTTCTGTCTCAACTACAAAGCGATAAAGTTCATCTCCAGGTTGATGTAGGCCTTACTCAAGCTGGTTTGCTATTATCCCTTGCATCGATACAGGCAGTTTAACTCAATGAATAAACTCACAGTTAGGACGACAGACGATGAATCCTTTCGAATGTTCCGTTTAATGATGGATATTCATAGGTAGAAAAACGTTGCAGTTGTAAGCCACATGTAAGATGTTTAGCATGGAAGATATACAGGAGTAATGACCAGAATCAGGAAGTGGAGGAGATATATAAAGAACTACGGTGAGAGAGAGAGTTCAGCTAGAAAGAAGGGGAGAGATCTTAAAGACACAGAGCAAGAATAATCACATAGTGTAACACAACAGGCACTTTTCACCCCCTTCCTGCCCAAGCCATTTTTCAGCTTTCAGCGCTGTCACACTTTGAATGACAATTGCGCGATCATGCAACACTGTACCCAAAATAACGTTTTAGAATTTTTTCCCCACAAATAGAGCTTTCTTTTGGTGGTATTTGATCACCTCTGCGTGTTTTTTTTTTTGCGCTATAAACAAAAATAGAGCGACTAATTTTGAAAAAAATATTGAAAAAAATGCAATATTTTTTACTTTTTGCTATAATAAATATCCCCAAAAAATTTTCCCAGTTTAGTCTGATACGTATTTTTTTACATATTTTTGGTAAAAAAAAAATCGCAATAAGCGTATATTGATTGTTTGCGCAAAAGTTATAGCAGCTACAAAAAAGGGGATAGATTTATAGCATTTTTATTATTATTTTTTTTCACTAGTAATGGCGGCGATCAGCGATTTTTATCGTGACTGCGATATTGCGGCGGACACATCGGACACTTTTGACACATTTTTGGGACCATTCATATATATTTATACAGCGATCCCTGCTATAAAAATGCATTGATTACTGTATAAATATGACTGGCAGGGAAGGGGTTAATGTGTTCCTTAGATTGTGATTCTTACTGTGGGGGGAGGGGACTGACTGGGGGAGGTGACTGATGGTTGTCCCTATGTACAAGGGACACACCAT
Organism: Rana muscosa; assembly: GCA_029206835.1. Classification (NCBI taxonomy): domain Eukaryota; kingdom Metazoa; phylum Chordata; class Amphibia; order Anura; family Ranidae; genus Rana; species Rana muscosa. The sequence continues at coordinate 876,488,367 of CM055118.1, forward strand.
TGGTCTCCTCTCCCTGACAGGACGTGGATCTGTGTGTTTACACACACAGATCCATGGTCCTGCTCAGTTACTGGGCAATCGCGGGTGCCCGGCGGCCATCGCGGCCGCCGGGCACGCGCATCGGGTCCCCAGTGACGCGCCGGGCGCGCCTCCTAGTGGCTTCTGAAGGCGATCACGTCATATGACGTCCGCCCAGAACAACAGGGTCTTCCACCCGTCGTCATTTGACAGTAGGCGGTTGACAAGTGGTTAAAAAGAGCCTCTGTCACCTTGTCCATTCAAGGTAAAGTGATAGCATCTGTAAAATTTGCCCTGAACACTTATGCCTCGTACACACGACCGGTTTTCCCGGCAGGAAAACTGCCATGACAGTTTTTCGCCAGGAAAAACGGCCGTGTGTATGCTCAATCACAGTTTTCCCGGCAGGAAAACTGCGGGAAAAAAAAGAGAACTTGTTCTCTATTTTCCCGTCAGGCAAAAATCCTGCCGAGAATACCGGTCGTCTGTATGGTTTCCCGAGGGGAAAAAAAACACGCATGCTCGTAAACAATTCGACACATGCGCGGAAGCATAGAACGTAATTTTGACGGCTCGCGTAGTCTTTGACGTCACCGCATTCTTGACATTCAAAAGTTCAGCGGTCTTTTGTGTGACTGTGTGTATGCAAGGCAGTCTTGACAGGAATCCGTCTGTAATTTTCCTGCCGGGAAAAATGATCGTGTGTACAAGGCATAAGGCCTGGTTCACACTTATGCATTTTTTGTGCTTTTTTTCATTTGCTGATTTTTACTACAGAACGTGTCCCATAGGAATCAATGTTAAAGGGCTTGTAAAGGTTCGTTTTTTTTCACCTTAATGCATCCTAAGGTGAAAAAAAACCTGTCAATGATGGCCCCCCGTTTTACTTACCTGAGCCCCGAATCTGCTGTGCGCGTCCCCCGGTGTCTTCTTCTCCTCAGGGTCTGGCCGTCGATTGGCTAGATTTGCTAGATTGACGCGGCACACCGGGGGCCGTGTGATACAGTCGGCGGCTATGGCCGCCGGCTGTATCATGGGAGCGCACCCGCAAGCTAACCCCCTTGGGAGAGCGCTTCCCATGAAGGGGGTTAGCTGATGCGGGGAGGAGCCGAGACAGCCGCCGAGGGACCCCAGAAGACCAGGATCGGGGTCACTGTGTGCAAAATGAGCTGCACAGTGGAGGTAAGTATAACATGTTTGTTATTTTATTTTTTTAAAACAGGAACCTTTAGTGTCCCATTAAATGGACTGTAGTGCAAATCTGCAAAATGCAAAAAAAATATATATCCCCTGAAATAGGTCTCCCTTCCCACTGGAAGGGTTAACTGCTCATTTTGCCTAAAGGATGAGGAAAAATGTGATATACAGTGGAACCTTGCATTACGAGCATAATTTGTTCCAGAAGAATGCTTGTAATCCAAAGCACTCGTATATCAAAGCGAGTGTCCCTATAGAAGTCAATGGAAACTCAGATAATTTGACCCACAGTGACTTCTATGGTATGCAGTACCGCACTTGGCCAGAGGTGGGGAGCGCCGGAGACATTTGAAAACTGCTCGGATGCACTCGGAAACACTCGGAGAGGCTCGGAAACACTCATAAACTGAGTGTTTTCTGAGTGGTTCCGAGTGCATCCGAGCGGCTCCGAATGTCACTGGCACCCCCGCACCTCTGGCCAAATGCAGTTCTGCACACCGCAGAGGCTTGAAATGCTTGCAAATCAAGTCAAGATTTTAATAAAATAATAGCTTGTGTAGCGGCCTCACCCCTCTCTCTTTCTTTATCGGTCATATGGCTGTTGTCTAGGGGTACCTGGGAGAGAGAGATGATACACACCACGGCCCATGTCCTCCGTAACTAAGAGGTGAAGGCCAGAAGATTGGGCTTTTGTGTAGGTGTCCTAGAGTCAAGTCCAGTCCTTCGTCCCTGACTCCTTTGCTTTAGTAACCCAAGTTCCACACAGTGAATAGGTATAACTCAGTTTTATTCTTCTTGCCAAGCAATAAAACAATCTTTCTCCTTTGGAAAATAGGGACAGATCGAGGCACAATCCTTTCCCTTCTTGCTGCTGCCCACTGTGCTGTCACCAGTGGTGAATAGTCACTGCCACTGACTAGGTAATATAGAATGTGAATTACCTTCGCTCACTTTGCCCCTGTCAGAGGAAGAAATCCGTCCAAGGGAGAAATGGAGGCCTCTCCGTCACCAGCGATGCCGCGCCGGGCTCTTCGGAGAAGTTACTGCGCACCAGTCCTCACGAACTCAGACACGGGCACCCAAGGAGTTAGGGTCCCCTCGGATTCCTCCACCCTTGCGGAACTCAGTCGAAGGTACTGAGCCCCAGGCATCCGCCATAGTACCTCACCCCAGGCTAAAGGTGCCTGAGATGGACTCCATCTCCGCTCCGGCTAGGCCAAGGGCGCCTAGGCCCGGAACACCGGAACGCCAGCACCCAAGCCGAAGGTGCCTGGGTGCGGCCGCGTCCTCCAACTCTCTACCCCCAAGGTCAGGGCGTCCGCCCCTTTTATGACCTTTCCCTTTGCGTCACAGCGGGTTCCCCGCCCTGCTGTACCAGCTCCAGGGGAGGACAAAAAGGCACAGTTTGCGGTGTGAGTTCAGCTCCGGCCCAAGGCAACAACGCCACCTGTAGGCCCCAAGGAACCCTACACCGCCAGAGTCTTCACATAAATTCAAACACCCGCTACACTCGTATTGCGAAGCGCTCGTTAACCGCATTACTCGCAATCAGAGGTATTACTGTAATTACCTTTTTCCTCAATCCGCCAGAAGCTGGAGCTCTCCTTCACTGTCTGAATCTCTAGAATGCAGGAATTCCATAACAACCTCTTACACAATGCAGAACCGCTGGTCCTACATTGTTCGAGATAATATCATGAAGCTGCAACCAGTCATGGGCAGCGAAAGGAAGACGTTTTGGGAACCAGTCACAGAATGAAGGGCACGGGCTCTGGGATCGAGAAGTGTATATCACATTATTTACCATCCCCTAGGCAAAAGGAGCAGTTAAGTCTTGCAGTGGGGAGGGGGACCATTTGCAAGGGTAAATTTTTTCCAGGTGTTCATCTTTATTGGATTGGTTGCCAGCCCTACGTATGCTCCTCAATATCTGGAATGACTAAATTATTGCAGTGAGGGACCACTAAAGAAGGAATAGCTGAGTGGCGCTGGAGAGGTTACGAGGAAGCTTTTACACAGACACTCAATTTTCCTGAATGGGCAAAGTGATGGTGCTTCTGGGCTGATGGAGAGATGTTAATAGATAATACAGTTGCAGAGGGTTTAACTATTAAAGGTAAAGGTATGGTCAGGGGAAGGTTAAATTAGACCTGTGTTTTGCTCATACAGGTTCTCTTTAATTATTCCCCCCACAGCAGTTTAAACTTAGCTTTTACTTGCTTCCCCACCATTTGCCTATGGGAAAAAGCAGATGAAGCCCTGTTCAACCACTTGGAGTGAGTCACATGTGCCCCCATGCCTGAAAGTATTAGATAAAGTATGTCATTTCATTCCCAGGTGAATGGAGGAGTGGGTAAGTAAAGACTAGATAATTATAAGCACCTGCATGGGATGGCATTATAATGAACCTGTTGTTTATCCCTACATAGGCAAAGCACAGATTAATTTAACATGTGAGGGCGTGCTTTAGTTTAGGGCAATTTTTGATTTATGGATAATAAATGATACTTCACTACTATTTTTACCAATATCAAACATCAAAATCCCTTCATCAAAACGATATGCACTGCATACTAACATGCCGTGTCAAGAGTTATCTCATCCAAATCTAGATAGAAACCAGGCTGGCTTATCCATTTACCATGTAAGATTGTTAGGACAAAATACTTTTCTGCATGACTTACTATACCACTTGACCCAAAGTTATGCATTCCAGTGCTCTGACTGTTTGAACATAGGTAAAAATGAACTACCCTGTTCCAAAAACATTAAGCCATTGCTAGGCACTAGATATTCGCAACATTACTTTTCTTTTCAGAAACAGTAAATTAAGTTAAAGCTAGTTTACCTTACAAGAATAATGGTTCAACTGGCACCAACTAAATACCAAAAGGGGAAAAAACAAGTTCTGTTACTACAGCAGAAAACTCCAAAAGCTAGAGAAGAAATATGCACACATTTTTGTTTTACACATTAATGAAAACATTAAAAGAATACAATTGCATTGTCTTCTATTCCACATGCCATATGTTAGCAATATAAGAATACGAGGTGTGTCTATTAAATAACGAAACTGTGATCCCACCTAGTAAACAAAGCAGTCAGAACTGGTTATAACAGCATGCGTGGTGACCTTGAACATGTTTGAACGTGCATGACAAGCAGCAACACTCTATGACGTTCAGTTAATTGTGAGTCGCCATTTAGTTTGGTTGTGTTTTGTGCAGTGTGCCGAAAAATTGCTAAGTTTAACAGTTGAACAATGTGTCAATTAGAAATTTTTTGTGAAATTGCACAAAACACCAACAGAATGTTTTCAAATGCTTACTACAGTGCGTGTGTTTTTGAGTGGCACAAAAGATTCAGCGAGGGACGTGAGAATGAATTTCCAAAAGTTAAATCAGTGCTTAACCGCTTAAGGACCGCCTAACGACGATATACGTCGGCAGAATGGCATGGCTGGCCCTAAAGCACGTATATATATACGACCCCTTTAAGGTGCCCAGCCGTGGTTTGCGCGGTTGCCGCCGGCGGCACGCTCGCGATCCGGTCCTGAGCTCCGTGACCGTGCCCGTTTTTTTTACTCTGATGGAAAAAAGTCTGATGGGGCCCACACACGATCAGAATTTCCGATGAAAAAAGTCCATCGGACTTTTTTCATCGGAAAATCAGATCGTGTGTACAAGGCATAAGAATATAAACAGTTTTGACGGGGAACTGACAGCATCATCCTGGAAGATGGCTGGAGACCAAACTACACCTAGGATGTAGGCTGTAAGGAATTATCTCAGAGCTTCCCCAGGGGGAAAGAAGTGGTGAGGAAAGCAGCACGACTTTTTGGATTACTTGAATCCCCTCTCTAAGGATCCATGGCTATGGGCAACCCTTGTAAAGGTATGGGCTATTCCTCAACTCACACTCTATCTACTTAACTATCAAATGCTTTTGATTGCAACTAAGTAAAGGATCACCTGGGATCAGAATGACTGTAAGTGTGTATACATAGATTTTGACTGATTGTTCAATAAAGCTTTGACAAGGCCTTCTGGACTCCTCTGTCTCATAAAGTCTCTTGGTAATATCTCCTGGTAACAGATTTGTATCAATGTGGGCTTCCTGGAAACTCATTACTGTAAGACCTGTTGTTTAGGGCCGGCCAGGTATCTCTAATGGGCGGAGCTCACACATAGCATAGGACAAAGTCCCTAGGCACATTGGAGAGCGCCAGATCCAGATAATCCCAGTCTGTTTAGAGGAACCACTCCCATGTCTAGGCATGAATGGGATAGAGTACATGTGGTGACCATGATGAGCCCAACATGTGGCACCCCACTATTACTCAGAATTAGGCATTGCAAACTGAATACCAGGAGCCCATTGGTTAGAAATAGTGTGAAGGAAGAGAACCTTACCCATGATGTTTGTCTATGGCAGCCCAACCTCCTTGAGTTGTTGTGCTAGACACTGGGCTCCACTTTGGAGGACTTGCCTTTTGCCTGAGTATGAAAAAAAAGATAAGGATTTGTGACAGTACAATTCCCCTGTCAATGTAAGAAGGGTTAACTGGCAATCAGGGTTCAAATCTATACTGGTTGAGGAGCTCCAGGATTAGGATAGGTACAAAGGAAGCTGGTTGCTCAGTGTTCTCTGGGATTAATAAATCCTGGTATTGGTCCTCGAGTCCTAAAGCCCTGTACACACGATCGGATTTCCTATGGATTCTAAGCCAATGGATTTTTCCATCGGAAATCTAATGAAGCTGACTTCCATCAGTCTTGCCTACACACCATCAGTCAAAAATCCGACCGTCCCAAACGCCGTGACGTAACACACTCCAACAAGCCGAAAAAAATTAAGTTCAATGCTTCTGAGCATGCATTGACTTGATTCTGAACATACATGGGTTTTTTGTCCGATGGAGTTCCACACAGACGATCGGAATTTGCTATAATTTTTTTTCCCATCGGATAAATTTAAAACATGTTCTATTTTTTCTCACCGATGGAAAAAAGACCGATGGGGCCCATAAACGATTGGTTTGTCAGATGAGAAAAGTCCATCGGACTGTTTTTATCGGTAAAACCGATCGTGTGTACACGGCATAAGGCTTTGCAGAGATTTGGGAGGGATAGAAGAAGCTGTCTGTATTTCAGGGTTCCACCCTCTCCAGGAGTCTGTGTGGCGGTATGGAAGCAGCCAGAGGTGCATGTGTGCACAGTAGTTGAGGATAATCTCTGGAGAAACAGAAAAATGCCTATGTTTGAGACCAGAGCAGCAACAGTCCTGCAAGAGCAAGCCAGGAGGCTGATATGAAGTGTTTGTTTTCTCTGGATTGCTGAAAAAAACCCTGTCTGGGAAACCCATGTGTTTTTTTTTTTTTTTTACGTTACATTTAATAAAAGCAAATAAGGGAAATCCCTAAAAGAAGAATTTGCAAGTGACTGCATCCCATTCAGCGCTACACTTGAGCTATTTCCTACTGATGTAATAAATAGTACTGAAATAAAGATAAAGATGATAGCACTGGAGCTTGCACAAAAAATTGTCAGCAAAGCAGCTCCCATATTTCTATCAAAACAGAACTTGATAAATAGTAACAATTCTATGGGTTGTCCCAGTCAGAGAAGGAAAGCGGAGCAGAAGCATGTGAGAATTTAGAAAATATAATTCACCACAGGAATTTGCTTGATACTTTTGGCACAAATTGCAGGACACATTTGCTGTTTGGATAGAGAAGATATAGAAGGATGGGAGAGACATAAACAATAAGGATTTTCCAGTCTACACAGAGTAGAGAGAAGCAACAAATCCCTGTATCAACAGGCTTATAATTCACTATGCCAGTTCATTCTTTCACCAGTGTCCTCTGTGCTAGTGGTCAGATTTAAGCCATATAGTAACTCTAGGCGACAATCACATTACTGACCTCAGAGGGGTTTCTGGTACATCCTGTGCTATTTAAAATCTGGCACTGTGACATTACGCTAAATAAATCCTGGATCAATTTATTACTTAGGGAAAACATTCTTTAACTGAGAACATCACTCCTAATCATCATTTTTGATCCTATAATTTTTCCCACAAGATTATTTTTTATGTTATCTGGTGGTTACGGCGCCCTGTCAGCTTAGTCACATACATATCCAATTAGGACCTGAAAATTTGCTTTAAAGCTCAGATTAATTATTTTGCTGCTGTCAAATCTACTGTTAGATAGAATGTTGTATTTTCCATGATTATGGAAACATGCATTCAATTAGATGATAAACATATTGGGACTTTTAATAAAAATCTGGAGTGTTGTATATTCTATACCAGTCGGTGAAGTTACAGTATTTTTAGTTTGTATTAACTATACCAGTGCTACAATTGATGTAATTATCTTATTCTTCCATTTAGAGTGCAATGGCATTTTTGGACTACATCCACTCAGTAATTTGGAGCTGTCACATATTGTATGGTAACTCGTATTTGCAAAGCAATTGTGCCCATGTGGGTTATTTTATTACATCCATTCTCAAAGATGAGGTAGACTCATGTTGATTTCCAGATAGATCCTTGATCAGGAACTGTATGTTCTCAAGCTCAGCGATAAAAGTGAGGGTGCTGTCATACCCTGACTCAAAAAAAACTTGCAAAATCTTTTGCTTTAAAGATACTGGTCTTTTGATGTAATTTTATGCTTATTGTCATGTTCAATTCTTTCACAAGTATTTCCTGCAAAAACAACTTCATGATCAGGACATTTTTTGCGATACAGCACTGCGTGACTTTAACTCACAATTGCACGGTCATGCAACGCTGTACCCAAATAAAATGCATGTCCTTTTTTTTCCACAAATAGAGCTTTCTTTTTGTGGTATTTGATCATCTCTGCGTTGTTTATTTTTTGCGCTATAAACAAAAAAATACAGACAATTTTGAAAAAAAACTATATTTTTTACTTTCTGCTATACTTCTGCCAGAAGAACGAGACAAACACTCTGTATCTTTCCAAAATAGACTGACACTTTATTGCGAAAACACAGGTCTTTTTATACACACAGAGGGGAGTTTCTTAATTTCTCTCACAATGCATCTTTGACCAGAGCTAATTTACATGAGCTACTTAACTACAGCTGATGACTCAGACATATGACAGTAGGCTAGCTTTTGTCTCCCAATCCACATTTCAGTTTAAATGATAATGCATAACCTTTTGTGTTCCCCAGCCAGACGGTCTGCTGGAGTCCAATACCTATAATTACAGACTTAATTATCACTATTCACAATAGACAATAGAATGCAATCACACCCCATCACAGCAATTATTACATAACAGCCCACACACAGTATACACGCAATCTATACAATCTATATACAGCATTGAATCTGATTAGCACAGATCATACTGGGGTTCTCATTCACCATGTGCCCCTAATAGAGACACAGGGTGGTTTACACATAAGAGGCATTGGGGAAGCTGAAGCAAGGGTATCTCATACTTTCTAGGAGATTCTGGGTTCCCCGGGCCCTCCCGTTACATCTCTCCCCTTTCGGCAGGAGACTAACACAGGAGGAGACCCCAGACGGGTTGACTTCGAAGGTAGTCCATAGTTCCATTCCTCTAGTGCCTGGACAACCCATCAGCATTGCCATTTTGCTTACCAGGTCCGTAGCTGATGGTGCAGTTGTAAGGTTGCAGGACAAATAATGGAATTCAGTTCTGGAACAGTCACTTGCTTTGCTCTCTCAATGGCTCCCAAAACTTGTTGCTGGTGCTCTTGGGAAAGGTAAGGCAAAACCTGGCCGCAAATCCCATTTAACCTTTTGACAATTTCAGCCTGTTTGTGCATTTCAATGTTCAAGCCATGGGACATCTCCAGGGGAGGGCTGGCAGCTTTAGGCCAGGGGGGCAAGTCCAGTCAAGTGGCCCATTAACACCTTGGTGATCAGCCATCGTCGTTATACGGCAGCAGGTTGGCTCCCCGGCGCACACGGCGTGACGCTGGAGCCGATGCGTGTGGCCAGCGGCCGCGATATCTGCCGGTGACCCGCGATTGCTCCTGAGAGAGACAGAAGGGGGATCTGTCAATGTAAACAGACATCCCTGTTCTGACAGGGGAGTTAGAGAGAGATCTGCTGTTCCCAGTGATCAGGAACATCGATCTCTCTACTCCCAATCACTACACCCCCCCAGTTAGAAACACCTCCCTATGGAACACTTAACCGCTTGATCGCCCCCTAGTGTTAAAGTGGTTGTAAACTCACTTACACAACATGCACCTACAGGTAAGCCTAGATTAAGGCTTACCTGTAGGTGCAAGAAATATCTCCTTAACCGTGTAGCATATTTGCATTTAAAACCGGGGATAGTGGTGTCGCCTGAAACTGGCACGATCTGACGAATCTGACGTCACGCGCATGCGCACTAGCGGGCCGGCTTAGTAGCCGGATTTCTGAATGGAGTTAGCCGGCCCGAGCGCACATGCGTGTGACGTCATCGCCGCTCCTGGGCCAATAACAGCGCCGGAGCGGCGATACACGGAAGGCAGAGGGGAGCAAGATGGCATCGTGACGGAGGTGTCCGAGCACCGCTGCAGGGGCTTCGATCTCAGGTGAGTGATTCATAATGAGCTAGTATGCTATGCATACTAGCTCATTATGTCTTTATTTTGCAGGTTGTTTAAAAAAAAATACGGGGTTTACAACCACTTTAACCTCTTCCCTGCCAGTGACATTTATACAAAAATCAGTGGGTATTTTTAGCTCTGATCGCTGTATAAATGTCAATGGTCCCAAAAAAGTGTCAAGTTTCCAATCTGTCCGCCGCAATGTCACAGTCCTGCTGAAAATTGCTGATCACTGGCATTACTAGAAAAAAATAAAAATAATAAAAATGTCATAAATCTATTCCCTATTTTGTAGACACTAACTTTTGCGAAGACCAATCAATGCACAATTTTTGTGTTTTTTTTTTATTTTACTAAAAATAGGTAAAAAAATACATATTGGTCTAGACTGATGAAGAAATATATTTTTTGGGGGGATATTTATTATAGCAAAAATTAAAAAATATTGTTTTTTTTTTTCAAAATTTCACTCTTTTTTTGTTTATAGCGCAAAAAATAAAAACCGTGACCAAATACCAATAAAAGAGAGCTCCATGTGTGGGAAAAAATGGACGTCAATTATGTTTGGGTACAACATCTCACATCAATTGTCAATTAAAGAAATGCAGTGCAGTATCGCAAAAAATGGCCTGGTCAGGAAGCGGGTAAATCCTTACGTGGCTGAAGTGGTTAAACTTACCATCATTGGTGCCCATCAATGTAGCCTCATCAGTGCAGCCTGATCAGTGCTCATCAGTGCAGCCTGATCAGTGCCGCCTCACCAGTGCAGCCTGATCAGTGCCCATCAGTGCCACCTCACCAGTGCAGCCTGATCAGTGCCCATCAGTGCAGCCTCACCAGTGCAGATAGTGCCCATCAGTGCAGTGCAGCCTCACCAGTGCAGAGAGTGCCCATCAGTGCAGCCTCACCAGTGCAGAGAGTGCCCATAATCTGTACAGCCTTATCAGTGCCACCTCACCCATGCAGACAGTGCCATCATCAGTATAGCCTGATCAGTGCCCATGGGATGCGAGGGGTCAGCTGGGGGTGTGTCAGTGTCTGGGTATGTGTTACAGCTAGGTACTTTGCTTGCACAGCCTCTTCGGAGGAGGGGGGGGGGTGATGAATCTCAGTCATGTCTTCTCTGCCACTCCGGAGACTATGTTGGAGAATCTGACGAGTTGGAGAATATGACAGAACACCTGGTCCCAGCCCACAATTGCTCAGGTCATGTGTGACGTGCTGGTTGCCTCTGAGACTCCTGGGAGGTGGGAGTTGTAGTTTGCTCCCACTGCCAGGAACTTCAGTGCGGTAATATTACAACTCCTAGAGTGCAGCGCAGGCCAGCCAGTCAGCGACCGCCTTTTAGCACTGTTTAACCCAGACCTGCTAGGGTTTCCACCTTTTCTTCAAGCAAAACCCGAACACTTTAGCAGCACATTTGTTTGTTTTTTGGGGGGGGGGTATACCCTATAAGATTGTAAAAGACCTGGGACACTTTTGGTGGCCTGAAAGAGAGTAGTAATGTGGCGCATAGCTCGCCGCAGCAAACAGTTCACATGGCTGAATTGCGAGTGTTCTGCATGGAATAGCAGGGGGTGGGGAGAGATAGATATGTGCTGGCGGGCAGTGGCGGTCGGTGATCAAATTTGTTTGGGGGGGTGCAAACAAACTGATTCTGAAAAAAAAGAAACATCAAATGCAGCCACTGTGCCCCATCAAATGCAGCCACTGTGCCCCATCAAATGCAGCCACTGTGCCCATCAAATGCAGCCACTGTGCCCATCAAATGCAGCCACTGTCCCCCATCAAATGCAGCCACTGTCCCCCATCAAATGCAGCCACTGTCCCCCATCAAATGCAGCCACTGTGCCCCATCAAATGCAGCCACTGTGCCCATCAAATGCAGCCACTGTGCCCATCAAATGCAGCCACTGTGCCCATCAAATGCAGCCACTGTCCCCCATCAAATGCAGCCACTGTCCCCCATCAAATGCAGCCACTGTCCCCCATCAAATGCAGCCACTGTGCCCCATCAAATGCAGCCACTGTGCCCCATCAAATGCAGCCACTGTGCCCCATCAAATGCAGCCACTGTGCCCCACCAAGTGCAGCCACTGTGCCCCACCAAATGCAGCCACTGTGACCATCAAATGCAGCCACTGTGACCATCAAATGCAGCCACTGTCCCCATCAAATGCATCCACAGTGCCCATCAAATGCAGCCATCGTGCCATCAAATGCAGCCACTGTGCCCCATCAAATGCAGCCACTGTGCCCATCAAATGCAGCCACTGTGCCCCATCAAATGCAGCCACTGTGCCCCATCAAATGCATCCACTGTGCCCATCAAATGCAGCCACTGTGCCCCATCAAATGCAGCCACTGTGACCATCAAATGCAGCCACTGTCCCCATCAAACGCAGCCACTGTCCCCATCAAATGCAGCCACTGTGCCCATCAAATGCAGCCACTGTGCCCATCAAATGCAGCCATCGTGCCATCAAACGCAGCCACTGTCCACATCAAATGCAGCCACTGTCCCCATCAAATGCAGCCACTTTCCCCATCAAATGCAGCCACTGTGCCCATCAAACGCAGCTACTGTGCCCCATCAAATGCAGCTACTGTGCCCCATCAAATGCAGCCACTGTGCCCCATCAAATGCAGCCACTGTGCCCCATCAAATGCAGCCACGGTGCCCCATCAAATGCAGCCACGGTGCCCCATCAAATGCAGCCACTGTCCCCATCAAGTGCAGCCACCGTGCCATCAAACGCAGCCACTGTGCCCATCAAATGCAGCCACTGTCCCCATCAAATGCAGCCACCGTGCCATCAAACGCAGCCACTGTGCCCATCAAATGCAGCCACTGTGCCCCATCAAATGCAGCCACTGTGCCCCATCAAACGCAGCCACTGTGCCCCATAAAACACAGCCACTGTGCCCCATCAAACGCAGCCACTGTGCCCCATCAAATGCAGCCACTGTGCCCATCAAACGCAGCCACTGTGCCCATCAAATGCAGCCACTGTGCCCATCAAACGCAGCCACTGTGCCCATCAAATGCAGCCACCTTGCCATCAAACGCAGCCACTGTGCCCATCAAATGCAGCCACTGTGCCCCATCAAATGCAGCCACTGTGCCCCATCAAATGCAGCCACTGTGCCCCATCAAACGCAGCCACTGTGCCCCATCAAATGCAGCCACTGTGCCCATATGTGCTTGGGGGGTCAGATATGTTCTGGGGGGGAGGGCGCTTTGTGAGAGAAAAGAGCCAGCACAAGGGGGATGGGTAGGGGGTAGGATATGTGCTGGAGGGGTGTTTTGGGAAGGAAGAGAGGGGTTGCCAGATTTCAAATGTAATCCACACTGAAGTTCTAGCATTGCCTTCCCCCTCCCAGCACCATATCCTCCTAACCCCTCGATCACTCATATGACATCTACCTTGTCCTCCTTTCCAGACACTCTCTCCCCCTCCCTCCTCCATCTACAGTACAGAGCATTAGAAAAAGTTTAGTGCAGAGTGCAGACCTGAGATTCCGAGCGTCCCTTCTCCCGCCTCCTCCTCGTGTGTGTACAGAACGGACTGAGAAGGAGGGGAGGAGCTTTGATACACTGCTCTGCTCATCCAGCTGCTGTCAGGCAGAGAGGAGACTCGTCACTGCCGAAAGAAAAAAAGTTAAAGTAACAGACAGCGCTGCGGCCGTTCTAATGATAAGGTAGGCGGCCTGGGGGGAAATCTCCCCCCTTCCCCCCTTGCCAGCCCGCGCCTGGACATCTCATAATACATGACGTAGTGTCGTTGCATCTCTGATTTCTCACTGGCCAACTTGTCACATTCCAATTTTAGACTGTGATATTGTGCCTGATCTAAGGTACATGTCGGGGAAGATAATCTTACCCCGTTCTCAGCCGCAATCAGGCCGGTTCCAGCAGCATGAGTCTGGGCACAGGTAGTCACTGGGTTGGCTTCTGCGGGGCCCATCGGGGGTTAAGCAGAAACGAGGGGGGGCAAATCATTCCCCAGTAGTACATCCGCTGGCAAATTCTTCATCACCCCCACATTCACGTGTCCCGAACCAACCCCCCAATCCAGGTGAACCCGGGCAACGGGTAGCCGGAAGATGGTACCTCCCGCTACTCTTACGGCTACAGTGTCTCCGGTGTGTTGGCTCTCTGGGATGAGGTTCTTCTGTAGTAGGGTCATGGTAACGCCACTATCAGGTAAGCCATTGGCTACCGTTCCATTAACCCGGACAGTCTGCCTGTGTTGTTGCCGGTTGTCCCGGTTAGCTGCTTGTATTAGATCAGCCTCGTGCAGGACGCCCCAATGTTCTTCCTCCTCAACGCAGTGGGCCGCAGGCATGGGTGTGCGGGGGCTTCCCCTTGCTGGCTGTCTCCATGACTGGGATGGGATAGCTGGATTCAACGGACAGTCTGGCTTTTTGTGCCCTAGCTGTTTACATCGGAAACACCTGATGGGTTGTGCGTAGTCCTGGGAGTTGAACCTGGGCTGCTGAGGATAAGTGGCCGCTGGAGGTGGTGCTGAAGTTGGGTTAGAGGCTGGTAAACTGGGCCGAGATAGTGGATAGCGCTCGCTTTCGCCTGACCTTTGAGAGTCCAGATATTCATCAGCCAAAGTAGCCGCTTGCTGTACAGTCCGTGGTCGCTTATCTCGCACCCAATCCCATAATACCGGAGGGGTGTGGTTAAAGAACTGTTCTAAGAGTACTAGCTGGGTGATGTCCTCTATGGTATGAGCGTGGCTTCCCTGGAACCAGCCCTTAAGGTTTCGCTGCAGATGATGTGCCCACTCCACGTATGTTATGTGGGTTTGTTTCCGGGATTCTCGAAACTTAATCCGGCTGGCTTCGGGTGTAATGGCAAATCGGGCTAGCAGAGCTTCTTTTACCCGGTCATAATCTTTAGCGTCCTCATCCTCCAGGGCCCGATATGCATCCGCCGCTCTGCCAGTTAAATTACTTGCCAGTAAGGCGACCCAATCTTGGGGCAGTACTTCGTGTATCTGGCATAGTCTCTCAAAGTCCTGCAGGAACGCTTCAATTTCCTCCTCTCATTCCTTAAATAGTTTGAACGCCCGAAAGGGCAACTTATGGAAAGGCGCTGCGTCTTTAGGTGTTGTCTCCGATTGCCGTATTTCCGCCATTCTCTGCTCATGTTGCCGCTCTAGTTCTCTCTCTTGTCGCTCTCGTTCTCTCTCTTGTCGCTCTAGTTCTTTCTCTTGACGCTCTAGTTCTCTCTCTTGTCGCTCTAGTTCTTTCTCTTGTCACTCTAGTTCTCTCTCTTGTCGCTCCTCCTGCAGCTGGATGTCTTTAATGGCTTCCTGTATGGCGGTCTCTGATGGGTTAGCACCATTGAATGCCAACCGCTGTCAAACTCGTTGCTGAAACAAGTCTTCAACTGACCGGGGTCCTGCATCACCATCCCTCTGATCCATCTCGGCTAGCTCCCTGATCAAGGTGGCCTTGTTCTTTGTCCCACTGGTCCCTCCACAGCTCTCAAGTAAGTCTTTCAGCGTGGCTTTCCTGCAGGCTGCATAGCTGGTCATTCACCGTGGTGGTTTGGAGTGTCCCAGTAACTGGAGGGAAAATCCCACCGCTGCCACCAATGTAACAGCACCCCTAATATGAAAGGGGTTAACGCTGTTTAAGACCTTCCCTCTCCTCTCCTCATATCCAATAAAAAACGAAAAAATCGAATTTCTTCATAACTAAAATTCTTTATAAAATTTAGGCCAATATGTTATCTGCTATATATTTTTGGTTAAAAAAATCCCAATAAGCATATATTGATTGGTTTGCGCAAAAGTTATAGCGTCTACCCCCATCCCCCCCATGCAATTTCGCTCTCCACCTGCTCCAACACATACAATAAATAGCAGCTAGACTCAAAATCAGATTACTGAATCAGATCAGGCAGCGATTGCGATTGGTTGCCAGAGGTTACAGTGTATTATTACCACTCACTGACTGGCTGCTAGAAGTTACAGCAAACATTATGGCTGATTATTTGCTAGAGCTAGAGGTTACAGCAGTGGTGGTGTGTCCATAGTGGGTGCAGGAGCGCCGCCCCCTCTCTCCTGCACCCGTCACTCAACAATAGATAGATTCATGCATTGCATGAATCTATCTATTGTCGTTGCTGCTGCCCACTATTCAGGTGTCCGGCCCCCTGTTGAGTGCCGGCCATCTGAATAACAGTGGTTAGGCTCTAATCAGCTTCCAAATGGTTAAACAGAGGGCGTACGGCTGTGCGTTCCCTGTTTAAACAGTACTGTGTTAGGGAATCACTTCCCTAACACTGACCCGCCTCTCAGCCAATCAGGTGCACCGGGTCTGGTTACCGGTCACCTGATTGGCTGAAGCGACAGGCGAGCAGAAATTACATTGAGGGAGCGTGGAGGTCGGCTGACCTGAGGAAAGTAAAGGGGGGGCAAACTGGCTGCAAGTAAAGGGGGGGCAAACTGGCTGCATTTGAGGGGGCAAACTGGCAGTATTTGAAGGGGTAAACTGGTGGTATTTGAGGGGGCAAACTGGCGGTATTTGAGGGGTAAACTGGCGGCATTTGAGGGGGCAAACTGGCTGTGTTTAAGGGGGCAAACTGGCGGTGTTTGAGAGGGCAAACTGACGGCATTTAAGGGGGCAAACTGGCGGCATTTAAGGGGGAAAAGTGGCTGTATTTGAGGGGGAAAAAATGGCTGTATTTGAGGGTGCAAAGTGGCTGTATTTGGGGGGGCAAACTGGCTGTATTTGAGGGGGCAAACTGGCTGCATTTGATGGGGCAAACTGGCGGCAATTGATGAGCACAGTGGCGACAATTGATGGGCACAGTAGCTGCATTTAACGGGCACAGTGAGGCTGCAATTGATGTTTTTGTTTTGTTTTTTCAGTTTGCGCCACCTCAAAAAAAATTGAGCACCAGCCGCCACTGGGATACAGCACATGACTTCTGCTTGTTGGTTGAGATTACTGTACATCAATACTGCTCACTGATTGGTTGCTAGAGGTTACTGCACATTATTACTGCTCACTGATTGGTTCCTAGAAGTTACTGCATATCCTTACCGCTCAATGATTGGTTGCAAGAGGTTAGTGCACATCATTACTGTTTACTGATTGGTTGTTAAAGGTTACAGCACATCACCTCCTCACTGCCTGCACACCAGGGACTGGGGAGGTGAGGAGACCCATCAATAGACAGAACACTCTTAGAAATCCTAGGACTTCTGGGATCAGTGGCAATGCTGGGGGAGGTGGGGTGTGATCAGTGGCAATGCTGGAGGGTTGATTGGATCAGTGGCAGTGGTGGGGGGATGAGATTAGCTAGGAGGCAGTACACTGTGGTAAATTCAGAATCATGTAGCTGGCAAGTATCTAGCGGCGGATTCTACACTGACCACCAATGGAATGGGGAATTTACAATGACCACCAATGTGAGGGGGGATTTACACTGACCACCAATGTGAGGGGAAATTTGCACTGGCCACCATGTAACGGGGGATTTTACGCCACCCACCAATATAAAGAGGGATTTCTACACTGACACCAATGTAATACAAGCATTTACACCAACCACCAATGTAAGGGGGAATATACAATGACAAACATGCCTGAACTCGTTTTGCCGATCTCTGCCTGTACCTTGACCATTTCTAGTCTACTGTCTATGCCTGCATCTGATCGCCTGTTACCAACCCGGCTTGTCTGACCACGCATCCTGTGTCTCTTCTGCTCTGCATGCACCTGCCTGGCTTCTTCTGAAGCATCCTCTATCATGGGCCATTAGTCTCCCTGCATTAGCTATCGCCGCTACCTACTGCTGCCTGCTGCCACCAGCCCAGGGTCTGCTGTTCCTGCCAAACACCCGCTGACCAGCTATTCCGTCTATCCTGGTGACGCACCCGCTACACGGAAGACTGTACAGGCACCTTTACATCACCGCGCTCTCACGCGACTGTTGCAACATCAGTGGTCTCTGAGCCAGGTTTGTACGAGAGGCCTTCCCTCTGCACGTCATGCTCAGCCTTTAGGTACCTGACAGGGAGTATACATGTAGGCATCCCTTATATATCCAAAGAGGAAAAGGAACCCAAAGGTAAGTAATGAAAGCCGTATCTCATATAAACCGGCTAGTAGTACATAGAGTATAGAAGGTGAAAACTGAAGTGAAGTTATTTGGAATAGACCCAGAGGCCAATGGACTCAAACAATATATATATGGTATCCTGTAGGTATCAATACAAAAAAAGGTCACTGCCCCACCTATAACTGGTCTTCACAGCAAGGAGCACTGGAAGGGCAAACGCATGTCAAATAAAACCAAAGAATTTCCAAACTCAACTTACCAACCAGCCTGCGACCAACCGAATTAACCTGTCTAACAGTATGCGTTGCACACATTTGCAAATACATACGTAAGCTGCAGGCCCCGCCAAGGCATCCTGTATCCTGCAGACCCTAACTCTAAATTTGGAGAGTCTCCACAGTGGGAGCACATGTATTCTGATGGATAGATGAAGGGCAGATGACTGGAGGGAGCCCAGCCCTCCTTAAAGGCGCAGGAACACACTAGACACCCAGCACATTGCACAATGGCAGCAAAGGTGTCAGTGCGTTCCTGTAGTTATCCTCAAGATGTAAGGTAGGACATGGCTCTCCGTATAATATGCCAAGGTACACTCAGGGGTTTTACATATGGTGCCCGCATTAGTGGAGTAGTGAGGCGTGCAGGAGGTCCGGTGATGTGTTGCACACACCACAACGTACCACCGGACCTCCTGGACGCTTCACTACTCTACTAATGCGGGCACCATATGTGAACCCCCTGAGTGTACCTGGGAATATTATACAGAGGGCCGTGTCCTACCTGAAATGTTGAGGATACCTACATGCAGAGGCGGCTCTCTAATTAGGCAAATTAGGCGGTCGCCTAAGGCCTCGCACTCACAGTGGCCTCGCGTCTGCCTAATTTGCCTCTGCTCAATCACTGTGTGCTAGATCAGTGCAACTTTCTGCAGCCATTTTTATTTGCTTGAATTTTTTTCTCCATTATGGGCATGGTGGGGTCCTCGTGTCTAATGCCGCGTACACACGATCGTGATTCACGGCGGTGAAAACACCGCCGTGAATCACGACATGAAAAAAAATGAAAAACGAGGGAACGGCATTTTCCCCCACACACGACCGTTTTTCCCGTCATTTTTTTCTTTGTCGAGAAAAACGACCGTCTGTGGGCTCCGCGGCAGTGTCTCCCTATGGGAAAACTGCCGCGGAAAAAAATGATGGAAAAAACGATGAGAAAATTTAGAACATGTTCTAATTTTTATCGTCGTTTTTCCTGCCGTTTTTCTCAACGAGAAAAACGGCATAAAGCCCACAGACGATTTTCTCGGCGAAAAAAAAAAAATGACATTTTTCCCGACGGGAAAAATGATCGTGTGTACGCGGCATCAGTTTTGCTTAAGGCCTCGGAAAGCCTAGAGCCGCCTCTGCCTACTTGATACCATATATATATATTGTTTGAGTCCATTGGCCTCTGGGTCTATTCCAACTAAATGTTGACTTCACTTCAGTTCTTAACATCATAAATGGGCCATACTCTATGTATTACTAGCCGGTTTATATGAGATACAGCTTTCATCACTTACCTTTGGGTTCCTTTTCCTCTTTAGATGTATTAATTTAAGGACACCTACATGTATATATAAGTAGAAGTGTAATGCTGCGTACACACGATCGGACATTCTGACAACAAAACCGTGGATTTTTTTCTGACGGATGTTGGCTCAAACTTGTCTTGCATACACACGGTCGCACAAATGTTGTCGGAAATTCCAATCGCCAAGAACGCGGTCACGTACAACACATACGACGGCACTATAAAAGGGAACTTCGATACCAAGTGTGCCACCCTTTGGGCTCCTGCTGCTAATTTCGAGTTAGTGGAAGTTTGTGTGAGAGACGATTTGCGCTTTTCAGCCTCGTGCTTTTCAGTTAAAAAATAAAAAGATTATTCAGGAGATCACGAGAAATAATAAAGAAATCAGTTTGTCAGAACTCTGTGTGAATATCAGTAGCAAAACAACGTCATTATTCTAGCATTATAAAGAAGAAGAGAATGCGCTGCATTAAAAGATTAAAAAATTAGCACCGTGACGAATGTGCCATCTCCATTACGAACGCTAGTTTTACCAGACCAAGCGCTTCCTTCTCGTACTTGATTCAGAGCATGCGTGGAATTTTGTGCGTCGGAATTGTCTACACACTTACGAGAACGGATTTTGTTGTCGGAAAATTTGAGATCCAGCTCTCAAATTTTTGTTGTCGGAAATTCCGACAGCAAATGTCCGATGGAGCCTACACACGGTCGGAATTTCCGACAACAAGCTCCCATCGAACATTTGCTGTCGGAAATGCCGAGCATGTGTACACAGCATAACAGTGTATAAGTGATCCTGCCTTCGGTTGGGGTTCCTTTGATGCTTTAGTGCCTGCCCAGGGGGTAGCTTTGTTTGGTCCTGTTGTCTGCCAGGATAAGTGCTATGTTGATTTCATAAACCGTGATAAAGCTAAGTCTGGCTAAATGCGTCGGCACCTTTGTTACCAGCACTAATATTTTTAACACCTTTGTGTATGAACACATGCAATGTACTCTATTGGCACTGTTGTATAATTGTTTTTTTTTTTTTATATTCTTTATTTATATTTTCAAGAAAGAGAGAAGAACAAAAACAGGGATATACATATATTACATTTCAACATTTTCCATTGCCTATACATTATATATATCTATACATATACACGGACCCTTTCCCCTCAAATCTCATAGTTCCCTAGTCCCACCCTGCCTATATCCTCCAGTATCTGCAGGTTGATCTCAATATCTTTCTTAGCCCTTGATTCCCACTGGTAACCTCCGCCACGCAACCTGACATGTCAGATCGTATGTCACAACAGCGGTATTTACCGTGGAATACCGGCAGTGGATCCGTCTTACTCGGTTTCTATACTACTCCCTACGACCTCGGCCCGTGGGTTGCCTTGACATCCGCACATAGACCTACATAGATGTTTCTGCATCCGCGGTCGCCATTGATATTGACCAGCGGGGACGGCGTTGCGCGAGCCCAACTATACTCGTATGGCCTCGCTCCCGCCGCCCCGCTTAACCCTTGACCCACCTTCAGGTGCCCCTCTAATTCTCGTTGGTCGTATTTTAGGTACCCCCGTACTTCCCGTTCCTCCCTCCTATTTTCCCTCTTAAGAAATCCCTACCCTTCCCCAAAGGAAAAAAAAACCCAACCCCCTCCCACACCCCAGCCCCCCCCCCCTTCGCCCTCCCTCCTCTCCTCCCCCTCACCAGTTTCCCAGCCCCATTGAAGGGACAAGGTTTCCAAACCTTAATTAACCTATCCGGTGGTATCATTCCTCATTTATGTTCCCTAATAATCTCTTCCCCTCTTCTGAGTATACGAATGTATTCCATGCTGTCCAGGTTTTATCATATTGCTCTTTTCTATCTTGGGCCGAGAGCACTAAATCCTCTATGGCTCCCACATTTCTAACCCTATTAAGCCATTCTGCTATCGACGGTGGCCTGGGATTTTTCCAATTTCTTACAATACCTGCCTTAGCCTCATTGATCAAATGGCAAATAACTAAGTTTTTGTATGTCTTTATTGGTATTTGTGAGAGATGCAGTAAAAAGAAAGTAGGGTCTTCCAAAACAGGGTAGGGTGAAAATTTTTGACATATTTTTTGTATTTCTGACCAGTATTGTCTGATCTTCGGGCATGTCCAGAATATGTGGAATAATGTTCCCTGTTCCTTATTACATCGCCAGCATTGGTCTGAGGTTTCAGGGGAAAATCTACTTAGTCTCGAAGATGTGTAATACCACCTGTTTAAAGTTTTGTAGTTTAGTTCCTGAGTTTTTGTACAGGTTGATGATTTCCATGTAAGGAGTATCATCTTCTGTTGTTGGGCCTGTGTAAAGTTCTGATCACGATCCCTTGCCCATTTTCCCATTGCTGGCATCTCATAATTTTCTGAGGGTGTTATCAACAATTTATATAGCTTAGATATTGTTCGAGTTAGGGGTTCTTCCTCATCACAATAGGCTTCAAACTTTGTCAGTTCCCGGCTAAAACTTTTCGCTGTGCCTAATGACGTTAAAAAATGGCGTAATTGTAAGGCCTCCCAATGTTTTATTCGAAATCGGCCTCCCAGTTGTGTCAGAGAGTCAACTGTTGGCCACGAGTCCAAATATACAAAGTGTGAGGCCTGCATATATCCCCTCTCTCGGAGCTTCTGGTAAGCCCCTCTCTCCATCCCTGGCTGGAAACTTGGGTTCCCCAGTAATGGGTATAATGGCGATTGCGCTGATAAATATTTTGTCTTCTGACAGATTTCAGAGCTTATAGTTAATGTCGAACCTATAAAAAGATGTTTTTTAAGTGTATCTGGTAATTTTGTATAGCACCATATTGCTCTTTTCAGGGGTACCTGGCTCACTTCCTGTTCCAGTTCTATCCATAATTTTGATTCAGTATTTCTGCACCAGTCTATGACCCTTCCCAAGTGTGTTGCTTGATGGTATTTAGTTATGTCTGGAACTGCCAGACCACCATAGCTCTTAGGGAGTGTCATATACCTTCTGCTGATCCTCGGTCTTTTATTGGCCCAGATAAACTTGGTGAAAAGCGTATTTACCTGACGGAGGAAGGCAGCGGGGATTTGTATAGGTATTGCTTGGAACAGATACAAACATTTTGGTAATATACACATTTTAATGGTATTGCATCGACCAAACCATGAATGTAGTCCTCACTGCCATTTCTCCATCAGGTCACTAACTATCCTCACCAACGGGGGGAAGTTTACTGCAAATGTCTTCTCTAGTCTTGCTGGTATATATATCCTCAAATATTTTAGTGCTGATTTAACCCGTTTAAATTTAAAATTGGGTTGTATAATTTGCTGTGTTGCCATTGGGAGTGCCACCCCCATCGCCTCTGAATTTCGCATAATTAATTTTTAGGTTTGCTAACGCTCCGTATTCATCTATTTCTTTCATCAAGTTTAGCAATGAGATTTGGGGGCTAGATATCGTGAACAACAGGTCATCTGCAAAAGCAGAGATTTTATAATTTCGATCTCCTATATGTAGTCCCCTAATATCTGGGTTTTGCCTAATTTTATTCAATAAGGATTCCAAAGAGAGGGCAAATAATATTGGGGATAATGGACATCCCTGTCGCATTCTGTTTGAAATTTTAATTGGTTCTGATAGTATTCCATTTACTTTAACTAGTGCCTGGGGTGAGGTGTAAACTCCTACTATCCATCCTCGCATATACTCCCCGATTCCCATGTATCTCAGTACCTCAAACATAAAGTCCCACCTCACCCTATCAAACGCCTTTTCTGCATCAGTACTGAGAAAGATAGAGGGTGTCTTTGTTTCTTTGGCCCAATGAGCCAAGTTGAGTACCTTAATAGTATTGTCCCTAGCCTCCCGGGTAGGAACAAACCCAACCTGATCCATGTGTACCAATTGATTCAGCAGTGGCTGCAGTCTAGTAGCCAACAGTTTGGTAAACAATTTTAGGTCTACATTCAACAATGAGATTGGCCGGTAGCTCCCGCACTCCGCCGGGTCCTTCACTTCCTTCGGGATAACCGAGATATGTGCCAAGAGTGCATCCGGCGGGAGTGCGGTAGACCGGCCAATCTCATTGAAGACCTTCCTCATATATACCCCCAATATGGGGAAAAGGTGTTTATAGTATTGTATAGTAAACCCATCTGGGCCTGGGGCCTTCCCCTGCTGGACTGACTCCATTACTGCTTTTAGTTCTTCCATTGAGATGGGTCTCTCTATCTTAACTCATTCTGGAAATGATAACCTAATAAGCTGTGTTGAGGAAAGGGATTCTTCCAGCTTGACGCGGGATACCGGCCCCGAGGCCAAATTATAAAGGGAGGAGTAGTATTCTCTGAATCTTTGTGCTATGTCTTCCGGTAGTGATATTATTTGTCCTTTTTTCCCCTTTATATGTGGCACATACACTGTCTTCCCCTTCTCCTTAAGCTTCCCTGCTAGGACTTTACTACATTTATCTCCTAGTTCATAGGTTAATTTCCTTCCTGGCCATATTGCTGCTTTCGCTTTGTATCTTAATAGGTCTGTCAATTGTCTCCTCTTATGCGCCAACTCTTCCCCTATTAGTAGTATCTGTGCTTTCTTATGTTGGGCCTCCAGTGCCTGGATTTCTTCTAACAATTTAACTACCTGTGCTTCCCGTGCTTTCTTTAGTCGGGAACCATGTTTTATTAACACTCCTCTCATTACTACTTTATGCGCTTCCCAAACCATGCCGGGGTCACTCCCCAGGGGTGTCGTTTGTCTGAAAATATGCTTCCATTTCTTTTGCCACATCTTCCCGAATTTCGGGGATCTGTAGCAGACTTTCATTTAGACGCCAACGGTGTCCCGGGGTGGGGGCCCCGCCTGTTATGGAGATATAGAGTGTCACTGGCGCATGATCTGACCATGTTATATTCCCAATAACTACATCCTGGACTGCTGCTAGTAGGTAGTGTGGCACAAGGAAGAGGTCTATGCGGGAGTACAGTTGATGCGGGTTTGAGAAAAAGGTATAGTCTCTCTCACCTCCGTGTAGTAACCTCCATGCATCTACAAGTTGCATCTCCTGCAACTTCCGCACAACTCCCCTCCTGGTCCCCCCTGTTGTTGAGGAGGAGCCAGATGATGTATCCAGTTTTGGGTCCAGTGGGATGTTAAGGTCTCCTCCCACGATGATTTTCCCTTCCGCAAATTTAGCCAATTTAGAAAGAGTTTTACTCAGAAAAGTCTCCTGATGTATATTTGGTGCATATACAGTGGCCAAAGTCACCTTCGTGCTCCCAATACATCCTTTTAGAAATAAAAAACGTCCATCTCCGTCTACCCATTTGTCCAACAAGGACCATGCAATTTGATTACTGATTAAGATGGATACCCGTTTAGATTTTGATACTGGATTACATGCATGGTAGGTACATGGGAAGAATCTATTTTGTAAGTATGGTAATCCGCCTGTCTTAAAGTGGGTCTCCTGTACGAATGCTACGTCTGCACGGATTTGTTTAAGCTCATTAAGTAGCATTCTCCTTTTTTCCGGGACGTTAAGTCCTTTAGCATTAATAGTGGTTACCCTTATTCCCTCCATCTTGGTGGTGGGGATTCGGAGACAGAGGGGGTCAGCGAACAAGAAGAAAAAAAAATGACTATCCCCCCCTCCCCTTCCCTTTAAATCTCTTTTCCCCCTATATTGCGACTAACTCCCACCACCCTTTCCCCAACCCCACTGGAGAGGCACCCGTTACGGGACCTTACTACTTCCGGTTCCCGTGGGTGAAAGCCTAATTGGGGATTTGGCTTTAAACGGCCGAGGTGCTCTCCTCCCAATTCCCTCAGCCCCATTTGCCCCAGCGTTCTTCCCCTCCCCTCCCCCATTTACTAAACCCATTCCCTTTCATAGGGGGGTATTGATTCCAAGAGTTCCTTTTGCTTCCCAGGGGTCCTGTATTTCAATATTGTTCAGTTTATTACAGTTTATTACCAATTTATTACCATTCAATACTTCATCTTCCCCACATTTCACAACCATATTTTTTACCTTTTACCTTCTATAACTCTTTACACTACCTCTGGTATTGTAGGGACTAGTCCCGGACCCCCTCCTGATAGACATCTGTAATTCACCCAATTGTAGAACTTCTCACACTTACCTACCCTCGGTGGAGTAGATTGTCCTAATTTTCCTAAATTTTAAAATTTCCATGGCCTAGTGCAGTGGTTCTCATCTCCTGTCCTCAGGACCCACTAACAGGCCAGATTTTATGTATTACCTTGGGGAGATGCAGACTAGAATACTGCAATCACTGAGCAGCAAATGATATCATCTGTGATGTATTTCAGTTATCTTGCAAACCTGGCCTGTTAGTGGGTCCTGAGGACAGGAGTTGAGAACCACTGGCCTAGTGCTTATTTATTACTCTATATTATCCTCTCATTGGAGGGGTAGGGGTAATGTTGGCTGCCTATATACTCCACTTCTGTCACCTCTTACCCAAATTCCTTGGGGTTCCTCTTTCTTTAAACCTCCCTTTCCCACCAGATGTCTCCAAAATATGTGTGCGCCCCTAAACCCAATAATCACCCATTAAACTTAAAACTCCCTTTCCCTTCCTCCCCCCTTAGTGCTTTTCCATTTATCCATCTATGTCCTCCCCCCTCCCTCCCCCCCTTAACCCCTCCCCTTATCTACCTCTATCTTCCCGTGTCTCCCATTACTTAAACCTTACCTCTCCTCCTTGTGCCCTACGTGCAGAAGAAAAAAAATGTGTAAGAAGGAAATTACTCCTTTTTCCCTTCCCTTTCCCTTCCCTTTTTCCCTTCCCTTACCCTCTCTCCCTCCCTTCTCCCCATTTTCCCTTATTTAATAAATTTGTACCATTATGTCCTCGTGCTCCCATATATCCCCCCATTGTGCTATGTGTAATGTAGGTGCCCTACATATCTGGTTATTCCTTTCTTCCTTTAACTCCCCTAGTGACCTATTTCCCTCTCTAGGTACCCCTTGGTTTTAGGCGGCTTTCCCTTCCCTTCCCCCCCACCTCCTCATATTCCTCCCCCTTCCCCCCTCTAATTCTACATTCCTATCTTTTCATCCTCATCTTCCCTTTTTCCCCTTCTTTTTTTCCTCCTTTTTCTTTCCTTTTCTTCTCCTTTAATTTCCCCAAACAAGAAGGCGAATTGAGAACCCCCAAAACACAAACACTTACACCCAAAAAAAAAAAGTAAAGAAAAATGTAATTGATAATTTAATCTAAACCAAACATTTCAAACATTCCTCTCAGAATATCCATACTGTTAGGTTCATAGTGAGTGATAAACCTCCCACCACCCCCCACCCCCTCCCCCCTGTGAGAACTTCTTCTGCCTAGCGCTTCAGCTTTTATACAGGGCTTAAATACATCTATATATTAAGGTTCTCGGTTGTAGAACGAGCTGTGAAAAAAAAAAAAGAACAAACAAAAAAAAGGGCAAGAAAAAGGGAAATCTAATATATTGTTGTATTGCCTATTCATACTTTCTTATCACAATGATTGCCCTTGACCCCACACCTCCCTTTCGCACACAAAAAAAAAGACAAGCCAAAAAAAAAAGGGGAAAAAATGAAAAAAAAAAAAGGTAGAGGAGGGGGTGGGATTGCAAAGAAAAAAAATATATAAAAAATAATTTATACCCCAGAACACCTTGCACATAGTACTGTTGGGGTCATCCAAAGCTAAACCCTCCCTTATATCCCCCCATTATCACCGTAACTTATACCGTATCCTCCCCCTTTTCTTTTCAGGGGTAAAGATCCCACACAAAATCAAGAACCAAATCTCAACAAAAAAAAAAGCAAAAGGGGGCAGGTCCTTTTAGTTAGATAGTCCCAGTCCTATTAAGGAGTAGAAAAAGTGGGTCTCCCCAGGGCGGTGGTCTGTGGGACCCCAAAAAATGTAATACAAAAACTCTTCTCTTTCTCCTCAAAAAAAAAAAGGAAAGGGGGGGGACCTCCCAGCGGGACGTGGGGGTACCTCCTCATCTACCTCTCTTGAATCATCCTTTATCTCAACAGGGGCAAAATCATTATTATCCTGTTTCTCCATTTCCTCCCTTGGGGCCCTAAGTCCTCTCTCCCCCACAAAATCCCTGCCTCTCACAGGGCCTCTTATAGATCCTGGTATTGCCTCAAGCCAGTTTGGTATCGGGATGGCTTCTGTCTCTAGGAAGAAGAACAGATCAGGGAGTTCCTTAGGGTGTCGTAGGTTAAATGTACGGGAGTTTCTCCTCCTCCTAGTCAATGAAATGGGGTATCCCCACCGGTAGGTGCCCCCTGAAATTTTCATTTTGTCCAAGAGGGGGCGTAATATTGCCCTTCGTTTTAGGGTGGCCCTTGATAGGTCAGGTAGCATCTTTACCGTGGCTCCGTCCTGCACTATGTCTCCCATTTCCCATGCTTTCCGGCTTATTAACTCCTTATGTACATAACGGTGAAAGCGACAAATAACGTCTCTTGGGCGGTTTACATCTACCGAGGGGGGTCCCAATGACTTGTGTACTCTCTCAAGCTCCAATGTTTGGGGGGGGGGCAGGTATAGCTAGCTGATGGCATATTGCTAATACTGTTGATTGTATTGCCTCCCTTCCTATGGCCTCGGGGATCCCCCTGAACCGCAGGTTCTGGCGACGGCTACCGTCCTCATATTCCTCTAGCTGTAATTGCATAAAGGATACATATGTATTTTGTGTCTCTTGTACCTGTTCCAGTAGTTGCACACGGCTTTCTAGGGCTGTTAGCCTACCCTCTTCTCCTTGCATTCTTTCTGCTATATGCTGTATTTCCATATGGATTTGCTTCATCTCCCTGCAGTGCATTTCCTCTATGCGTGTCACCATCTCCTCGATATCCATACGGGTCGGTAGGGCTTTAATGTCGGCCTGGGTCGGGAGTGCCTGGAGGAGGGCTCTCAAATCCGAATCCCCCGGTGCCGATAGCAGCCTTCCTTGTCCCTGTGGGTTAAATTCATATCCCCCGGATTCACTCTGGGTCCCCCCCTCCATGTCCACGTATGTGTCTGGGAGGACTACTGTATGTTCCTCTATTACTGGAGGCGCTCCCTCCTCTAAGCTGCATTTGCTCCCGTTCTGTTCCTCTCCACTCACCGCTGTGTCACGTGGTCCCGCCTTGAGTTTCCTCACAGCTGCCGCTCGTGTGTAGGGGAAGAACCTCTCAATGTCTGATTGTTGTAGCTCCAGTCTCTGTCTCGGCTGTCTCGGCTTCTCCCTCCTCTTCATCCCCAGGTACGTAGCTGGGTTTAGACTCGTGGAGCTAGGGGCATCGTATCCCTAGTTACGCTGCAGGGTGTGGGGTGGAGGGACGGAGCTCTACGAGCGAGTGTTACTCTCTACTCCGCCATCTCATGCCACGCCCCGTTTCTCACACCTGTATAATTGTTTTTAACTACCATATACAGTATCTCACAAAAGTAAGTACACCCCTCACATTTTTGTAAATATTTTATTATATCTTTTGTGAGGGGGTTAGCTCGGTAGCGGGGGTGTGTGACCCCCTGGATGGGCTCCCCACACAAAAACAGGCCCAGCAGACGGAGGTTGTGGTTTTCAAGATCAAAAGGTGCGGTTTATTTCTCTATTTACAGTGACAAAAACACAGCAAAGCAAAAAGAAACATAAACAAAATAAATCCTGGTCAGCTTGACCTCTGACTAAACATGCAGGTTTCCCTAACTAACAACTGGGATCAGCCTGGTGCTGTCCTAGTCCCTAAGTCCCTGGTTTAGTAAATGTCCAAACAAATAGCCACACAGGCTTTGTCTCACCGCACAGGGGTTCACTCTCCCTAGACAGTCCACACAGGTCTGGGTCCAGGCATGAGCAAACACCTAATGAATCTGGGAGTTTTTATAGAGGCCTTAAACGAGCTGACAAGCTTCAGCTGGTCTCATCAACTCCCTGCCTGCACGACGCCCAGCCCTCTCCCTAGAGGTATGAATCATCCATGAGCCCACTAGCCTCAGCTGGGCTTCATCAACTCTCTCCCTAGTTGTATAAGTCGGCATAAAGCCTGAATCTGGGAGAAATATACCTACCCCCCTGGATGCAACCAGGTGACTTTACCTTCCTGCTGTCACATACCCCCCCCTCTTGTTTTAACCTTGGGGTTGGAACACCAGCAATCAGGCATTCATGTACTCGAGACAAAGCATCCACATTCCCCATTTGAACGCCAGGGCGATGCTTTACTGTGAAGTTGAATTCCTGTAGGGCCAGGAACCACCTATTTACTCTTCTATTTGTCTCCTTGTTTTGAGCCATCCACTTTAACGGAGCGTGATCCGTAACCATGTCAAAGTGCCTACCTAGCAGATAGTACCGAAGGGAATCTAGAGCCCACTTCACCGCTAAACACTCCTTTTCAACCGTGGCGTAATTTACCTCATGGGACTTCAACTTCCTGCTGAGGTAAATGACTGGGTGCTCTTCCCCGTTCCAGACCTGGGACAATACTGCTCCTAACCCCACATCTGACGCATCACTTTGTACGACAAAGTCTTTAGAGAAGTCGGGTGAGTACAACACTGGCTGGCTACATAAGGCTTGTTTCAAGAATTGGAATGCTGCCTCAGCCTCGGGGGTCCATTTAATCATGACCGACCCTTTCCCTTTCGTCAGGTTGGTTAGGGGCACAGCCTTAGAAGCAAAGTGGGGAATGAAGCGCCGATAATAACCCGCGATTCCCAGAAAGGCTCGTACCTGCTTCTTGCTGTTGGGACGTGGCCAACTCTGGATGGCCTCGACTTTGTTGAGTTGGGGTTTTATTACTCCCCTACCAATGGTGTACCTAAGATATTTGGCCTCCTCCTGCCCAATGGTACACTTCTTGGGGTTAGCCGTAAACCCCGCTTCCCGGATAGAGTCTAGGACTGCTTGCACTTTTGGCAGATGTGAGGCCCAATCTGTGCTATGGACAATTACGTCATCCAGGTAAGCCGCAGCATACTTCCGATGGGGCCTCAGTATCTGGTCCATTTTCCGCTGGAATGTGGCCGGCGCATTCTGTAACCCGAACGGCATTCTCTTATATTGGAACGCCCCGTCTGGGGTTACAAATGCGGTTTTCTCTTTGGCCGACTTGGCCAGGGGAATTTGCCAATACCCTTTTGTGAGGTCAAGAGTCGTCATGTATCGGGCTGTTTCCAGCCGGTCGATCAACTCATCTATACGTGGCATGGGGTAGGTGTCAAATTTTGTAACTTTGTTCAACTGACGAAAATCGTTACAAAATCGCCAGCTCCCATCCGGTTTAGGCACCAACACAATGGGACTAGACCAATCACTTTGGGACTCCTCTATCACCCCTAAGTTCAGCATTTTCTGTACTTCCTCCCGTATTGCCTCCCGTCGGGCCTCTGGGATCCGATAGGGTTTTAACTTCACCCTTTCACCGGGCGGGGTAATAATATCATGCTCTACCCCAGATGTTTGTCCCGGCAGCTCAGAGAACACCTCCTTGTTGCGAAGCACAAACTCCTTAACCTCCTGTTGTTGGGGTTGTGACAAGGTGGCTGCTATTCCAACCTCCGGAATCACGCAACCAGTTTGAGCTGGTGACCAAGTTTCTGCGACTAGGGACTCTCTATCCCTCCAGGCTTTCAACAGATTAACGTGATAGATCTGTTCGGGCTTTCGCCTTCCTGGTTGTCTGACCTTGTAATTCACTTCGCTCACTTTTTCCATTATCTCGTAGGGGCCTTGCCATTTGGCAAGGAATTTACTTTCAACCGTAGGGACAAGTACCAATATCCTATCCCCCGGGGAAAAGGTACGGGTCTTGGCTCCACGGTTGTACACTCTCTGCTGTGCCAACTGCGCTTGGGCCAAATGTTCCTTCACGATGGGCATTACCTGTGCAATTCGATCTTGCATCAGGGCGACATGCTCAATCACACTCCTGTGGGGAGAACTCTCACTTTCCCAAGTTTCCTTGGCAATATCCAACAGCCCTCTTGGGTGTCTCCCATACAGTAACTCAAAGGGGGAGAATCCCGTAGAGGATTGGGGCACCTCCCTAATAGCAAACATCAAATAAGGAAGTAGACAGTCCCAATCCTTTCCATCTCTATCCACCACTTTCTTCAACATTTGTTTTAGGGTTTTGTTGAATCTTTCAACCAGCCCATCGGTTTGGGGGTGATACACAGACGTACGCAATTGCGTCACTTTGAACAATTTACACAGCTCTTTCATAACCCGGGACATAAAGGGTGTACCTTGGTCCGTAAGCAGTTCTTTACAAATACCCACCCGGCTAAAAACAAGAGATAGCTCTTTGGCTATGGTTTTGGCCGAGGTATTTCGGAGAGGGATCGCTTCTGGATAACGGGTGGCATAGTCCATTATAACTAATATGTACTGGTGCCCCCTAGCGGACTTGATTATAGGACCTACCAAATCCATTGCGATCCTCTCAAACGGGACCTCAATGATGGGTAGAGGGACCAGCGGGCTACGGAAATGTGGCATCGGGGCCGACCTCTGACACACAGGGCAGGAGGAACAATAATTTTCTATGTCCTTCATCACCCCAGGCCAATAGAATCTCTGTAATACCCTCTCTCGGGTTTTCTCTGTCCCCAGATGACCTCCAAGAATGTGCCCATGGGCCAACTCCAACACCAACTTCCTGTAAGGTTTGGGCACCACAAGCTGCTCAACGGTTTCTTCTGCCCTTTTTGCCACCCGATACAGTAGGTCCTTCTCTACGCTGAAGTATGGGTAAGTGCAGGTATTATCTGGGTTCACTAACTCGCCATCTATTTCCACTACGTTTTCCCGTGCCTTTATTAGGGCGGGGTCTTTTAACTGTTCTGTGGCAAAATTTTCCCTGTGAACCTCAAGATCAGAAAACTCCACAGACGGTAGGTTTTCGTCTGAGGAGGTGGGCTCCTCTCCAGTTTCTTGAGTCTCGCCTGCCAATACTGACCAGGGAAATTCTGGAGAGTCCTCACCACTCTCAGAGGAGTTCTGGCTATCACCTTCCTGGTACATAGGGGCACCAGTGGGGGGCTCAGGATCATCCCACAGTTCCCAGAACTTCGGAAAATCCCTTCCCACAATGGCATCATGCGGTAGTTGAGATACTAACCCCACTGGATGAGAGAGGGTACCTTTGGGGGTCTTGAAACACACTGTAGTCACTGGATACTCTCGGGTGTCCCCATGCACACAAATAACAGCTACCTTGCTATTCCCAGAGACCTCTGTTTTAACTAATTCAGCCTTTATCAGGGTCACAAGGCTACCTGAATCCAGTAATACCACAACATTTCTACCATTAATACACATTTTGCATAAATGTTTCTCAGTTCCCCGAATGGCAGTGCATGCGACTGTCGCACACAGCGACTGACGTCTGTCCGTCAGAAAGTCACATTGCATGGGTTCCTCCACAACCGGGCAATTTGCTGCAATATGTCCCGCTTGCCGGCAGCGGTAGCAAACAATCCTTTTGGCTGCCTCTTGAGCCCCCGACTTCCCAGGCTGTTCTCGCCAAACCCTGGGCAGAGCTCCCACCCTCTCACTCTCTCCACCCTCACCCCTTGGAATCCTCTTATCCGCCCCTGGGGATGGTCTGGTCTTAGGGTGGAAAGTCCGAGAGTCTCTGGAAGAGGCCGTCAGGTTCTCTGTAGCCAAGTATTTCTCTACATGATCCACAAGACCACTGGCCGTCTCTGGGTCTCCATGGCTTACCCACTTTTGGATGGCAGTAGGAAGAGCTCTCAAAAACCGATCCATTACAACACGTTCCACAATCTCTGGTGCGGACAAAGTCTCTGGCTGTAGCCACTTCCTGCTCAGGTGAATGAGATCATACATTTGAGACCTGGGGGGTTTTCCAAGCTGGAAAGTCCAGTTATGCACACGCTGAGCCCGGACAGCCAGGGTGACACCCAGCCTTGCCAATATTTCAGCTTTTAGCATCACATAGTCTTTTGCTTGGTCAGGCTCTAGGTCATAGTAAGCTTTCTGCGATTCACCAGTTAACAGAGGAGCCACCAGTCCAGCCCACTGCTCCTCAGGCCACTTTTCTCTTTCAGCAGTCCTTTCAAATGTGGTCAAAAATACCTCTGGATCATCCTCTCCAGTCATTTTTGTCAATAAACGACTCACCCCAAAG
This sequence comes from Rana muscosa, assembly GCA_029206835.1. Taxonomy (NCBI): domain Eukaryota; kingdom Metazoa; phylum Chordata; class Amphibia; order Anura; family Ranidae; genus Rana; species Rana muscosa. Next base: position 876,522,016 of record CM055118.1, read on the forward strand.
GACGCGGTATTAGTGGGACGGCTTTCCTCACTGGTCTGCGGACGTTGCTGCATTACTGCTTCCATCTGTTGTTGTAGTCTCTGCTCTTGCTTCTGCAACAGGTCTATGAAGCGGGCCTCAGATTGCTGCTGGGCTTGTTGCTGAGCCTCCAGACTCTGTTGCAAAGTTGCGTTTGTCTGCTGCTGGGCTGCAAGGCTCTGTTGATGAGCTTGCTGCTGGGCTGCAAGGCTCTGTTGATGAGCTTGCTGCTGGGCTGCGAAGCTCTGTTGTTGAGCTGCAAGGCTCTTTTGCAAACCTGCATTTGTCTGCTGTTGATTGGCATTTGCTAGAGCCAGCTGTTTCAGTATCTCCTCCATGCTGGCTTAAAAAAAAACTGCCACTGGTTCTCCACCAACTGTGAGGGGGTTAGCTCGGTAGCGGGGGTGTGTGACCCCCTGGATGGGCTCCCCACACAAAAACAGGCCCAGCAGACGGAGGTTGTGGTTTTCAAGATCAAAAGGTGCGGTTTATTTCTCTATTCACAGTGACAAAAACACAGCAAAGCAAAAAGAAACATAAACAAAATAAATCCTGGTCAGCTTGACCTCTGACTAAACATGCAGGTTTCCCTAACTAACAACTGGGATCAGCCTGGTGCTGTCCTAGTCCCTAAGTCCCTGGTTTAGTAAATGTCCAAACAAATAGCCACACAGGCTTTGTCTCACCGCACAGGGGTTCACTCTCCCTAGACAGTCCACACAGGTCTGGGTCCAGGCATGAGCAAACACCTAATGAATCTGGGAGTTTTTATAGAGGCCTTAAACGAGCTGACAAGCTTCAGCTGGTCTCATCAACTCCCTGCCTGCACGACGCCCAGCCCTCTCCCTAGAGGTATGAATCATCCATGAGCCCACTAGCCTCAGCTGGGCTTCATCAACTCTCTCCCTAGTTGTATAAGTCGGCATAAAGCCTGAATCTGGGAGAAATATACCTACCCCCCTGGATGCAACCAGGTGACTTTACCTTCCTGCTGTCACACTTTTCATGTGACAACACTGAAGAAATTACACTTTGCTACAATGTAACGTAGTGAGTGTACCGCTTGTATAACAGTGCAAATCTGCTGTCCCCTCAAAATAACTCAACACACAGCCATAAATGTCTAAACCGCTGGCAACAAAAGTAGGTACACCCCTAAGTGAAAATGTCTAAATTGGGCCCAAAGTGTCAATACTTTGTGTGGCCACCATTATTCGTCAGTACTGCCTTAACCCTCTTGGGCATAGAGTTCACCACTGGAGTCCTCTTTCACTCCTCCATGATGACATCACAGAGCTGGTGGATGTTAGAGACCTTGCGCTCCTCCACCTTCAATTTGAAGATGCCCCACAGATGCTCACTAGGGTTTAGGTCTGAAGACATGCTTGGCCAGTCCATCACCTTTACCCTCAGCTTCTTTAGCAAGGAAGTAGTTGTCTTGGAGGTGTGTTTGGGGTCATTATCATGTTGGAATACTGCCCTGCGACCCAGTCTCTAAAGGGAGGGGATCATGCTCTGGTTCAGTATGTCACAGTACATGTTGGCATTCATGGTTCCCTCAATGAACTGAAGCTCCCCAGTGCCGGCAGCACTCATGCAGCCCCAGACCATGACACTCCCACCACCATGCTTGACTGTAGGCAAGACACACTTGTCTTTGTACTCCTCACCTGGTTGCCGCCACACACACTTGACACCATCTGAACCAAATAAGTTTATCTTGGTCTCATCAGACCACAAGACATGTTTCCAGTAATCCATGTCCTTAGCCTGCTTGTCTTCAGAAAACTATTTGCGGGCTTTCTTGTGCATCATCTTTAGAAGAGGCTTCCTTCTGGGATGACAGCTATGCAGACCAATTTGATGCAGTGTGTGGCATATGGTCTGAGCACTGACACCCCCACCCCTTTAACCTCAGCAGCAATGCTGGCAGTACTCATACATCTATTTCCCAAAGACAACCTCTAGATGAGATGCTGAGCATGTGCAATCTACTTCTTTGGTCGACCATGGCGAGGCTTGTTCTGAGCTGAACCTGTCCTGATAAACCGCTGAATGGTCTTGGCCACCGTGCTGCAGCTCAGTTTCAGGGTCTTGCCAGTCTTCTTATAGCCTAGGCCAGTGATATGCAATTAGCGGACCTCCAGCTGTTGCAAAACTACAAGTCCCATCATGCCTCTGCCTCTAGGTGTCATGCGTGTGGCTGTAAAAGTCTTGCTATGCCTCATGGGACTTGCAGTTCTGCAACATCTGGAGGTCCGCTAATTGCATATCCCTGGCCTAGGCCATCTTTATGTAGAGCAACAATTCTTTTTTTCAGATCCTCAGAGAGTTAATTGCCATGAGGTACCATGTTGAACGTCCAGTGACCAGTATGAGAGAGTGAGAGCTATAAAACCAAATTTAACACACCTGCTCCCCATTCACACCTGAGACCTTGTAGCACTAACGAGTCACATGACACTTGGGAGGGAAAATGGCTAATTGGGCCGGACCATTTTCGCACTGCGCTGCTTTAACTGGTAATTGCGCGGTCATGCAATGTTGTACCCAAATGAAATTTGCGTCCTTTTTTTCCCACAAATAGAGCTTTCTTTTGATTTTTTTTGCGATATAAAAAGGAAAAAGACAGAAAATTTTGAAAAAAAATATATTTTCTACTTTATGTTAAAAGGAAAATCGAATAAACTCAATATTAGTCATACATTTAGGCCAAAATGTATTCAGCCACATGTCTTTAGTAAAAAAAATGTCAATAAGCGTATATTTATTGGTTTGCGCAAAAGTTATAGCGTCTACAAACTAGGGTACGTTTTCTGGAATTTACACAGCTTTTAATTTATGACTGCCATTCTCATTTCTTGAGGTGCTAAAATGGAAGGGCAGTACAAACCCCCCCCCCAAATGACCCCATTTTGGAAAGTAGACACCCCAAGGAAATTGCTGAGAGGCATGCTGAGCCCATTGATTGAATAATGACAACAAAAAAAAAATTACAAAAAGTTGTCACTAAATGATATATTGCTCACACATGCCATGGTTATATGTGGAATTGCACCCCAAAATAAATTTTGCTGCTTCTCCTGAGTACGGGGATACCACATGTGTGGGACTTTTTGGGAGCCGTGTACGGGACCCCGAAAACCAAGCACCGCCTTCAGGATTTCTAAGGGTGCAAATTTTTGATTTCACTCCTCACTACCTATCACAGTTTCGAAGGCCATAAAATGCCAAAATAGCACAAACCCCCCCCCCCCAAATGATCCCATTTTGGAAAGTAGACACCCCAAGCTATTTGCTGAGAGGCATGTTGAGTCCATGGAATATTTTATATTTTGCCACAAGTTGCGGGAAAATAACAAACTTTTTTTTTTTTTGCACAAAGTTGTCACTAAATGATATATTGCTCACACATGCCATGGGCATATGTGAAATTACACCCCAAAATACATTCTGTGGGACATTTTTGGAGCCTAGCCGCGTACGGGACCCCGAAAACCAAGCACCGCCTTCAAGATTTCTAAGGGCATAAATTTTTGATTTCACTCCTCACTACCTATCACTACCTATCACAGTTTTGAAGGCCACAAAATGCCAAGATGGCATAAACCCCCCCAAATTACCCCATTTTAGAAAGTAGACACCCCAAGCTTTTTTCTGAGAGGCATGTTGAGTTCATTGAATATTTAATTTTTTTGTCCCAAGTGATTGAATGACAAAAAAAATGCTTCATCCTCTGCTCCCTCTGCGATGGCAAGATAAGTCCTCTGGGTCACTGAGGACAACATGGTCCGCAGCCACCTCCTCCCAGCCACGTACAAGTCCACGGGTGTCTTGGGACTGTAATTGATCTCTTGAAGACTGCTGCTGATACTGAGTGCTAGTCTCCACCTCCATGCTGACACAATCTTCCTCCTCCTCCTTCTCCTTGTCCTCGTCCTCTTCCTGTGTGATAGCCGGGCCAGCAGGAACACTGTCTGGATAAAGGGGGACTTGAGAGGTAAGGAAGTCCTCCTCTTCCTGCCTCTGTTCTGCCTCAAGTGCCCTGTCCATTATTCCACACAGCATGTGCTCCAACAGGTGGACAAGAGGGACAGTGTCACTGTGCACTGTCACTGCTCACCATCCTTTTGGCCTCCTCAAATGGTGCCAGGACAGTGCATGCATCCCTGATCATGGCCCACTGGCGTGGGAAAAAAAATACAAGCTCTCCTGACCCTGTCCTGGTGCCATATTGCAAAAGATACTCATTGATGGCCCTCTGCTGTGTGTGCAGCCGCTGCAGCATGGCCAACGTAGAGTTCCACCTGGTGGGCATGGCACAGATTAGGCTGTTCTTGGGCAGGTTGTAATCCTTTTGCAGGTCAGCCAGCCGAGCACTGGCATTATATGACCGGCGGAAATGCCCACAGAGTTTCCTGGCCTGCTTCAGGACCTCCTGTAAGCCCGGGTACCTGCCCAAGAACCGCTGCACCACCAAGTTAAGGACGTGAGCCAAACAGGGCACATGGTTCAGTTGTCCCTGTCGGAGGGCAGAGAGAAGGTTGGTGCCATTGTCGCAAACCACCTTTCCTGGCTTAAGCTGGCATGGCATCAACCACCTCTGAGCCTGCCCCTGCAGAGCTGACAGAATCTCTGCCCCAATGTGGCTCATGTCCCCCAAGCACACCAGCTCAAGCACCGCATGGCATCTTTTTGCCTGCGTACTTGCGTAGCCCCTTGAACGCCTACGGAGCACCGCTGGTTCCAAGGACAAAGCACAGGTAGAGGCCATGGAGGAAAAAGAAGAGGAGGGGGTGGAGGAGAGAGGTGTGTCAGAATCACCAGTAGTAACATTTTGGAGGCGTGGTGGCAGAACATCCTCCAACACTACTGCACCTTGTCCTGCATCCTTCCCAGCTGCCAGCAGAGTCACCCAATGCGCCGTGAAAGATAGGTAACGTCCCTGTCCATGCCTGCTGGACCATGAGTCAGCGGTAATATGCACCTTACCGCTGACCGCCCTGTCCAGCAAGGCCAAGACATTGCCTTCCACATGCCGGTAGAGAGCCGGAATCGCCTTCTGTGAGAAAAAGTGGCGTTTGGGAACCTGCCACTGAGGAACCGCACATTCCACAAACTCACGGAAGGGGGCAGAGTCTACCAACTGAAAAGGCAGCAGTTGAAGTGCTAGCAATTTAGCCAAGCTAGCATTAACCCGCTGGGCATATGGATGGCTGGGAGCGAACTTCTTTCGGCGGTGCAGCAGCTGGGGCAGGGAAATTTGCCTGGTACAATCGGACGTCTGTGTACCAATAGCAGATTGCCCGCAAGTACTTGGCTGTAACACACCTAATTCTACTTTAAATTTAAATGGGTGTCTTTCGCGCTACTCAAGAGTAAAATAAATGTGACTGAGGTTGTGTGTTCAATAGCTGCAAAAACTATCCATGTTCACCATACACATAAATATACAATAAAAAGAACAAAGCGGACCTCTCCTTGCTCCTCATTAGCTGGGATCTCCAACCCCACTATACCTTCAGTCCTCTCTGAAACCTGCACTGGGAGGAATGAAGGTGTAGAATTAGGTGTGATAAAAAATAATAATGATCTCGCGCTAAAGAGAAAATAACAACAAAAAACTATAGTGTACACCGTGATGGATGAACGTGCTAACACATAAAGTGCAAATATAGATCTGAAAGAATTGCAATGGTGCAAAATAAATGAATCATCCAAGGTTCTACCAAGTCCATGAAAGTGCCACAATTGGCAATAATAAGTGAATTTTTTTTCGGTCATCTCATCAAAGTTGTTGAAAGGAGGGGGGGTGCGTCTTACCTCCCTCCCGTGCTTCATCCACTGGCTCCTCTTCCTCCTATTCCTGCTGTGCGGGAAAATGTACACTCTCGCGGGACTGCGGGAAAGAAGTGTCAATGCGGGAAAAACCCACAGAATCCGTGAATGTTTGGAGGTATGGATGTAAGAGTCCAATTCTTATTTTTTAAATAAAGTCCAAAACCTACTACACCATTAGAGGCTTCTTTCTCTCCCTGCCCTCTGTTCTGGCTGGAGCTCGGCTCGCCCCTCCTTTTCCCCTAGGACAGCTGACACCCTTGAGATCAGCGTGAGTGGTGGAGGACACAGGCCAGTAGTGATTACAGTGGAGAAGAAACACAGGAGAGATGGGATAACTCTAAGGCCACTTTCACACTGAGGCGCTTGAAAAACTGCCAGTAAAACACTGAGCGATTTTAAAGCGCTTTTCAGGCGCTTTTGAAGCGTTTTCAATTAATTTCAATGGAGAGGGGCATTTTTTCAGCGCACTGCCCCAGTGTGAAAGCATTCATTGATTTTAATGGAAATACGTTTTCAGGCGCTTTTTTTTGCGTGAAAGCGCCTGAAAAGCGCCTCAGTGTGAAAGTGGTCTAAATGCCAGATATTGTACTGCAGAGGTGAGAGTTCTGGGAGACTGGTGTAGGATTTCCACATTGGTTCAATACTACAATTGCAGATCGATAGCGGATGTTAATATTACAGCTATAATAACACCTGAACAATTTGAGGATTAATCTTCCATTGGAGTCATTTGTATGGGACTCTTTGGGACCTGTCTCTCATCATTCTTATGCCCCATACACACGATCATTTTTCATGCCGTTAAAAATGCCATTAAAAAAATGGCCATTAAAAATGATCGTGTGTATGCTCCAGAGCATTTTTAACGACGTGAAAAACGGGCATTAAAAATTTCGAACATGCTCTCTTTTTTCACGTCGTTTTTCATGTCGTTTTTTTTAACGATGTGAAAAACGATAGTGCGTATGCTTTAACGACGTGAAAAAAAATGTGCATGCTCAGAATCAAGTATGAGACGGGAGCGCTCGTTCTGGTAAAACTAGCGTTCATAATGGAGATAGCACATTCGTCATGCTGTAACGGACTGAAAAGCACTAGACTGAAAAGAGCGAATCGTCTCTCAACAAACTTTACTAACATGAAGGGTGGCGCCATTCGAACGGAACTTCCCCTTTATAGTGCCGTCGTACGTGGTGTACGTCACTGCGCTTTTCTTGAACATTTTTTAAAATGATGGTGTGTACGCAAGACAGGCTTGAGAGGAAACAAGAAAAAAAATTACGAGAAAAACGTCAGTTTTAAAAATGACATTAAAAATGATCGTGTGTATGGGGCATTAGGTTCGTTTGTTGTGATTGCGGATAACCAACTACTGTGTATAGCACCAAATCCCTAAAGATAGATGAACAAGAGGTGCAAGAATGAAATATATCAAGTAAATTATAATAAAATATTTTTATTTTGAACAACAAAATAAAAATAAGAGACAATAAAAAATTATATAAATGGAGAGAGGTAGTACAAACAATACAGTTTACAAGGACGTCACAATGTGTGTAGTCCCAGGGGCTCAGCAACGTCTGTGTGCCAAAGCCCATGGCTTTATATACCCCCATCCAGTCCGAAAACCGGAAGCGGACGTGATGCTGTACCGCGCATACGCAGACGTCGTCGCTGACGTCACAAAGAGGAGTGCTGCAGCTGAAACGTCCACATGCTGGCCAGCATGTGGACCTTTCCGCTGCAACACTCCTCTTTGAGAAGTCCCCAGTGTGTCTTCTCTTTGTCCACCACAAGAGTGCACTCGTTCCTGTCTTTCAGCACTCCTGGCTGTGTTTACAGATCGGAGATGCGGAGTGACGTCAGCGACGTCGTCCGCGCATGCGCGGTACAGCATCACGTCTGCTTCCGGTTTTCGGACCAGGTGGGGGGTATATAAAGCCATGGGCTTTGGCACACATACGTTGCTGAGCCCCTGGGACTACACACATTGTGACTTTCTTTAAGGTAATCACTATAACTATGGATACTGCCCTTTTTTTCTCTCTTTATGATTGATTCTTTCTTTGTTATGCAACCTTGGAAGTGTCCTATTTGGAGGCATGAACTGCCCCTCTGGGAACGTTGTTATTGAATTACTATTGTATTTTTTCTTTAGTCTGTGTTTAGTTTACTAAACTTTTTTCTGGACTGCTCTTTTTTTATATGAGTCATTCAATACTAAGATTCCTCCCTATCTTCATTTGTTCTTAGTTTGGCTGGAGTTATTACTCCTTTTCTAAACTTTTGATGAGCTTAGTCCCAGGATTCAAGCTACTAATACTCTAGCCCATGTACTTTTTTATTATTTCTTCTTTTATATATCTCCTAGTTGAGTGATTAGGTTATACACTGCCCCAATAATTTCCTGGCAGTGAATTTATATGAAGCTCCTTACACAACTTGCTCACAACATCCGCATTTTCCATCATAGATATTGTCAAATATTGACCATCCATTCCCCCTGTGACCATTGGGTGTGCCATTATGGCTTGGGCCTGACATTGTCGGTGTATGGATGTGACTGTTTGGACTGGCTAGAGTGGGGAGAGGTAAGAGGCTGCACTTTTGGGGATGTGAACAGCGCTTGCATAAAAATAAACTATATTCATATTTGTTATTCACTGTTGTTATATATATTACCGGTATGTATTTTGACACATGTATTTGTTGTTTCTGTATTTTGTAGAAGGCTTGTACCATCATATTGGATAGTTTCCCTTTGAAGAAGCCCGAATCAAGGGCGAAACATGTCGGGAACATATTCCATCAGACTGTACTTGTAAACTGTATTGTTTGTACTACCTCTCTCCATTTATATAATTTTTATTGTCTCTTATTTTTATTTTGTTGTTCAAAATAAAAATATTTTATTATAATTTACTTGATATATTTCATTCTTGCACCTCCAAAAATCTAATTTTTTCCTGTTCTTGTTCATTTCATCATTATTATGCCGCGTACACACGGCCGTTTTTCTCGTCGAGAAAAACAAAATTTTTTCCTTTCGATGAGAAAAACGATCGTCTGTGGGCTTTATGTCGTTTTTCTCGACGAGAAAAACGGCATTAAAAACGACGAGAAAAATTAGAACATGTTCTAATTTTTCTCGTCGTTTTTGTCCGACATTTTTTCCCAACACTGCCGTGGAGCCCACAGACGGTAGTTTTTCTCGACAAGAGAAAAAACGACGTGAAAAACGACCGTGTGTGGGGAACAAGCCGTTCCCTCGTTTTTAATGACATTGTGTGTACGCGGCATTACTCATCATACCAATTTCAATATTGAACTTTTTTGCAGCCTTTGCACATATTGAACCTTGGCACTATTTGCACTTTATTGATTGCACTTTATGTATTGTTAGCACTTTATGTATTGATTGTTTACACTCTTTGCCACGTTTGGCACAGTTTCACTTATTATTGCCAATTGTGGCACTTTCATTGACTTGGTAGAACCTTGGATGATTCATTTATTTTGCACCATTACAATTCTTTCAGATCTATATTTGCACTTTATGTGTTAGCACGTTCATCCATCACGGTGTACACTATAGTTTTTTGTTGTTATTTTCTCTTTAGCGCGAGATCATTATTATTTTTTATTACACCTAATTCTACACCTTCATTCCTCTCAGTGCAGGTTTCAGAGAGGACTGAAGGTATAGTGGGGTTGGAGATCCCAGTTGATGAGGAGCAAGGAGAGGTCCGCTTTGTTCTTTGGTGTGGGTCTTTTAGGTAGGCTTGCCAACGAACTGCATGGCAGGTCGACATATGTCTGGTCAAGCACGTGGTGCCCAAGCGGCTGATGTTTTGGCCACGCGAGATACGCTTTAGACATATGTTGCAAATGGCAACTGTGCGATCTGCTGCACACGTCTGAAAAAAGGCCCACACCAAAGAACTTTTGGAATAACGTGCAGAGACAGAAGCAGTGTGATGCAGTCGGTGTGCTGCCCTTAAGCTGGCCCCCCCGAGGGCATCCTGCCTCGTTGGAGATGTGCCTCCTCCTCCTCCTCTCTCCTATCAGGCACCCACGTGGAGTCAGTGACCTCATCATCCCCTCCCTCCTCATCACTGGAGCAAATCTGGCAGTATGCTGCAGCTGGGGGAACATGACTGCCAGATAGCTGTCCTTGTTGGGCACCCCCTCTCTCTGGGCTTACGTTACTACTCCCTCTCTCTGGGCTCACGTTACTGCCTTCCTCTAGCTGGGTTCCATCTTCGGAGCCTTCAAAACGCTGGGCATCCTCCTGGAGCATGTACCCAACACTGTGGTCAAACAGTTCGGGGGACTCCTCATGAGGACATGGTGGGGCTAGGGAAGGAGTGACTGATGCCATTGAGCAGAGGGAAGAGGCCGCTTTGGCAGACGCTTTGCCAGACAAAGTACCCTGAGCCTGGGTGAGAGGATGAGGAGGATGAGGACGGCTTGGTCATCCACTCTACCAAGTCTTGGGCATGTTGCGGCTCAACATGGCCAGCTGCCGAACAGAAGTACAAGCGTGTCCCACGGCCACGTTCTGATGAGGACGCAACGTGTCCACGACCAGCACTGTTGCCTCTAGACACAGAGCCTGCTTGCCCTCTTTTATTGCCTTGTGACTGTCTGCCTCTCCTTGTTTGCCTTCCAGACATACTAATGGCCTGCAGTGAGATGTAGCTGCACAAAGGTGGGATGTATATATATATATTTAGCGGCCTCACCCTCTCTCTTCTTCTTTAGCGGTTACTCTGGCTCCGGTCTAGGGGTACCTTGAAGGGGATAGCGAGGTGCGCCACGGCCCATGTCCTCTAGATTACAGCATGTAGAGGTGAAGGCCAGCACCAGATTACCTTCGGGCTGTGTATACGCTCAGAGCCAAGTCTGTTCTGCTGATAACCCCCTTTGCTCCCAGTAATTGGAGTACCACACACTGAAAAGGTCCAACACTTATTTATTCCATAACGGCAAACAAATAGTCCTTTGCGAGCAGACAGTTTGAGACCCATAGAACAGTTCAGTATTGGTGGGGAGTAGGTCAAGGCCCAATCCTCAAAGAAACTAAACTGTTGAGGTTTCACCAATGGTTGCTAAGCACAGTGGCTGTAAAACGTACTTTTTGGCTTCAGAGTCTCTTCCAGTGACTCTAATGAACATGAACTGGAGTTACCTTCGCTACGCTGCAGCCCCTGTCAGGGGGAAAACATCCCTCCAAGAGAGCTACCAGAGGCCCCTCCCGTCACCGGATTAATGCTGTACAGGGCTATTCGGAAGGGTTACACTCCCCGGCCTCCTCACCTCAGATACGGGTTCCAACACCTTAGGGCCCCTCGGACTCCTCCACCCTCGAGGAACCCAGTCGAAGTTACTGGGCACCAGGCCTTGGCCATAGTACCTCACCCCAGGCTTAAGGTGCCTGGGATGGACTCCATCTCTCGCTCCGGCCAGGTCAAAGGCACCTGGGCCCGGAACGCCAGCACCCAGGCTGAAGGTGCCTGGGTGCGGCCGCGTCCTCCAACTCCGAACTCTGAACCCTCGGACCACACCGTGGTAAGGGCGTCCGCCCCTTTTATGCCCTCTCCCTTTGCGTCACAGCGGGTTCCCCGCCCCGCTGTACCAGCACCAGGAAAGGACAAAAAGGGAGCAGTCTTGCGGTGCAGGTTCAACTCCGGCCCAGGGCCACAACGCCACCTGCAGGCCGCAGGGAACCTTGCACCACCAGAGTCCTCCAAGAACCACAAAAGGGGTTCTCTGACTCCCTAACAATTAGTGCATCCGGGTTGAATAACCCAGATGCTCTCCCCAAATTTAAATGCCCGCTACACTCTCCCCCTGGTGATTTGACACTGGTCCTCAGTGTCTGGTCCAAACTCACATCCCACAAAGGTGGTGACATAAGCTCCGCCCAGGAACTAAACTACACAATTTAGTCCTGAATTGTGCCAAGACCTAGAATGGGAAAGGGAAAACATGAAACAGTAAAACTATAAAACTTTCAACAAAACACTTCTGACATTTACACATGCACAACCCCCCCCCCCCCCTTGCTATCTAAGGACCACCCATTCTCAGCAGCCTTGACAGATGAATCTCCTGCAGAAGGGAAAAAACAAACATCCTACCACAATGTGTGTTTTCTTGGAATGAACGGGCCTGTCCTTGAAGAGGCCCATTCGCTCCGATGAGTATGGTGGTGCAAGTGTAAAAAACAAACAGTCGTTGCGCAGCACTGCCACCTGGTGACAGTGCCACGGTCATGACATTTAGCCGAATCCTCCAGACAACTTTCCTTCTTCTCTTACTGTGTCTACACTAACTACACCCCAAAGTCATTATCTTCTTTGCAGTGCAGGGAGAAAGAGGGAGAACAAACAGTAACAGCTCCCATTTCTCCAAAGAGTAAAACGCCCAAATACAAAAAAAAACTAGGGAACAGTCCTTGTGTTCCAGCAAGTTCAGCAATGAACGACAAACAGAGCACACAGGAGTCTTTTCCTCCTAAATGTAGAACTTTGGGTGCGGCAGGAACAGGGGCTTCAAGTGCTTATCGAAAGTCTCCACATTATATTCAATGTTCTCTCCATCTTTGCGACAAATAAGCACCCTGTCCGCATGGATGTGCCGACCTAACATCCACTCTGCCTTACAGTCTTTGAACTTCTTAGACACGGGGGATGAGCACGAAAGGTATCGGCGAGCATGGGGCACTTTGAGCTTTTCCCAGACAAACTCATCATACCATCGCTGCCACAGGACCTCCACTTCAAAAAGCAAGTCCCGGGGTAGGTATGGGTACTCCCACCCATATTCACGGGCAACTCTCTGACAGAAGAGCCGCTGTAGCCGGGCCAAAGGTGGCATCGTCGCCCGCTCTCCTTCTCCAGGCGGGACGATAGACTCAGGATGCCGAGGTACTTTAACTACCTCCGTTGGCTTGGGCCTAGGAGCCCGCAGTGATGAACGTTGCGTTCCCGTCACCGGAACGGATGAAGCAGTAGGTGATCCGGAGGATGGAAGGGTAGGCAGGAGACCAGATTTCTCCCCGGGCTCCGGGGCCTCCACCCGGGGTGTACTATCCCCTGTAGACATAGGCAAATCCCTTGGCGCACGGAGCGCGAGTAATGGCATCCTGTCCCAACCCTTGCGGTGAAAGACCTCATCGATCTCGCCATCATCGCCGGCATCTGACAGCGACTCTAGGTCGGAGGTGTCGTACATTTCTGCGGGCAGGTAATTCCCAGTAGATACGGAATCACCCTCCCTTACGGGCTCCATCAACAGTGGACTCCCGACACCTCCAACCACACACACAGTCCCAACCCCTGGCTCACCTGGGCCTTTAGCAGAACAGGGATGTCCAGGGCTCTTCCCTCCGGATCTATCCAGGCCAGGCAAGCGGCGGGGCGAAGCTCTTCCACGACCATAGGATGCCTGTACATGGTTGACTTTCCTCTTTGGAGCTGGGAGCAGGGAGCTTGTGGTGACCGAAGCAGCATCCTCAGATTTTTCTCTCTCAGTCTCTGGTTGGGCACTCTCCTTGCCCTGGTCAGTGCGCACAGAAATCTCCGCAAAGGCCTGGATCTCCCCTTCCGGAGTGGCGGTACCTGTGAAGCAGTTGAGGTGGAAGGCTCGGGGCCTTTTTGTGGATGGCTACACCTCAAAAAGAAACTCCTTGCAGGCCTCACATCGCCCGAATGGCTTCAACTTGACCACCAGTCCCGAGCAGCCAGGACAGATCACACAGAGGGCCTCCATGTCTCTGCATACATACAGAGGCAAACGTCCTCGGGGCCAAAGTCTTATTCCTGTGTCCGTTATGGAAGCAGCAAAGGAAGTCATCTTCGTGGGGTAAGGAACCGGAATCCACGGGGTACTTGAGGTCATCCCAACTGTCTGCTGCTCCATTGCGCACTGACCAACTCGCGCCGGAATCCCCACGTGACTACTTCCACATGGCCAGACTCCTCCCATACTCTGCACTTGTTCGCGGGCTTTCCCTTCTCCCCGTCCACGAACTGCGCAGTTATGGTGTGCCTCATGGCGTGCTTGCCAACATGGCCGACCTACTCAGAACTCCACCGGGCAGCAAAGTTCAAACACAGACGTTTTTAGCTCCATACACGAAACACACATCCCGGACTTACGAGCCCCCACGTGTAGCGGCCTCACCCTCTCTCTTCTTCTTTAGCGGTTACTCTGTGGCTCCGGTCTAGGGGTACCTTGAAGGAGAGAGCGAGGTGCGCCACGGCCCATGTCCTCTAGATTACAGCATGTAGAGGTGAAGGCCAGCACCAGATTACCTTCGGGCTGTGTATACGCTCAGAGCCAAGTCTGTTCTGCTGATAACACCCTTTGCTCCCAGTAATTGGAGTACCACACACTGAAAAGGTCCAACACTTATTTATTCCATAACGGCAAACAAATAGTCCTTTGCGAGCAGACAGTTTGAGACCCATAGAACAGTTCAGTATTGGTGGGGAGTAGGTCAAGGCACAACCCTCAAAGAAACTAAACCGTTGAGGTTTCACCAACGGTTGCTAAGCACAGTGGCTGTAAAACGTACTTTTTGGCTTCAGAGTCTCTTCCAGCGACTCTAATGAACAGGAACTGGAGTTACCTTCGCTACGCTGCAGCCCCTGTCAGGGGGAAGACATCCCTCCAAGAGAGTTACCAAAAGCCCCGCCGTCACCGGATTAATGCTGTACCGGGCTATTCGGAAGGGTTACACTCCCCGGCCTCCTCACCTCAGATACGGGTCCCAACACCTTAGGGCCCCTCGGACTCCTCCTCCCTCGCGGAACCCAGTCGAAGTTACTGGGCCCCAGGCCTTGGCCATAGTACCTCACCCCAGGCTTAAGGTGCCTGGGATGGACTCCATCTCTCGCTCCGGCCAGGCCAAGGGCACCTAGGCCCGGAACTCCGGAACGCCAGCACCCAGGCTGAAGGTGCCTGGGTGCGGCCGCGTCCTCCAACTCCGAACTCTGAACCCTCGGACCACACAGTGGTAAGGGCGTCCGCCCCTTTTATCCCCTCTCCCTTTGCATCACAGTGGGTTCCCCGCTGTACCAGCACCAGGAAAGGACAAAAAGGGAGCAGTCTTGCGGTGCGGGTTCTCAGACTCACTAACAATTAGTTGAATAACCCAGATGCTCCCCCCCAAATTTAAATGCCCGCTACATATATATATATATATATATATCTGTACTGATAATGCAGCTATCAGAATCAACTGCCTGCTGTGGTATTAGTATGAGAAAAGCAGCAATTGTCTTCAGTTAGTTTTAGGTGAACACTGTGCAGAGGACACAGTACACTAACTGAAAATACTTGCAGCTCTCTGCCTGTGGTTTTATTATGAGAACACCAAAAATTGTATTCAGGTTCCTTTAAGTGAACGCTGTACAAAGGACAGAAGTACACTACATGAAATTAAGGCAGCTCCCTGCCTGTGGTTTTATTATGAGAACACCACTAACTGTATTCAGGTAAGCTTTAGGTGAACGCTATGCAAAGCACACAGTACACACAGTACACTAAGTGAAACACTGACTGCAGCTAGCACAATCACCTGCCTGCCTGTCAGTATAGAGAATAACAGGAATGGATCTAGCTAAACTGAATACAGTGTATAAATATATATACAACACCTAGGATGTATATATATCCTCTACACACTGTAACTGCAGCTAACTGACTGGCCTGCCTGCTCTGTCTAACTCAATATAAATGACACTGTCCCTCTCTCTCTCTGTAAGCTCTCTCTTTAACCAACACCAACACACTACACAAGGCCGCCTTATATAGTGTGGGGCGTGTACCTACTCCTCTGAGCCATGATTGGCCAAAGCCAACGCGCTGTGATTGGCCAAAGCATGCAGGTCATAGTGCATGCTTGGCCAATCATCAGCCAGCAATGCACTGCGATGCCGCAGTGAATTATGGGACGTGACGCGCCACTCGAATTTGGCGCGAACGGCCCATAATGTTCGCAATTCGGCGAACAGCCGAACAGAAGATGTTCGAGTCGAACATGGGTTCGACTCGAACACGAAGCTCATCCCTAGTTAACACTACCAATTCTGGATGGACCCTCTGCACACTTTTATATACCGTATATATACTCAAGTATAAGCCGACCCTAATATAAGCTGAGGCACCTAATTTTACCACAAAAAACTGGGAAAACGTATTGACTCGAGTATAAGCCTAGGTGGTCCATCTGCATGCCTCACTGTGCCTCACTTTGCCTCACTGTGTCAATGTGCATACCTCACTGTGCCTCACTGTGTCCATGCCTCACTGTGCCTCACTGTGCCCATGCCTCACTGACACTGTGCCCATGCCTCACTGTGCCCATGCCTTACTGTGCCCAATCTCCCTACCTGATCTCCGGCGCTGTGTGACTAGACTGACGTTTAACATGGGAGTCTATGGAAGAGGTGCCCGGCTTTGAAAAATCGGTTCTCCCCGGCCGTAGGTCCCCTGGACAACAAACTTTGCACACTTGTAGAGAAAGAGTGGGGCTACATGTGTGCCACGTTTGGGGTCCAGGGGACCTACGGATAGCCGGGATCAGGCGCACAAGTTTGAAGATGGACACAGACTCAAGTATAAGCCGAGGGGGGCATTTTCAGCACACAAAAAAATGTGCTGAAAAACTCGGCTTATACTCGAGTATATACGGTACTCTTTCCAGCAAACTATGCAATGAAAAACAGGGATTTTTAGTTCACATATATTGTGTAGCGGGGTCTCCTTTAAGGCCCCGGGACTCCATTACCCAGAACCCCGTTTGGCCACCGCAGAGACTCATGGGAGGGGCTATTTAAGGGAGTGGCGAGGCGGAGCTCGGCCTCTTTGTGGACACCGCGCTGCAGTCAACAGCTTCTTCCTGTGCGGATCTGCTGCGGTGCAAGGCCTGAAGCCTGGGGCCTTGCATAACTTCTGAAGAGCCTTCCACCCCTACTGCTGAGCCTGGGTGGCACCTGATTTGTCGAGTGAGGACATCAGTTGGATCGGGGACCCGATCGTTGCAGACGCTGTGTGCGGATACACAGCAGGTGGAAGTCCCGGACTGGGATCGCGTCCGGAGTGGTGAGTGGGCACCTGCCCAAAACAATAGACTGTGCCGTGTTTAGGCCTATAGACTGCATAGGCCCACAGTTCGTTTATCTGCTGTTCCCGGGGGGACCGGTAGCAGGACAGAGTTGAAGTGTCCCCCCCAGTATAGTGTTCCAAGTTATTGCCTGTTGTGGATTACAAATACTTTTCATCAAGTGCACCACCGAAAGCTGGCATGCGAAGAAATCCCTATAGAATGTGACTGAGATTTATTCCATGTCAGGCCTGACCGGGGTGGGGAGTTAGGATATTGTTTAGTGCGCCATATGGCGCGCATACCATAATAGCTATGCGTGGTGAAGTACCGCGCAGCGCCATTATAGTGTGCTGAATTGATTGCTGCAGGACGCTGCAAGCCAGTTGCATGTGTGATGTAATGCCTATGCTATTTACTGCAAGAGTAAAACCGTTATATCGAATCTCTCGCCTCTGAGTGCTGTCTTACTGTTTAGAGATTATTAAATGCAATATCATTGAATTTGGTACAAGCTTAACCCTAGACTAACTGTGCCAGAGTGGGTCGAGTAAGATTGCCGGGGGTTGGCGGTACTGTATACAGGGCCCGAAATCAAACCAGCGGCTCTCTTAACTGGGGGTAGCACTACACGTGGGGGCTCTCGAGTCCGGGATCCTGTTGCAGCAAGTAACGCGCCAAAAAGTACCAGCATGGACCCACTAGAAGTAGAACAGTGGTGCAAGACGGTTGGCACAGATCCAGCCGGGGTAGTAGTCATAGAACTCCCAGGGATCTGGCAAGAAGAAGCGGTGAAACAGCTAGTGATGTCGCTGTCCCCGTATCAGAAGGCATGGGTGGTGGATGTCAGGACGAATTCCTCACTGACCCACGCACTAATAGAGTGGAAGGATGGAGTCCCAGAGCATTTCAAGAATCCAAGTGTAGAAGCAATAGATGATCAGACTTATAGCCTAATAGACGCTCTGCCGCCCAAGCTAGGGGGACGGCTTCAGACACCAAAACCATCTCCACCACCCACCCTAAAAGCAGAGAGACAGGAGAAGAAAGAGAGTCCCGGGTCGCCACCCTCAGCACCGAATTATGCGCGGTCCTAGGGGAGATCATAGCCCAGTGTAAGAAAGATCCTACAGACTACCAAATGTCAGGATACAGAAAACTCAGGATGTTTTCAGGGAGGAAACCTGTACCTTCGGGCGAAGAAGGGTTTGAGGAGTGGTTAGACGGTGCCACTCAGGCCTTAGAAGAATGGGAAGTCCCAGACCACAGAAAGAAGCAGAGAATTGCTGAGAGCTTGAAGGGCCCTGCTCTAGAGGCCATACGCAACCTCAAGATGAGCAAGACAGACTGTGATGCACAGGACTATCTGGACATTCTGCAGAATGTGTTCGGTGGAACAGAGAAAATCACGGAGCTCACGTACCAGCTAGAGCACTGTTACCAAAAGGCAGGAGAGAAACTGTCAGAGTTCATGAAGCGCCTGGATAAGATTCTGCATAAGATGATCCTGAAGAAGGGGATTGATCCGCGGAAAGTGGTAGAGGCCCATGTCCAGCAGGTGATAAGAGGATCTCAGCCCCTGGACCCCATCGCACTGGCGCTACGTACCAGACAGGACGGGAAGAGCCTGGAGTACCCTGACTTGATCCGAGTAGTCAGAGAGGAAGAAGCTATGCTGGAGGAGAAGAAGAGGAGCCAACCAGTTGAGTCGGTAAATCCTCCTCCGGTGATGGTCAGGACGGCCATGACCCTGGAAAGAGACTCAGAAGTGGATACTTTGAAGTCGCAGATGTCCCAGGTGTTGGGGATGCTAACCTCCCTGATGGAAAAGAAGTCAAGGGAACCAGAGAGGGAAAATCAGAGGAAGGAACTGTTCCCAAATACCTCAGCGCCCGCATCCCTGGAAGATTGGGGGGATGTGATCTGTTTCAATTGGGGAGGAGCTGGCCATCTCACCAAAGTATGCGCCAGTCCAAAGAAAAAAAAGATGAATAACCGCAAGCCGCCGGAAAACTTCAGCGGGCCCCGGTGAAGGAGTCAACCAGGTGCCCATCATCTCCAGTGAGCTCCAAAACTGAATAAGAAGCACATGAAAGGAGTGGACAAGACCCCTCAGAAGAAACCTAAGGTTCCTCAGAGGGAACGAACTCCAAAGAAAGAGAGTAATGTCCCTCAGCGGGTAGCTACACCCATAAAAAGGAGGGAGATCAATGCATACCAGGCCCAAGAGAGACTTAAGTCCAAAGAGAAAATGGAAGAAAATAAGTCAAAAGGGGAAATGCAAAGATCAAAGGAAAGAGACCCCTCCGAAGCGATATCCAGAGAAGCTGGTGGGTCCCTCCCCAATAGTACCTGTTCAAGTGGAGGGAGTCTACACAAGAACCATATTGGATACTGGGGCACAAGTGACCCTGTTGTACTGGGACTTTTATGACAAGCATCTAAGTCACCTACCCATCCAGAAGATTGAAGAGTTGGAGATATGGGGAATTGGGACAGAGAGTTTCCCTTATGGCTATTTGCCTATAAAACTGACTTTCGACCCGTCCATAGCCGGGAAGGCTGAAGTGTTCGACACCTTAGCTGTGGTGTGCCCCCGACCGCCTGGAGCTAACAAGAGTTCCCTAATAATAGGGACCAACACGGATCTGGTCCGAAGACTGCTGGCCCCTCTGACAAGAAGGAAGAACCCCACAGTCACTGAGATCCACCCAATGTTGAAGACCGCCTACCAACGGCTGATCTTGGAACAGAAGGCCCCGGAAGAGGGGGTAGGGAAGGTCTGGAGACTGGGAAGAAGGGGGATAGTGCTGCAGCCCGGTGAAGTAGCCTGCTTGAAAGCCACAGTGAAACTCACTTGGGAGCAGCCCGGTCCTTTTGTCATGTTTGAACCTGACCCAAGGGAAGAGCCTTCGGGCTTAAAAGTAGTCCCAGAAGTGGTCCCGGTGAGGGCCCTGAAGAAGGCCCACTGTAAAGTTCCTGTGAGTGTCAGAAACACCACGGGTGGTCCCATGGAAATCCCAGCCAGGCTGTTTCTGGGCCGGGTGAGTCCAGCTACACCAGTTGCTTCATCAGATGTGGAGAAGACAGATGGAGAAAGTACTGTGTGGGAGAAACTATCCATGGAGAACCCAAACCTGCCCAGGGCTTGGAAAGAGAGAGCCAAGACCCAGTTGACCAGGTGGGAAAGGATCTTTTCCCAAGATGAATTTGATGTGGGGTCTGCTAGGAGTGCCACCCATCGAATCCGCCTCCAGGAAGACAAGCCCTTCAGGGAGAGGGTTAGGCGGGTTCCGTTGGCAGACCTTGAAGACTTGAGGGAGCAGCTCGCCGAGCTCAAGCGAACAGGAGTGATTCGGGAATCTAGAAGTCCCTATGCCTCCCCCATAGTGGTGGTCCGGAAGAAGAATGGGTCATTGAGGCTGTGCATAGACTATAGGACCCTCAACAGGAGAACCATACCGGACCAGTATACCACTCCGAGGATAGAGGATGCCCTACAGAGCTTGTCTGGAGCCAAGTGGTTCAGTGTTATGGACCTTAAGAGCGGGTACTATCAGATCCCGATGCATCCAGAAGACAAAGAGAAGATGGCTTTCATAACCCCGGTGGGGTTCTTTGAATTCGACCGGATGCCTCAAGGCCTGTCTGGAGCCCCGGCCACCTTCCAAAGACTCATGGAGAAGACTGTGGGAGACATGAACCTCATCGAAGTCCTCGTATACTTGGATGACATCATTGTCTTCGGAAGAACTTTGGAGGAACATGAGGAGAGGCTGGAGAAAGTTTTTTGAAGAGGCTGAGTGAGGAAGGACTCAAGCTCTCACCTGAAAAGTGCCAATTCTATCAGTCTTCGGTCAACTATCTGGGACACATAGTGTCTGAAGATGGAGTGGCCACAGACCCTGAAAAGTTGGAGGCAGTCACCTCCTGGCTGAGGCCCACCACTGTGACAGAACTTAGATCCTTCCTGGGATTCTGTTCCTATTATAGGAGGTTCGTGGAGGGGTTTGCTCGGATAGCTAGGCCCCTGAATGAGCTGCTCAAGACGGAAGGGGAAGAGGATGACTCGGGCCCTAGGAAGCCAGGGGAGTCAGTCAAAGACCAGTGGAATGAGAAGTGCGAGGATGCCTTCCAGATGTTGAAAAAGAACTTAACCACTGCCCCTGTCCTGGCCTATGCTGACCCAAAGAAGCCTTACGAACTCCATGTAGATGCCAGTCATGATGGTCTGGGAGGAGTGCTCTACCAGGAGCATGAAGGGCAACTGAGACCTGTTGCGTATGTGAGCAGAAGTCTGACCACCTCCGAGAAGAACTATCCCACTCATAAGCTAGAGTTCCTGGCCCTTAAGTGGGCCGTAGTTGACAAGCTCCGAGATTATCTGTATGGGGCAGACTTCACTGTGAAAACAGACAACAATCCCCTCACCTATCTTTTCACCACAGCAAAGCTGGATGCCACAGGACATAGGTGGCTGGCGGCGCCATCTGCCTTCAATTTCAGCCTGAAATACAGACCTGGGGCGGGAAATTGAGATGCGGACGCCTTGTCCAGAAGATCTCATGTCCCCACCTGCAGTACAGAAGACTGGACCCAAGTGGCACCCGACGGGGTGCGGGCTCTCTGTCAAGGGGCTGAACTCCAAGCCAGTGGAGGTTCAAGAGCAGAAGAGATAGGTGTTACCATAGTAGGAGTTCCCAAGCAGTACTGCGGGGTGACCCAACTGGGGGAAGATGACTTGCCAAGACTGTCCAAAAAGAAGTTGAGATCCGACCAATTGGAAGACCCTATGGGGAGATTGGTCCTAGAGGCCCTGGAGAACCAGGACCTGAACAGACTCCTACGTCACCCCTCAAAGGAAGCTCGCCTGTTGAAGAAGGAGTGGGACAGGCTGCAGGTGCGTCAGGGAGTGGTCTACCGAAGGGGCCCCTCTGATGACCTGGAAGACAAATGACAGTTGTTCCTGCCCGAGAAACACAGAGAGACTGTCATGATTGCTCTGCATGACAACCATGGCCACCTAGGAGCGGAAAGGACTTTCCAACTCGTTAGGGACCGTTTCTATTGGCCTTGCATGAGGGCTGAAGTTGAGGAATACTGCCACTCATGTGCACGATGCATCCAGAGAAAGACTCTACCCCATCAAGCTGCCCCAATGGGCCACCTGCAAAGTCAAGGCCCGCTTGACCTGGTATGCATTGATTTTCTCTGCCTCGAACCCGACCTGAGTGGACTAGGAAATGTTCTGGTAGTAACCGACCATTTCACCCGGTATGCCCAGGCTTTCCCAACCAAAGACCAAAAGGCCTCCACTGTGGCCAAAGTGCTTATGGAGAAATACTTCGTACACTATGGGCTACCACAACGGCTCCATTCAGACCAGGGAAGGGACTTTGAAAGTCGACTGATCCGGAAGCTCCTGGATTCCTTGGGGATTAAAAAGACAAGGACTACCCACTACCATCCACAAGGTGATGCTCAGCCGGAGAGGTTCAACCGAACCCTGCGCAACATGCTGGGGACTTTAAGCAGTGAGAAGAAGCAACATTGGAGTAACCACATAGCGGCAGTTGTGCATGCATACAATAGCACCACCAGTGACGCTATAGGGTACTCACCCTATCGACTTATGTTCGGGAGAGAAGCAAGACTACCAGTGGATCTGGCCTTTGGCACTTCCATAGACCATTGTTCTGCTGCTTCCCACAAGGGATATGTCGATAGACTCAGACGCAATTTGAAATTGGCCTATGAACAGGCCCAGGCGGCCTCGGAGCAGAGGGGGGCCCGCAACAAGAAAAACTTTGACCTGAAGGTTAGGATCCAAGATCTACAACCAGGAGACAGAGTGTTGCTGCGAAACTTGGGGATCCCTGGAAAGCACAAGCTTGCAGATAGATGGAGACCTGAACCTTATGTCGTTTGCAAAAGACTGCCGGTGATCTGCCGAGATCTGCCCCCCCCTGCGGATTCTGCCAGCCCTGGACTGCGCAGGCGCAGCGCTCTAGCTCCGAAAATTGCCGAACATTAAGAGCTGTAGACTGCGACTGCGCAATCAACAGGGTATTGTGACAGTCGTTGCCGCACGCTCCCGATGCTCGCTCCACTCTGCAAGGGGGGCAGGTGTATTACTATTATAATGGGCGGATGCATGTTTAAATAAATGAATTGATGGACAGAGAGGGCGGGTAGTTCAATGTGGATGGCCGATTTGAATACTTGTCAGAGAATTGTTAAAAAAAAAAAAGACATAAGATTTCTTTTAACAATTCTCTGACAAGTATTCAAATCGGCCATCCACATTGAACTACCCGCCCTCTCTGTCCATCGATTCATTTATTTAAACATGCATCCGCCCATTATAATAGTAATACACCCGCCCCCCTTGCAGAGTAGAGCGAGCATCGGGAGCGTGTGGCACAATATTGTGCTCAAAGCGCATGCGCCGAATATGGGTTATAATCCATTCGGCTATTTTCGGAGGTCTGCCGTGAGCGGACACGCAAGTGTTGCGCATGCGCAGGACAGAGCGGGCGAAATCCGCTGAAGTGTTGCGCATGCGCAGAACAGAGCTGGCAGAATCCGCTGAGGGGCAATTCTCGGCAGGTCACCGGGCCTACCCGTTTACAGACTTAAACCAGAAGGGAAGGTGGGGCCTTTGAAGACCTGGCATCGGAACCACCTACTCCCACTAGCTGAGGCAGTTCGGATACCCCCTGTAGTGGATTCCCCTGAGCCGACGTCCATCCTGGATACTCCCAGACCAAACACTCGGTCTCAGACCCCCTCGGACCGGGGATACAGAGGCCTCGGAGATAAGTGAAGATGAGGGGGAAGAACTTGATTGGCTTTGGCCTTCCCAGGCCCCGGCAACTTCTGCTATTGCTCTTCCACCTGAAGAAGATACCGAAGATCAGACACTGAATGCAGAAGCTACTGAATTCATCCCGTCATGTCCTTGGTCAGATGCCTGGGAGAGTGCCTGTGACTTACTCCCAGAGGAAGATCCAAGGGAATCCATGTATCTCCCTGCCCCGGAGCCCAGTGCTCCCGAACCAGAGGAAATTCCTAAGTCAGTTCCAGGAGAGGAGCCTGTTCCAGCAGAAAGTCCAAGAGGACAGAGGAAGCGAAGGGCCATAAAGCCCCCCAGGAGATTAACCTACCCACAGATGGGGAGGAGTGCAGAGGACACTGTAGTTACTGCCAGAAGGAGTATGGAAGACCCTGATCCTCCCACTGTTCATTTGGTGGGGGGCAACCCCAACTCACTCTCTGGCACAGTTAGGCAGGATACTAATGATAGTGTGTCCTGTGGGCAGGGGAGTTCACTACCTCGGTTTTGGTGGGAATTTCCCCTGCCAACATCATACGAGACTTTAATTGATGTTGTGCGTTCTGTAATTTAATGTTATGTTGTCTTTGGGGACCAAAGAGTTTAAGTGGGGGGAGTGTGTAGCGGGGTCTCCTTTAAGGCCCCGGGACTCCATTACCCAGAACCCCGTTTGGCCACCGCAGAGACTTATGGGAGGGGCCATTTAAGGGAGTGGCGAGGCGGAGCTCGGCCTCTTTGGGGACACCGCGCTGCAATCAATAGCTTCTTCCTGTGCGGATCTGCTGCGGTGCAAGGCCTGAAGCCTGGGGCCTTGCATAACTTCCGAAGAGCCTTCCACCCCTACTGCTGAGCCTGGGTGGCACCTGATTTGTCGAGTGAGGACATCAGTTGGATCGGGGACCCGATCGTTGCAGACACTGTGTGCGGATACACAGCAGGTGGAAGTCCCGGACTGGGATCGCGTCCGGAGTTGTGAGCGGGCACCTGCCCAAACCAATAGACTGTGCCGTGTTTAGGCCTATAGACTGCATAGGCCCACAGTTCGTTTATCTGCTGTTCCCGGGGGGACCGGTAGCAGGACAGAGTTGAAGTGTCACCCCAGTATAGTGTTCCAAGTTATTGCCTGTTGTGGATTACAAATACTTTTCATCAAGTGCACCACCGAAAGCTGGCATGCGAAGAAATCCCTATAGAATGTGACTGAGATTTATTCCATGTCAGGCCTGACCGGGGTGGGGAGTTAGGATATTGTTTAGTGCGCCATAGGGCGCGCATACCATAATAGCTACGCGTGGTGAAGTACCGCGCAGCGCCATTATAGTGTGCTGAATTGATTGCTGCAGGACACTGCAAGCCAGTTGCATGTGTGATGTAATGCCTATGCTATTTACTGCAAGAGTAAAACCGTTATATCTAATCTCTCGCCTCAGAGTGCTGTCTTACTGTTTAGAGATTATTAAATGCAATATCGTTGAATTTGGTACAAGCTTAATCCTAGACTAACTGTGCCAGAGTGGGTCGAGTAAGATTGCCGGGGGTTGGCGGTACTGTATACAGGGCCCGAAATCAAACCAGCGGCTCTCTTAACTGGGGGTAGCGCTACAATTGTAAATGTATATTTTGTCTTTGTTGTAACGCAGGTCATTGACCAGATCTGAACCTAGTCGCTCTTTTCCCTCTTGGTTTTTTTTTGCCCCATGTTGGCATGGTGTTCACTGTAGCATTTGCACTGGCAGAGCAGTGTAGGACTGGCCAGAGATGGATTAATTTGACGCAGTTGGTCAGCTTAAACATCTATTGCAATATATGTGTGGGATAAATATCCCTCTTTTTCATTGCATAGTTTGCTGAGAAAGGGTGTGCAGAGGGTCCATCTAGAATTTGTAGTGTAATATGTGGTCACACCCCCTTAGCACCTGATAGTTCAAATACATGTACAAGCTATTGGTAATTGATCACAGGTATATTTTTTCTCATTGACACCCACTGCAGATCGCAACTGTAGTGCGTTTTGAATGTAGTGCAAGAAACGCACACAGAACGCGGGTTTTCCGGACTCACACTGGTGTGAACTGGCCCTTAGTCCGGATTTGTGGGATTTTGTTCTTCTCTCAGGAAGGTCCCACAGTTGGGAAGTATTGTTGATTAATTTGTATAAGACGGAAGATGGTTTGTGTTTGGGAGGGAGGTTTTGTACTGGGAAGAGGGATTTGGGTGGGAAGACTTATGACAGAACTGGGCAGTGGACTTGTGCTGGCATGGGGGATTTGAGGGAAAGAGGATTTGTGCTGGGAAGGATTAGGGGGATTTAACCAATGGGGGAGGTGTTGTGCTGGAATGGAGGACTTGGGGGGGGGGGTCTGTAATAGAAGTGGGGAGAGGATTTGGGGGGATTTGAAGAGAGGAAGAAGGTTTTGTGCTGGGATGGGGATATAGATTTGTGCCAGAACTGGGAGGAAGGTCTGTGCTGGAAGAGGGATTTGGAAGGGGGGTGATTATGCTAGAAAGGGGATTTGTTGGATTTGGGGGATTTGTTGTGCTGGGAAGGTGGCGGGGGTTGTGCTGGAGGGATTTGGATAGTAGGAATTGGGTGGGGGAGGATTTGTACTGGAATGAGGGTGTGCTGGGATGGAGGATATGGGGGTTGCCAGTTCAGCACAGCTCAAATTCTCAATGCTGTGTGACTTCCTTCATGCTGCGCCCCATCACAGTAAGAGCTGTGAAAATGTGGAACAGACTCCCTGCAGAGGTGGTTCTGGCCAGCTCAGTAGATTGCTTTAAGAAAGGCCTGGATACTTTCCTAAATGTACATAATATAACTGAGTACTAACAGTTCTAGGTAAAGTTGATCCAGGGTAAATCCGATTGCCTCTCGGGGGATCAGGAAGGAATTTTTTCCCCTGCTGTAGCAAATTGGATCATGCTCTGCTGGGGTTTTTTGCCTTCCTCTGGATCAACTATGGGTATAGAATTGGGTATATGGGATTGCACGATATTTTTTTATTTTAGTTATTTTTTTATGGTTGAACTGGTTGGACTTTGTCTTTTTTCAACCTGACTAACTATGTAACTATCACATTATGAGTGCAATGTGACAGAGGTACCAGCGGGGCTGTAGACAGTAGGGGGTTGCATTGTGGAGGGGGCACCAAAGTGCACCTTTGCCTGTGTAGACAAAAATGCTTGCATCGGCCCTGTATACTATTAAGGGAAACCTAGGTAAATACTCAGCGGCCCTTGCAGGGGTGAGTGCTACCCAAATGAAGCCCTGTACATATGGCCGGGAATCCCGTCTATTTGAAAACCGTCAGATTCCTTGCAAGCTTGTCTTGCAAAGCCGTGTATACACACGGCCACACAAAAGACCCGCCGTTCTTTTGAATGGCAAGAACGCGGTGACATCAAAGACTACGACGAGCCGGCTAAATTATGTTGTATGCTACCGCGCATGCGTCGAAGTGTTATCGAGCATGAGCGGTTTATTTCCCCTACAGGTAAGCATACAGACGACCGGTTTTCTCGGCAGGAAACACTCTGCCGGGAATCCCGACGGGAAAATAGAGAGCAGGTTCTCTATTTTTTCCGGGCAGTTTTCCTGTCGGGAAAACTGCTAGGGAGCATACACACGACCAGGATTCCCAGGCCAAAAGCTCTCCTGGCAGTTTTCCTGCCGGGAAATTCCGGTTGTGTGTACGAGGCCAGCTTTTGTGCTCTGGAGTTTAGCTTTACAACAATCTAATCAAATTAGATGCTGTTTGAGGAGCTGATGCTGAACCCGCCACACCAGAATCAGACCCATGTAGACAAGTCCTAACAGGTTTACAGCTAGCAAAGATTATTACTGATTAAATTATCTTGACAAGTCATTGTATAAACCTGCAAGAACACACCTTTGTTTTGTCTCTTCTCCCAAGTTCTTTTTAAGATTAACATTACCAAAGACGTAGGGTTCACTAGAGGACAGAAACAGACTAGATAATCCGATAAAGACTTTGATGAGGAATATAAATAAATATTCTGTGTCAGAAATATTATTTATTACAGCTATTGCTTTTCATTAGGCATACACCTATCACCTAATACAGTTACTGTTATTTTTAGATTTTCTAAATTCAGTACCTGTCTTCATACAGATTCCCCAGATAAGCATTCTATTATTTTAATATCCATAATGCCATGATCTAATCTCTTGAGAAAATATTTTTAGAGTGAGTATTTATATTGAAATACAAGTATAAAGTCAGCTGAAAGTAATGTTGATGTGATATTTACAAGGTTGTGCCATATTTTTATAAGACATATCTTCAAGAGATCTGAAGGTTCGAAAGCCTCGTACACACAAACGAGTTTCTCGCCAAGAAACGACAAGAAAACTGCCGAGAGAGCTTTCTTGCCGAGAAAATCGTTCGTGTGTATGGTTTCTCGTCGAGAAAACTGACCAGAATCTCGACGAGAAAAATAGAGAACCAGCTCTCTATTTTCTCGTCGAGATTCTCGTCGGCATGTTTCTCAACGAGAAAAGTGTGTGTGTGTACACTTACCTGTCGCCGTGGAAACCCGCGCATGCTCGAATTGACTTTGACGCATGCGCGGTAGCTTCCTAGGCATAGGTAGGGTGTAGCAAGATGGCAGCGACGGCACCGTGTTCGCTCCATTCAAAGAACCGCAGGTTCTTTGAATGGAGCGTGTGTACACTCGGCAGGGACAAGTTTCTTGTCCAAGAATCTCGTCAAGAAAAACGACGTGTTTTTTCCTGACGAGATTCTCGGCCGTGTGTACGAGGCCTAACTCTACTGGCTAGCTATATTGTACGTCAAGAATCTTAGGTAACATCCTTGATGAATGGCTGCTGCAAATTAAAGCGGTTGTATAGGTAATTTTTTAACTTTTACCTACAGGTAAGCCTATACTAAGGCTTACCTGTAGGTAAAAAAAATATCTCCTAAACCTTTACGGTTTAGGAGATATTCCCCTCGCAATGTGCTGCTGACAGCAGCGGCGCATGCGCACAGGGGATTCTCGGGCATGCGCGGGAGTGAGACATCGCGGCTCCAGCCACTCACAGCGCTGGAGCCGCGATACCCGGAAGACACGCCAAGGCAACATGTCATCTCCCTCGCGTGGACCAGGTGAGTCAACGATGCCTTGTTCTAAGGTAAGTATTTCATAATGAGCTATTATGCGGTGCATACTAGCTCATTATGCCTTTCCCTTGCAGGTCACTAGTAAAAACAAAAAAAGTTGGTTACTTTACAACCACTTTAATGAATTCCAGGGTAAACAACCCTAAATAGTAAATCATTTTCAAACACATCTTGATTAAAGTCAAATTCCAACTTTCAATTTTGTTTTGGATAATGTAGATTCAGGTTATTGCCCTTCTCAAGTTTTTTTTCCATCTGTGCCCCGTTTGTGTCCTCTCCGAAGGTCGGATACAGACAAAAGCACATTTTTAGTAGAGTAGGGAAGGGACAGAATGTCTGACAAGGTTTTTTATTGCTCTGAACCTTCTTGTCCCTGTGACTGTTTTGACTATTTTGATACAGAATTTAGAGGGACAAAATCTATCTCTAGATGGCTTCACAAACAGAAATAGGAACCTGACAATAATTTAAACTCTTCCCCACTCTACCCAAGACTATAAGAATAAAAATCAGGCGTTTGGCTTAAAACGTGTAGCCCTGTTGTTAAAGTGATTGTAAAGTCTGTTTTAAAAAAATAAAAAAAATAATAACAAACATGTCATACTTACCTGCTCTATGCAGTTGGTTTCGCACAAGGCGGCCTGGATCCTCCTCTTCTCAGGTGCCTCTTTGCTGCTCCTGGCCCCTCCCTCCTGTCCAGTGCATAGCAAGCTGCTTGCTGTGGGGGCACCCAAGCCCAGCTGCAGCTCTGTGTGTCCTTTCAGACACGGAGTTGCAGTTTGGCCCTGCCCCCTCTCTACCCTGATTGGCTAACTGACTTTGATTGATAGCCAGGGGAGCCAATGGCGCCGCTGCTGTGTCTCATCCAATCAGGAAAAAGAGTCCCGGAAGGGATTTGTGGACATCGCTGGACAGAGATGGGGCTCAGGTAAGTATTAGGGGGTGCTGGGGCAGCTGCTACACACAGAAGACTTTTTATCTTAATTAGTGTTGAGCGAACCCGAACTGTAAAGTTCGGGTCCGTACCGAACTTTAGCTTTTTCCCGAACCCGAACCCGGACTTTGCGCAAAAGTCCGGGTTCGGGTTTGGCAATCTAATTACGCATTTAGAAATGCTTCAGGGGCCAGCCAATCACCTTTTGATTAGCTGGTGTGCCCTTAGAGGCCATCATAGCCATGCCTACTAATGGCATGGCTGTGATTGGTCAGTGCAACATGTGACCCAGCTTCTATATAAGCTAGAGGCACACAGCACACACGTCACTCTGCTTCAGAATAGATAGGGAGAGGATCTAGTCTGCTGCTGCTGCTTTTAGGGAGAGATAGAAAAATACATGAGTTAGTCCTGATTCTGGAATCTGAGGGAAAAGATAGAGACAGTGTAGTGTAGGGCCAGGTTCCTGTTTTTTGCTTTTAGGGAGAGAGATATATTATATAGGAATAGGAGTCCAGATTCAGAGATATAACTCAGCGATCTGCATAGGTTTACCTGTTTGTGTTGCAGTGCAGTCTT
Source organism: Rana muscosa (assembly GCA_029206835.1). Classification (NCBI taxonomy): domain Eukaryota; kingdom Metazoa; phylum Chordata; class Amphibia; order Anura; family Ranidae; genus Rana; species Rana muscosa. The sequence goes on from CM055118.1 coordinate 876,552,483, forward strand.
TTTACACTGCTATGAGCCCAGTGTCAGAGAAAATCTACCTTTTATCTGCAAGCTCAGTGCACCAGCACTGCATATATTACGTTGAGAGATACACCGTTTCCATACTGTGGGTGTATTCTGCTCTTGGAAAAAGATCCATTTAGGACAAAAAAAAAAGGCACTTTATTTCCAAAAGACCCATTGGGCAAAAAAAAAAAAAAAAATTTCATTTTATATTGCTCGTGCAAAAAAAAGACCCGTTTAGGGCAAAAAATAAATAAAAAATTTGCACTTTAATGTACGCTTGCAAAAAGAGCCATTTAGGGCCACAAAAAATATTTTGCAGTGTGTTATACATATGTGGAGGTGTGTGAAATAAACAATTTATATATAGTTTTCTTCTACTGTGCTATACTAAAAAATAAAACATTTTTTTTTTAATAGCATTTTCTGCAGTTATGTAGCTGTGCGATTCAGCGGTTACGTACTGTGGGTGTATTGTGGTCTTCCAAAAAACGCCATTTAGGGCCACAAAAAATATTTTGCAGTGTGTTATACATATGTGGAGGTGTGTGAAATAAACAATTTCTAAATAGTTTTCTTCTACTGTGCTATACTAAAAAAACAACATTTTTTTTAAATAGCATATTCTGCAGTACTGTAGCTGTGCGATTCAGCGGTTACGTACTGTGGGTGTATTGTGGTCTTCCAAAAAACGCCATTTAGGGCCACAAAAAATATTTTGCAGTGTGTTATACATATGTGGAGGTGTGTGAAATAAACAATTTCTAAATAGTTTTCTTCTACTGTGCTATACTAAAAAAACTAAATTTTTTTGGAATAGCATATTCTGCAGTTCTGTAGCTGTGCGATTCAGCGGTTACGTACTGTGGGTGTATTGTGGTCTTCCAAAAAACGCCATTTAGGGCCACAAAAAATATTTTGCAGTGTGTTATACATATGTGGAGGTGTGTGAAATAAACAATTTATATATAGTTTTCTTCTACTCTGCTATACTAAAAAAACAACATTTTTTTTGAATAGCATTTTCTGCAGTTCTGTAGCTGTGCGATTCAGCGGTCACGTACTGTGGGTGTATTGTGGTCTTCCAAAAAACGCCATTTAGGGCCACAAAAAATATTTTGCAGTGTGTTATACATATGTGGAGGTGTGTGAAATAAACAATTTCTAAATAGTTTTCTTCCAACTGTGCTATACTAAAAAAAACAAAAAAAAATTTTAATAGCATTTTCTGCAGTTCTGTAGCTGTGCGATTCAGCGGTTACGTACTGTGGGTGTGCTCTGCTCTTCCAAAAACACCCATTTAGGGCAACATCCTAAATTTGGAAAATATGAGGAGAAGGTCAAAGGGACGTGGTGGCCCCGGTCGTGGTGCTGCTGGTGGAGCTCCTGTTGCAGGGAGAGGACGTGGTGGATCTGTGCCAGATACACGCACAAGTGAAACACTTTCCTCAGGTGCGAGTAGGCGACCGAGCCTGCGGCGGTATTTTGTCGCGCCTAATGAGGCTGTACGAATGTTTAGGCCAGGAAAAGTACAGGCGATAGTAGATTGGGTTGCTGACAGTGCCTCGGGTTCCTTCACATTGTCTCCCACCCACTCTTCTGATGAAAGATCAGAGTTGGCACCTGAAACCCATGTCCATCAGTCTTTCACCTCACCCCCTTGCAAATCAGCCAAGCAGTCTGAGCCCCAAATCATGCAGCAGTCTCTTCTGCTTTTCGATGACTCTGTTAGCAGGGTTTCCCAGGGCCATCCACCTAGCCCTGCCCCAGAAGTGGAAGAGATTGAGTGCACCGATGCCCAACCACTTATGTTTCATGATGAGTACATGGGAGGACCATCGCAGTACGTCTCGGATGTAGACGAAACACAGGTGCCAACTGCTGCTGCTTTCGCAATTGTGCAGACAGACAAGGAGGGCAGGGGTGAAGACTGGGTGGAAGATGATGTGGAGGACGATGAGGTCCTCGACCCCACATGGAATCAACGTTATGCAGGTGACCAGTGTAGTTTGGAGGAAGAGGCGGTGGTCGCACAGAGCCACCAGCACAGCAGAAGAGGGAGCAGGGTGCAAAAGCGGAGCGTCCGTCCCCTAGACAGTATGTCTGCTACTGCCCAACGCAGCAAGGGACCGAGCACACCAAAGCCAGGTCCAAGGAGTTCCCTAGCGTGGCAGTTCTTCACACAATGTGCTGATGACAAGACACGAGTGGTTTGCACGCTGTGCAATCAGAGCCTGAAGCGAGGCATAAACGTTCTCAACCTGAGCACAACCTGCATGACCAGGCATCTAAGTGCAAAGCACGAGCTGCAGTGGAGTAGACACCTCAAAAACCAAGAAAGGTCTCTGGCTCCTCCTGCTTCCTCTTCTGCTGCAGTCTCGGCCTCTTCATCCACCTCTGTAGTGACAGTGGCACCTGCCACCCCGCAAACAGAGGATCTGCCAGCAACACTACCACCTGGGTCACCAACCATCTCCACAATGTCCCATGGAAGCGTTCAGCTCTCTATCTCCCAAACATTGGAGCGGAAGAGGAAGTACCCCCCTAGCCACCCGCGATCCCTGGCCCTGAATGCCAGCATTTCAAAACTCCTGGCCTTTGAAATGCTGTCATTCCGTCTGTTGGAGACGCAGAGTTTTTAAAGCCTGATGGCATTGGCTGTCCCACAGTACATCGTGCTCAGCCGCCACTACTTTTCCAGGCGAGCCATCCCTTCCCTGCACAACCAAGTGGGGGACAAAATCAGGTGTGCACTGCGCAACGCCATCTGTGGCAAGGTCCACCTAACTACGGATGCGTGGACCAGTAAGCATGGTCAGGGACGTTATATCTCCCTAACAGCACACTGGGTAAATGCAGTGGCGGCTGGGCCTGAGGCAGATAGCAGTTTGGCGCATGTCCTTCCACCACCGAGGATTGCAGTGCGCTTCAGTTTGCCTCCTGTTGCTAACTCCTCCTACTCCGCTTCCTCATCCTCTACCGCCTCCTCATCCGGTCAGCCTAACACCTTCACCACCAACTTCAGCACAGCCAGGGGTAAACGACAGCAGGCAGTTTTAAAACTTTCCTGTTTGGGGGAAAAACCCCACACCGTGCAGGAGTTGTGGAGGGACATGGAACAACAGACCAATGAGTGGTTGCTGTCAGTGAGCCTCAAGCCCGGCCTGGTGGTGTGTGATAATGGGCGAAATCTCGTAGCAGCTCTGGGCCTAGCCGGTTTGACGCACATCCCTTGCCTGGCGCATGTGCTGAACTTGGTGGTCCAGAGGTTCCTTAAAAATTACCCCAATATGCCAGAGCTGCTGCAGAAAGTGCGGGCTGTGTGTGCGCACTTTCGGCGTTCTCACCCTGCTGCTGCTCGCCTGTCAGCGCTGCAGCGTAACTTCGGCCTTCCCGCTCACCGCCTCATATGTGACGTGCCCACAAGGTGGAACTCCACCTTGCACATGCTGGCCAGACTGTGCGAGCAGCAGCAGGCGATAGTGGAGTTTCAGCTGCAGCAATCACGCGTGAGTCGCTCTGCGGAACAGCACCACTTCACCACCAATAACTGGGCCTCCATGCGAGACCTGTGTGCCTTGTTGCGCTGTTTCGAGTACTCCACCAACATGTCCAGTGCCAATGACGCCGTTCTCAGCGTTACTATCCCAGTTCTATGCCTCCTTGAAAAAACGCTTCGGGCGATGATGGAAGAGGATGTGGCACAGGAGGATGAGGAGGAGGAGGAGGAATTCAAAGGCTTTCAGGGCAGTCTTTCACAAGTGGCTACGAGGGTGGGTTCCTGCACCAACAAACGCCAGGTACACAATTGTCCGGCAGAAAGGGCACAGTTCTGGAGGATGACGAGGTGGAGGAGGAGATGGAGGAGGAGGAGGTGGAGCCATTTTCACAGCAGGGTGGCACCCAGACCAGCTCGTGGCCATCACTGGTGCGTGGCTGGGGGGATACAGAGGACACAGACGATACACCTCCCACAGAGGACAGCTTTTCTTTGCCTCTGGGCAGCCTGGCACACATGAGCGATTACATGCTGCAGTGTTTCCGCAATGACCGCCGAGTTGCCCACATTTTAACTGGTGCCGATTACTGGGTGGCCACCCTGCTGGATCCCCGTTACAAGGACAACGTACCGTCCTTAATTCCCTCACTGGAGCGGGATCGTAAGATGCGCGAGTACAAGCGCACGCTGGTAGACGCGCTGCTGGTGGCATTCCCACCTGACAGCGGGCGTACGGTGGAAGCACAAGGCGAAGGCAGAGGAGGAGGAAGAGGTTGCCAACGCAGCCGGGGCACCGGCAGCACCTCAGAAGGCATGGCTGAAATGTGGAAAAGCTTTGTCAGCACGCCACAACAACCAGCACCACCAGCTGAGATGGAACGTCTTAGCAGGAGGCAGCATTTCACCAACATGGTTGAGCAGTATGTGTCCACAGGCTACACGTACTGGATGACGGGTCTGCCCCCTTTAACTTCTGGGTCTCCAAATTGGGCACATGGCCTGAGCTTGCCCTTTATGCCTTGGAGGTGCTGGCCTGCCCAGCAGCCAGTGTATTATCTGAACGTGTATTTAGCACGGCAGGGGGCATTATCACAGACAAGCGCAGCCGCCTGTCCAGAGCCAATGTGGACAAGCTCACGTTCATTAAAATGAACCAGGCATGGATCCCACAGGACTTGTCCGTACCTTGTGCAGAATAGACATGTATACCGGTGTTGTGACAAAAACTGTCCGGCCATCGGATTGTGTCCGGCCCATACTGCGAAGGCGCAGCGCTTGCGCAGTACAGAGGACAAGGGGATTCACAAAATCTCCGAAGATGAACGGCGCCTGCGCAGTGAGTGCAGGTTCAAGCCCCACCATCCATGTGGACATACGGTAGCACATAGTAACAGGGCCCCTCACGGGCTCGCTTCGATCGCCACGCTTCGGGCACGGCCTCACTTGGCTCGGCTTGAACCACGGATGGTGTGGCCTTCACCTGAACTCACCACGCAGGCGCCGTTCATCTTGGGAGATTTTCGAAATCCTGTTGTCCTACATACTGAGCAAGCGCAGTACAGGGTGGACACTATTTGACGGGGGACAGAATTCGACACATCACCGGCCTTACCCAGCCATTGTTGTATTTTTGAACCAGTGTTGGCTACCTCGTCCTCCTCCACCGCCGCTTCCACCTACACAGCCACATCCACCGCCACCTCAACCTCCTACTCCATATGGACCTCGTCCTCCTAGGTCAAGATTATAATTTTTATTTTATTTTTTTGTAGCGCACAGATCCTTTCCCCCTTACCTGCCTTTATGTTGTTGGCTCCTCGCAGGAGGGAGAAAGGCACACCGCACTACCAGCCCGTACCCTCCTATATAAAGAGGTTGAGCGGTGTACTTGACGGGCCGTGTCCACAGCCGGAGTCAAAACTCCTCCAGAGGATGATTCTCACCTCTACTGTAGGTAGAGGCAAGTCCTTTAATTCCCAGTAAAGTCAATGTCCACACCAGCTGAAATTACAACTCTTATTCTCTCATGGCAAAATAAACTCTACTCGGATAGAAAAGGTTAGAGCAAAGAAACAGGACAGCTTAAGGTGTGGAGAAGGTCTAGGCACAAACGTAGCACATTCACTTCACTGCTTAGGTTTCTCAAACAGTTTTAGGTGCACGGTCTCTGCCACAGACCTTGAGGTTGGTCTCTGCCACAGACCGGGTGTACAAGGCCCCTGCCACGGACCTGGAGAACTTTGGTCTCTGCCACAGACCAGGGTGTATAAGGCCCCTGCCACGGGCCGGGTGAATAAGGCTTCTGATACAGTCAAGATGACCTTGAGCTTCTCCTTCTACGAACCTAGCCCATATCAAGGGGAAGACATCTCTCCAGGGAGTCAACAGACACTTCATTCACCGTGACTCCCGCATCGGTCCATCAGAATGATCCTCCCTTCCCTGGAACATGGTCCCCTACACGAGGCGGCACCCTAAGACTCCTCGACCCTTAGCGGACTCCAGACGAAGGCTCTGGACTCCAGGCTTTACTCCCGCACCTAGGCCTCCATACCCAGGGCAGCAGGAACTCCAGGATAGTACCTCACCCCGGGCTAAAGGTACCCGAGATGGAACAGGAACACATGCACCCAGGCCGAAGGCACCTGGGCGTGGACCCCACTGGACATCAGTCCCCAGGCCAAAGGTCTGCCCCTTTTATATGCTCTCCCGGCATGCACAGCAGGTTCCCCGCCCCGCTGTACTACTGCCAAGAGGGGACACAAAAGGCACAGCACTGTATCGGCGGTTCAATCCTAGCCTATCATGGCAGCGCCACCTGTAGGCCACAGGGAACTGCACACCAATACTGTCCCCCGAGGACAAAATGGTCCATGAATCCTACAGAATTAAGGTGTTTGAGCCTATTTACCACTCAAACACTTCCCTTAAATTTAGCACCCCGCTACATTTTTATTTCAAAGTATTTTATTTTCCCACTAGCTTATCCATTAAATTGAATAATTTATTCCAGAAAGGGCGTATTCTGGGGCATTCCCACCATATGTGTGGCATCGTGCCGTTGAGTTTCTGAGGTTCTTAATGACTTCCTGTACCTCTTCTGCTGAAAAGGGGGCCTCCAGCATATTTTTTTATTTTTTTATGTTATTTGAAGTTATTTCCCTATCCACATTTGTTTGCAGAGCACTTGCCATGCTCTTAACAACATTTTGCTGCCATTTGCAGCCCTCTAGCCCTTTCCATTACTTTTTTAGAGCCTTTTTAGTCCTTAGAAGTCCGGGTCCCCATTGACTTCAATGGGGTTCGGGTTCGGGTCTGGGTTCGGGTTAAAGTTCGGTCCCGAACCCGAACTTTTTTCCGAAGTTCGGCCGAACCCGTCGAACCCGAACATCCAGGTGTCCGCTCAACTCTAATCTTAATGCATAGAATGCATTAAGATAAAAAACGTTCTGCCTTTACAACTTCCTTAAACACCCTTAGATATTTCTCCATTCTACTAAAGTACAATACACGTGTATGGTAAACCAAAGGCTGTGCCTCTGCAAAGTGCATAAGACTATAATCTCTGGCAGTGCATCCACTCAATTGAGCCTTGTGTAGTGCAAGTGGGACCCCCAATTAGAATTACCTTGTCCTCAGACATAGTTCTCACTCAACTGTCTCTCTTGCAGTAACAGCAATCCAGTCCACTGATTTTTTTTAAGGTTTTGAGCACAGCAAGGGATAAAATGCTTGGGTGGTGTCATGCCTTTAGTAAAAAGGCTTGAATTTTTCCTATTTTTTCTGGTTTAACCACTTAACAACCACCTGCCGACAAATAACGGCGGCAGGGTGGTTGCTTAACTCTGGGAGGACGTTATATAACGTCCTCCCAGAATCGCGCTCCCGCGCGCCCCCTGGGGCGCGCACACGGGAAACTCCGTGACCGCCGGGTCCAGAGGACCCGGCGGATCACGAATCGCGGTAAATCGCCGCTGATAGCGGCCGTTTACCACGTGATCGCTCCGTCAAATGACGGAGCAATCACTTGTAAACAGACCGGCGTCATTTGATGACGCCGGTTCCTCCCTCCCCTCTCTGTACCGATCGGTACAGTGTGAGAGGGGAGGGGGAGGGAGCGGATGGCAGCAGCAGCACTGTGGGCTGGATCTGTGACAATTGCAGTCACAGATCCATCCATCCATCCATCCCTGCTCAGCCATCCCTGTGCTATACCCTGCCAATACTCTGCAATACACCCTGCCAATACTGCAAAATACCCTGGTGCAATACTCTGCAATACCCTGGTGCAATACTCTGCAATACCCTGGTGCAATACTGTGCAATACCCTGGTGCAATACTCTGCAATACCCTGGTGCAATACTCTGCAATACCCTGCGAAATACTCTGCAATACCCTGCGAAATACTCTGCAATACCCTGCGAAATACTCTGCAATACCCTGCGAAATACTCTGCAATACCCTGGTGCAATACTCTGCAATACCCTGGTGCAATACTCTGCAATACCCTGCACAATACTCTGCAATACCCTGCACAATACTCTGCAATACCCTGCAAAATACTCTGCAATACCCTGCAAAATACTCTGCAATACCCTGCAAAATACTCTGCAATACCCTGCGCAATACTCTGCAAAATACTCTGCAATACCCTGCACAATACTCTGCAATACCCTGCACAATACTCTGCAATACCCTGCACAATACTCTGCAATACCCTCCACAATACTCTGCAATACCCTCCACAATACTCTGCAATACCCTCCACAATACTCTGCAATACCCTCCACAATACCCTGTGCAATACCCTCCACAATACCCTGTGCAATACCCGTGCAATACCCTGCCATACACCGCAATACCCTGCCATACACCGCAATACTCCGCAATGCCCTGCAATACTCCGCAATGCCCGGCAATACTCCGCAATGCCCGGCAATACTCCGCAATGCCCGGCAATACTCCGCATTGCCCGGCAATACTCTGTAATAACCACTTCCCGCCCTCCGGCCGTCATATGACGTCCTTGACTTTGTGCGGGGATATCTGAATGATGCCTGCAGCTACAGGCATCATTCAGATATCGGCTTTTTCAGCCGGCGATTCCCTACACCATAAGAACAATCATAGCGGCTGTTCCGCCGCTTGATCATTCTTACGGGAGGCAAGAGGGGATGTCCCCCCCCCCCCGCCGCCCTCCGGTGCTTCTACCGACTCACCGCTACGATCAAAGCCAGGATTGTTGTTTTTTTTTTTTGTATTTTTTTCAGGCTTCCCAGCCTAGAGGTGAGATGTGGGGTCTTATTGACACCCCCCCCCCCTCATATCTCACTGTAAAGAGGACCTGTCATGCCATATTCCTATTACAAGGGATGTTTACGTTCCTTGTAATAGGTATAAAAGTGATCAAAAAAATGTTTAGGGCGGAAAAACATGTCAAACTAAAATAAATAAAGTAAAATGAAGAATACATTTTTTTTTTTTTTTAAAGCGCCCCTGTCCCCGTGAGCTCGCATACAGAAGCGAACGCATACGTAAGTCCCGCCCACATATGAAAACGGTTTTCAAACCACACATGTGAGGTATCTCTGCGAACGTTAGAGCGAGAGCAATCATTTTGGCCCTAGACCTCCTCTGTAACTCAAAACATGTAACCAGTAAAAATATTTAAAGCGTCGCCTATGGGGATTTTTTAAGTAGCGAAGTTTGGCGCCATTCCACGAGTGTGTGAAATTTTTAAGGGCGACATGTTAGGTATCTATTTACTCGGCGTAACTTCATCTTTCACATTATGCAAAAACATTGGGCTAACTTTACTGTTTTTTTTTTTTAAGCACAAAACATTTTTTTTCCGTAAAAAACGCGTTAAAAAAATTGCTGCGCAAATATCGTGCGAGATAAAAAGTTGCAACAACCACCATTATATTCTCTAAGGTCTTTGCTAAAAAAACATATATAATGTTTTGGGGTTCTATGTAATTTTCTAGCAAATAAATGATGATTTTTACATGTAGGAGAGAAATGTCAGAATTGGCCTTGGTGCTCCAGAACGCCTGAAGGTGCTCCCTGCATGTTGGGCCTCTGTATGTGGCCACGCTGTGTAAAAGTCTCACACATGTGGTATCGCCATACTCGGGAGTAATAGCAGAATGTGTTTTGGGGTGTAATTTGTGGAATGCATATGCTGTGTGTGAGAAATAACCTGCTAATATGACAATTTTGTGAAAAAAAAAAAAGAGAAAAAAAAAATCTTGATTTTGCAAAGAATTGTGGGAAAAAATGACAACTTCAAAAAACTCACAATGCCTCTTTCTGAATACCTTGGAATGTCTTCTTTCCAAAAAGGGGTCATTTGGGGGGTATTTGTACTTTTCTGGCATGTTAGGGTCTCAAGAATTGAGATAGGCCGTCAGTACTTCAGGTGTGATCAATTTTCAGATATTGGCACCATAGCTTGTGGACTCTATAACTTTCACAAAGACCAAATAATATACACCAATTTGTACTTATTTTTACCAAAGATATGTAGCAGTATAAATTTTGGCCAAAATTTATGAAGAAAAAATTTTAATTTGCAAAATTTTATAACAGAAACGAAAAAAAAGGGATTTTTATAACAGCTTACCTGTAAAATCCTTTTCTTGGAGTACATCACGGGACACAGAGCGACTTAGTCATTACTAATGGGTTATATAGTTTACCTTCAGGTGTTGGCACTGGCCAATTCCAAACCGGAAGTACCCTCCCCTATATAAGCCCCTCCCACCCGGGAGCACCTCAGTTTTGTAGCCAAGCAATAAGTGTCCCAAAAAGAGGGGTGGGAGCTCTGTGTCCCGTGATGTACTCCAAGAAAAGGATTTTACAGGTAAGCTGTTATAAAAATCCCTTTTTCTTTTTCGTACATCACGGGACACAGAGCGACTTAGTCATTACTAATGGGACGTCCCAAAGCAATGCCAAATGAGGGGGGGGGTACATAAGCTGGGCGCCATCAGGCATGAGGATCTTTTGCGGCCTGCAACACACTGCGCCCAAAGGCGACATCCTCCTGACTTCTAACGTCTACCTGATAGAATCTAGTAAACGTGTGTACCGAAGACCATGTTGCGGCCTTACATACTTGAGCCAGGGAGGCCTGGTGATGCACTGCCCATGAAGTTCCAACCGCTCTTGTGGAGTGCGCCCTAACTTTGAACGGAGGCGGTCTCTTTCTCAAGCCATAGGCTTGTATTATGACCTGTCGAATCCACTTGGCTAAAGTAGATTTTGATGCTGCCTGACCCCTTCTGGGGCCTTCCGGCAGAACAAACAAAGAATCCGTTCTGCGAATCTGAGCAGTGGCTTTTAGATAAGCTTTAACTGCTCTTACCACATCCAAAGAATGTAATAACTTTTCCTCTACTGAGATAGGTTTGGGGAAAAAAGAAGGAAGAACCACATCTTGGTTCAAATGAAACCTCGATACCACCTTAGGAAGAAAGGCTGGATGAGGACGTAATACTACTCTGTCCTTATGGACAACCAGATATGGCTCCTTACAGGACATAGCTGCTAATTCCGACACTCTTTTAGCCGAACAAATGGCTACTAAGAAAACCAATTTCCTGGTGAGAAGAACCAAGGAAATGTGTTGTAATGGTTCAAACGGTTGTTTCTGTAGAACCGACAGAACCAGGTTTAAGTCCCAAGGACATATGGGAATACTAACCGGAGGGCTAATACGCATCACTCCTTGTATAAAGGCTTTGACTAGTGAATGCGAAGCCAAGGGCCTTTGAAAAAATATTGACAAGGCCGAAATCTGACCCTTGATAGTACTCAAGGCCAGCTTCCTATCTACAGCCCACTGTAGGAAGTCCAGAATCCTCCCTATCATGTACTTACGTGGATGCCATTTCTTGGTCTCACACCACGTAATGTACGCTTTCCAGATCCTATAATAGATCTGCCTGGATACCGGTTTCCTGGCATTGATCATGGTAGATACCACAGAATTAGAGAGCCCTCTCTTTTTCAGAATGTGGGCTTCAATAGCCAGGCCGTCAAACCTAGGGCTGGTAAGGAAGGGTGGTATATCGGTCCTTGCGACAGCAGGTCCGGACGAAGTGGGAGGGTCCAAGGACTCCTCACTGACATTTTTACCATCTCCGCGTACCATGCCCTTCGGGGCCACGCTGGAGCCACCAGAATCACTGGTTTCTTTTCTACCCTGATTCTGCGGAGTAATCGCGGTAACAATTGTGGCGGTGGGAATGCATATATCAGCTTGAACCGATCCCAAGGGAACACTAGGGCATCCGAGCCGCAAGCTAGGGGATCCCTTGTGTGAGACACAAACCTGTCCACCTTTGCGTTGAATCTGGATGCTAGCAGATCTACATCCGGTGTTCCCCACCGCTGGCATATTGCCTGGAAAACCTCGGGGTGAAGAGACCATTCCCCCGGGCATAATTGTTGGCGACTTAGAAAGTCCGCTCTCCAATTTTCCACTCCTGGGATGAAAACCGCGGATATGGCTGGGACATATCTTTCTGCCCACTCCAGGATGCAATTTGCTTCCTTCTGGGCTGCACGACTTTTGGTGCCACCCTGATGATTGATATATGCCACTGCCGTGGCATTGTCTGATTGAATTCTGACAGGGGACCCCTGGAGTTTGGATGTCCATGCTACTAGGGCATACCGGGCTGCTCGTATCTCTAAGAGATTGATGGGCAGGGCCTTTTCTGCTTCTGACCACCTGCCCTGGAGAGACCATTGCTCCAGCACTGCCCCCCAGCCGATGAGGCTGGCATCTGTAGTGACCACCTTCCAAGAAACCGGACTGAAGGGTTTCCCTCTTTCCAGATTCTGGGGCACCAACCACCAATGGAGGCTCTTGCGAACGGAAGGGGACAGGGACATTGGTAAGTCTAAAGCCTGAACTTTTTTGTTCCAGGCTGACAGTATGGCCCTTTGCAAATTCCTTGAATGGAATTGACCGTAGGGTACCGCTTCGAATGAAGCCACCATCTTTCCCAGCAGCCTCATGCAGAGACGTATGGATGGTTTTCTTTTTGTACCCACTAAGTGGGTCAAATTTCTTAAAGACGACACCTTCTCTGGAGGTAAGAAAATCTTTCTCTGATTTGAATCCAGCCTTAGCCCTAAGTATTCCAGACTTTTGACTGGTCTTAGAGCTGACTTGTCCCGGTTGATAATCCAACCGTGATATTCCAGATACTCGATTGTCTTGTGAATAGCTACTTCCAGCTTTTCCACTGAGTGGTCTATTAGTAGCAGGTCGTCTAGATATGCCATTATCGTTACACCCTGTGTTCTTAGATTGGCCAATAATGGGGCCAGAATTTTTGTGAACACTCGTGGTGCTGTGGCCAGACCGAAAGGTAAGGCTCTGAACTGAAAATGGCGCCCTTCTACTGCAAAGCGTAGAAATTTCTGATGGGCCGGAAAGATGGGAATATGCAGATAAGCATCCCTTATGTCGATCGAGGCTAGCCATTCCTGCCCTTGTAGGGCGGTGGCCACTGATCGGATCGACTCCATCCGAAAGGTCCTGATATTTAGGAACTTGTTTAGCCCTTTTAGATTTAATATGGGCCTCACGTCCCCATTTGGTTTGGGGACTGTGAAAAGGTTTGAGTAAAACCCGAATCCGCTTTCTTCCAGGGGAACCTTCATGATTACCCCTTGGAGCAATAGTTGTTCTAGTGCCAGAAGGAGGGATCCTCTCTTTTGGGGATCTCTTGGCACGTTTGACCTCATAAATTGGGCAGGAGGAGTGCCTTTTAACTCCAGCTTGTATCCCAGACTTACTGCGGAGAGCACCCATCTGTCTCTGATGGTGTCCCGCCAGGTCTCTGTGAACAACTGAAGTCTTCCCCCCACCCGATTGAGCGGGGGCAATACTTCATGCCTTAGGGGGAGGTTTTGTACCTCTCTTGATCCAGGGCTTCTTGTTACCCTGTGATTGTCCCTGATTTCTGCCCCCTGAATTTGACCGCGGAGGCCGTCGGAACTGCTTCACAGCCGATGTGCCCGGGACTGGAGAGGTAGGCCTCTTAAAAGAAGGACTTCTACCCTTGTTCTTAACCGGTAAGAGTGAACTTTTACCGGCAGAAATTTTCTGGATATATTTGTCCAGATCTTCTCCAAATAAGCGTTCTCCATGAAATGGGAAGCTAACCAGCAGTTTTTTACAGGGAGCTTCAGCAGACTAGTTTTTGAGCCACAGAAGCCTACGCATATGTACTATAGACAGCGTAAAGCGGGAGGCCTGTTGGATTGTATCCTTTATGGCGTCCACCGCAAAACACAAGGCTCTAGGCAGGTCAGCTAGGGCATGAGCCTGCTGATCTGGTAAGTCCCTTAAGACTTGTTTCAACTGATCTTTCACTGCTTGGCAGACTCCAATCGCTGCTACCGCAGGTTGTGTCACCATACTTGCTGTAGAGAAAGCAGATTTTAGTAAAGACTCCAATTTTTTATCTATTGGGTCTTTGAACATTGGAACATTATCTACTGGACATGTCAGTGATTTGTTAACAGAAGAGATGGCTGCGTCCACTATAGGGACCCTCCATTTTCTTATGAACTTATCCTCCATGGGATAGATCACCGGAAATCTCTTGGGGGGAGCAAATATTTTATCAGGATGCTCCCAATCCTGGTAAATAAGCCCTTCTAATAAAGGGTGGATTGGGAAGGAACAGACCGCCTGGGGAGCTTTTAGCGACCCCAGCGAGGAAACCGTAGTGGATGGTGGTTCCGCCAGAGGCATTTTAAATGCTGATCGGACCATGTTAGTCAGAGACTGAACCCATAATCTTTCAGCCTGAGAAGCTGAGAAAGGTTCTTCCACTGTTGATTCCTCTATAAGTGAATCAACCTCATCCTGATCCCCTTCAGGTAGGTCGATCTCTGTGTGGGGCTGTTCCTCCACTAACAGGCACTCTGAAGGAGGAGACGGAGATCGGACGCGCTTTTCCTGTGACAGGGAAGCAGCGATCAATGCTGTTAATCTCTCTTCCAATCCTCCCAGAGTTGAGGATAAAACCTCCTCTGTTATATATACAGGAGCAGGTGGACTGGGGACAGCCGCAGCACCAGGCATTCCTGCGGGGTTTCTACGGCTACTGACCTCTGCATTCTCAGGGGAGATTGGTGCAGTGCAAGCATGCCCAATATCCTCAGAGCCCGATGGAGACCCCTTTGGCTTCCTGGAAGATCTATTTCCGGAGCGTCTGGACGACATATCCTTTAAGCACAAAGCTGAGGTATTCCCGTCGTCATACACCAATTTTTGCTGGTAATAGTCTAACACAGGTGCTGCTATATACCAGCTGGTGTCCACTAAAGTGCCTTTCTATGGGGATGCCTGCATCAACCGCCTCTGTGTGCCACTGTTTGTTGCTAGCTCTGTTTGCATGCAGCTGACACTTGTACTGTGTCTTTTAACCATGCTGGGACGCCCGCACATGCGCAGAAGCGCCGCGGCGCGCATCGAGCGTCATCCACCCGCCCCGCCCCTTTTTTTTCATAGGAGGCGCGTGCACGCGCCCGCGCGCGCGCCCGTGCGCCAATGGCGCCCTTTTCGAAAACCAACAGAGGACTAGGAGCCAGGGCCCTTTTTGCCGGAGGGCCTGTGCGGTGGATGAACGCAGCAACAGGGCAGAGGAAGTGGATTCCCTCAGAGAAACTTACCAGCTGCCTGGATCTTTTGAGTTGAGAAAACCAAAGATCCACATTTACAAGAAAAATGGACTACAGCGGCCTCTAGTGGTTTAACACAGGTACCGCGGTCCCTGTTTTTTTTTTTTTTTTTCTTGACTACTATTAAAATTTTACATTTTCAGTAGTTATAGGCAAACACAGATATTTAGCGGGAATACCGTTAGGTAACAGACAGAAAGACAAATTAGGCTTGGGGGTCCCCCAATAGAACCAAGTTCCTGAGGGCCCCCACTTACCTGATCCCCGCCGCAGGACTTTGTTTGGTCCACAAAAGTCCAAACTTCACCTATCACGGCAGGCATTGTAATTAAACCTTCAGGGACCGGGTTCCCAAGGATTCCACTCCCCTGGACCTGTATAGCACCCTGCACAGACAGCGTCTTGGTCGTGGGTATGACCAGAGCTCTGGATCCCAGGGTCCAGCCCTCCTAAGAGAAGCATTACAGGCAAAACCTTGCTCTTCTGCTGCAAGGCCCGGGTACCGACCGTTTAGCTATGAAGCTTTTTTGGTGGGATCCGGAACAGCTTACTAAGGCCCAAAAGAACCTGTACGCAAGCCCAGTGAAAACACATGTTACTCTTTGGCCAACACCTTAGACACTGGCAAAAAACTGAGGTGCTCCCGGGTGGGAGGGGCTTATATAGGGGAGGGTACTTCCGGTTTGGAATTGGCCAGTGCCAACACCTGAAGGTAAACTATATAACCCATTAGTAATGACTAAGTCGCTCTGTGTCCCGTGATGTACGAAAAAGAAAAAATCATTTTTTTACAAAATTTTCAGTCTTTTTTCTCTTATAGCGCAAAAAATAAAAAACCCAACAGTGATTAAATACCACCAAAAGAAAGCTCTATTTGTGTGAAAAAAAGGACAAAAATTTCATATGGGTACAGTGTTGTATGACTGAGTAATTGTCATTCAAAATGTGAGAGCACCGAAAGCTGAAAATTGGTCTGGTTATTAAGGGGGTTTAAGTGCCCAGTGGTCAAGTGGTTAATAACATTTAATCTATGTTGCCATCTAGTGGCCGTTTTGTATAACTGCATCTATTTTCATAAGCAATATTAGAAGAGTTAGCTAGTTTGGGACTTGCAAGCCTCCGTACTTTCAATCCCATCATGCCTTGCGTCACCTTCTTCAGCCATTTCATCTTTTTCCCTGGAAGCATGCACATGGACTGCTAAGATATATGTTCCAGCCTTCAGAAACCTCTCCAGTATGTCTACTATTTATGTACTCAGCTAGGCAGATAGATAGGGAGGCACTAATTGTACTATCTTTACTAATTGTATTTGTCTGTATCTGTTACAGTTTTACTCTATCTTGTATCAATAAAAGTTCAAAAGGATTCTACGCCTACCGGAATGCATTGGTATGAGAGGAGTTATCAGTGTGCCCAAATACACCTCAGCCACGTGTAGTGAGGGGCATAACAGTAAAACGGAGAGGTTTCTAAGCACGGCTAGCATACAGAACAGCAGCAAAAACGGAGGCTTCTAAGCACGGCTAGCATACAGAATAGCAGTAAAACGGAGGCTTCTAAGCGTGGCTAGCATACAGAACGCCAGTAAGACAGCAGTGTTATCAGCTTCCACACAGCGAGACACCATGTCACAGACAAAGTCAGAGCACTTCGCGACAAGGTCAGAAGTCTACTCCACAAGCTCAAGGAGGTCAGTGAAAAGTGAAACAATCGCCATTGCCCGCGCAAAGGCGGAATCTGCAAAAGTAAAAGCTGACTTTGTGGCAAAGGAGGCTGAAGTAAAAGCTGCCTTCTCCGAAAAAGAGATGCAAATGCAACTTAAATTAGAAAAGTTACGCATGGAAACTCTATTAGAGAAGCTAGCTGTAGAGAAGGAAGCAGCAGCAGCAGTCGCTGAGGCAGACATCTTAGAAGAACTTGCAAAGCCCACCAGTGAGCGGCTCAGCAACGTACTTGGAAAAAATTCCGTTCCTGACGACAGTACAGAGCGTACCTCAGAATATGTGCGGCGACACGCTGAACCAGACAACTGCCCGCTTACAGCGCCAAGAGCGGAATCAACCCCCGCCATTCACACGCCTTATATCAAGCAAGAAAGTAAACCCACACTCAGTCAGTTTTCAGCACATTCTGCATCCAGACTATCAAAACACTACGTCACAGTTGACCAAATCGAAAATGAAGAACGACGGTCTAAAAGATACAGCGACAGTATCCCTGATAACCGCAACTATCCACCAAGTTCCTGGCACAATAGAGCACCCCCTGGCTACTCACACAATGATCAAGGTATGTCAGATTTCTTCAAGTTCTTAGCACGACGTGAACTGTTAGCAAAGGGACTTGCAAAGTTTAACGATCGCCCTGAAAGTTATAGAGCATGGCGTTCGTCCTTCAGAAATGCGACAAGGGATCTTGATTTTAAAGCAAGTGAAGTAGCTGATCTCTTAGTCAATTGGCTAGGGAATGAGTCATCAGAACATGCAAGGAGAATCAGAGACATTAACATTAATTACCCAACCAAAGGGCTGAGCACGATATGGGAGAGGATTGATGAATGTTACGGTTCCCCAGAAGTTATAGAAAACTCTCTTTTTAAAAGAATAGAGGACTTTCCCAAGATTACTAACAAAGGCTTCCAGAAGCTGAGAGACTTCAGTGACCTAGTTACAGAACTACAAATAGCCAAAGCAGAAGGAGACTTGCCAGGCCTTGCCTTTCTGGATACAGCCCGTGGCGTTAACTCTATAGTGCAAAAGCTACCTTACAACCTTCAAGAAACCTGGGTTACACGAGGCTCCGACTACAAGCAAAAGCACAACGTCCCCTTCCCACCATTCTCTTATTTTGTGGACTTTATTCGCCAACAAGCAAAGGTTAAAAATGATCCTAGTTTTGACATCTCATCATTGGACTCTGCCTTCCCTAGGTCAAGTAAGCCTGCTCCAACCCGCAACTTCAAAGACGCACCTGTTGCAGTACGCAAAACAAGTGTATCTCCAGCTCAGAATCCAAGCAGAGAGTGTCCTCTGCACAAGAAGCCTCATTCGTTGTTAAAGTGCAGAGGTTTTAGAGAAAAGACTCTCCAAGATCGCAGAACCTTCCTCAAAGAAAACAGAATTTGTTACAGGTGCTGCGCATCAACTTCTCACCTTGGGAGAGACTGCAAGGTGAGCATCAACTGCTCTGAGTGCAACAGCACAGAGCACAACACAGCTCTGCATCCAGGGCCAGCGCCATGGACTCTTACACCCTCACTCCAGGTGGAAGAGCACGGCGGGGAGCAACAAGACACAGTACCTCCTGTAGTTACACCCCAGTGCACCCAAGTCTGTGGAGAAGGTCTGTCTAACAAATCCTGCTCTAAGATTTGTCTTGCTACAGTTTACCCCATGGGTCGCAGAGAAAAAGCAGTGAAGCTATACGTGATCTTGGACGATCAAAGCAACAGATCACTCGCCAGCTCAGCCTTCTTTGACACCTTCAAAATCAAGGAAGCCAGCTCGTCATACTTACTCAAGACTTGTACAGGGGTAAATGAAGAAACTGGGAGAAGAGCCATTGGTTACCAAATCGAATCCTTTGATGGTCAGACAACCCTGCCTCTGCCAACTCTAATTGAGTGCAATCAGTTCCCAACGGACAGAGAGGAGATCCCTACGCCAGAGGTGGCACTTCATCACGGACATCTGAAGGGCATGGCACATCTCATCCCTGAACTGGATCCCCAGGCTGAGATAGCGCTTCTCCTTGGGAGGGACATCATCAGAGTTCACAAGGTGAGAAAACAAATCAATGGTCCCCACAACTCCCCCTATGCCCAGAAGCTAGATTTAGGATGGGTTATAATAGGCAACGTATGCCTAGGGAGTGTTCACAAACCAACCAGCGTGAACTCTCTCTTTACAAAGACACTAGAAGGCGGACGTCCGACCCTATTTCAGCCTTGCACCAAGAGATTCCTCATAAGAGAGAAGCCTGCCAGTGTAATTCATTCAAACCCTTATACCACAAATCTTCTTTGTGATGAAGACAGAGATCATTTAGGGTGCTCAGTTTTCCAAAATACTAAAGAAGATCACAAAATTGAACCATCTATTGAAGATCATATCTTCTTGGAGATAATGAGACAGGGATTCTACAAAACCAATGAAAACAGCTGGGTGGCACCCCTGCCTTTCAGAGCGCAGAGACCCTGTCTTGCTAATAACAGAGAACAAGCTTTGAAACGCTTTTCTTCCCTCAGATCCAATTTCCAAAAGAAACCAGAAATGAAAGGACATTTCTTCTCATTCATGAGTAAGATGTTTGAGAATGACCATGCTGAGATAGCTCCACCTCTAAAAGACGATGAAGAGTGCTGGTACCTGCCAATCTTTGGCGTCTACCACCCCAAGAAGCCAGGTAAAATCCGGGTAGTGTTTGACTCCAGCTCTCAGCATCAAGGAATCTCACTAAATGATGTCCTCCTAAAGGGACCAGACCTCAACAACACCCTTCTTGGTGTCCTCATCAGATTCCGCAAGGAAGCAGTTGCCATAGTTGCAGACATTCAGCAAATGTTTCACAGCTTCCAAGTCAAGGAAGAACACAGGAACTTCTTGAGATTCCTATGGTTCAAAGACAATGACCCTACTAAAAACATTACAGAATACCGCATGAAGGTGCACGTTTTTGGTAACAATCCATCTCCTGCTGTTGCCATCTATGGACTTAAGCTATCTGCCCAAGAAGGTGAGAAAGACGTTACACAGTTTATTGAAAGAGACTTTTATGTAGACGATGGTCTGAAATCACTTTCTTCACCCGAAGCTGCAATAAGTCTACTCAAGAGGACTCAAAGTACACTTGCCTCTTCAAATCTCAGACTGCATAAGATAGCATCAAACAGCAAAGTCGTCATGGAGGCCTTCCCTTCCCAAGATTATGCCAGTGACTTCAAAGATCTGGACTTAGCAACAGACTCCGTTCCTATGCAACGCAGCCTAGGACTCAACTGGGACCTCAAGTCTGACACCCTTACCTTTCAAGTTGACCAAGAGCCAAAGCCCTTCACACGGCGAGGTGTCTTATCCACCATCAACAGCCTGTATGATCCACTCGGGTTTGTAGCACCGGTTACCATCCAAGGTAAGATTCTGCTTAGAGAGCTTACCGCAGACACATGTGATTGGGATTCTCCACTACCTCCTGAGAAAGAGACATTATGGGTAACATGGAGAGACTCTTTAAAGACTTTATCCAACCTACACGTACATAGACCATACACCCACTTTCCTCCTGCAAGGGTTCAGTCTAGAAAGTTATGTGTATTCTGTGATGCTTCAGTTAAAGCAATAGGAGCAGTAACCTACCTTAAGTCAGTAGACATCGAGGGCCAAGTTCATATTGGGTTTGTTATGGGCAAGGCCAAGCTAGCACCAAGCCCTGAAACCACCATTCCAAGATTGGAACTGTGTGCTGCTGTACTAGCAGTAGAACTAGCTGAGCTTATTACATCTGAGATGGATCTAGAACTCGAGGACACAGAGTTTTACACAGACAGCAAGGTAGTGTTGGGCTACATTTACAACGAAAGTAGAAGATTCTATGTCTATGTACACAACAGAGTCCTTAGAATCAGGAAGTCGACACAGCCCACCCAGTGGCGTTATGTCTCAACTGATCATAACCCAGCGGATCATGCTACAAGGTCTGTGCCAGCATCCCGTCTCAAAGACACTACATGGCTCACAGGATCACCCTTCCTGTACAAGCCAGCACCTACCACTCCAGTAAAGGAGACATATGTACTGTTAGAACCTGAATCTGACTCAGACATCCGTCCTCAGGTTTCCACACTACATACAACAATTTCTAACCAACTGTTGGGATCCAAGCGCTTCCACAAATTCTCCACTTGGAAGTCCTTACAAAGAGCTACAGCTTGCTTGGTTCACATAGCCAGATCCTTTAGAGGTACCCCTACAAGAACAAGTTGTTGCAAAGGTTGGCATTACTGCCACAAGCCATACACAGTAGATGAGCTCACAGAAGCAAAAAATGTGTCCAACAAGAGACTTACGCAGTAACACTAGAATGTCTTCAAAATTACAAGAGCATTCCAAAGAACTGTCCTCTAAGGAAACTCAACCCCTTTATAGACAATGAAGGACTGTTAAGAGTTGGGGGGCGCATCTCAAATGCAGGACTTGATAGTGGTGAAAGTAATCCTGTCATAATACCAAATAACTATGTTGCTTCTTTACTTGTGGAACACTACCACATACAGACAAAACACCGTTTGTTCACGGAAGGAGCCTTGCGTGCAGCTGGACTCTGGATAGTGGGAGCCAAGAGAATTGTGAGTAAAACCATTTTCAAATGTATCACCTGTCGTAAGCTTCGTGGTATGTTTCAAACCCAGAAAATGGCCAACCTTCCTGCAGACCGACTCAGTACAGAACCTCCATTCACAAACGTCGGTCTTGATGTGTTTGGGCCTTGGACTGTGATCACACGCCAAACCAGAGGAGGCAGTGCCAACAGCAAACGCTGGGCTGTCATGTTTACTTGCATGTGCATCAGAGCTGTACACATAGAAGTAACTGAGTCCTTAGACACATCCAGCTTCATTAATGCCCTGAGACGTTTCATCTCTATTAGAGGCCCTGTCAAACACATACGCTCTGATAGAGGAACCAATTTTGTTGGAGCGTGCAAAGAATTGAATATCACTTCAAACCTTGACACAGAACGTGTAGAGAGATACCTTTCAGAACAAGGTTGTACATGGACATTCAACCCCCCACACTCTTCTCATATGGGAGGTGCCTGGGAGCGTATGATTGGTATAGCTCGAAGAATCCTAGATTCAATGTTTCTACAATTGGGAACTTCAAAACTCACACATGAGACTTTGACAACTTTCATGGCTGAAGTATCAGCCATAATGAATGCCAGACCCTTGACATCTATACCCAATGATCCTGAAGATCCTTTCTTGCTTACACCTTCCACTTTACTCACTCAGAAAGTTGAGGTGATCACAGCTCCTTCAGTCAATCTGGACCCAAAGGACTTATACAGATGTCAATGGAGAAGAGTACAAGTTTTAGCTGACACATTTTGGAACAAGTGGAAGAAACAATACTTGTCTAATCTACAGGCTAGGAACAAATGGCAAGACAACAAGCCCAACTTAGAGCCTGGTGCCATCGTTCTCATGAAAGACTCTCAATCTAGGAGAAACGAGTGGCCTTTGGGTCTGATAACCCAAGTGTTTCCCAGTGAAGATGGAAACGTCAGGAAAGTTGAACTTAAGGTCATTAGGCAAGGTCAGCCTAAACTTTTCCTCAGACCTGTTTCTGAACTTATTTTGTTACTCTCCTCTGAAGTGCCATGATATGTGATTTCCGTGGGAATCCACGTGGGGAGTGTCATGCCTTTAGTAAAAAGGCTTGAATTTTTTCTGGTTTAATAACATTTAATCTATGTTGCCATCTAGTGGCCGTTTTGTATAACTGCATCTATTTTCATAAGCAATATTAGAAGAGTTAGCTAGTTTGGGACTTGCAAGCCTCCGTACTTTCAATCCCATCAGGCCTTGCATCACCTTCTTCAGCCAGTTCATCTTTTTCCCTGGAAGCATGCACATGGACTGCTAAGATATATGTTCCAGCCTTCAGAAACCTCTCCGGTATGTCTACTATTTATGTACTCAGCTAGGCAGATAGATAGGGAGGCACTAATTGTACTATCTTTACTAATTGTATTTGTCTGTATCTGTTACAGTTTTACTCTATCTTGTATCAATAAAAGTTCAAAAGGATTCTACGCCTACCGGAATGCATTGGTATGAGAGGAGTTATCAGTGTGCCCAAATACACTTCAGCCACGTGTAGTGAGGGGCATAACAGGTGGAATACCCAAACAAAAGCATATTCTCTCAAAGCTGACAGTGCCTGGGTGGAGCTCAGATTTCTATAGAGAGCAGACAAAAATTTGCATCCAATACAGCAGAGTTTCCTGTGTTTTCTCTGTACCAGATAGGTGACTGCAACATCAGGCCAGTGGAGGTGCAAGTGTTAGTCTAATATCCCCAACCATATCATAATCATCAGGCTGCACATGGGGGCCTCTGTAGGCTAAAGCCCCCAGGCACTGACTCCAGCCCAGAACTTCAAGCTCGGACAACAGCCTGTAGGCACTGTAGAAGAAACATCTTCTCAGGATGTTTGTTAAAACCCAGCTCCACTGACAAAAAGCTCATCAACGACTGTCTAGCGATCAAACATGCTGTATGTCTGAATCAGGCCTTTTGGATATCACCCTTGCACAATCAGATGGAGAATTCACATAAATCCATATAGTAGAAGTAACAGTGTGAAATCATATATGTGGTTTCTGCTTTATTTTATTATACCGGATTATGTGATTTCCACTTTTCTCCATCTGATTGGTCTGATCGCACATGGGTGACATTCAATCAAGAACATCATGAAATCTCCTATATATGGAATCATAAGCACATCTGGCCTAGCTGATGTATATTAGCATAGGTCGAGACAAAAAGGTTAGTGAGTAGCCAAAGGGGCTACATTTTTTTGACGATCTGATCAGAGCTCTCTTCCCCTGGGTCCTTTTCCTTTGGGAGGGGCAGAATGTGTGTGTTCCAAAAATGGTATTGCTCTCAGATTTACTGATTGTCCCCTTTTGTTAAAGTATAACTAAATGCAAAACTATTGTAAAGTTTTGGCTAGAGTGAAGAGGGATAAGAACACCTGTCAGGTTTGTATTGCTGTCTGTGCTCCTGCTAAGAACATTCACCTTTTCTATTTGGCCTGTTTACCATTATCATTGAAAGTGAAAGCAAAAGAAAATCTCCAAATTTTGAGTTGTCCCCAAAAAAGTAACATAGGGGAAATCTTCCAATGGGGACACTTTTTCTGAGGCCCTGGGGGTCCCCAAGGAATTCCTTTCATTTGTAGGGATTTCTTCTCACTTCCTGTTTGGCTATGGGACAGGAAGTAAAGAAAAATGTCTGCAATGGGACACAGATGGTGAACAAAAATCTGACAGGGGTCATAACCCTCCCTTACTCTATCCAAAATGAAAAAAAAGTTTTGCTCATAGTTCTACTTTAAGCATTGCTTTTGTGGCTGCTACTATAGGGCCTAACACTGCTGCAAGTATATTTCAGGATTTTTTCCTTTGAGGTTTTGTGCCTTGAGTATCCTGCAACCCTTAACCTTCCTTCCTGTGTAGATAGGTGCCTACAGGGGGTTAATGTTTTTCTGCTGTGCTGACTCATGATCTGAAACTATCTGGGTCAAACTGTGCAGTTTCTCCTGTCTGTGCTCATGTCTTATGTAGATTATTTGCCCTAATAAATGTAGCGGGTATTTGAATCTGTAAGGACTCTGGTGGTGTGAAGTTCCGTGGGGTCTCTGGGTGGCGCTGTTGCCTTGGGCCCGAGCTGAACATACACCGCAAACCGTGCCTTTTTGTCCTCCCCTGGAGCTGGTACAGCGGGGCGGGGAACCGTCTGTGATGCAAAGGGAGAGGTCATAAAAGGGGCGGAGGCCCTGATTTTGGGGAGAGAGTCGGAGGACGTGGCCGCACCCAGGCACCTTCAGCTTGGGTGCTGGCGTTACGGTGTTCCAGGCCTAGGCGCCCTTGGCCTAGCTGGAACAGAGATGGAGTCCATTCCAGGCACCTTTAGCCTGGGGTGAGGTACTATGACGGATGCCTCGGGCTCAATACCTTCGACTGAGTTCCGCAAGGGTGAGGAATCTGAGGGGGCCCTAACGCCTTGGGTGCCCGTGTCTGAGTTCGTGAGGACAGGTGCGCAGTAACTTCTCCGAAGAGTCCGGCGCAGCATCGCTGGTGACGGAGAGGCCTCCATTTCTCCCTTGGACAGATTTCTTCCCCTGACAGGGGCAAAGTGAGAGAAGGTAAATTCACGTTCTAAATTACCTAGTCAGTGGCAGTGACTATTCACCACTGGTGACAGCACAGTGGGCAGCAGCAAGAAGGGAAAGGATTGTGCCTCGATCTGTTTCCCCATTATTCAAAAGGAGAAAGACTGTTTTCTTGCTTGGCAAGAAGAATAAAACTGAGTTGTACCTATTCACTGTGTGGAACTTGGGTTACTAAGAAAAGGAGCCAGGGACGAAGGACTGGACTTGGCTCTAGAACACCTACACAAAAGCCCAATCCTTGGCCTTCACTTCCTGGTTACAGGAGGACACGGGCCGTGGTGTGTTTATCGTCTCTCTCTCCCAGGTACCCCTAGACAACAGCCATATAACCGATAAAGCAAGGGAGAGAGGTGAGGCCGCTACACGTGGGGGCATCGTATCCGGGATATGTGTATGGTGTCTGAATTTGAACTTTGCTGCCCAGAGGAGTTCCGAGTAGGTCGGCCATATTGGCCAACGCGCCACGAGGCAACTCACAACTGCAGAGTTCGTGGGCGGGGCAAGGGAAGAACAAGTGCAGAATGTGGGAGGAGTCTGGCCACGTGGAGGTACGCACGTGGAGATATCGGCGCGGGTGGGTCAGTGCGCAATGGAGCAGCAAAGAGAGAGGATGGCTTCAAGTGCTCCGTGGATTTCTGTTCCTTCCTTCGCAGATATGTCTTCTCTGGCTGCTCCAATCATGGATACGGGGATAAGACTAAGGCCCCGGGGGCGATTGGCTCTCTTTACCTGTAGAGACATGGAAGCCCTCGGTGTGATCTGTCCCGGCTGTTCGGGACTGGTGGTCCAGCTGAAGCCGTTTGGGCGCTGTGAAGTCTGCAAAGAATTCCTCTTGGAGGTGGAACTATTCACAGAAAAGCCTTGGGCTTTCCACCTCAACTACCTCACATGGACTGCCACTCCGGAGGGAGAGATCGATGTTGGTGCGTTCCCCGTGCGCACTGATCCGGGCGAAGTGACTGCCCAAACAGAGGTGAAAAGAGAAAAATCCGAGGATGCTGCCTCGGTCACCAGCAGCTCCCTGCTCCGGCCACCGAAGAGGAAAGTCGGCCTAGTGATGGCCTCGTGTGGTCGTGGAAGAGCTTCGCCCCACTGCTTGCCTGGCCTGGATGGCTCCGGTAGGAAAAGTCCTGGACATCCCTATTCTTCAAAAGGCCCAGGTGAGCCAGGGGTTGGGACTGTCTGTGTGGTAGAAAGTGGTGGTAGTCCACAGTCGGGGATAGTTCCGTGACTGGGAATTATCTGCCCGCAGAGTGCTACGACACCTCTGACCTGGATTCATTGTCTGACAATGGCGATGATGGGGAGATAGACGAGATCTTCCAACAGAAGGGATGGGACAGGATGAAGCTACCCTTGGCCCGTGTTACGAGGGACCTGCCTATGTCTACTGGAGATAGTACACCTCGGGTGGAGGCCCCGGTGCTGAGGGAGGAAGCTAGTCCTTTGTCTGGAGTTCCCCTTCTGGATTCAACATCCATTTCACCTGCTCCTGTTGCGGGAGTGCAACGTCAATCACTGCAGGCTCCTAGGCCCAGGTCTACCGAGGTGGTGAACGCACCTAGCCATCCAGAAGTGATTGTTCCACCCGGAGAAGGAGACCGAGCTACTATGCCACCTTTGTCAAGGCTGCAGCGTCTCTTTTGCCAGAAGGTTGCTCAGGAATATGGGTGGGAATACCCGTATCTGCCTCGGGAACTGCTCTATGAGGTGGAGGTCTTTCGGCAAAGATGGTATGATACCTTTGTATGGGACAAACTGAAAGTACAGCAAGCACGGCGGTACCTTTCCTGTTCACCAACGGTCACCAAGAAGTTTTAGGACTGTAAAGCTAAATGGATGCTGGGAAGACACATTCATGCGGACAAAGTGGTGATCTGCCGCAAAGAAGGAAAAAGTGTTGAGTACCATGTGGAGGCTTTTGATGATCGTTTGAAGCCTATATCATTGCCTCATCCAAGGTTTTACCTGTAAGAGAGAAAAAGACTCTCGTTTGTTTCTTTTCATTCCTGGCTGAACTTTCCAGAGTGCCTTTTCCAGAACACAGAGACTGTGCCCTAGTTTTTTTTTGTATTTGGGCAATCCTACTCTTTGGAGATATGGGAGCTGTTTTTGTTTGTTCTCCCTTTTCTTCTTCTGACACTCACAAGAATCAGTGACTTTGGGTTTTAGATAGTGTAGGGTCACAGAGAAAATGTTCAAGTGGAAAGTTCATCTGGAAGTAATGAGTGTCTTGACCGCGACACTGTCACCAGGTGGCAGTGTTGCGCAACGATTGTTTGTTTTTTTGACATTATGCAGCACTTATTGGAGTGAATGGGTTTCTCCTAGGATAGACTCATTCATTTCAAGCAAACACACATGTTGGTAGGGTGTATGTTCTTTTCTTTCCCTCTGCAGGAGATTCGTCTGTCAAGACTACTGAGAGTGGGTGGTCTTCAGATAGTCAGTGGGAGGAATGTAAATGTGTGAGATATTTAACCACTTAACAACCACCTGCCGACAAATAACGTCGACAAGGTGGTTGCTTAACTCTGGGAGGACGTTATATAACGTCCTCCCAGAATCGCGCTCCCGCGCGCCCCCTGGGGCGCGCACACGGGAAACTCCATGACCGCCGGGTCCAGAGGACCCGGCGGATCACGAATCGCGGTAAATCGCCGCTGATAGCGGCCGTTTACCACGTGATCGCTCCGTCAAATGACGGAGCAATCACTTGTAAACAGACCGGCGTCATTTGATGACGCCGGTTCCTCCCTCCCCTCTCTGTACCGATCGGTACAGTGTGAGAGGGGAGGGGGAGGGAGCGGATGGCAGCAGCAGCACTGTGGGCTGGATCTGTGACAATTGCAGTCACAGATCCATCCATCCCTGCTCAGCCATCCCTGTGCTATACCCTGCCAATACTCTGCAATACACCCTGCCAATACTCTGCAAAATACCCTGCCAATACTCTGCAAAATACCCTGCCAATACCCTGGTGCAATACTCTGCAATACCCTGGTGCAATACTCTGCAATACCCTGGTGCAATACTCTGCAATACCCTGCAAAATACTCTGCAATACCCTGCAAAATACTCTGCAATACCCTACAAAATACTCTGCAATAACCTGCGCAATACTCTGCAATAACCTGCGCAATACTCTGCAATACCCTGCGCAATACTCTGCAATACTCTGCAATACCCTGCAAAATACTCTGCAATACCCTGGTGCAATACTCTGCAATACTCTGCGCAATACTCTGCAATACCCTGCGCAATATTCTGCAAAATACTCTGCAATACCCTGCACAATACTCTGCAATACCCTGCACAATACTCTGCAATACCCTGCACAATACTCTGCAATACCCTCCACAATACTCTGCAATACCCTCCACAATACTCTGCAATACCCTCCACAATACTCTGCAATACCCTCCACAATACCCTGTGCAATACCCGTGCAATACCCTGCCATACACCGCAATACCCTGCCATAGTCCGCAAATTACTCCGCAATGCCCTGCAATACTCCACAATGCCCAGCAATACTCCGCAATGCCCGGCAATACTCCGCAATACCCGGCAATACTCCGCAATGCCCGGCAATACTCCGCAATGCCCGGCAATACTCCGCAATAACCACTTCCCGCCCTCCGGCCGTCATATGACGTCCTTGACTTTGTGCGGGGATATCTGAATGATGGGAGCAGCTACAGGCATCATTCAGATATTAGCTTTTTCAGCCGGCGATTCACTACACCATAAGAACAATCATAGCGGCTGTTCCGCCGCTTGATCATTCTTACGGGAGGCGAGAGGGGATGTCCCCCCCCCCCCCCCGCCGCCCTCCGGTGCTTCTACCGACTCACCGCTACGATCAAAGCCAGGATTGTTGTTTTTTTTTTGTATTTTTTTCAGGCTTCCCAGCCTAGAGGTGAGATGTGGGGTCTTATTGACACCCCCCCCCCCCCCCTATATCTCACTGTAAAGAGGACCTGTCATGCCATATTCCTATTACAAGGGATGTTTACGTTCCTTGTAATAGGTATAAAAGTGATCAAAAAAATGTTTAGGGCGGAAAAACATGTCAAACTAAAATAAATAAAGTAAAATGAAGAATAATTTTTTTTTTTTTTTTAAAGCGCCCCTGTCCCCGTGAGCTCGCATACAGAAGCGAACGCATACGTAAGTCCCGCACACATATGAAAACGGTTTTCAAACCACACATGTGAGGTATCTCTGCGAACGTTAGAGCGAGAGCAATCATTTTGGCCCTAGACCTCCTCTGTAACTCAAAACATGTAACCAGTAAAAATATTTAAAGCGTCGCCTATGGGGATTTTTTAAGTAGCGAAGTTTGGCGCCATTCCACGAGTGTGTGCAATTTTTAAGGGCGACATGTTAGGTATCTATTTACTCGGCGTAACTTCATCTTTCACATTATGCAAAAACATTGGGCTAACTTTACTGTTTGTTTTTTTTTTAAGCACAAAACATTTTTTTTCCGTAAAAACGCGTTAAAAAAAATGCTGTGCAAATATCGTGCGAGATAAAAAGTTGCAACAACCACCATTATATTCTCTAAGGTCTTTGCTAAAAAAACATATATAATGTTTTGGGGTTCTATGTAATTTTCTAGCAAACAAATGATGATTTTTACATGTAGGAGAGAAATGTCAGAATTGGCCTGGGTGCTCCAGAACGCCTGAAGGTGCTCCCTGCATGTCGGGCCTCTGTATGTGGCCACGCTGTGTAAAAGTCTTACACATGTGGTATCGCCATACTCGGGAGTAATAGCAGAATGTGTTTTGGGGTGTAATTTGTGGAATGCATATGCTGTGTGTGAGAAATAACCTGCTAATATGACAATTTTGTGAAAAAAAAAAGAGAAAAAAAAATCTTGATTTTGCAAAGAATTGTGGGAAAAAATGACAACTTCAAAAAACTCACAATGCCTCTTTCTGAATACCTTGGAATGTCTTCTTTCCAAAAAGGGGTCATTTGGGGGGTATTTGTACTTTTCTGGCATGTTAGGGTCTCAAGAATTGAGATAGGCCGTCAGTACTTCAGGTGTGATCAATTTTCAGATATTGGCACCATAGCTTGTGGACTCTATAACTTTCACAAAGACCAAATAATATACACCAATTTGTACTTATTTTTACCAAAGATATGTAGCAGTATACATTTTGGCCAAAATTTATGAAGAAAAAATAGTAATTTGCAAAATTTTATAACGGAAACAAAGAAAAATTCATTTTTTTACAAAATTTTCAGTCTTTTTTCTCTTATAGCGCAAAAAATAAAAAACCCAACAGTGATTAAATACCACCAAAAGAAAGCTCTATTTGTGTGAAAAAAAGGACAAAAATTTCATATGGGTACAGTGTTGTATGACTGAGTAATTGTCATTCAAAATGTGAGAGCACCGAAAGCTGAAAATTGGTCTGGTTATTAAGGGGGTTTAAGTGCCCAGTGGTCAAGTGGTTAAAGTGTTTTATTGAAAAGTTGTATTCCTTTCCCATTCAGGTCGTGGCACAATTGAGGGTTAAATTGTGTAGTTTGGTTTCTGGGCTGAACTTATGACACCTTTTATGGGGTGTGAGTTTGTACCAGACACTGGGGACCAGTGTCAAATCACCAGGGGGAGAGTGTAGCGGGTATTTGAATTTGTAAGGACTCTGGTGGTGTGAAGTTCCATGGGGGCTCTGGGTGGCGCTGTTGCCTTGGGCCCGAGCTGAACATACACCGCGAACCGTGCCTTTTTGTCCTCCCCTGGAGCTGGTACAGCGGGGCGGGGAACCCGCTGTGATGCAAAGAGAGAGGTCATAAAAGGGGCGGAGGCCCTGAATTTGGGGAGAGAGTCGGAGGACGTGGCCGCACCCAGGCACCTTCAGCTTGGGTGCTGGCGTTCCGGTGTTCCAGGTCTAGGCGCCCTTGGCCTAGCTGGAACAGAGATGGAGTCCATTCCAGGCACCTTTAGCCTGGGGTGAGGTACTATGGCGGATGCCTGGGGCTCAGTACCTTCGACTGAGTTCCGCGAGGGTGAGGAATCCGAGGGGGCCCTAACGCCTTGGGTGCCCGTGTCTGAGTTCGTGAGGACTGGTGCGCAGTAACTTCTCCAAAGAGTCCGGCGCAGCATCGCTGGTGATGGAGAGGCCTCCATTTCTCCCTTGGACGGATTTCTTCCCCTGACAGGGGCAAAGTGAGAGAAGGTAAATTCACATTCTAAATTACCTAGTCAGTGGCAGTGACTATTCACCACTGGTGACAGCACAGTGGGCAGCAGCAAGAAGGGAAAGGATTGTGCCTCGATCTGTTTCCCCATTATTCAAAAGGAGAAAGACTGTTTTATTGCTTGGCAAGAAGAATAAAACTGAGTTGTACCTATTCACTGTGTGGAACTTGGGTTACTAAGCAAAGGAGCCAGGGACGAAGGACTGGACTTGGCTCTAGGACACCTACACAAAAGCCCAATCCTTGGCCTTCACCTCCTGGTTACGGGAGGACACGGGCCGTGGTGTGTATCAGGCAGCTACATAAACATTTGCCATCTGCCTAAGATACAGTCATTTTATGGGGCACCTAGGGAACGCTTTACAGGAATATGTGTGAAAAGCTACTTTGCAAGACCTGTTCCTGTATGTTTGCCTTTCTTCAGTAAAGTTGCCGTTAACTGTTTATTGCCTGGTCTGAAGTCTCTCAAAGGGGTGCAAGCACAACGTATCCTCAAGAACAGGGCTTGCTACACAACAAGGGGATTAAGCTAGAGGAAGATGCAATGCATGGGTCTAACACACAGAGTACTGTCCAGTGAAAGTTAATGTGCCGTTGCTAAGGACTACAATGTTTGTGTTATTGCTTAAGGCACCCAATCAGCCAGGGGACAGGTGGCTGCCAAGGGTGACAGTAGTGAAGGGGTGTTGTGCTTGTCCCCTTCACTTGTGACTTGTTCCCTGCATCCTTGGACTGGACCTGCAGCACAGATTGCCTAGGGACCCAGCCTGGAGTCATGGAAGAGATACCTTGGGAGAATAACAGCAAGCACAGTGGTTGGAGAAGGAGAGATATAGAAAGTTTTTTCTGTATCAAATAGCAACCATGGGAAGAGTCACTGGGAGAGAGGTGACACGCATTGCTTGATTAGTGGAGCCCGGTACATGCTCAGCGGTACTGCCCTCAAAATGCTGCACACCTGGGAAATGTCCTCTATGTATGAAGCCTCGTACACACGACCGAGTTTCTCGTCGTAAAAAACCCGTAGTTTTTCTCGACGAGATTCTTGTCAAGCTTGACGAGATTCTTGTCAAGCTTTCCTTGCATACACACTGTCAATTCCAAATCTCGTCGTTGTTCTGCGCGGTCACGTCCAGCACGTACGACGGCAGTATAAAGGGGAAGATCGATTTCAATGGCGCCACCCCTTGGGCTGCTTTTGCTGATCTTGTGTTACCGCGTGTGAAGTAAAAGTTTGGGAAGAGACGATTCGCGATTTTCAGTCTTCGTGCTTTCAGTTCGTTTTCTGCGGTTCAGTTTGTGCTTGTGGGTTCGTATCTTGTCTTTCAGGGCGTGTAGGCAGGTCGTATCTGTTTTACAGTGCGTTCTTGCCCGTTCGTTTCTGATTTTCAGTTCGTTCTTCATAGGCCTTGCTGTTCTTAAGTGCCTTCTGTTTAGTACGTTCTGATCAGACGACCGTCTCCTAGCCATGTCGCGGGTACGTTCTCGTCGTAGAGTTCGTGCTGAGTGGGCACTTGGTGTTGGTCTGCTTGTCTTGGACCAAGACGAGTCCATGAACGGGGTGAGGAGGAGTTCATGGACCAAGAATTGGTTGCTCCAGCGGGACCAATTCTGTCATATGCCTCTGCTGCGGGAGATCGTGGAGAATAATCCTGAGGACTACAGGAATTTTCTGCGGATGTCTGACCCCGTTTTTCATCATCTGTTGGCTTTGGTGTCCCCCTATATTACCAGGCAGGACACCGTTATGCGGGAAGCCATCAGTGCTGAGCAGAGGCTCATCGCCACCTTACGCTACCTGGCGTCAGGGAGAAGTCTGCAGGACCTGAAGTTCACGACGGGCATCTCCCCCCAGGCTCTGGGCGTCATAATCCCAGAGACCTGTTCTGCCATTATCCAAGTGCTGCAGGAGACTATATTAGGGTAAGTTTTCTCCTTTAACATCACATTCTATGTATTTCATGTATGCTAATGTATTGTATTTCTTTCATCCTTCCCTAATTACCACGATTGTAATATGCTGAGAATGTCCCCTTTGTCCTCATGCATGCTGTGAGCTTTTAAATGCCCCTTTTTTCTCCTCCGTGCATATTTCCCTTCACTAACCTCTCCAGCAGTGGTGGCTGGTGCTCAAAATGTTTGGGGGGCCAGCCAAAAAATTTTAAAATAAAAAAACATCCATTTCCGCCACTGTGCCCATTAAACGCAGCCACTGTGCCGATCAAACGCCACCAGTTGTCCCCTCAAATGCAGCCAGTTTGTCCACAAATACAGGCAGTTCCCCCCCCCCCCAGCCCTGCACTTACCTTCCTCTGGTCAGCGCCGTCCTTTTTCTCTCCTCGATGTCTTCTCCCGCCCTCGATGTTGCATCAGCCAATCAGGTTACCGGTAAACAGACCCGGTGAACATGATTGGCAGAGGAGCCTGTCAGTGTTTAACCAAGGAACGCACCCCCCCCTGCGTCCCCTGGTTAACTTTTTGGAAGCCAATTACAGCCCTCAGGCTGTAATCGGGAAGCCTATCAAAGCCGCTGGCTCTGATAGGCACTTCCAAAAACCAACCAGCCGCTGTTATTCAGATTGCCGGCGCTCAACAGGGGGCCATCCACCTGAATAGTGGGCGGCATAGACAATACATAGGTTCATGCAAGGCATGAACCTATGTATTGTTCTGAGTGACAGGCGCAGGAGAGAGAGGGGGCAGCACTCCTGCGCCCACTATGGCCGCACTGCCACTGCAATGCTATCCTGGGCCCAAACACACCTAGCCGAGTCACTTCCCAATGTATTTTTTCAGCTCCATTGTAGTGCTTTACCCTCCCCCCCTCTAATCACCCCCTAAAATTTTTCAAAATGTTAATTGTCATTATTTTTGAGCATTCCCAAACTCATCTAGCCCCCCCAAAATATTTTTACAATGGACCATCAGAGGGGGTGATGAATATGATACTTGAGCCTTCTATTTGAGTATTTAAAAACACATTAAACGGAAACTTATAATGATGTTGGGCTAGAATGTATTTTAGTATAATCTGCTTGCAATGTTATGTGCAAAAGTACTAATATTTTCTTGTTTGACTCCACAGCTTCCTTCCACGCCACAGGAATGGCAGACTGTGGCATCTGAGTTTTCCACGCGGTGGGACTTCCCCAACTGCGGTGGATCCATTGACGGGAAGCACGTTCGCATCGTGCTGCCACCCCGTTCTGGGTCCTACTTCTACAATTACAAGGGGTTTCATAGTATTGTGCTGATGGCGGTGGTGTCAGCACGGTATGAATTCCTCTATGTGGATGTGGGGAAGAATGGCCGGATGTCCGATGGGGGATCCTTCAGCCAGACGGAGTTTGCCCTCCGTCTCCAGAGTGATGACCTTGCATTG
Organism: Rana muscosa; assembly: GCA_029206835.1. Classification (NCBI taxonomy): domain Eukaryota; kingdom Metazoa; phylum Chordata; class Amphibia; order Anura; family Ranidae; genus Rana; species Rana muscosa. The sequence goes on from CM055118.1 coordinate 876,587,270, forward strand.
CCACCGGATGCAGGGAATGTTGAAGGACTCCCCTTTGTGTTTTTGGCTGATGAAGCCTTTGGACTGGGACCACATCTAATGAGGCCATTTCCCCAGAGGACCCTGACCCCGCAGAAGAGGGTGTTCAACTACCGGCTGGCCAGGGCCCGAAGAGTCATGGAGAATGCCTTCGGGATAATGGCCAGCCGGTTCCACCTTTTCATGACACCAATTCACTTGGCGGAGTACAAACTGAACTACGTCGTTTTCTGTTGCTGTGTGCTACACAATTTTCTGATAAGGAAATCAACAAATTATATTGCCTCAATTGTGCCTGAGGCAGGACTTTCAACTGGCAATACCCTGCCGGGCCTAGAATCTGGCCGTCCTGGCTTGCCCCCCCAAAATGCCCGTGAGGTTCGCCAGAAATATCTAGAATATTTCACGGGTAAGGGGGCAATTCCTATGCCAGGCCATGTCTGAATCATTTTTGAGAAAGAACAAAATAAATATCTGGTTTAATCTGTTTTTTGATGTTTTTTTTTTTATTTTTTTATTTTGCTGTCTTCTAGTTTGTCTTAGTGCATTTGTATTGCCAAGTGTATTTTCCTTTAGTAAATACCAACCATTTCACTAGTAACAACAAAAATTTACACAAATAAGGTTAGAGCGTATTTGATAAAGAAGCTACACTTTGTTGTTGTTCAAACATTTTACTCTGTGCACATTCACACACATGGTAAATATAACACTATGGTTTTTTGTTTTTTTTTAGTTTTTAGGGCCAGAAACAGGCCTTTTTTTTCGGGTAAGGAAATACAAAACCATCATTCCCGTCCAACAAACTACAACATTGTATACCTCTTGCCAATATCAGACATTCAATTTAACGAAAAATGTTTCTATCTGCCCTTCATAATATGGGGTGTTGGCACCCCTGACCAAGCCAAAATTTGAAGATACACACAATTTAGAGTCGTTTTAAAAAGGGATTTTTGACTCATGATCCCTATTGTCAACATGTGCTATCTGCCATCAGGGGTGATCAATGGACGTGTTTTGCACCCCCAAAACCTGTACATGGATATCCCCTGATGGCAGATGGCACATGTTGACACACTGTGTGCATCTTCAAATTTTGGCTTGATTGATTGTATAAAAGCGTAAAATTGGGGGAAGAACAATAGCAAAAAAAATTGTGCCTTATTCAATTCGCCCCAAAACATCTAGGATGTCCTTAAAGGTTTGATCCATCACATTCATTCTTTGCTTAATTCTGTCCAGTTCTCTACTACATTCCATCACTTGCTGGATGATTCGTAGGGCACTGTCAGCAGAGAAACGCGTACTTTCTTTCACCACAACATTTTCATCCCCTATAAAAAAATACAAAAAGGTATTATAACTCTGCAGGCCTACATCTCTTACCTGAAGCTGTGGTGACAGATACTGACCTGTTGTGGTGACAACTTCCACCACGTCATCCACTTCTCCTTCCTCCACTTCTCCTTCCTCAACATCCTCAGGTTGTTGTTCTTGGTGAGGTTGGGGTTGTTTAGAAGGTGTGGGGTTCCTGTGCTCCCTGGAGTGGTGTCCTCCCAGTCTTCTATCCCCTATGAGAATCAAACAAAAGGTATACTTAGCACACAGATATTTTAGCTTAAAAAAATGAACATGATACATTGCTTGGAAGTGGGGTACAAGTGTCTGTTTGGGATGAGTTACAAGCTGAAGACATTATTTAAAAATATACAAATCTTGACTATTCACCTTTGGCTGACAATTTTTACACATGGAGGCACCCCAAAAATGCACTGATGCAACTGTGTGGGGCACCCTAAAAAGGTTGTTCTGGTGGCCCACTCTATAGTGCTCCAGAGTCCAGATGTGGAAACAGCTGCTGAGTGTCCTCTCCTTTACACTGATTAAAGTTTGCATTTCATTCTCTTTCCAAACACATCATCTAGCCTACACTGTAATAACATTTATGGAATAAAAACAGGCATCTCTCTAAATTATTGGAACCCTGTATCTTCGCAAAACATTGTATATAGTGGGCAAACGATGTGTCTGTAACGAACGATTACTGGGCCAAACCAAGTTTTACCAATGACATTTCTTTAAGGTACAATAGTAAAATGCAACAACATGGAGCAACATGCAAGTTCTGAAATACAATAATAGGAACACAGGAAAAGTACTTACTTTTTTCTAGCATTCTCTTAATGCTCCTTAACTGCTCCGGCTCCCTCAGTTTGAGGTCAGACCACCTCTTTCTGAGCTGCTCCTTTGATCGTTTCACCCCGAAATTCTTCATCAGACTTTTCACTACTTTCTTCATAATTTTGGACTTTCTTAGATTAGGGTGGGTATACGGTCCATGCTTTGCATCATAATCCGACTTTAGCAATATGTCCACCATCTCTGCCATCTCCGCATAAGACATATTAGATGCCTTGAATCTCCTCCTTGATCGTGACGTTTCACGGTCTGGGCTGGTCTCCTCCTCGTTATTTGATGAATTAGCAGACACCTGCTGTGACTCCGCCATATCTGTCTGCGCGCCGAAAGAGAAGGGGCGGGGAAAAGTTGATACTGGGAACGTCATGGGCGGGCGACATGTGCGGAACGACGTGTGCGGAGTTTCACGCATGCGTGGTGTATATAAAGCAAACACACATGTGACGTTACTACGTTCGGTGTGCGGAGAGAGGAGGAAAAGTGACGGACGTGAGAACGAAGGTATGTGATACTTTGTTAAATCGGTGGCCTATACTGCCTAGAGATTGTTGGAGGATATATATGGGGAATCAGATTTACATGAGTTTAGACTGTGTGACTGACATTACTTTTTTTGTCTTGTGTTTTGGTTTGCAGACCCAAAATGAATGCTTTCATCAGCGATAGGGAATTCCTGGGTGAATTTATACACCGGGTAAGGGAGCTGCCCGCTCTGTGGGAGACCAAAAACCCCATTCACCGGAAAAAAGGTGTGAGGAAAGCAGCGCTGGAGAGCCTGCTCCCATTTGTGCAGACCAAGGTACCCACAGCAACCACACAACAGGTGGACAGTAAAATTGGGAGCTTGAGAGGCACATACAGGACTGAGCGCTTTAGGGTCCTGGCTTCTCATAGGCCAGGAGCAGCCGCAGCTGATGTATATGTCCCGACTTTGTGGTACTACAGCAGGATGTCCTTTCTGAACGACCACCTTGAGACAAGGCCATCACTGTCCAGTCTTCCCCCCAGACTTCCCTGCAGCCAACCTGAGCCTTCTCTGGAGCAAGAGGAGGCAGCCATCCTGGAAGAACCTGATTTGGACATCTGGAGCCAGGTATAGTATTTTCTCTAAATGTATTGTGAGAAAATGAATGCATGAAAAATAAGATAATATGTAAATACCCCCAAAAATTGGGACCAAAAAGTGATCTCAATATCAATAGACAGTAGTGGGCCCAGAAATGGGGGAGAAGAATGAAATCTGATGGGGTCATAATAATAGTCTTTTCTATTGATTTACATTCAATTTGCAACAGTCATGAGCTATAATTTGTGTGTAAATGATGAACCAAAAACTAAAACTATGTCCCTTTTTCATACACAGGATGACATCAGCCAGGAGGAGGGTCTGGAAAGTGTCAGGCAGGAGGAGGCAGGGCCCACTGTGAGCCAGGAGGAGGCAGGGCACACTGTGAGCCAGGAGGTGGCAGGGCCCAGTGGCACACAGGAGGTGGCAGGGCCCAGTGGCACACAGGAGGTGGCTCGGCCAAGTAGCAGGACCAGATCTCAGGTGCCTCCCATCCACCTTCCTAAAAGATCCAGGAGGGACAGAAGCACAAGCGAGGCAGCAATGGCCCTGATTAGAGAGGCACATGCCACCCTCCAGGAGCCAACATCCACTGAAGAGGCCATTGCCGGCCTAGTTGGGGCCAAATTCCAGGTGATGAGCATGGAACAACGCCTCCTAAGTGAGCCCCTGCTGATCACCTTGCTGAACAAGGGGGTGATGGGGAGAATTACCCCCAATACGGCCATATGTGAGGCCACCCAGCTTTCCCAACCTCAACCTCCTCCTCCTCCGCCTTCTTCTTCTCCTCCGCCTTCTTCTTCTCCTCCGCCTCCTTCTCCTCCTCCTGACACGAGTACACCTCCAGTGGCACAACCTCCAGCCATACGCAGAAGGAAGGCTGCAGGGAAGGCTTCAGGGAAGGTTGCAGGGAAGGCTGCCAAGAAGACCAGGAAGTGATGGCCTTGCTTCAATGTGGTCTGACAGAAGGCAGCCTGTTGTAGTACCACAGACTTGGGACATGTATATCACCTCCTGCTGTTCTTGACCTCTGGGAGTCCAGCATCAGATTGTGCTCACAACTGATGTGCTTCTCAAGCTCCAAATTTTATTGGCCACACAGGGTTGATGTGTGCTCTGGGGTCCCATGGATGCACAAATGGCAGCAGGTTCTCCAGCGCTGCCTTCTATTTATTTTGTTATATACATGAATAAATGTTTTTTTTTGACAGTTAATACTTGACTATGTGTTTTCATAATAATTATAAATTTAGCTTTGGAGTAGGCAGATACATTTTAACAAATAAAATAAAAGGGACAGCTAACACAAAACAATCTCCTTGAAGGTCTAAAAAAATAAAAAAAATTAAATTAAGGGGTAAACTTGACACAACAAAAAAGAAAAATCATGGAGCTAACTATAAAATAAAAAATCATTTAAAATGAAGATCTGTATTCAAAATTTTAAAAATATAATTATTAAGGAGATCTTGCTCAATATAATACAGCTAAATATTCATGAGATCAGCATGAAAAAGGTTTAAAATAGTTAGTCAGAACTCTGTGTGAATATAAGCAGCAAAACAAGTTCTTAAGACCCCATTCACACAGGGGCGACTTGTCAGGCGTCTCAGCCGCCTGACAAGTCGCGTCCCATTCTGTACAATGGAACCGTTCTAATCGGAGCGACTGAAGTCGCTCCGACTTAGAAAAAGGTTCCTATACTACTTCAAGACGACTTTCAGGGCGACTTCCATTGACTTCAATACAGAAGTAATTTTTGAAGTCACCTTTGAAGTCGTCTTGAAGACGCCCAGCACAGTCGCGGGACAAGTCGTGCCGCCCCTGTGTGAATGGGCTCTTAGTTTTCATTATTGTAACATTCTAAAGAAGATTTAAATGCGCAACATTTAAACGATGCAATAATTTACAGCGGGACAAATGTGCTATCTCCTTTACGAAGGCTTGTTTTACCAGAAGAAGCGCTCCCGTCTCATACTTGATTCTGAGCATGCGCACTTTTTGAAGACTCGGAAAAGCATACACACGAATGGTTTTCTCGTCGCAAAACAGGCCGACGAGAAACACGACGAAAAAATCGAGAATCCTGACGAGAAAAAAGAGAGCAGGTTCTCTATTTTTCTCGTCGAGATTCACGGCAGTTTTCTCAACGAAAAACCATACACACGAACGGTTTTCTCGGCAAGAAAGCTCTCTCGGCAGTTTTCTTGTCGTTTTTGGACGAGAAACTCGGTCGTGTGTACGAGGCTTTAGAGTGTCTGAAGTGTACAAATGTCATCAGTGTGAAGGAGTCAGCACAAAGGAATTACAGTGTCATTCCAGCTCAGTTCTAATTCCGGGAGACCTGCCTTAATGCTGACTGTCACATGACCGCAGCTCCCAGCCTTAAGTTCAGACCAGGGGCGGATCCAGAGTCTTTTCTCGGGAGGGGCACTGCCAAAAAATGTTTTTTTTGTGGGAAATTTATCAGGGAAATGGCTGGTGTCGGCGCTTCAATCATCCCGGCACCCATAGGCGTGCGCACAGGGTGTGCCAGGTGTGCCCAGGAACACCCTAATCACCCTGTGCAGCACAGATTCCCACTACTGCCCTCCCTTTCCTCCCACTGCGCTTCCGGCTTCCTTCCTCTCCTTTCCCGCCAGCTGTTACTGTGAAGATGTTTTAGGATGAGTGGGGGAAGGGGTCGGTAAATATGTAATTCACCGACCCCTTCCCTTTCTGAATGAACATTGTGAGTTATCGTTAATGTGTGTTTGAACTTTGGGGTGCACACCCTAATGCAATAGGCTGCGCACACCTATGCCGGCACCAACGTTGTTATGGTGTCAGGATGATTGAAGCGCATTATTTCTATTATTACATTGTAATATAAAATTAAATAGTTCAGTGCAGAATCAGTGGGAGCCCCGAGTGTGTCACTTGCCACCGTCGCCTGAAATTAGTGGGAGCCCTGAGCGTGTCACTTGTCACACGTTGCGGATTGTCACTTGCCACGTCACCTGCCACATCTTGTGGATTGTCACTTGCCACACCTTGTGGATTGTCACTTGCCACATCACCTGCCACACCTTGCGGATTGTCACTTGCCACGTCACCTGCCATACCTTGCGGATTGTCGCTTGCCTGCCACCAGATGCAAATTGTCATTTGCCACGTCACCTGACACAATTTGCGATTGTCACTTGCCACGTCGCCTGCCACACCTTGCGGATTGTCACTAACTTGCCTGCTAAGGTGTAGTTTTGGTTGTCTCTTGCTGTGTCCCAGAGTCAGGCAGCAGAGAGATAATGTAATCTCTCTGCTGCCTGCACAGTGAGGGCGGAAGTCACTGCAGGAATGCAGGGCAGGTACGGGCGGTGAGAGATGATCTCATCTCTCTGCTCCCCTGCTCCCGGCTAGCTGATTGGCCAGCTGCCTCACTGAGCCTGCTCTCTCACTCTCACCTGCGCTGCCAACACACTGAGCAGCACGGTCTGCCCACGAACCGCGCTGCCCGCCCACAAACTGCGCCGCAAGCGGAGCCGCCCGCTTTCTTACCCGTCTGTGGAGCCGCACGCTATCGCACCTGCCCGCAGAGCGGCCCGACGTGACTCACTGACGTCACTCGTTGCTAGACGCCAAGAGGCCCAGGCTTTAGCAACGAGTGCAGGGAAGAGGTTCCACCCACCTCCTCCTCCGCTCCTGGTATCAGGTCAGTGCGCCGCGTAACTACATTAGACGAGTCTCTCTCTCGGCGCCGCTGATCGGCTGATGTGAGAAACAGAGAGAGACTCAGAGAGGCAGCGGCAGCCGCAGAACAAGTACTGTATATACTTGAGTATAAGCCGACCCGAATATAAGCCGAGGCACCTAATTTTACCCCAAAAAACAGGGAAAACTTATTGACTCGAGTATAAGCCTAGGGTGTCCATCTGCATGCCTCACTGTGCCCATGTCTCACTGTGCCCATGCTTCACTGTGCCCATGACTAGACTGATGTTTAACATGGGAGTCTATGGAAGGAGTGCCCGGCTTTGAAAAATCGGTTCTCCCCGGCCGTAAGTCTCCCAGACACCAAACTTTGCACACTTGTAGAGGAGACATGGGGCTACATGTGTGCCACGTTTGGGGTCCAGGGGACCTATGGCCGGCCGGTACCCGGTCCCCAAATTTCGGAAGATCAGGCGCAAAAAATCAATTGCCCTGTTGCCCCCCCCCCCCTGGATCCGCCCCTGGTTCAGGCAGTAGCGAGGGCAGTTCCACTTGTCCCCAAACTGGAAATATCAAAAGTGACTATTTTGAAGGCTTATATGCAAATAATGGGGCATACAATGGTTATGAGGATTCGGGTACTGCCCTGGGGGACATGTATCAATGAGAAAAGAGTTTGTTAAAAAAAATAAATTAAATGAGCAGTGATTTACTGATGCTGAAAGTGAAACTGAAAAATGAGAAGTAACAATAAAAATGAAGAATATTACTTTAACCACATCCCTACCGCCCACCATCAAATGATGTCCTTGACTTTGTGCGGTGATATCTGAATGATGTCTGCAGCTGCAGGCATCATTCAGATATTATTCTTTTCAGCCGGCGATTCTGTGCACGATAAGAATGATCATAGCGGCAATTCCGCCACTTGATCGTTCTTATAGGCGGCGGGAGGGGACATCCCCCCCCCCTCCCGCCGCCATCCGGTGCTTCTCCAGGCTGTCCCGTGCCATCGGGGGCCCGGAGAATGAATCGGCCAGCGCCGGATGGTAAGCATAGAGATGACTGGTGACCAGATGGTCCCCAGTCATCTCTATGACCGTTGGAGGCCCGGGCGTGATGTTATGACGTCACGCCAGGTTCCCGGATGTAAACAAAGCCGTGATCTTGGCTGTCAGCATGAGATCGGTGAATTTTTTTTCATGCTTTCCAGCCTGGAGGAGAGATGTGGGGTCTTATTGACCCCACATCTCTCCATAAAGAGGACCTGTCACAATAGATTCCATTTACAAGGGATGTTTACATTCCTTTTAATAGGAATAAAAGTGATCAAAAAAATAAAAAAGTTAAAAAAAGTGTAAAAATAAAAAAAATTAAGTAAAAAAAAATATTTAAAACGCCCCTGTCCCCGGTAGCTCGCGCTCAGAAGCGAATACACACACGTAAGTCCCGCCCACATATGTAAACGCAGTTCAAACCACATATGTGAGGTATCGCAGCGTGCGTTAGAATGAGTGCAACAATTATAGCACTGGACCTCCTCTGTAACACGAAACTGGTAGCCTGTAAAAAAAAATTAAAGCGTCGCCTATGGAGATTTTTAAGTACTGAAGTTTGGTGTCATTCCATGAGTGTGCGCAATTTTAAAGCGTGACATATTAGTTATCTATTTACTCAGCATAACAACATCTTTCACATTATACAAAAAAATTGGGCTAACTTTACTGTTTTGTTCTTTTTTAATTCATGAAACCGTTTTTTATCCAAAAAAAAAGGCGTTTGAAAAATTATTGCGCAAATACCGTGCGAGATAAAAAGTTGCAATGACCGCCATTTTATTCTCTAGGGTGTCTGCTAAAAAAAACATATATAATGTTTGGGGGTTCTAAGTAATTTTATAGCAAACAAATTAGGATTTTTACATGAAGGAGAGAAGTGCCAGAATAGGCCAGATGCTGAAGTGGTTAAATATAGTGCCTAGGGGGTCCCCTTACTCTGCCTGTAATTTGGAACATCTTTACCGTGTATATAGCCTGTAGGGATGAGCTTCGTGTTCGAGTCGAACATACGTTCGACTCGAACATCGGCTGTTCGATCGTTCGACGAAGATCGAACGATTTGGGCCGTTCGCGCCAAATTCGAGTGACGCGAACGGCCCACAATGCACTACGCCATCGCAGTGTCATCCAGGCGCTGTGATTGGCCAAGCATGCACTGTGACCCCGCATGCTTGGCCAATCACAGCGCCGGCAGCGAGGAGAGCAATAATTGGCCACAGGCAGGATGCCTGTGGCCAATTATTGCTGAGGGTGTTTAGTACACGCCCCACACTATAAAAGGCCGCCAGCACGGCGGCCTAGTGTAGTGTGTTCCGGAGCAGGGAAAGAGAAGCATAGGCAGGGACAGTGACATTTATTTTTTTCTTGCTTAACCTGGATTCCTTTAGTTTAGGGAAAGAGAAGGATAGGTAGGGAGAGTGTCAGTGTGTTTTACTGTGCGAATCCTTGTTTCTAGGGACAGGGAAGGACAGTGAGGGAATTCTCCTTGTGCTATAGTGTGCTTTAAAAAAACATTTTTTCTAGGGACAGAAAACTATAGGTAGGGAGAGTGTCAGTGTGTTTTACTGTGCGAATCCTTGTTTCTAGGGACAGGGAAGGACAGTGAGGGAATTCTCCTTGTGCTATAGTGTGCTTTAAAAAAAAAAAATTCTAGGGACAGAAAACTATAGGTAGGGAGAGTGTCAGTGTGTTTTACTGTGCGAATCCTTGTTTCTAGGGACAGGGAAGGACAGTGAGGGAATTCTCCTTGTGCTATAGTGTGCTTTAAAAAAACATTTTTTCTAGGGACAGAAAACTATAGGTAGGAAGAGTGTCAGTTTCTTTCACTGTGATAATCCTTGTTTCTAGGGACAAAGAAGGAAAGTGAGGGAAATTCTCCTTGTGCTATAGTGTGCTTTAAAAAAACATTTTTTCTAGGGACAGAAAACTATAGGTAGGGAGAGTGTCAGTGTGTTTTACTGTGCGAATCCTTGTTTCTAGGGACAGGGAAGGACAGTGAGGGAATTCTCCTTGTGCTATAGTGTGCTTTAAAAAAACATTTTTCTTTTTCGTACATCACGGGACACAGAGCGACTTAGTCATTACTAATGGGTTATATAGATTACCTTCAGGTGTTGGCACTGGCCAATTCCAAACCGGAAGTACCCTCCCCTATATAAGCCCCTCCCACCCGGGAGCACCTCAGTTTTTTGCCAGTGTCTAAGGTGTTGGCCAAAGAGTAACATGTGTTTTCACTGGGCTTGCGTACAGGTTCTTTTGGGCCTTAGTAAGCTGTTCCGGATCCCACCAAAAAAGCTTCATAGCTAAACGGTCGGTACCCGGGCCTTGCAGCAGAAGAGCAAGGTTTTGCCTGTAATGCTTCTCTTAGGAGGGCTGGACCCTGGGATCCAGAGCTCTGGTCATACCCACGACCAAGACGCTGTCTGTGCAGGGTGCTATACAGGTCCAGGGGAGTGGAATCCTTGGGAACCCGGTCCCTGAAGGTTTAATTACAATGCCTGCCGTGATAGGTGAAGTTTGGACTTTTGTGGACCAAACAAAGTCCTGCGGCGGGGATCAGGTAAGTGGGGGCCCTCAGGAACTTGGTTCTATTGGGGGACCCCCAAGCCTAATTTGTCTTTCTGTCTGTTACCTAACGGTATTCCCGCTAAATATCTGTGTTTGCCTATAACTACTGAAAATGTAAAATTTTAATAGTAGTCAAGAAAAAAAAAAAAAAAAAACAGGGACCGCGGTACCTGTGTTAAACCACTAGAGGCCGCTGTAGTCCATTTTTCTTGTAAATGTGGATCTTTGGTTTTCTCAACTCAAAAGATCCAGGCAGCTGGTAAGTTTCTCTGAGGGAATCCACTTCCTCTGCCCTGTTGCTGCGTTCATCCACCGCACAGGCCCTCCGGCAAAAAGGGCCCTGGCTCCTAGTCCTCTGTTGGTTTTCGAAAAGGGCGCCATTGGCGCACGGGCGCGCGCGCGGGCGCGTGCACGCGCCTCCTATGAAAAAAAGGGGCGGGGCGGGTGGATGACGCTCGATGCGCGCCGCGGCGCTTCTGCGCATGTGCGGGTGTCCCAGCATAGTTAAAAGACACAGTACAAGTGTCAGCTGGATGCAAACAGAGCTAGCAACAAACAGTGGCACACAGAGGCGGTTGATGCAGGCATCCCCATAGAAAGGCACTTTAGTGGACACCAGCTGGTATATAGCAGCACCTGTGTTAGATTATTACCAGCAAAATTGGTGTATGACGACGGGAATACCTCAGCTTTGTGCTTAAAGGATATGTCGTCCAGACGCTCCGGAAATAGATCTTCCAGGAAGCCAAAGGGGTCTCCATCGGGCTCTGAGGATATTGGGCATGCTTGTACTGCACCAATCTCCCCTGAGAATTCAGAGGTCAGTAGCTGTAGAAACCCCGCAGGAATGCCTGGTGCTGCGGCTGTCCCCAGTCCACCTGCTCCTGTATATATAACAGAGGAGGTTTTATCCTCAACTCTGGGAGGATTGGAAGAGAGATTAACAGCATTGATCGCTGCTTCCCTGTCTCAGGAAAAGCGCGTCCGATCTCCGTCTCCTCCTTCAGAGTGCCTGTTAGTGAAGGAACAGCCCCACACAGAGATCGACCTACCTGAAGGGGATCAGGATGAGGTTGATTCAGTTATGGAGGAATCAACAGTGGAAGAACCTTTCTCAGCATCTCAGGCTGAAAGATTATGGGTTCAGTCTCTGACTAATATGGTCCGATCAGCATTTAAAATGCCTCTGGCGGAACCACCATCCACTACGGTTTCCTCGCTGGGGTCGCTAAAAGCTCCCCAGGCTGTCTGTTCCTTCCCAATCCACCCTTTATTAGAAGGGCTTATTTACCAGGATTGGGAGCATCCTGATAAAATATTTGCTCCCCCCAAGAGATTTCCGGTGATCTATCCCATGGAGGATAAGTTCATAAAAAAATGGAGGGTCCCTACAGTGGACGCAGCCATCTCTTCTGTTAACAAATCACTGACATGTCCAGTAGATAATGTTCCAATGTCAAAGACCCAATAGATAAAAAATTGGAGTCTTTACTAAAATCTGCTTTCTCTACAGCAAGCATGGTGACACAACCTGCGGTAGCAGCGATTGGAGTCTGCCAAGCAGTGAAAGATCAGTTGAAACAAGTCTTAAGGGACTTACCAGATCAGCAGGCTCTTGCCCTAGCTGACCTGCCTAGAGCCTTGTGTTTTGCGGTGGACGCCATAAAGGATACAATCCAACAGGCCTCCCGCTTTACGCTGTCTATAGTACATATGCGTAGGCTTCTGTGGCTCAAAAACTGGTCTGCTGAAGCTCCCTGTAAAAAACTGCTGGTTAGCTTCCCATTTCATGGAGAACGCTTATTTGGAGAAGATCTGGACAAATATATCCAGAAAATTTCTGCCGGTAAAAGTTCACTCTTACCGGTTAAGAACAAGGGTAGGAGTCCTTCTTTTAAGAGGCCTACTTCTCCAGTCCCTGGCACATCGGCTGTGAAACAGTTCCGACGGCCTCCGCGGTCAAATCCAGGGGGCAGAAATCAGGGACAATCACAGGGTATCAAGAAACCCTGGATCAAGAGAGGTACAAGACCTCCCCCTAAGTCATGAAGGGTTGCCCCCACTCAGTCGGGTGAGGGGAAGACTTCAGTTGTTCACAGAGACCTGGCGGGACACCATCAGAGATGGGTGATCCCCGCAGTAAGTCTGGGATACAGGCTGGAGTTAAAAGACATTCCTCCTGCCCATTTTATAAGGTCAAACGTGCCAAGCGATCCCCAGAAGAGTGGATCCCTCCTTCTGGCACTAGAGCAACTATTGCCCCAAGGGTAATCATGAAGGTTCCCTTGAAAGAAAACGGGTTCGGGTTTTACTCGAACCTTGTCACAGTCCCCAAACCAAATGGGGACATGAGGCCCATATTGAATATAAAAGGGCTAAACAAGTTCCTACATATCAGGACTTTTTTCGGATGGAGTCGATCCGATCGGTGGCCACCGCCCTACAAGGGAAGGAATGGTTAGGCTCGATCGACATAAGGGATGCTTATTTGCATATTCCCATCTGTCCGGCCCACCAGAAATTTCTACGCCTTGCAGTAGAAGGGCGCCATTTTCAGTTCAGAGCCTTACCTTTCGGTCTGGCCACGGCACCACGAGTGTTCACAAAAATTCTGGCCCTACGATTGGCCAAACTAGGGACACAAGGTGTAACGATAATGGCATATCTAGACGACTTGTTGCTGATAGACCACTCAGTGAAAAAAACTAGAAGTGGTCGTTCACAAGATAATCAAGTATCTGGAATCTCACGGTTGCATTATCAACCGAGACAAGTCAGCCCTAAAACCAGTCAAAAGCCTGGAATACTTGGGGGCTAAGACTGGATTCAAATCAGAGAAAGATTTTCTTACCTCCAGAGAAGGTGTCGTCTTTGAAAGATTTGACCCACTTAGTGGGTACAAAAAAGAAAAACCATCCATACGCCTGTGTATAAGGCTGCTGGGAAAAATGGTGGCTTCATTCGAAGCGGTACCCTACGGTCAATTCCATTCAAGGAACTTGCAGAGGGCCATACTGTCAGCCTGGAACAAAAAAGTTCAGGCTTTAGACTTACCAATGTCCCTGTCCCCTTCAGTCCGGTTTCTTGGAAGGTGGTCACTACAGTTGCCAGCCTCATAGGCTGGGGGGCAGTACTGGAGCAATGGTCTCTCCAGGGCAAGTGGTCAGAAGCAGAGAAGGCCCTGCCCACCAATCTCTTAGAGATACGAGCAGCCCGGTATGCCCTAGTAGTATGGACATCCAAACTCCAAGGGTCACCTGTCAGAATTCAATCAGACAATGCCACAGCAGTGGCATATATCAATCTCCAGGGTGGCACCAGGAGTCGTGCAGCCCAGAGGGAAGCGAAATGCATCCTGGAATGGGCAGAAAGGTATGTCACAGCCATATCCGCGGTTTTCATCCCAGGAGTGGAAAATTGGAGAGCGGACTTTTTTAAGTCGCCAGCAATTATGCCCGGGGGAATGGTCTCTTCACCCCGAGGTTTTCCAGGCAATATGCCAGCGGTGGGGAACACCGGATGTAGATCTGCTAGCATCCAGATTCAACGCAAAGGTGGACAGATTTGTGTCTCGCACAAAGGATCCCCTAGCTTGCGGTTCGGATGCCCTAGTGTTCCCTTGGGATCAGTTCAAGCTGATATATGCATTCCCACCGCGATTAATCCGCAGAATCAGGGTAGAAAAGAAACCAGTGATTCTGGTGGCTCCAGCGTGGCCCCGAAGGGCATGGTACGCGGAGTTTGTAAAAATGTCAGTGGGAAGTCCTTGGACCCTCCCACATCGTCCGGACCTGCTTTCGCAAGGACCGATATACTACCCTTCCTTACCAGCCCTAGGTTGACGGCCTGGCTATAGAAGCCTACATTCTAAAAAAGAGAGGGCTCTCTAATCCTGTGGTATCTACCATGATCAATGCCAGGAAGCCGGTATCCAGGCAGATCTATTATAGGATCTAGAAGGCGTACATCACGTGGGGTGAGGCCAGGAAATGGCATCCACGTAAGTACGTAATAGGTAGGATTCTGGACTTCCTACAGTGGGCTGTACATAGGAAGCTTGCCTTGAGTACTATCAAGGGTCAGACGGCCTTGTCAATATTTTTTTTTTTTCAAAGGCCCTTGGCTTTGCATTCATTAATCAAAGCTTTCATACAAGGAGTGATGCGTATTAGCCCTCCGGTTAGTATTCCCATATGTCCATGGGACTTAAACCTGGTTCTGTCGGTTCTACAGAAACAACCATTTGAACCATTGCGGCACATTTTCTTGGTTCTTTTCACCAGGAAATTGATTTTCTTTGTAGCCATTTGTTCGGCTAAAAGAGTATCGGAATTAGCCGCCTTGTCCTGTAAGGAGCCATATCTGGTTATCCATAAGGACAGAGTAGTATTACGTCCTCATCCAGCCTTCTTCCTAAGGTGGTATCGAGGTTCCATTTGAACCAAGATGTGGTTCTTCCTTCCTTTTTCCCCAAACCTAGTTCGGTAGAGGAAAAGTTATTGCATTCTTTGGATGTAGTAAGAGCAGTTAAAGCTTATCTTAAAGCCACTGCTCAGATTCGTAGAACGGATACTTTGTTTGTTCTGCCGGAAGGCCCCAGAAAGGGTCAGGCAGCATCAAAAATCTACTTTAGCCAAGTGGATTCGACAGGTCATAATACAAGCCTATGGCTTGAAAAGGGGACCGCCTCCGTTCAAAGTTAGGGCGCACTCCACAAGAGCAGTTGGAACTTCATGGGCAGTGCATCACCAAGCCTCCCTGGCTCAAGTACTGTAAGGCCACAACATGGTCCTTAGTACACACGTTTACTAGATTCTACCAGGTAGACGTCACAAGTCAGGAGGATGTCGCCTTTGGGCGCAGTGTGTTGCAGGCCGCAAAAGAGCCTCATGCCTGATGGCGCCCAGCTTATGTATCCCTCCCCTCATTTGGCATTGCTTTGGGACGTCCCATTAGTAATGACTAAGTCGCTCTGTGTCCCGTGATGTACGAAAAAGAAAAAGGGATTTTTATAACAGCTTACCTGTAAAATCCTTTTCTTGGAGTACATCACGGGACACAGAGCTCCCACCCCTCTTTTTGGGACACTTATTGCTTGGCTACAAAACTGAGGTGCTCCCGGGTGGGAGGGGCTTATATAGGGGAGGGTACTTCCGGTTTGGAATTGGCCAGTGCCAACACCTGAAGGTAATCTATATAACCCATTAGTAATGACTAAGTCGCTCTGTGTCCCGTGATGTACTCCAAGAAAAGGATTTTACAGGTAAGCTGTTATAAAAATCCCTTTTTTCTAGGGACAGAAAACTATAGGAAGGAAGAGTGTCAGTTTCTTTCACTGTGATAATCCTTGTTTCTAGGGACAAAGAAGGAAAGTGAGGGAAATTCTCCTTGTGCTATAGTGTGCTTTAAAAAAACATTTTTTCTAGGGACAGAAAACTATAGGTAGGGAGAGTGTCAGTGTGTTTTACTGTGCGAATCCTTGTTTCTAGGGACAGGGAAGGACAGTGAAGGAATTCTCCTTGTGCTATAGTGTGCTTTAAAAAAACATTTTTTCTAGGGACAGAAAACTATAGGTAGGGAGAGTGTCAGTGTCTTTTACTGTGTGAATCCTTGTTTCTAGGGACAGGGAAGGACAGTGAGGGAATTATCCTTGTGCTATAGTGTGCTTTAAAAAAACATTTTTTCTAGGGACAGAAAACTATAGGTAGGGAGAGTGTCAGTGTGTTTTACTGTGCGAATCCTTGTTTCTAGGGACAGGGAAGGACAGTGAGGGAATTCTCCTTGTGCTATAGTGTGCTTTAAAAAAACATGTTTTCTAGGGACAGAAAACTATAGGAAGGAAGAGTGTCAGTTTCTTTCACTGTGATAATCCTTGTTTCTAGGGACAAAGAAGGACAGTGAGGGAATTCTCCTTGTGCTATAGTGTGCTTTAAAAAAACATTTTTTCTAGGGACAGAAAACTATAGGTAGGGAGAGTGTCAGTGTGTTTTACTGTGCGAATCCTTGTTTCTAGGGACAGGGAAGGACAGTGAGGGAATTCTCCTTGTGCTATAGTGTGCTTTAAAAAAACATTTTTTCTAGGGACAGAAAACTATAGGAAGGAAGAGTGTCAGTTTCTTTCACTGTGATAATCCTTGTTTCTAGGGACAAAGAAGGAAAGTGAGGGAAATTCTCCTTGTGCTATAGTGTGCTTTAAAAAAACATTTTTTCTAGGGACAGAAAACTATAGGTAGGAAGAGTGTCAGTTTCTTTCACTGTGATAATCCTTGTTTCTAGGGACAAAGAAGGAAAGTGAGGGAAATTCTCCTTGTGCTATAGTGTGCTTTAAAAAAACATTTTTTCTAGGGACAGAAAACTATAGGTAGGGAGAGTGTCAGTGTGTTTTACTGTGCGAATCCTTGTTTCTAGGGACAGGGAAGGACAGTGAGGGAATTCTCCTTGTGCTATAGTGTGCTTTAAAAAAACATTTTTTCTAGGGACAGAAAACTATAGGAAGGAAGAGTGTCAGTTTCTTTCACTGTGATAATCCTTGTTTCTAGGGACAAAGAAGGAAAGTGAGTGAAATTCTCCTTGTGCTATAGTGTGCTTTAAAAAAACATTTTTTCTAGGGACAGAAAACTATAGGTAGGGAGAGTGTCAGTGTCTTTTACTGTGCGAATCCTTGTTTCTAGGGACAGGGAAGGACAGTGAGGGAATTCTCCTTGTGCTATAGTGTGCTTTAAAAAAACATTTTTTCTAGGGACAGAAAACTATAGGTAGGGAGAGTGTCAGTGTGTTTTACTGTGCGAATCCTTGTTTCTAGGGACAGGGAAGGACAGTGAGGGAATTCTCCTTGTGCTATAGTGTGCTTTAAAAAAAAAAATTCTAGGGACAGAAAACAATAGGTAGGGAGAGTCTCAGTGTGTTTTACTGTGCGAATCCTTGTTTCTAGGGACAGGGAAGGACAGTGAGGGAATTCTCCTTGTGCTATAGTGTGCTTTAAAAAAACATTTTTTCTAGGGACAGAAAACTATAGGTAGGGAGAGTGTCAGTGTGTTTTACTGTGCGAATCCTTGTTTCTAGGGACAGGGAAGGACAGTGAGGGAATTCTCCTTGTGCTATAGTGTGCTTTAAAAAAACATTTTTTCTAGGGACAGAAAACTATAGGTAGGAAGAGTGTCAGTTTCTTTCACTGTGATAATCCTTGTTTCTAGGGACAAAGAAGGAAAGTGAGGGAAATTCTCCTTGTGCTATAGTGTGCTTTAAAAAAACATTTTTTCTAGGGACAGAAAACTATAGGTAGGGAGAGTGTCAGTGTGTTTTACTGTGCGAATCCTTGTTTCTAGGGACAGGGAAGGACAGTGAGGGAATTCTCCTTGTGCTATAGTGTGCTTTAAAAAAACATTTTTTCTAGGGACAGAAAACTATAGGTAGGGAGAGTGTCAGTGTCTTTTACTGTGCGAATCCTTGTTTCTAGGGACAGGGAAGGACAGTGAGGGAATTCTCCTTGTGCTATAGTGTGCTTTAAAAAAACATTTTTTCTAGGGACAGAAAACTATAGGTAGGGAGAGTGTCAGTGTGTTTTACTGTGTGAATCCTTGTTTCTAGGGACAGGGAAGGACAGTGAGGGAATTCTCCTTGTGCTATAGTGTGCTTTAAAAAAACATTTTTTCTAGGGACAGAAAACTATAGGAAGGAAGAGTGTCAGTTTCTTTCACTGTGATAATCCTTGTTTCTAGGGACAAAGAAGGACAGTGAGGGAATTCTCCTTGTGCTATAGTGTGCTTTAAAAAAACATTTTTTCTAGGGACAGAAAACTATAGGTAGGGAGAGTGTCAGTGTGTTTTACTGTGCGAATCCTTGTTTCTAGGGACAGGGAAGGACAGTGAGGGAATTCTCCTTGTGCTATAGTGTGCTTTAAAAAAACATTTTTTCTAGGGACAGAAAACTATAGGAAGGAAGAGTGTCAGTTTCTTTCACTGTGATAATCCTTGTTTCTAGGGACAAAGAAGGAAAGTGAGGGAAATTCTCCTTGTGCTATAGTGTGCTTTAAAAAAACATTTTTTCTAGGGACAGAAAACTATAGGTAGGGAGAGTGTCAGTGTCTTTTACTGTGCGAATCCTTGTTTCTAGGGACAGGGAAGGACAGTGAGGGAATTCTCCTTGTGCTATAGTGTGCTTTAAAAAAACATTTTTTCTAGGGACAGAAAACTATAGGTAGGGAGAGTGTCAGTGTGTTTTACTGTGCGAATCCTTGTTTCTAGGGACAGGGAAGGACAGTGAGGGAATTCTCCTTGTGCTATAGTGTGCTTTAAAAAAAAAAATTCTAGGGACAGAAAACAATAGGTAGGGAGAGTCTCAGTGTGTTTTACTGTGCGAATCCTTGTTTCTAGGGACAGGGAAGGACAGTGAGGGAATTCTCCTTGTGCTATAGTGTGCTTTAAAAAAACATTTTTTCTAGGGACAGAAAACTATAGGTAGGGAGAGTGTCAGTGTGTTTTACTGTGCGAATCCTTGTTTCTAGGGACAGGGAAGGACAGTGAGGGAATTCTCCTTGTGCTATAGTGTGCTTTAAAAAAACATTTTTTCTAGGGACAGAAAACTATAGGTAGGAAGAGTGTCAGTTTCTTTCACTGTGATAATCCTTGTTTCTAGGGACAAAGAAGGAAAGTGAGGGAAATTCTCCTTGTGCTATAGTGTGCTTTAAAAAAACATTTTTTCTAGGGACAGAAAACTATAGGTAGGGAGAGTGTCAGTGTGTTTTACTGTGCGAATCCTTGTTTCTAGGGACAGGGAAGGACAGTGAGGGAATTCTCCTTGTGCTATAGTGTGCTTTAAAAAAACATTTTTTCTAGGGACAGAAAACTATAGGTAGGGAGAGTGTCAGTGTCTTTTACTGTGCGAATCCTTGTTTCTAGGGACAGGGAAGGACAGTGAGGGAATTCTCCTTGTGCTATAGTGTGCTTTAAAAAAACATTTTTTCTAGGGACAGAAAACTATAGGTAGGGAGAGTGTCAGTGTGTTTTACTGTGTGAATCCTTGTTTCTAGGGACAGGGAAGGACAGTGAGGGAATTCTCCTTGTGCTATAGTGTGCTTTAAAAAAACATTTTTTCTAGGGACAGAAAACTATAGGAAGGAAGAGTGTCAGTTTCTTTCACTGTGATAATCCTTGTTTCTAGGGACAAAGAAGGACAGTGAGGGAATTCTCCTTGTGCTATAGTGTGCTTTAAAAAAACATTTTTTCTAGGGACAGAAAACTATAGGTAGGGAGAGTGTCAGTGTGTTTTACTGTGCGAATCCTTGTTTCTAGGGACAGGGAAGGACAGTGAGGGAATTCTCCTTGTGCTATAGTGTGCTTTAAAAAAACATTTTTTCTAGGGACAGAAAACTATAGGAAGGAAGAGTGTCAGTTTCTTTCACTGTGATAATCCTTGTTTCTAGGGACAAAGAAGGAAAGTGAGGGAAATTCTCCTTGTGCTATAGTGTGCTTTAAAAAAACATTTTTTCTAGGGACAGAAAACTATAGGTAGGAAGAGTGTCAGTTTCTTTCACTGTGATAATCCTTGTTTCTAGGGACAAAGAAGGAAAGTGAGTGAAATTCTCCTTGTGCTATAGTGTGCTTTAAAAAAACATTTTTTCTAGGGACAGAAAACTATAGGTAGGGAGAGTGTCAGTGTCTTTTACTGTGCGAATCCTTGTTTCTAGGGACAGGGAAGGACAGTGAGGGAATTCTCCTTGTGCTATAGTGTGCTTTAAAAAAACATTTTTTCTAGGGACAGAAAACTATAGGTAGGGAGAGTGTCAGTGTGTTTTACTGTGCGAATCCTTGTTTCTAGGGACAGGGAAGGACAGTGAGGGAATTCTCCTTGTGCTATAGTGTGCTTTAAAAAAAAAAAAATTCTAGGGACAGAAAACTATAGGTAGGGAGAGTGTCAGTGTGTTTTACTGTGCGAATCCTTGTTTCTAGGGACAGGGAAGGACAGTGAGGGAATTCTCCTTGTGCTATAGTGTGCTTTAAAAAAACATTTTTTCTAGGGACAGAAAACTATAGGTAGGGAGAGTGTCAGTGTGTTTTACTGTGCGAATCCTTGTTTCTAGGGACAGGGAAGGACAGTGAGGGAATTCTCCTTGTGCTATAGTGTGCTTTAAAAAAACATTTTTTCTAGGGACAGAAAACTATAGGTAGGAAGAGTGTCAGTTTCTTTCACTGTGATAATCCTTGTTTCTAGGGACAAAGAAGGAAAGTGAGGGAAATTCTCCTTGTGCTATAGTGTGCTTTAAAAAAACATTTTTTCTAGGGACAGAAAACTATAGGTAGTGTGAGGGGGTTAGCTCGGTAGCGGGTGTGTGTGACCCCCTGGATGGGCTCCCCACACAAAAACAGGCCCAGCAGACGGAGGTTGTGGTTTTCAAGATCAAAAGGTGCGGTTTATTTCTCTATTTACAGTGACAAAAACACAGCAAAGCAAAAAGAAACATAAACAAAATAAATCCTGGTCAGCTTGACCTCTGACTAAACATGCAGGTTTCCCTAACTAACAACTGGGATCAGCCTGGTGCTGTCCTAGTCCCTAAGTCCCTGGTTTAGTAAATGTCCAAACAAATAGCCACACAGGCTTTGTCTCACCGCACAGGGGTTCACTCTCCCTAGACAGTCCACACAGGTCTGGGTCCAGGCATGAGCAAACACCTAATGAAGCTGGGAGTTTTTATAGAGGCCTTAAACGAGCTGACAAGCTTCAGCTGGTCTCATCAACTCCCTGCCTGCACGACGCCCAGCACTCTCCCTAGAGGTATGAATCATCCATGAGCCCACTAGCCTCAGCTGGGCTTCATCAACTCTCTCCCTAGTTGTATAAGTCGGCATAAAGCCTGAATCTGGGAGAAATATACCTACCCCCCTGGATGCAACCAGGTGACTTTACCTTCCTGCTGTCACATACCCCCCCCTCTTGTTTTAACCTTGGGGTTGGAACACCAGCAATCAGGCATTCATGTACTCGAGACAAAGCATCCACATTCCCCATTTGAACGCCAGGGCGATGCTTTACTGTGAAGTTGAATTCCTGTAGGGCCAGGAACCACCTATTTACTCTTCTATTTGTCTCCTTGTTTTGAGCCATCCACTTTAACGGAGCGTGATCCGTAACCATGTCAAAGTGCCTACCTAGCAGATAGTACCGAAGGGAATCTAGAGCCCACTTCACCGCTAAACACTCCTTTTCAACCGTGGCGTAATTTACCTCATGGGACTTCAACTTCCTGCTGAGGTAAATGACTGGGTGCTCTTCCCCGTTCCAGACCTGGGACAATACTGCTCCTAACCCCACATCTGACGCATCACTTTGTACGACAAAGTCTTTAGAGAAGTCGGGTGAGTACAACACTGGCTGGCTACATAAGGCTTGTTTCAAGAATTGGAACGCTGCCTCAGCCTCGGGGGTCCATTTAATCATGACCGACCCTTTCCCTTTCGTCAGGTTGGTTAGGGGCACAGCCTTAGAAGCAAAGTGGGGAATGAAGCGCCGATAATAACCCGCGATTCCCAGAAAGGCTCGTACCTGCTTCTTGCTGTTGGGACGTGGCCAACTCTGGATGGCCTCGACTTTGTTGAGTTGGGGTTTTATTACTCCCCTGCCAATGGTGTACCCAAGATATTTGGCCTCCTCCTGCCCAATGGTACACTTCTTGGGGTTAGCCGTAAACCCCGCTTCCCGGATAGAGTCTAGGACTGCTTGCACTTTTGGCAGATGTGAGGCCCAATCTGTGCTATGGACAATTACGTCATCCAGGTAAGCCGCAGCATACTTCCGATGGGGCCTCAGTATCTGGTCCATTTTCCGCTGGAATGTGGCCGGCGCATTCTGTAACCCGAACGGCATTCTCTTATATTGGAACGCCCCGTCTGGGGTTACAAATGCGGTTTTCTCTTTGGCCGACTTGGCCAGGGGAATTTGCCAATACCCTTTTGTGAGGTCAAGAGTCGTCATGTATCGGGCTGTTCCCAGCCGGTCGATCAACTCATCTATACGTGGCATGGGGTAGGTGTCAAATTTTGTAACTTTGTTCAACTGACGAAAATCGTTACAAAATCGCAAGCTCCCATCCGGTTTAGGCACCAACACAATGGGACTAGACCAATCACTTTGGGACTCCTCTATCACCCCTAAGTTCAGCATTTTCTGTACTTCCTCCCGTATTGCCTCCCGTCGGGCCTCTGGGATCCGATAGGGTTTTAACTTCACCCTTTCACCGGGCGGGGTAATAATATCATGCTCTACCCCAGATGTTTGTCCCGGCAGCTCAGAGAACACCTCCTTGTTGCGAAGCACAAACTCCTTAACCTCCTGTTGTTGGGGTTGTGACAAGGTGGCTGCTATTCCAACCTCCGGAATCACGCAACCAGTTTGAGCTGGTGACCAAGTTTCTGCGACTAGGGACTCTCTATCCCTCCAGGCTTTCAACAGATTAACGTGATAGATCTGTTCGGGCTTTCGCCTTCCTGGTTGTCTGACCTTGTAATTCACTTCGCTCACTTTTTCCATTATCTCGTAGGGGCCTTGCCATTTGGCAAGGAATTTACTTTCAACCGTAGGGACAAGTACCAATATCCTATCCCCCGGGGAAAAGGTACGGGTCTTGGCTCCACGGTTGTACACTCTCTGCTGTGCCAACTGCGCTTGGGCCAAATGTTCCTTCACGATGGGCATTACCTGTGCAATTCGATCTTGCATCAGGGCGACATGCTCAATCACACTCCTGTGGGGAGAACTCTCACTTTCCCAAGTTTCCTTGGCAATATCCAACAGCCCTCTTGGGTGTCTCCCATACAGTAACTCAAAGGGGGAGAATCCCGTAGAGGATTGGGGCACCTCCCTAATAGCAAACATCAAATAAGGAAGTAGACAGTCCCAATCCTTTCCATCTCTATCCACCACTTTCTTCAACATTTGTTTTAGGGTTTTGTTGAATCTTTCAACCAGCCCATCGGTTTGGGGGTGATACACAGACGTACGCAATTGCGTCACTTTGAACAATTTACACAGCTCTTTCATAACCCGGGACATAAAGGGTGTACCTTGGTCCGTAAGCAGTTCTTTACAAATACCCACCCGGCTAAAAACAAGAGATAGCTCTTTGGCTATGGTTTTGGCCGAGGTATTTCGGAGAGGGAACGCTTCTGGATAACGGGTGGCATAGTCCATTATAACTAATATGTACTGGTGCCCCCTAGCGGACTTGATTATAGGACCTACCAAATCCATTGCGATCCTCTCAAACGGGACCTCAATGATGGGTAGAGGGACCAGCGGGCTACGGAAATGTGGCATCGGGGCCGACCTCTGACACACAGGGCAGGAGGAACAATAATTTTCTATGTCCTTCATCACCCCAGGCCAATAGAATCTCTGTAATACCCTCTCTCGGGTTTTCTCTGTCCCCAGATGACCTCCAAGAATGTGCCCATGGGCCAACTCCAACACCAACTTTCTGTAAGGTTTGGGCACCACAAGCTGCTCAACGGTTTCTTCTGCCCTTTTTGCCACCCGATACAGTAGGTCCTTCTCTACGCTGAAGTATGGGTAAGTGCAGGTATTATCTGGGTTCACTAACTCGCCATCTATTTCCACTACGTTTTCCCGTGCCTTTATTAGGGCGGGGTCCTTTAACTGTTCTGTGGCAAAATTTTCCCTGTGAACCTCAAGATCAGAAAACTCCACAGACGGTAGGTTTTCGTCTGAGGAGGTGGGCTCCTCTCCAGTTTCTTGAGTCTCGCCTGCCAATACTGACAAGGGAAATTCTGGAGAGTCCTCACCACTCTCAGAGGAGTTCTGGCTATCACCTTCCTGGTACATAGGGGCACCAGTGGGGGGCTCAGGATCATCCCACAGTTCCCAGAACTTCGGAAAATCCCTTCCCACAATGGCATCATGCGGTAATTGAGATACTAACCCCACTGGATGAGAGAGGGTACCTTTGGGGGTCTTGAAACACACTGTAGTCACTGGATACTCTCGGGTGTCCCCATGCACACAAATAACAGCTACCTTGCTATTCCCAGAGACCTCTGTTTTAACTAATTCAGCCTTTATCAGGGTCACAAGGCTACCTGAATCCAGTAATACCACAACATTTCTACCATTAATACACATTTTGCATAAATGTTTCTCAGTTCCCCGAATGGCAGTGCATGCGACTGTCGCACACAGCGACTGACGTCTGTCCGTCAGAAAGTCACATTGCATGGGTTCCTCCACAACCGGGCAATTTGCTGCAATATGTCCCGCTTGCCGGCAGCGGTAGCAAACAATCCTTTTGGCTGCCTCTTGAGCCCCCGACTTCCCAGGCTGTTCTCGCCAAACCCTGGGCAGAGCTCCCACCCTCTCACTCTCTCCACCCTCACCCCTTGGAATCATCTTATCCGCCCCTGGGGATGGTCTGGTCTTAGGGTGGAAAGTCCGAGAGTCTCTGGAAGAGGCCGTCAGGTTCTCTGCAGCCAAGTATCTCTCTACACGATCCACAAGTTTACCGGCCGTTTCTGGGTCTCCATGGCTTACCCACTTTTGAATGGCGGTAGGAAGAGCGCTCAAGAAACGATCCATCACAACACGTTCCACAATCTCCGGTGCGGACAAAGTCTCTGGCTGTAGCCACTTCCTGCTCAGGTGAATGAGATCATACATTTGAGACCTGGGGGGTTTTCCAAGCTGGAAAGTCCAGTTATGCACACGCTGAGCCCGGACAGCCAGGGTGACACCCAGCCTTGCCAATATTTCAGCTTTTAGCATCACATAGTCTTTTGCTTGGTCAGGCTCTAGGTCATAGTAAGCTTTCTGCGATTCACCAGTTAACAGAGGAGCCACCAGTCCAGCCCACTGCTCCTCAGGCCACTTTTCTCTTTCAGCAGTCCTTTCAAATGTGGTCAAAAATACCTCTGGATCATCCTCTCCAGTCATTTTTGTCAATAAACGACTCACCCCAAAGGACGCGGTATTAGTGGGACGGCTTTCCTCACTGGTCTGCGGACGTTGCTGCATTACTGCTTCCATCTGTTGTTGTAGTCTCTGCTCTTGCTTCTGCAACAGGTCTATGAAGCGGGCCTCAGATTGCTGCTGGGCTTGTTGCTGGGCTGCGAAGCTCTTTTGCAAACCTGCATTTGTCTGCTGTTGATTGGCATTTGCTAGAGCCAGCTGTTTCAGTATCTCCTCCATGCTGGCTTAAAAAAAACTGCCCGCATTCTCCACCAACTGTGAGGGGGTTAGCTCGGTAGCGGGTGTGTGTGACCCCCTGGATGGGCTCCCCACACAAAAACAGGCCCAGCAGACGGAGGTTGTGGTTTTCAAGATCAAAAGGTGCGGTTTATTTCTCTATTTACAGTGACAAAAACACAGCAAAGCAAAAAGAAACATAAACAAAATAAATCCTGGTCAGCTTGACCTCTGACTAAACATGCAGGTTTCCCTAACTAACAACTGGGATCAGCCTGGTGCTGTCCTAGTCCCTAAGTCCCTGGTTTAGTAAATGTCCAAACAAATAGCCACACAGGCTTTGTCTCACCGCACAGGGGTTCACTCTCCCTAGACAGTCCACACAGGTCTGGGTCCAGGCATGAGCAAACACCTAATGAAGCTGGGAGTTTTTATAGAGGCCTTAAACGAGCTGACAAGCTTCAGCTGGTCTCATCAACTCCCTGCCTGCACGACGCCCAGCACTCTCCCTAGAGGTATGAATCATCCATGAGCCCACTAGCCTCAGCTGGGCTTCATCAACTCTCTCCCTAGTTGTATAAGTCGGCATAAAGCCTGAATCTGGGAGAAATATACCTACCCCCCTGGATGCAACCAGGTGACTTTACCTTCCTGCTGTCACAGTAGGGAGAGTGTCAGTGTGTTTTACTGTGCGAATCCTTGTTTCTAGGGACAGGGAAGGACAGTGAGGGAATTCTCCTTGTGCTATAGTGTGCTTTAAAAAAACATTTTTTCTAGGGACAGAAAACTATAGGTAGGGAGAGTGTCAGTGTGTTTTACTGTGCGAATCCTTGTTTCTAGGGACAGGGAAGGACAGTGAGGGAATTCTCCTTGTGCTATAGTGTGCTTTAAAAAAAAAAAAATTCTAGGGACAGAAAACTATAGGTAGGGAGAGTGTCAGTGTGTTTTACTGTGCGAATCCTTGTTTCTAGGGACAGGGAAGGACAGTGAGGGAATTCTCCTTGTGCTATAGTGTGCTTTAAAAAAACATTTTTTCTAGGGACAGAAAACTATAGGTAGGGAGAGTGTCAGTGTGTTTTACTGTGCGAATCCTTGTTTCTAGGGACAGGGAAGGACAGTGAGGGAATTCTCCTTGTGCTATAGTGTGCTTTAAAAAAACATTTTTTCTAGGGACAGAAAACTATAGGTAGGAAGAGTGTCAGTTTCTTTCACTGTGATAATCCTTATTTCTAGGGACAAAGAAGGAAAGTGAGGGAAATTCTCCTTGTGCTATAGTGTGCTTTAAAAAAACATTTTTTCTAGGGACAGAAAACTATAGGTAGGAAGAGTGTCAGTTTCTTTCACTGTGATAATCCTTGTTTCTAGGGACAAAGAAGGAAAGTGAGGGAAATTCTTCTTGTGCTATAGTGTGCTTTAAAAAAACATTTTTTCTAGGGACAGAAAACTATAGGTAGGGAGAGTGTCAGTGTCTTTTACTGTGCGAATCCTTGTTTCTAGGGACAGGGAAGGACAGTGAGGGAATTCTCCTTGTGCTATAGTGTGCTTTAAAAAAACATTTTTTCTAGGGACAGAAAACTATAGGTAGGGAGAGTGTCAGTGTCTTTTACTGTGCGAATCCTTATTTCTAGGGACAGGGAAGGACAGTGAGGGAATTCTCCTTGTGCTATAGTGTGCTTTAAAAAAACATTTTTTCTAGGGACAGAAAACTATAGGTAGGGAGAGTGTCAGTGTCTTTTACTGTGCGAATCCTTGTTTCTAGGGACAGGGAAGGACAGTGAGGGAATTCTCCTTGTGCTATAGTGTGCTAAAGCATTCCTCATCAACCATCTTTGAAATCCTTGTTTTTTTGGACAGTCAGGGAAATTGTCGTTGTGCTATTCTGTGCAAGAGCAATCATCCTCAACCATATTTGGAAATCCTTAAGTAAAGGGACAGAGAAGGACACCTGAAGGTAGCCCTTATTGCTTTTTTCCCATCTCCCTGCAGGCCATCTATTAGAATGTCTGGAAGGCAAACAAGGAGAGGCAGACAGTCAGGAGGCAATAAAAGAGGGCAAGCAGGCTCTGTGTCTGGGGGCAACAGTGCTGGTCGTGGACGCGGTGCATTGTCATCAGCACATGGCCATGGGACACGCTTGTCCTTCTTTTCGGCAGCTGGACATGTTGAGCCACATCATGCCGAAGACTTGGTAGAGTGGATGACCAAGCCCTCCTCCTCCTCCTCATCCTCTCTCACCCAGGCTCAGGGTACTGGAAAAGCAGCTGCCAAAGCGTCCTCTTCCCTGGTATCAATGTCAGACTCATCATCAGTCACTCCTTCCCTAGACCCACCATGTCCTCCTCCTGAGGAGTCCCCTGAACTGTTTGAGCACAGTGTTGGGTACATGCTCCAGGAGGATGCCCAGCGTTTCGAAGGGTCTGATGATGAAACCCAGCTAGAGGAAGGCAGTAGCGTGAGAGCAGACAGAGGGGATGCTCAAGAAGGACACCAATCTGGCAGTCATGTTCCAGCAGCTGCAGCATACTGCCAGATTGGCTCCAGTGATGAGGAGGGAGGTGATGATGAGGTCACTGACTCCACATGGGTGCCTAATAGGAGAGAGGAGGAGGAGGAGGAGGATGAGGAGGCACATCTCCAACGAGGCAGGATGCCCTTTGGTGGCCAGCGTAAGGGCAGTACACCGACGGAATCACACCGCAGAGCTCCGCCTGTGCAGGGCGCTGCCTCTGCTCGTCATTCAAAAAGTTCTTTGGTGTGGGCCTTTTTTGAGGCTAGTGCATCAGATCGCACAGCTGCTGTTTGCAACATATGTCTCAAGCGTATATCGCGTGGCCAAAACATCAGCCGCTTGGGTACCACATGCCTGACCAGACATATGTTGACCTGCCATGCAGCTCGTTGGCAAGCCTACCTCAAAGACCCACACCAAAGAACAAAGCGGACCTCTCCTTGCACCGCATCAGCTGGGATCTCCAACCCCACTATAACTTCAGTCCTCTCTGAAACATGCACTGAGAGGAATGAAGGTGTAGAATTAGGTGTGTCACAGCCAAGTACTTGCGGCCACTCTGCTAGCAGTACACCGACGTCCGATTCTAGCAGGCAAATTTCCCTGCCCCAGCTGCTGGACGGTCGAAAGAAGTTCACTCCCAGCCATCCACATGCCCAGCGGTTGAATGCTAGCTTGGCTAAATTGCTAGCGCTTCAACTGCTGCCTTTTCAGTTGGTAGACTCGGCCCCCTTCCGTGAGTTTGTGCAATGTGCGGTTCCTCAGTGGCAGGTTCCCAAACGCCACTTTTTCTCACGGAAGGCTATTCCGGCTCTCTACCGGCATGTGGAAGGCAATGTCTTGGCCTCGCTGGACAGGGCGGTCAGCGGTAAGGTGCATATTACCGCTGACTCATGGTCCAGCAGGCATGGACAGGGACGTTACCTTTCTTTCACGGCCCATTGGGTCACTCTTTTGGCAGCTGGGAAGGATGCAGGACAAGGTGCAGTAGTGTTGGAGGTTGTTCCACCGCCACGCCTCCAAAATGCTACTACTGGTTGTGACACACCTCTCTCCTCCACCCCCTCCTCTTCTTCCTCCATGGCCTCTTCCTGTGGTTTGTCCTCGGAACCAGCGGTGCTCCGTAGGCGTTCAAGGGGCTACGCAAGTACGCAGGCAAAAAGATGCCATGCCGTGCTTGCGCTGGTGTGTTTGGGGGACAGAAGCCACACTGGGGCAGAGGTCCTGTCTGCTCTGCAGGGCCAGGCCGAGAGGTGGTTGACGCCACGCCAGCTTAAGCCAGGAATGGTGGTTTGCGACAATGGCACCAACCTCCTCTCCGCCCTCCGACAGGGACAACTGACCCATGTGCCCTGTGTGGCTCACGTCCTTAACCTGGTGGTGCAGCGGTTCTTGGGCAGGTACCCGGGCTTACAGGATGTCCTGAGGCAGGCCAGGAAAGTCTGTGTGCATTTCCGCAGATCTTATAATGCCAGTGCTCGCCTGGCTGAGCTGCAAAAGGAGTTGAACCTGCCCAAGAACCGCCTTATATGTGACATGCCCACCAGGTGGAACTCAACGTTGGCCATGCTGCAGCGGCTGCACACGCAGCAGAGGGCCATCAATGAGTACCTGTGCGACTACGGCACCAGGACAGGGTCAGGGGAGCTTGGTTTTTTTTCTCCACGCCAGTGGGGCATGATCAGGGATGCATGCACTGTCCTGGCACCATTTGAGGAGGCCACGAGGATGGTGAGCAGTGACAGTGCATGCATCAGTGACACTGTACCTCTTGTCCACCTGTTGGAGCACACGCTGCGTGGAATAATGGACAGGGCACTTGAGGCAGAACAGAGGCAGGAAGAGGAGGACTTCCTTGCCTCTCAAGGCCCCCTTTACCCAGACAGTGTTCCTTCTGTCCCACCCATCGCACAGGAAGAGGAGGAGGAGGAGGAGGAGGAGGAGGAGGATTGTGTCAGCATGGAGGTGGAGGCTGGCACTCAGCATCATCAGCAGCAGTCTTTTAGGGATGATTTACAGTCCCAAGAAACCAGTGGACTTGTACGTGGCTGGGAGGAGGTGGCTGCGGATCATGTCGTCCTTAGTGACCCAGAGGACTCCGGAGCGAATGCCTCAGCAAACCTACGCTGCATGGCCTCCCTGATCCTGCAAAGTCTGCGGAAGGATCCTCGTATTCTTCGGATCAAGGAGAGGGACCATTACTGGCTGGCCACTCTCCTTGATCCACGGTACAAGGGTAAGGTTGCGGACCTTATGTTACCGTCGCAGAGGGAGCAGAGGATGAGACAACTCCGGGAGGCCTTGCAGAAAGGTCTGTGCAACACGTTCCCAGAGACTGGGAGGTTACAAACTCCTGGTCCTGGACAACGAGTTGCTGAGGCTTCGGCCAGTCAAAGAAGGAGCGGTGGGGAAGGTGGCCGTCTGACCGATGCGTTCAGACAATTCTTTAGTCCGCAGCCCCAAAGTATGATCGGTTCCAGCAACCATCGCCAGCGTCTGATAAACATGGTGCAGGAATATCTAGGGGCAAGGTCAGACTTGGACACCTTCCCCACCGAAAATCCTCTGGCTTACTGGGTCTTGAGGATGGATCACTGGCCAGAGCTTGCACAGTATGCAATTGAGCTACTGGCCTGTCCTGCATCCAGCGTTCTTTCGGAACGCACATTCAGTGCTGCTGGAGGATTTGTCATGGATCACAGGGTGCGCCTGTCCACCGACTCGGTTGATCGACTGACTTTCATCAAGATGAACCAGTCTTGGATCACCACCAGCTACCACACACCTGATGCTGATATAACAGACTAATTGATTTTAACATGTCACATCCCTTCAAGACTGATGCTGATGCTGAGTGCCTGTGCTGTTATGTTGACTGGCTATCCTCCTCCTCCGAGTCCTCAATGATACGATTGATGATGATAGCTTGGAAGATCATTTTTGTTTATGGGTGCCGCCACCAGTGGCTAAGGCCCAATTTTTCAGCCCCTGTTTTACAGGGGCGTGTAATTACAGTTTTTTTAGCAATAATTTGCCATAGGGCTCATTGCTGTGCTCCAAGTACAGTATCTGTGAGGGGTTGGAGTGTTGTGGCACCAGTGCCTAAGGCCCAATTTTTCAGCCCCTGTTTAACAGGGGCGTGTCATTACAATTTTTGAAGCAATACTTTGCAACAGGGCTCATTGCTGTGCTCCAAGTACAGTATCTGTGAGGGGTTGTAGTGTTGTGCCACCAGTGCCTAAGGCCCAATTTTTCAGCCCCTGTTCAACAGGGGCATGCAATTACAATTCTTGATCTAATAATTCACAGCAGGGCCCATTGCTGCACCCACCAAGAGTAACTCTGAGGGCTTACAGTGTTGTGGCAACGCCACCACCACCACCACCACGAAAGGCCCAATTTTTCAGCCCCTGTTCAAAAGGGGCATGTAATTACAATTCTTGATCTAATAATTCACAGCAGGGCCCATTCCTGCACCCACCAAGAGTAACTCTGAGGGCTTACAGTGTTGTGGCAACACCACCACCACCACCACCACCACCACGAAAGGCCCAATTTTTCAGCCCCTGTTCAACAGGGGCATGCAATTACAATTCTTGATCTAATAATTCACAGCAGGGCCCATTCCTGCACCCACCAAGAGTAACTCTGAGGGCTTACAGTGTTGTGGCAACACCACCACCACCACCACCACCACGAAAGGCCCAATTTTTCAGCCCCTGTTCAACAGGGGCATGCAATTACAATTCTTGATCTAATAATTCACAGCAGGGCCCATTGCTGCACCCACCAAGAGTAACTCTGAGGGCTTACAGTGTTGTGGCAACACCACCACCACCACCACCACGAAAGGCCCAATTTTTCAGCCCCTGTTCAACAGGGGCATGCAATTACAATTCTTGATCTAATAATTCACAGCAGGGCCCATTCCTGCACCCACCAAGAGTAACTCTGAGGGCTTACAGTGTTGTGGCAACACCACCACCACCACCACCACCACGAAAGGCCCAATTTTTCAGCCCCTGTTCAACAGGGGCATGCAATTACAATTCTTGATCTAATAATTCACAGCAGGGCCCATTGCTGCACCCACCAAGAGTAACTCTGAGGGCTTACAGTGTTGTGGCAACACCACCACCACCACCACCACCACGAAAGGCCCAATTTTTCAGCCCCTGTTCAACAGGGGCATGCAATTACAATTCTTGATCTAATAATTCACAGCAGGGCCCATTCCTGCACCCACCAAGAGTAACTCTGAGGGCTTACAGTGTTGTGGCAACACCACCACCACCACCACCACCACGAAAGGCCCAATTTTTCAGCCCCTGTTCAACAGGGGCATGCAATTACAATTCTTGATCTAATAATTCACAGCAGGGCCCATTGCTGCACCCACCAAGAGTAACTGTCAGGGCTTACAGTGTTGTGGCACCAGCACCACCATCAAAGGCCCAATTTTTACTACCACTGTTCAACAATTATATGTAATTAAAATTCCTGATATAATAGTTGACAGCAGGGCGTTCCAGCACCAACCAAGAGTAACTGTGAGTGCTTACAGTGTTGTGCCAACACCAACAACTAAGGGGCCTATTTCTGCAGAGTATATACGGCAGGTCCCTACTTTCAAACATCCAACTTACAAACGACTCCTACTTGCAAACGCAAGAAGACAACAGGAAGTGAGAGGAAATCTACCACTAGGAAGGAAAATTCTCTCCTGTAAGAATAAATATGGGAGAAAGGTGTCTCCTCTGTACTGATGCTTTATCAGCAATCCTTGTTTCAAGAAAAACACCACATTTCAAAAACAGTTGTCATTGGGACGGAAAGTGAGGTGAAATGTTCTGAACAGGGGCACAGACAGCAAAACAAATGTTACAGGGGTGATAACCCTTACCTATGTTTTCCAAAAAGTTTAAAAATAGATTTTTGGGCTGGAGCTACACTTCAACAATGTACCTGTTCAAAATTACAAACAGATTCTACATAAGAACAAACCTACAGTCCCTGTCTTGTATGCACCGCCTGTATACGGCTGTTCAGAGTATATAGGGCCTTTTTTATTTTATGTGCGGGGTTCCCCTTAATATCCATACAAGACCCAAAGGGGCTGGTAATGGGCTGGGGTAGGGGGGGGGTCATGGGGTAGCTATGCCATTTTTCTTAAAGATTTTCATCCATATTACCGGGACCAGACATTACATTAAAGCCGCAAGCAGTTTTAAATGGCTTTTTTTTCCTTTAGAAGTGTCATTTTGTGCAGGGACAGTTCTAAACACGGGAAACACGTGGCACTTCACAGGCATACTTTAGACACCCCCCAGGTACGATATTTAAAGGAATATTTGACTTTTTTTTTTTCACTTTATGCATCATTAAAATGACTGCACCCAAAAAACGACCGTTTTTAAAACTTCTTTTTGCATTGATACATGTCCCCTGGTGCACAACCCGGGTTCCCAAACCCTTTTTAGGACAATAACATGCATAATAGTTGTTATAATTAGCACTTTAGAATTCGAACGTTCGCATCCATTGTATTTAATAGGGTTCTAATGTTCGTACGAACTTTCGGTCCGTTCGCGGGTTCTGGTGCGAACCGAACCCGGGGGTGTTCGGCTCATCACTAATAGCCTGCTGTAGCATAAATAACACTTATAAAGCCCAAAAAAAATTCTGTATGATGAGGCCACAATTTAGTGCACTCGGAACAAGATTAGAGATTTTTGGGCTAAATTCTGGTGTTTCTTTCGCACATTTTGGATAGTCTGTAACAGGTAACAGGTGCGGAAAAATTGGGCTTTGGGTGTTGGTGGTGCCTTCACACCATAACCCTATAGAAGTACTCTTGATGAAAGCAAGAATTGGCCTTGCTGTCAAAAATTGCAATAGTATGCACCTGTCAAACAAGTGAGGAAATATTGGTCTTTGGGTGTCGGTGGTGCCTTCACACCGTAACTCTATACAGGTATTCTTAATGAAAGCAAGAATTGGCCTTGCTGTGAAAAACTGAAATAATATGCACCTGTCAAACAGGTGTGGATAAATTGGTCTTTGGGTGTCGGTGGTGCCTTCACACTTAAGGTGCTCTTGATGAAAGCAAGAATTGGCCTTGCTGTCAAAAATTGCAATGATATGCACCTCAGGACCTGTCAAACAGGTGCGGAGAAATTGTTTTTTGGGTGTCGGTGGGGCCTTCACACTGTAACCAAATATAGGCAGGGCCGATCCTAGGCAGGGTGCGTGGGGTGCTCCGCACCCAGGCGTCGCAGAGGTGGGGACGCCGAAGCTCTAGAGTGCTCCCCTCCCTCCTCCTTGTCTGTGTCCTGAGGCAGAGCGCATGTAGCGGCTGCTGCGGTTCCCCATCCCGCTTGCTCTCTCCGCTGACAACTGACAAGAGCGCATACCTCCAGCTGTCCCCACAATCCAGGCTGGGTACGGCAGCGGAGCCCAGTACCGGAACACGTTCCGGTACTAGGCTCCACTAATTATTCTGTCCAGTGCACGTGAAGCAGTCTCCTGTCTGCCCCGCCCCCTTTGCGTGTGTCAGCTCTTCTCCCATAGGCGGTGTGATGAGAGGCTTCTGGATTGGCCGGAGCTGCTGCCAATCACCTGTGCACTCCCAGAAATGCTCTCAGAGTTCCACCCTCCTAGTAACCAAAGATGCCACGTATGCCCCCCCCCTGTAATGTGCTTCTGCTCCCAGCACGCCCGAGCTACAGGGATCTATTGGACAGGTACTGATCTATGGGGACACCTACTGTGGGGGGGCTCTGATGGGGACACCTACTGTGGGGGGGATCTGAAGGGGACACCTGCTGTGGGGGGCTTTGATGGGGGACACCTGCTGTGGGGGGCTCTGATGGGGACACCTGCTGTGGGGGGGCTCTGATGGGGGACACTGTGGGGGGGGCTCTGATGGGGACACCTGCTGTGGGGGAATTTTAATGGGGGACACCTACCTGCTGTGGGGGCTCTGATGGGGGACACTTGCTGTGGGGGGGCTCTGATGGGGGACACCTGTGGGGGGCTCTGATTGGGAACACCTGTGGGGGGCTCTGATGGGGACACCTGCTGTTGGGGGGGCTGTGATGGGGACACCTGCTGTGGGGGGCTCTGATGGGGATATTTGCTGTGGGGGGCTCTGATGGGGGACACCTGCTGTGGGGGGGGCTCTAATGGGGGACACCTGCTGTGGGGGGCTCTAATGGGGGACACCTGCTGTGGGGGGACTCTAATGGGGGACACCTGCTGTGGGGGGACTCTGATGGGGGACACCTGCTGTGGGGGGGACTCTGATGGGGGACACCTGCTGTGGGGGGGACTCTGATGGGGACCCCTGCTGTGGGGGGCTCTGATAGGAACCCTGATGTAAGGAGGGACTCTGATGGGGACTTTAAAAGTTGGGAGGTATGCAGGAGCGGATCAGGGGAGGAGAGACAGTGCCACCGCCCCCCATGTTATCAACGGGAAGAAGGCTCTCTGTGTTTACTGCCCATCCCCCTCCCTCCTCCTGTCAGAGGAGGAGAGCGAAGCAGCCAGAGATCCGAGCGCCCGTGTCTGAGTGGAAAGAGAGCAGCCGCAAGCTCTTAGACCCCTCTCCTCCTCGCATTGCTGTACTAGTGAGCTGCGCTTGCCAGGACAGCTGCCCGCTATGTTTCTTCTCCCTCCTTCATATTGGCCAGGGAGAGAAATACAATAAATAAGGAGCAGAGAAGAGGGTTGTGGGACATGTAGTCCCGAGGACTGGCGGCCCCATTGTGACCTGGAAACTGCAGTCCACACAGCGTGCCCAGCTGAATGGGAGAGGGGGGAGAGAGAGCGCCAGGAGCCCAGGAAAGCTTTTGGGGAAGTGCACCCAGGACTCCAGGGAGAGGAAAGTGCTGCGGGGACACCTTTAGAGAGAGAACCCCGATGCCCTGCGCCACCAGAGGGAAAGCCACACAGCCTGGCACCATCCCTTTATCACCATCCCAGCCATTATCTACTGCCACCCATAGGAACTGCAGCCTCCTGTAGTGTGTCTGCAGTCCCTGATCATCTCCTGTAATATGTCTGCAGTCTCTGACCATCTCCTGTAATATGTCTGCAGTCTCTGACCATCTCCTGTAGTATGTCTGCAGTCTCTGACCATCTCTTGTAGTATGTCTGCAGTCTCTTACCATCTCCTGTATTATGTCTGCAGGCCCTGACCATCTCCTATAGTATGTCTGCAGTCTCTGACCATCTCCTGTACTATGTCTGCAGTCTCTGACCATCTCTTATATCATGTCTACAGTCTCTGACCATCTCTTGTATCATGTCTGCAGTATGTCTGGGGGCTCTTTCTAAGAGACTCTCTATCAGAAACCCTATCTGTGTGCATTAGAGAGACCCCCCTCCAGGTCCCATTAGTGTACTCATTTTCTTTATTGTTAAAAGATCATGGGAGGATCCCAGGGTAATGAAGACTTCTTAGGGGAGCATCTCTGTGTTTGAGTCGTAGCCATAGAAACATTTGTAAAGGGGAGGAGGTAGTAAGATGACCACGCCCATGTGGGGGGCGCCAGAAATATTTCTGCACCCAGGCGTCTGTGACCCTAGGATCGGCCCTGTATATAGGTACTCTTGATGAAAGCAAGAATTGGCCTTGCTGTCAAAAACTGCAATGATATACACCTGTCAAACAGGTGTGAAAATTGGTCTTTGGGTCCTTTCACACGGGGCGGATCAGTCATGATCCGCCCCGTGAAGTTCCGCTTGCTCAGCGGGGATCGCTCCGTTGATCCCCGCTGAGCCGACGGATGACTGGGCGGTCCCCGCACACTGTGCAGGGACCGCCCTGTCAGAGCGCCGCTCTCCCCTATGGGGAATCGGATGACGACGGACCGTAGAGTCCGTTGTCATCCGATCCGCTCCGCCGATGGAAGGAAAAATAGGATTTTTCTCCGTCACACTTTGGCGGAGCGGATGTCAGCGGACATGTCTCCGCTGACATCCGTGCCTCCATAGGGGTACATGGAGGATCCGTTTCAGGTCCGCCTAAAAAACTGACAGGCAGACCTGAACGGACCTCCGTGTGAAAGAGCCCTTTGGGTGTCAGTGGTTTCTTCACACCATAACCCTATAGAGGTACTCTTGATGTGGAAAAATTGGTCCTTGGGTGTTAATTATGCTCATGAAACCTACACCAAAAAATGTCTTACAGATGAAAACAAGACTCACAAAGCTAGGCAGCCTGGACAGTCTTTCAGAGATTCGAGATCCAAAAGGCACTTAATCAGTGACTTCGGCATTAGGAGCTTGATAGCTGCTGCTAATCCAGGACTGATTCATTTTAATAAATGTCAGCCAGTCCATGGAGTCTGTGGACAGACACGCTCTCTTATCTGTCACAAAACCTCCGGCAGCACAGAATGCCTGGTCAGAAATCACGTTGAATGCAGGGCAGCCCAGCAGCTCTATTGCATACTCGGCAAGTTCTGGCCAGTGATCTATTCTCATGACCCAGTAACCCAGTGGATTGTCAACTTGAAAGCTCTCCATATTGCTCTCCATATCACCCCTAGATAATGTCTCACCATATGATGAAGACGCTGCCGATGGGATGTGAAAGCTGACAGCCCTGGATGCCGAGGACTAAAAAAAATTTGAAAGGCATCACTGAAGCAACCCCCTTCTCCACCATTCCTCTCTTGACCAATAGAAGCCTCAAAATGAATTTTCATGATATCCGAGACTTTCCCTTTGTAACGGTGGTCAAGGAGGGTTGCCAACCAATAGTGATCCTTCTCCTTGATGCCACGTACTCTCGGGTCCTTTCACAGGCTTTGAAGAATGAGGGGGTACTTGTAGTTCATGGGACAATTCAGCAAAGGAGGGCATTGGAGGAGGAGTGGGGGAGGAGCTGACAAATCCTGCATCATCACCACTAGCTGTATGGAGACATGGCGACACAACAAGCTGCAGCACAGAGTCCCATCCTGCATTCTTCCGAGTTGTAAGCAGAGTTACCCAGTGTGCTGTGAACAAAATATATCGTCCCTGACCATGCTTTCTGGACCACATGTCAGCAGTAGCATGGACCTTGTGGCTGACTGCCTTTCCCAACGATGCCACAACATTGCCTTTCACGTGATAGTGGAGAGCTGGAATAGCCTTGCGTAAAACAAAATAGTGACTGGGAACCTGCCATTGTGATACAGCACATTCTGCAGATTCATGGAAGGGGCAGAATCCACCAGATGGAAAGGCAGGAGTTGTAAAGTCAGCAGCTTTGACAACCTTGAATTTAGACTCTGGGTATGTGAGTGGCAGTGACTGTATTTTTTCAGTGCTGCAGATAGGGCAGAGAAATTTGCATGCTGTAGTCCTCAGCCAGTGGTGTGCTACTGGCAGACCTGCTGCAAGGACCTGGGACCCCCTGCGCTTTACCATCATCCCTGTCAGTGGAGGCTGCTGAGAGGTAAATGAGGTAGATCAGGGTTAGACCGGAAAGGTGAGGAGTGAGGAGGAGCAAAATTGTGTCCCTTTTGTGTGGCAGGTGCTCTTGCCAATGGGCTGAATGGTGGGAGAGTGAATGGTTTTTTAAGCATGTGGTACCCAAATGGCTGGTGTCTTTGCCACGCTTGATCTGCTTGAGGCAAAGTTTTTAAATTGCAACAGTGCAATCGGCTGCACATGTGCTAAAAAAGGCTCAAACAGCTGAGCTGTGGGAAGTGGGCCAGGAGATAACAGCTCCACAATCTGGTGGAATAGGTTGCCTGCTCTCTACTCTTCCATGATGGCTGCCTCTTTGGGGTTGTGCCTCACTCTCACTTTCCTCCTCTGCTCTGGCACCCAAGTCGCATCAGTGACCTCATCATCATCATCATGCCCTCCATCCTCAATATCACTGGAGACAACTTGGCAATACGCTGCGGCTGGGGCAATATGGCTGCCAATTTGTTGCTTACCAGTGTTCTCCCCTCATGTTCCTACCTTCCTCAACCTCAGAACCAATATCTGAATCAAGTAATGGCTGTGCACTGTCAAGGAGCAAGTGGCTGACGCTGTGCTCAAATAACTCATCTGACTCCTCCATGCCTGATGCTGGGGCTATGGCAGGAAAAGCTGTAGACAAGGAGGCAGAATAAGCCACTCTGGCAGCGGCAGTGGACTGTGCACTAGTCTATGCTTGGGTGACGGAGGATGTGGAGGATAATGATGATTTAGTAAGCCAGCCCACCACCAGAGGTTTTATACTGGGAAGGGGGATGGGGGGCTTATTCTAAAAGAGGGATGTCAATCATGTCAAGGATGGCAATTTAGAGGCAACAGGCAATTTGGAGGGGTCCTTTTTGGTTTAAAGTGAGATATACAATCCTGAGCTCTACCTTCTGTACATAGCACATGCACCTCTGTACTCCTGATCACTGCACTCTGTACACTACGCACTTCTGATCACCGCACTTTGTACACTGCGCGCTCCTAATTACTGCACACTGTATACCACGCACTCCTGATCACTGCACTATGTACACCGCACACTCCTGATCACCACACTCTGTACAACACACACTCCTGATCACCGCACTCTGTACACTGCACACTCCTGATCACTGCACTCTGGTCACCACACACTCCTGATCAACGCACACTGTACACCACGCACTCCTAATTACCGCACTCTGTACACCACACACTCCTGTTCACTGCACTCTGTACACCACGCATTCCTGATCACCGCACTCTGTACACCACGCATTCCTGATCACCGCACTCTGTACACCATGCACTCCTGATCACCACACTCTGTACACCACGCATTCCTGATCACTGCACTCTGTACACTGCACACTCCTGATCACCGCACTCTGTTCACCACACACTCCTGATCAACGCACACTGTACACCACGCATTCCTGATCACTGCACTCTGTATTTTGAGGGGACAGCAAATTTACACTGTTATACAAGCTGTACACTTACTACTTTACATTGTAGCAAAGTGTAATTTCTTCAGTGTTGTCACATGTGAGGGGTGTACTCACTTTTGTGAGATACTGTGTGTATATATATATATATATATATATATATATATTGTGACAGCAGGAAGGTAAAGTCACCTGGTTGCATCCAGGGGGGTAGATATATTTCGCCCAGATTCAGGCTTTACGCCGATTTATACAGCTAGGTGGAGAGTTGTATAAGCCCAGCTGAGACTAGTGGGCTCATTGATGACTCATACCTCTAGGGAGAGGGCTGGGCGTCGTGCAGACAGGGAGTTGATGAGTCCAGCTGAACCTTGTCAGCTCATTTAGGCCTCTATAAGAAAGCCCAGATTCATTAGATGTTAGCTCATGCCTGGAAGCAGACCTGTGTGGACTGTCTAGGGAGAGTGAACCCCTGTGCGGTGAGAGAAAGCCTGTGTGGCTATATTTTGCTTGGACATTTAAAACCAGGGACTAGGACAGCACTAGGCTGATCCCAGTCGTTAGTTAGGAAACCTGTAAGTTTAGTCAGAGGTCAAGTTGACCAGGATTTATTTTGTGTTTGTTTTTTTTGCCTTGCTGTGTTTTTGTCACTGTAAATAGAAAATAAACCGCACCTTTTTTTGATTTTGAAAACCACAACCTCCGTCTGCTGGGCCTGTTTTTGGGTGGGGAGCCCATCCCGGGGGTCACACATACCCGCTGCCGAGCTAGCCCCCTCACAGTTGGTGGAGAACCAGTGGCAGTTTTTTTTTAAGCCAGCATGGAGGAGATACTGAAACAGCTGGCTCTAGCAAATGCCAATCAACAGCAGACAAATGCAGGTTTGCAAAGGAGCCTTGCAGCCCAGCAGCAAGCTCATCAACAGAGCCTTGCAACTTTACAACAGAGTCTGGAGGCTCAGCAACAAGCCCAACAGCAATCTGAGGCCCGCTTCATAGACCTGTTGCAGAAGCAAGAGCAGAGACTACAACAACAGATGGAAGCAGTAATGCAGCAACGTCCGCAGACCGGTGAGGAAAGCCGTCCCACTAATACCGCGTCCTTTGGGGTGAGTCGTTTATTGACAAAAATGACTGGAGAGGATGATCCAGAGGTATTTTTGACCACATTTGAAAGGACCGCTGAAAGAGAAAAGTGGCCTGAGGAGCAGTGGGCTGGACTGGTGGCTCCTCTGTTAACGGGTGAATCGCAGAAAGCTTACTATGACCTAGAGCCTGACCAAGCAAAAGACTATGTGATGCTAAAAGCTGAAATATTGGCAAGGCTGGGTGTCACCCTGGCTGTCCGGGCTCAGCGTGTGCATAACTGGACTTTCCAGCTTGGAAAACCCCCCAGGTCTCAAATGTATGATCTCATTCACCTGAGCAGAAAGTGGCTACAGCCAGAGACTTTGTCCGCACCAAAGATTGTGGAACGTGTTGTAATGGATCGGTTTTTGAGAGCTCTTCCTACTGCCATCCAAAAGTGGGTAAGCCATGGAGACCCAGAGACGGCCGATGGTCTTGTGGATCGTGTGGAGAAATACTTGGCTACAGAGAACCTGACGGCCTCTTCCAGAGACACTCGGACTTTCCACCCTAAGACCAGACCATCCCCAGGGGCGGATAAGATGATTCCAAGGGGTAAGGGTGGAGAGAGTGAGAGGGTGGGAGCTCTACCCCAAGTTTGGCGAGAACAGCCTGGGAAATCAGCGGCTCAAGAGGCGGCAAGAAGGATCATTTGCTACCGCTGCCGGC
Source organism: Rana muscosa (assembly GCA_029206835.1). Classification (NCBI taxonomy): domain Eukaryota; kingdom Metazoa; phylum Chordata; class Amphibia; order Anura; family Ranidae; genus Rana; species Rana muscosa. The sequence goes on from CM055118.1 coordinate 876,629,266, forward strand.
AAGCGGGACATATTGCAGCAAATTGCCCGGTTTTGGAGGAACCCATGCAGTGTGACTTTCTGACGGGCAGACGTCAGTCGCTGTGTGCGACAGTCGCATGCACTGCCATTCGGGGAACTGAGAAACATTTATGCAAAATGTGTATTAATGGTAGAAATGTTGTGGTATTGCTGGATTCAGGTAGCCTTGTGACCCTGATAAAGGCTGAGTTAGTTAAAACAGAGGTCTCTGGGAATAGCAAGGTAGCCGTTATTTGTGTGCATGGGGACACCCGAGAGTATCCAGTGACTACAGTGTGTTTCGAGACCCCCAAAGGTACCCTTTCTCATCCAGTGGGCTTAGTGTCTCAGTTACCGCATGACGCCATTGTGGGAAGGGATTTTCCGAAGTTCTGGGAACTGTGGGATGATCATGAGCCCCCCACTGGTGCCCCTATGTACCAGGAATATGATAGCCAGAACTCCTCTGAGAGTGGTGAGGACTCTCCCGAATTTCCCTTGTCAGTATTGGCAGGGGAGACTCAAGAAACTGGAGAGGAGCCCACCTCCTCAGACGAAAACCTACCGTCTGTGGAGTTTTCTGATCTTGAGGTTCACAGGGAAAACTTTGCCACAGAACAGTTGAAAGACCCCGCCCTAATAAAGGCACGGGAAAACGTAGTGAAAATAGATGGCGAGTTAGTGAACCCAGATAATACCTGCACTTACCCATACTTCAGCGTAGAGAAGGACCTACTGTATCGGGTGGCAAAAAGGGCAGAAGAAACCGTTGAGCAGCTGGTGGTGCCCAAACCTTACAGGAAGTTGGTGTTGGAGTTGGCCCATGGGCACATTCTTGGAGGTCATCTGGGGACAGAGAAAACCCGAGAGAGGGTATTACAGAGATTCTATTGGCCTGGGGTGATGAAGGACATAGAAAATTATTGTTCCTCCTGCCCTGTGTGTCAGAGGTCGGCCCCGATGCCACACTTCCGTAGCCCGCTGGTCCCTCTACCCATCATTGAGGTCCCGTTTGAGAGAATCGCAATGGATTTGGTAGGTCCTATAATCAAGTCCGCTAGGGGGCACCAGTACATATTGGTTATAATGGACTATGCCACCCGTTATCCAGAAGCGATCCCTCTCAGAAATACCTCGGCCAAAACCATAGCCAAAGAGCTATCTCTTGTTTTTAGCCGGGTGGGTATTTGTAAAGAACTGCTTACGGACCAAGGTACACCCTTTATGTCCCGGGTTATGAAGGAGCTGTGTAAATTGTTCAAAGTGACGCAATTACGTACATCTGTGTATCACCCCCAAACCGATGGGCTGGTTGAAAGATTCAACAAAACCCTAAAACAAATGTTGAAGAAAGTGGTGGATAGGGATGGAAAGGATTGGGACTGTCTACTTCCTTATTTGATGTTTGCTATTAGGGAGGTGCCCCAATCCTCTACGGGATTCTCCCCCTTTGAGTTACTGTATGGGAGACACCCAAGAGGGCTGTTGGATATTGCCAAGGAAACTTGGGAAAGTGAGAGTTCTCCCCACAGGAGTGTGATTGAGCATGTCGCCCTGATGCAAGATCGAATTGCACAGGTAATGCCCATCGTGAAGGAACATTTGGCCCAAGCGCAGTTGGCACAGCAGAGAGTGTACAACCGTGGAGCCAAGACCCGTACCTTTTCCCCGGGGGATAGGATATTGGTACTTGTCCCTACGGTTGAAAGTAAATTCCTTGCCAAATGGCAAGGCCCCTACGAGATAATGGAAAAAGTGAGCGAAGTGAATTACAAGGTCAGACAACCAGGAAGGCGAAAGCCCGAACAGATCTATCACGTTAATCTGTTGAAAGCCTGGAGGGATAGAGAGTCCCTAGTCGCAGACACTTGGTCACCAGCTCAAACTGGTTGCGTGATTCCTGAGGTTGGAATCGCAGCCACCTTGTCACAACCCCAACAACAGGAGGTTAAGGAGTTTGTGCTTCGCAACAAGGAGGTATTCTCTGAGCTGCCGGGACAAACATCTGGGGTAGAGCATGACATTATTACCCCGCCCGGTGAAAGGGTGAAGTTAAAACCCTATCGGATCCCAGAGGCCCGACGGGAGGCAATACGGGAGGAAGTACAGAAAATGCTGAACTTAGGGGTGATAGAGGAGTCCCAAAGTGATTGGTCTAGTCCCATTGTGTTGGTGCCTAAACCGGATGGGAGCTGGCGATTTTGTAACGATTTTCGTCAGTTGAACAAAGTTACAAAATTTGACACCTACCCCATGCCACGTATAGATGAGTTGATCGACCGGCTGGGAACAGCCCGATACATGACGACTCTTGACCTCACAAAAGGGTATTGGCAAATCCCCCTGGCCAAGTCAGCCAAAGAGAAAACCGCATTTGTAACCCCAGACGGGGCGTTCCAATATAAAAGAATGCCGTTCGGGTTACAGAATGCGCCGGCCACATTCCAGCGGAAAATGGACCAGATGCTGAGGCCCCATCGGAAGTATGCTGCGGCTTACCTGGATGACGTAATTGTCCATAGCACAGATTGGGCCTCACATCTGCCAAAAGTGCAAGCAGTCCTGGACTCTGTTCGGGAAGCAGGGTTTACGGCTAACCCCAAGAAGTGTACCATTGGGCAGGAGGAGGCCAAATATCTTGGGTACACCATTGGGAGGGGAGTAATAAAACCCCAACTCAACAAAGTCGAGGCCATCCAGAGTTGGCCACGTCCCAACAGCAAGAAGCAGGTACGAGCCTTTCTGGGAATCGCTGGGTATTATCGGCGATTCATTCCCCACTTTGCTTCTAAGGCTGTGCCCCTAACCAACCTGACGAAGGGGAAAGGGTCGGTCATGATTAAATGGACCCCCGAGGCTGAGGCAGCATTCCAATTCTTGAAACAAGCCTTATGTAGCCAGCCAGTGTTGTACTCACCCGACTTCTCTAAAGACTTTGTCGTACAAAGTGATGCGTCAGATGTGGGGTTAGGAGCAGTATTGTCCCAGGTCTGGAACGGGGAAGAGCACCCAGTCATTTACCTCAGCAGGAAGTTGAAGTCCCATGAGGTAAATTACGCCACCGTTGAAAAGGAGTGTTTAGCGGTGAAGTGGGCTCTAGATTCCCTTCGATACTACCTGCTAGGTAGGCACTTTGACATGGTTACGGATCACGCTCCGTTAAAGTGGATGGCTCAAAACAAGGAAACAAATAGAAGAGTGAATAGGTGGTTCCTGGCCCTCCAGGAATTCAACTTCACAGTAAAGCATCGCCCTGGCGTTCAAATGGGGAATGTGGATGCTTTGTCTCGAGTACATGAATGCCTGATTGCTGGTGTTCCAACCCCGAGGTTAAAACAAGAGGGGGGGGTATGTGACAGCAGGAAGGTAAAGTCACCTGGTTGCATCCAGGGGGGTAGATATATTTCGCCCAGATTCAGGCTTTACGCCGATTTATACAGCTAGGTGGAGAGTTGTATAAGCCCAGCTGAGACTAGTGGGCTCATTGATGACTCATACCTCTAGGGAGAGGGCTGGGCGTCGTGCAGACAGGGAGTTGATGAGTCCAGCTGAACCTTGTCAGCTCATTTAGGCCTCTATAAGAAAGCCCAGATTCATTAGATGTTAGCTCATGCCTGGAAGCAGACCTGTGTGGACTGTCTAGGGAGAGTGAACCCCTGTGCGGTGAGAGAAAGCCTGTGTGGCTATATTTTGCTTGGACATTTAAAACCAGGGACTAGGACAGCACTAGGCTGATCCCAGTCGTTAGTTAGGAAACCTGTAAGTTTAGTCAGAGGTCAAGTTGACCAGGATTTATTTTGTGTTTGTTTTTTTTGCCTTGCTGTGTTTTTGTCACTGTAAATAGAAAATAAACCGCACCTTTTTTTGATTTTGAAAACCACAACCTCCGTCTGCTGGGCCTGTTTTTGGGTGGGGAGCCCATCCCGGGGGTCACACATACCCGCTGCCGAGCTAGCCCCCTCACAATATATATATATATATATATATATATACACACACAGTATTTTTTTATTTCTTTTTTTACTTTAACTGAATTTGGGTTTTTGTTACTTTGGAAATCATCTGTTGCTTTTTATAATATCATGGATTATTTCTCAGTCATGATCAATTCTTTATCTTGTAAACCACAGGTGGCAAACACAAGGCCCGCGGGCCGAATCCGGCCCACCAGGCCTTGTCATGTGGCCCGCACAGCGGCCCCCGTCAGCAGGGGGATCTCTCTCATGGCGGTGATCAGCGAGGGGAGGGGCAAAGCCGAGGACAGATAGGCCTGATAGCCCGGAAGTCGGGAGAATAGCTCAACCGCGGCCGCCTCCTCCTCCTGACCCCGCCCCCCCAAGAGGTGAGAAGCATCTCCTGTGCCTCCAGAGCATGAATTGCTCTAACTTCCTCTTCACAGTAAAATGAGGCCCTGGGAACAGGCTGACTGGGGACCCAGAGGATGGGCACGCTGCCAGGGAGCCTCTGGAAGGATCCAAGGAGACACACTGGCATGGAAGATAGGGCTAGCACTCTCTCTCGTCATCTCTCAGCCTCCCCCTCCTCCCCCTTTCCCTCAGCTCTCCTGTCTCTCTGATTCCAATGTCTATCTCAGTGAATCCAAATCACCAGTGTTGCAAAAAAAGACAATTGTGCAAATATATAAATAAATAAACAAACTAATTTTATATATTAATTAAATGTTCATTCATTGTTTATATATTTGCACAATTGTGTGTTCTTGCAGCACTGGTGATTTGGATTCACTACCCAGTAGGGCCATCTTAGAATTTTTGTATTTGATGAATTGTTTTATGAAATTTTCTGTACTTTATTTGCTTTATTTGCACAATGAGGTTGAGGTTTCTTGCAGCACCGGTGATTGGGACTCACTACCCAGTAGGGTTATTTTATAATATTTCAGTTAATGGAAGCTACACAACTCCTTTCTTTTTCGTACATCACGGGACACAGAGCGACTTAGTCATTACTAATGGGTTATATAGTTTACCTTCAGGTGTTGGCACTGGCCAATTCCAAACCGGAAGTACCCTCCCCTATATAAGCCCCTCCCACCCGGGAGCACCTCAGTTTTTTGCCAGTGTCTAAGGTGTTGGCCAAAGAGTAACATGTGTTTTCACTGGGCTTGCGTACAGGTTCTTTTGGGCCTTAGTAAGCTGTTCCGGATCCCACCAAAAAAGCTTCATAGCTAAACGGTCGGTACCCGGGCCTTGCAGCAGAAGAGCAAGGTTTTGCCTGTAATGCTTCTCTTAGGAGGGCTGGACCCTGGGATCCAGAGCTCTGGTCATACCCACGACCAAGACGCTGTCTGTGCAGGGTGCTATACAGGTCCAGGGGAGTGGAATCCTTGGGAACCCGGTCCCTGAAGGTTTAATTACAATGCCTGCCGTGATAGGTGAAGTTTGGACTTTTGTGGACCAAACAAAGTCCTGCGGCGGGGATCAGGTAAGTGGGGGCCCTCAGGAACTTGGTTCTATTGGGGGACCCCCAAGCCTAATTTGTCTTTCTGTCTGTTACCTAACGGTATTCCCGCTAAATATCTGTGTTTGCCTATATCTACTGAAAATGTTAAATTTTAATAGTAGTCAAGAAAAAAAAAAAAAAACAGGGACCGCGGTACCTGTGTTAAACCACTAGAGGCCGCTGTAGTCCATTTTTCTTGTAAATGTGGATCTTTGGTTTTCTCAACTCAAAAGATCCAGGCAGCTGGTAAGTTTCTCTGAGGGAATCCACTTCCTCTGCCCTGTTGCTGCGTTCATCCACCGCACAGGCCCTCCGGCAAAAAGGGCCCTGGCTCCTAGTCCTCTGTTGGTTTTCGAAAAGGGCGCCATTGGCGCACGGGCGCGCGCGCGGGCGCGTGCACGCGCCTCCTATGAAAAAAAAGGGGCGGGGCGGGTGGATGACGCTCGATGCGCGCCGCGGCGCTTCTGCGCATGTGCGGGCGTCCCAGCATGGTAAAAGACACAGTACAAGTGTCAGCTGCATGCAAACAGAGCTAGCAACAAACAGTGGCACACAGAGGCGGTTGATGCAGGCATCCCCATAGAAAGGCACTTTAGTGGACACCAGCTGGTATATAGCAGCACCTGTGTTAGACTATTACCAGCAAAAATTGGTGTATGACGACGGGAATACCTCAGCTTTGTGCTTAAAGGATATGTCGTCCAGACGCTCCGGAAATAGATCTTCCAGGAAGCCAAAGGGGTCTCCATCGGGCTCTGAGGATATTGGGCATGCTTGCACTGCACCAATCTCCCCTGAGAATGCAGAGGTCAGTAGCCGTAGAAACCCCGCAGGAATGCCTGGTGCTGCGGCTGTCCCCAGTCCACCTGCTCCTGTATATATAACAGAGGAGGTTTTATCCTCAACTCTGGGAGGATTGGAAGAGAGATTAACAGCATTGATCGCTGCTTCCCTGTCACAGGAAAAGCGCGTCCGATCTCCGTCTCCTCCTTCAGAGTGCCTGTTAGTGGAGGAACAGCCCCACACAGAGATCGACCTACCTGAAGGGGATCAGGATGAGGTTGATTCACTTATAGAGGAATCAACAGTGGAAGAACCTTTTCTCAGCTTCTCAGGCTGAAAGATTATGGGTTCAGTCTCTGACTAACATGGTCCGATCAGCATTTAAAATGCCTCTGGCGGAACCACCATCCACTACGGTTTCCTCGCTGGGGTCGCTAAAAGCTCCCCAGGCGGTCTGTTCCTTCCCAATCCACCCTTTATTAGAAGGGCTTATTTACCAGGATTGGGAGCATCCTGATAAAATATTTGCTCCCCCCAAGAGATTTCCGGTGATCTATCCCATGGAGGATAAGTTCATAAGAAAATGGAGGGTCCCTATAGTGGACGCAGCCATCTCTTCTGTTAACAAATCACTGACATGTCCAGTAGATAATGTTCCAATGTTCAAAGACCCAATAGATAAAAAATTGGAGTCTTTACTAAAATCTGCTTTCTCTACAGCAAGTATGGTGACACAACCTGCGGTAGCAGCGATTGGAGTCTGCCAAGCAGTGAAAGATCAGTTGAAACAAGTCTTAAGGGACTTACCAGATCAGCAGGCTCATGCCCTAGCTGACCTGCCTAGAGCCTTGTGTTTTGCGGTGGACGCCATAAAGGATACAATCCAACAGGCCTCCCGCTTTACGCTGTCTATAGTACATATGCGTAGGCTTCTGTGGCTCAAAAACTGGTCTGCTGAAGCTCCCTGTAAAAAACTGCTGGTTAGCTTCCCATTTCATGGAGAACGCTTATTTGGAGAAGATCTGGACAAATATATCCAGAAAATTTCTGCCGGTAAAAGTTCACTCTTACCGGTTAAGAACAAGGGTAGAAGTCCTTCTTTTAAGAGGCCTACCTCTCCAGTCCCGGGCACATCGGCTGGGAAGCAGTTCCGACGGCCTCCGCGGTCAAATTCAGGGGGCAGAAATCAGGGACAATCACAGGGTAACAAGAAGCCCTGGATCAAGAGAGGTACAAAACCTCCCCCTAAGGCATGAAGTATTGCCCCCGCTCAATCGGGTGGGGGGAAGACTTCAGTTGTTCACAGAGACCTGGCGGGACACCATCAGAGACAGATGGGTGCTCTCCGCAGTAAGTCTGGGATACAAGCTGGAGTTAAAAGGCACTCCTCCTGCCCAATTTATGAGGTCAAACGTGCCAAGAGATCCCCAAAAGAGAGGATCCCTCCTTCTGGCACTAGAACAACTATTGCTCCAAGGGGTAATCATGAAGGTTCCCCTGGAAGAAAGCGGATTCGGGTTTTACTCGAACCTTTTCACAGTCCCCAGACCAAATGGGGACGTGAGGCCCATATTAAATCTAAAAGGGCTAAACAAGTTCCTAAATATCAGGACCTTTCGGATGGAGTCGATCCGATCAGTGGCCACCGCCCTACAAGGGCAGGAATGGCTAGCCTCGATCGACATAAGGGATGCTTATCTGCATATTCCCATCTTTCCGGCCCATCAGAAATTTCTACGCTTTGCAGTAGAAGGGCGCCATTTTCAGTTCAGAGCCTTACCTTTCGGTCTGGCCACAGCACCACGAGTGTTCACAAAAATTCTGGCCCCATTATTGGCCAATCTAAGAACACAGGGTGTAACGATAATGGCATATCTAGACGACCTGCTACTAATAGACCACTCAGTGGAAAAGCTGGAAGTAGCTATTCACAAGACAATCGAGTATCTGGAATATCACGGTTGGATTATCAACCGGGACAAGTCAGCTCTAAGACCAGTCAAAAGTCTGGAATACTTAGGGCTAAGGCTGGATTCAAATCAGAGAAAGATTTTCTTACCTCCAGAGAAGGTGTCGTCTTTAAGAAATTTGACCCACTTAGTGGGTACAAAAAGAAAACCATCCATACGTCTCTGCATGAGGCTGCTGGGAAAGATGGTGGCTTCATTCGAAGCGGTACCCTACGGTCAATTCCATTCAAGGAATTTGCAAAGGGCCATACTGTCAGCCTGGAACAAAAAAGTTCAGGCTTTAGACTTACCAATGTCCCTGTCCCCTTCCGTTCGCAAGAGCCTCCATTGGTGGTTGGTGCCCCAGAATCTGGAAAGAGGGAAACCCTTCAGTCCGGTTTCTTGGAAGGTGGTCACTACAGATGCCAGCCTCATCGGCTGGGGGGCAGTGCTGGAGCAATGGTCTCCAGGGCAGGTGGTCAGAAGCAGAAAAGGCCCTGCCCATCAATCTCTTAGAGATACGAGCAGCCCGGTATGCCCTAGTAGCATGGACATCCAAACTCCAGGGGTCCCCTGTCAGAATTCAATCAGACAATGCCACGGCAGTGGCATATATCAATCATCAGGGTGGCACCAAAAGTCGTGCAGCCCAGAAGGAAGCAAATTGCATCCTGGAGTGGGCAGAAAGATATGTCCCAGCCATATCCGCGGTTTTCATCCCAGGAGTGGAAAATTGGAGAGCGGACTTTCTAAGTCGCCAACAATTATGCCCGGGGGAATGGTCTCTTCACCCCGAGGTTTTCCAGGCAATATGCCAGCGGTGGGGAACACCGGATGTAGATCTGCTAGCATCCAGATTCAACGCAAAGGTGGACAGGTTTGTGTCTCGCACAAGGGATCCCCTAGCTTGCGGCTCGGATGCCCTAGTGTTCCCTTGGGATCGGTTCAAGCTGATATATGCATTCCCACCGCCACAATTGTTACCGCGATTACTCCGCAGAATCAGGGTAGAAAAGAAACCAGTGATTCTGGTGGCTCCAGCGTGGCCCCGAAGGGCATGGTACGCGGAGATTGTAAAAATGTCAGTGAGGAGTCCGTGGACCCTCCCACTTCGTCCGGACCTGCTGTCGCAAGGACCGATATACCACCCTTCCTTACCAGCCCTAGGTTTGACGGCCTGGCTATTGAGGCCCACATTCTGAAAAAGAGAGGGCTCTCTAATTCTGTGGTATCTACCATGATCAATGCCAGGAAACCGGTATCCAGGCAGATCTATTATAGGATCTGGAAAGCGTACATTACGTGGTGTGAGACCAAGAAATGGCATCCACGTAAGTACATGATAGGGAGGATTCTGGACTTCCTACAGTGGGCTGTAGATAGGAAGCTGGCCTTGAGTACTATCAAGGGTCAGATTTCGGCCTTGTCAATATTTTTTCAAAGGCCCTTGGCTTCGCATTCACTAGTCAAAGCCTTTATACAAGGAGTGATGCGTATTAGCCCTCCGGTTAGTATTCCCATATGTCCTTGGGACTTAAACCTGGTGCTGTCGGTTCTACAGAAACAACCGTTTGAACCATTACAACACATTTCCTTGGTTCTTCTCACCAGGAAATTGGTTTTCTTAGTAGCCATTTGTTCGGCTAAAAGAGTGTCGGAATTAGCAGCTATGTCCTGTAAGGAGCCATATCTGGTTGTCCATAAGGACAGAGTAGTATTACGTCCTCATCCAGCCTTTCTTCCTAAGGTGGTATCGAGGTTTCATTTGAACCAAGATGTGGTTCTTCCTTCTTTTTTCCCCAAACCTAGCTCAGTAGAGGAAAAGTTATTACATTCTTTGGATGTGGTAAGAGCAGTTAAAGCTTATCTAAAAGCCACTGCTCAGATTCGCAGAACGGATTCTTTGTTTGTTCTGCCGGAAGGCCCCAGAAGGGGTCAGGCAGCATCAAAATCTACTTTAGCCAAGTGGATTCGACAGGTCATAATACAAGCCTATGGCTTGAGAAAGAGACCGCCTCCGTTCAAAGTTAGGGCGCACTCCACAAGAGCGGTTGGAACTTCATGGGCAGTGCATCACCAGGCCTCCCTGGCTCAAGTATGTAAGGCCGCAACATGGTCTTCGGTACACACGTTTACTAGATTCTATCAGGTAGACGTTAGAAGTCAGGAGGATGTCGCCTTTGGGCGCAGTGTGTTGCAGGCCGCAAAAGATCCTCATGCCTGATGGCGCCCAGCTTATGTACCCCCCCCTCATTTGGCATTGCTTTGGGACGTCCCATTAGTAATGACTAAGTCGCTCTGTGTCCCGTGATGTACGAAAAAGAAAAAGGGATTTTTATAACAGCTTACCTGTAAAATCCTTTTCTTGGAGTACATCACGGGACACAGAGCTCCCACCCCTCTTTTTGGGACACTTATTGCTTGGCTACAAAACTGAGGTGCTCCCGGGTGGGAGGGGCTTATATAGGGGAGGGTACTTCCGGTTTGGAATTGGCCAGTGCCAACACCTGAAGGTAAACTATATAACCCATTAGTAATGACTAAGTCGCTCTGTGTCCCGTGATGTACTCCAAGAAAAGGATTTTACAGGTAAGCTGTTATAAAAATCCCTTTATTCACACTATAATACTTGTTGCAGCACTGTGCACTTGGGATCAATACCCATTAGGGTTTATTTTTTTTAACCTTTTTTCTATATATATTTTGGTTTATATATAGATATACCAAAATATATATAGAACATTTTCAAAAAGGTTAAATCCAAAACCCTACTGGGTATTGATCCCAACTGCACAGTGCTGCAACAAGTATTATAGTGTGAATATGACATATGTAGCTTCCATTAACTGAAATATTATAAAATCCCACTCCTAATGCCTATGATGGCTAACCTGTGTAGAAAAGATGTAAACACCTATTTTCAGGCTGTCCGGTCATGTTATTCCCTGTGGGAGCCAGTGGTGTATTCAGGGGAGAGGAGGGAGCACCAACAACAGATGGGACATCTATAGGTGATGTCACCACTCCAGGCTTTACCAGTCATTGACGAGCACGCTCTCCTCTCCCCTGCAGCCACCGCTGGCTCACACAGGGGATCATGTAACCAGACTGGAGCTAGCTGAAAATTGGTAAGTCGGGGGGGAGCAAATTACCCCGGGCACTAACAACCCACGCTACGCCACTGGTGTGAGCTCATGCACGGTGGCCGTTTGGTCTCCAAGGGAACATCTCCTGCTCTCTCTCCTCCTCAGTCCCTCTAGCAGCGACGGCTGTTTGTGAGCGGAGCGCATGCGCGGTCCTCCCGGCATAGCTGTCAGTGTCCGAGGTTCCTGAGAGCTCTGACGGCTATGTTTTTCTTTTATCCAGCGGGCTGCAGCCTGAGAGCTGGGTCAGGTAGGAAGGAGAGAGCATAGATGTCAGAGTTTTTTTTATTTTGGGGGGGTCGGTGAGGTCAGAACCCAGGAGGAGGGATGAAATCAGTTGTTGCACACTGTGCATAGCATACTTCTGAACCCTGCGCTCCCTACGCAGCGCACTCCTGAACCCTGCGCTCCCTACGCAGCGCACTCCTGAACCCTGCGCTCCCTACGCAGCGCACTCCTGAACCCTGCGCTCCCTATGCAGTGCACTCCTGAACCCTGGCCTCCCTACGCAGCGCACTCCTGAACCCTGCGCTCCCTACGCAGCACACTCCTGAACCCTGCACTCCCTATTAAGCACACTCCTGAACCCTGCGCTCCCTATGCAGCGCAACAAAACCTTATTGGAGACTGCCCAGACTGAACACTATGGTGGAGTGCAGATACGACCGGCCCTTTGAGGGCAACCAAACTGCTGATGCGGCCCCCGATGAATTTGAGTTTGACACCCCTGTTGTAAACTATCTGATTATTAAGAATGACACTCTACCTGTTACATTGCTGTGAAAAACTGAGCAGTGTATAACCAGCATAAGACAAAGACAATAACACTGCTTAAACCATACTAGCTATCTTGTTTAAGTGTTATTGTTTGGGGTCAGATACAGACAAAAAAACAATGCTTTATTTGGAGTCTCAAAATAAATCATGTGTATTGTACCCAAGGAATTAAAGTTATGTATTTCATAAAAGTAGTAGTTTTGGTCTTTAAAGGATATAGCACATATTTTTTCCTTTTCCATACGGCAGATTATCTTCCTGATGCTTGTGTTGTAGATGACAGTGACTGATTCACCACCAGTGAATGTTTGGTGAAAGACGCATTTACTGCTTTATGAATACTGTGCTTAGAGTAAATTGAATCATTTTCAACTCTCAGCTAACAGCCACATCTTACATCCTTTCTAAATGTTAAAGCACCATCTTGTGGCAATATTTATATACTGCAAGCATGTTATAGCAGTTGGAAGTGGTGGATCGGTGTGAAAAGGCATTCAAAGCCTTTGTGAACTGAAGGGAATGTCTCTTTTGGGAGGAAATGCTATTGGTAATTTTGTCCGTTTTCAGATGATAGGCAGACCATAGACGATGTGAGTTTCTTTCCTGCAACCACGGATTACAGAAAAGAAATTTGCATGGTTCCCCCCCCCATCAACACAGACGGTGCTGACAGGGGAATCCCTCCTGCCGACCAATTGTCTTCTCCCGGCTGGGGTAGCCCAACAGTGAAGGCAGTGATTATCGCTAGCAGCTATAGCAGCCGCTTGAGATAATTGCAAGCTAATACAGCAGGCTGGTTGTACCCAAGTTGATCAATAGATCAACTTGGTACATTCAGCCTGCCCATTAATGGTTCAAATCTTGGCTGGTTCCTGCTGAACCGGCCGAGATTCAAACTGATTACGGTCGGCCTTAGCCTTTTTCCCTGTAATGACAAACAAGCTTTAAATCCTTGATTTGCAATTTTCCCACTATGACTTATTTTTTATATCTTTGTTCTTATGTAAGCATATGAACATCCCTTCTAAAGTTTAAAGGCATACTCCACCTTTATGACCATTTTCCATCATATTTTAGGATAGGATTATACAATGTAACATGAAACATGGTCTAATTCCTGGGCTAGGGAGTAAACAAATCAGAAGCTTGTGCATGGCACCTGCGACACATGTTGATGATGTTGCAATGCTCTGCAGGCTTCAATGCAAAAAAAAAATTCAATGTACATTTTTTTAATAATTCGTTATGGGTGTGTTTTAAAAAAAAAAAAGCTAACTATATCTTAAACCCTGGGACAACCTGAAGTTAAAGTGGTTCTAAAGCCTCACGGGTTTTAACTTCATTCATTCTATCCATTAAGTTAAAAAGCCTTCTCTGCTACAGGATCTCCCAGCCCCCCCAGCGACGTGCTGGGCAGATTGATAGCAGCGGGAGCCATTGGCTCCCGCTCCTGTCTTTTAACTCCAGTGACGAGGGGGGGGCGCTGTCAATGGATGCAGCAGCAGGCTCGGGAGCGAGCATGCACAAGTGCCCCCATGGGGGCACTGTACAGATAGGAGACAGATAGGGCACTGTACAGATAGGAGGAGCCAGGAGCGCTGGTGGGGGACCAGAGAAGAGGAAGTAAGTATAGAGATGTTTGTTATTTTTTATCTTTTTTAATTTCCTCTACTTTTAATAGCTAATTGCTTTAAAGAAAAACTCTTTAAACTTCATGAAATAAAATAAAATAAAAAAATACCATTGTGTTTTTTAGAAATATTTAAAAACCCCAGAGATGCGCTACTGAAGTATTTGGCTCACCAGAGTGGTGTCTAGCAATTCTAACCATTAAAAGTTATACAGCTTATATATTGCAATGAAAAATAATGGCACATACCAGAAGTACTCGTGTTACTTTTTACATATTGGTTGATCTGGGAAGATTCGCCTGACACAACAGAGGTAACTAAAGCGGACAGAGGGTGTACTTTGGAATGCTTAACACCAAGACTGTAGAGTCAGTAAGGACCAGAGGAAGCAGCAAGGACCAAGGAACCAGGGGTGAAGTAAATCAGATCTTGCAGCCTTTGGATTGGGAAACAGAAGTTTTTTTCCAGGAGGCCAAGAAAGAGATAGATGGGTGACTTTACAAAGGGGAAAAAATAGTGGAGCAGTGATAAGTGTGTAGTCTAGTGAATGCCTATTTAGAGCTGGCACTAGCATAAGGCTGTATAGCCACCTTAGGGCACCAGGATAGGGGAATAGGGCTTGGGATTCAGATTTTAAAATACTTGTCTTCCATTCCCTGGCGCTGCGCCCTCTCTGTTAGGGGACGCAGCATGGAAGTTTTGGTTTGCCTTGCCTGCCAGGTGCCCATGGGGGAGGCAAGGATTGTGTGGCCCTGTCCCCTCATTGTACACAGCTGTTTGGTGGCAGTTCAGCACGGCTCAGGTTTTAAGGTGCTTTGTGGCATTCTCCTCACTGTCTGTAGTGGACAAATACCAAGAAAATGGCTTATAGCTGAAATAGCCCTATATACCCGAAAACCTTATGAACAAAATTTAATTGCACAGAATTGAGTTGTATGATTATGCCATTTGGGACTATTTAGAAGTGCCATAGCCCCATCACTTAAAGGATTTGTCCTTTGTATATGGTAACAAGAGCTATAGCTGGGTGATAGGGTATCGCCTTCTGAAGACGTTAGTACGACGAAACGTACGTTTAGGCAGGGTTACAGGAAGGAAAGCTGGTCTGCTGGAGACACATGGATGTGGTGAGAGGCCCAAGTGATCAAAGCTAAAAACAGTGCTTGTGCTTATAGTTATCGTGAAGCCAGTGTTGTAACAGTATGACAAAAATGATACATAACCCAGGTGCAGGGCGGAATGCACAGTTAAATGTGAGCATGATAGCTCATGGATTTTTAAACTTGTATATGTCAGTTGCCTAAATAAAAAAGTTTTTTACACTATTGGAGCCCCTTATCTCCTCTGGTTTAATGAAATCCCTGACCATGGTGAAAGGAAGAAGTAGTGTAACCTTGGATGATTAATCCCTTGGGGTAAGCACTGACTGACCTATTCTAGCAGGGGGTCAATCCTGCCTGGTGAGTTCTCATATGTGGTGGTGGCTTATTGCTGAACACGAGAGCACTTTTTGAAGAGCCATTTATGATCAAAAGAATTTGATTTGCACAATTTGCACGGAGCCCTTTTTTGGACAGTATAGCACAAGATAAATGATAGCTGCAAGCAGCACTTGAAGCATGTTGTTCATTAATGGACTTTCTCTTTAACCACTTCCTTACTGGGCACTTAAACCCCGTTCGTACCCAGACCAATTTTCAGCTTTCAGCGCTGACGCATTTTGAATGACAATTGCGCGGTCATACAACGCTGTACCCAAATGATATTTTTATCATTTTTTTCCCACAAATAGAGCTTTCTTTTGGTGGTATTTGATCACCTCTGCGGTTTTAATTTTTTGCGCTATAAACAAAAAAAGACAGAAAATTTTGAAAAAAACACAATATTTTTTTACTTTTTGTTACAATAATATCCCAAATTTTTTAATTATTTTTTTTTTCTCAGTTTAGGCCGATACGTATTCCTCTATTTATTTTTGGTAAAAAAATTTGCAATAAGCGTATAGTGATTGGTTTGCGCAAAAGTTATAGCGCCTACAAAATAGGGGATAGAATTATGCCATTTTTATTATATTTTTTTTTTTTACTAGTAATGGTGGCGATCTGCGATTTTTGCCAGGCCTGCGATATTGCGGCGGACATATCGGACACTTTTGACACTATTTTGGGGCCGTTCACATTTATACAGCAAACAGTGCTATAAAAATGCATTGATTACTGTATAAATGTGACTGGCAGGGAAGGGGTTAACACTAGGGGGCGATCAAAGGGTTAAATATGTTCCCTATTAGTGTTTCTTACTGTGGGGGGGAGGGTACTGACTGGGGGAGGTGACCGATCTGTGTCCCTATGTACAAGGGACACAGCATCGGTCTCCTCTCTCCCTGACAGGACGTGGATCTGTGTGTAACACAGAGATCCACGTCCTGCCTCTGTCACAGCCGATCACATGTACCTGGCGGACATCGCGGCCGCCAGGCACGCGCATCGGCATCACGTGATGCGGAGCGCACAGCTGTTCCCGCCGCACGCCGCCGAGGGCGCGCGGCGGGATGTAAACAGAACAGGACGTCCTGGGGACGTCCACTCGGCACTTGAGAGCCGCGCTGCAGCCGTCTTTCGGCTATAGCGCGGATCTCAAGTGGTTAAAGTTGCACTATATGGATTATGCACTATATGGGACAATTATAAAAAAAAAAATTAATAAAACCTTCTGAGTGCAGCAGCCACCCCAGCCCTCCCTAATACTCACCTGAGCCTCCTTTCGATCCAGCGATGTGCACAACAGCCTCGGCTCTCCGGGGACTCTAACTCCTCATTGGCTCCCACTGCTTTCAATCACAGCCAATGAGGGGAGAGAGGGGGCAGGGCCGAGCCATGGCTGTGTGTGAATGGACAAGCTGCTTGCTCTAGGGGGCACTTGGCAAGAGGGAAGGCCCTGGTTCCCAGAGATTGTGAGACTGACAATAGACGGGCCATGGACGCTTCCACGTTGCCCCGATCTACTGTCTCAAGGTCCTATATTCGACCCCAATTTACAGGCACTAAATTTGACAGCATGGCTATTGAAGCCAGGGTGTTAAAGGACCGTGGTATCTCGGGATCAGTAGTTTCTACCCTAGTGAATGCTAGAAAAACTGTCACTAGAAAAATTTATCATAAGGTCTGGAAGAATTATATTGCTTGGTGTGAAGCCAGAAAAGGGCATCCTCGGAAATACGCAATTGGGAGAATTCTCTCTTTTCTACAGTCAGCTGTGGAAATCAAATTGGCTTTGAGTACAATCAGAGGTCAAGTTTCGGCCCTATCAGTATTCTTCCAAGGGCCTTTAGCCTCCCATTCAATGATCCGAACTTTATGCAGGGGGAAACTTCCTGATGGCTATCACCTCGACTAGAAGGGTGTTGGAGTTGGCAGCCCTCTCATGTAGGGAACCGTACTTAATCCTTTACCACGACAGGGTCGTATTATGACCTGTTCCATCCTTTTTGCCAAAGGTGGTGTCGGCCTTACATTTAAATTAGGACGTTATTTTTGCCTTCTTTTTTCTCCCAGCTTCGTTCGGTGGAAGATAGACAACTGCATTCTTTGGACATTGTCCGGGCAGTCAAGGTTTATTTGTCTAGATCTGCGGAGATCCGAGGATCAGACTCCTCTTTTGTTTTACCAAAAGGACCCAAGAAAGGGTAGGCCGCTTCCAAGGCTTCCATTGCCAATTGGGTCCGTCAATTGATCATTCAGGCCTACGGTCTGAAACTTAAAGCTCCTCCCTTCAGGGTGAGAGCTCATTCTACCAGGGCTGTAAGAACCTCCTGGGCTTTTCGCCATCAGGTATCTGTGGCTCAGATTTGTAAGGCTGCTACCTGGTCTTCAGTGCATACAAAATGTTATCAAGTGGATGTTCGAGCAGCCAATGATTCGGCTTCGGCCGCAGTGCGGTTTGCCGTATAAGTTCTGATGGCTATTGTTTGGCAGGGTGTCTCCCTCCCCTCAAGGGTATTGCTCTGGGACGTCCCAGTAGGTAATGAATATTAGCCTGACTCTTTGTCCCATGATGCATGAAAAAAAAAAATCATCATAGTGTAGCCGGGTCCTCAAATTGATGGGATACACCTGGGGAATAGTGTGACCCAGGTGTATAATTGTGTTAGGGTTCAGACCCCTTTTTGTTTCGTGGAGGATTGGAGGATGTAGTATTCTCCTTTGCCTGTGGGTGGCGGGGTACCCACAGGCTTCAGGTAGAATCATCTCCTGCAGTGCTCCCTGTTTTGTCCCTTCCCGGAGATGGTATGGCTGGGGCGGGGAACCCGCCGGGCCGTTGATGGGAGGAGATAAAAGGGGGAGACGCTCTTACCACGAGGTCTTGCGGAGAAGGAGGTCCTCGGAGGAGGAGGGTTGCGGTCCGCACCCAGGCCCCTCAGGCCTGGGTGCTGGAGATCCAGGAGTCTGGTCCAGGTGCCCATGGCCTGGTCCGGAGTCATGTTGGCGTCCATCCCAGGCACCTTTAGCCTGGGGTGAGGTACTATCGAGGAGGCCTGGGGCCCAGTACCTTCGACTGGGTCCCGCTAGGGTGGACTGTCCGAGGGTCCCTGAGCGGAGGGACTCGTATCTGAGGTGAGGAGGCCAGAGAGGTTACCCACTGGAGACCCGGAGCAGCACCAACCCGGTGACAGTGGGCCTCTGGGAACTCTCTTGGGAGGACACATCCCCCTGATAGGGGCCACAGCGCATCGAAGAGGGCTCCATTGCTGTTCATAGGGGTTGCTGGAAGAGACCCCATCTTTCCTGTTCTGTAACAGCCGGATTGGCTTAGGCGCCGCTGGTCATAGTACAGTGGCATAGAACTTAAACTTTAGGAAGTGCCTCGATCTGCTCGCCCCACCGTTGGCAAGGTTATAGGTCCCAACCAGTTTGCTGCAAAAGAACTGTTTATTGTGCTTTGCGTATTGGAGTGTCAAATAAACAAGTGTTGGACCTTTCTCCGGTGTGTGAACTCCAGTTACTGGAAGCAAAGGGGAGGCTGGTGAGCTTGCAATTACAGACTCAGTGCATTCACAGAACACACCGGCCCGAGGAAACATCAGTAAGTGGCCTTCACCTCCCTACTACAATGGGGAGGACATGGGCCGTGGCGCATCTCACTCTCACAACCCAGGAACCCCTAGACATGAGTTGGTGTGTAACCGATAAAGATGGAGAGAGAGTGAGGCCGCTACAATAGTTACCTGTAAAATCCTTTTCTTTGAGTACTTCATGGGACACAAAGATCCCTGCCCTCTTTTTTTTTTGAGGATTCAGTGCTCGCTACAAAACTGAAGTAACTTCCTGTATGGGAGGGGTTATATAAGGGATCACTTCCTGTCTTGATTCCAATACTTTCTTGCAATGTTAACCACGGGTGTTATGAAAATGATTTATGCAGGGGGAACCGCTAGAAAAAAAATTAATTTTAGGATGATGTCAGAAATGAGCTGTCTTGCAATCATAAATGCTGATCAAAGTTTTCAACAGCTGTTTATTAGCAGAAGCGTTGTACTGTACTGTAATACTTAAGCACAAATGCTTGCATCATCTTTACCATATTTTATTTCCTGACAGGCTTCTGTGGCAGCATATTAAAAAATAACATATAATAAATATAAAAATAGGAAGAAAAAAGTGGTAATTTTAGTAAATGAATGGACAAATACATGATGCAAAGGTGCTGCTAGACAGTTAGAGGAATTCATAAAGAGTGTCTATGACACTCTTTAGGCCTCATGCACATTGGATGTTTTCCCAGCTCTTCTAAACGCAGGAGAAAATCGGCATTAAAAACACGCTCAAAACTGCACTTTTTAAATGTGTTTAGATGCGTACAGGTGCATCAAGCATTTTCATATACATTCATTGGCCAGATTATTAATTTATTCTGGGCAGTATAGCGTACATATACAACGGCAAGATGGCTCTCCTGCGCCATATTACGTACTAGGTACGCGACCTGGCACTTCCGGGTCGAGGGCACCGCCAGCGACTCTGCTTTGCTGTGATTAAACACAGCAGATTTGATCAGTGGGTGCCGGCGGTAGTTCATTGTTCATCGCCGATCATCAGGAATTCACACAGGACAGAGCCCTGCCTATGTAAACAAGTATAGCACCCTGGTTGTAGGCAGGGCTGACAACAAATTTAGTTTGTTAGGTGGTAACTAGCCTAGCTAATCGTTAGGGGGATCCACTGACTTTGCTCTAACTCTGGATTTGATGCACCACTCTCTTCTGTCACTATGTGGTATTGTTGCCTGTGGCATTAGAATGACAAGGGCATAGTGAATTCAGACTAGGAGTGGGTGGGTTGTCTCCGCCATTTGGCAAGGGTTTCTTTGAACCTTTGGCCTGCTGGGAGAGTCTATTTATTTGGGAGGAGTCAGGTGATTGGGGTTCTGTGCCACCTGGACGGATATCTGGGTAGACGCATATTACAAGGCTAGGCCAGAAGCCTGAGGCTTATCCTGGGAGCACCTGGCTGCTAGGCTGTCTGAGGCCTATCCAGGTTTGAGAGAAGCAGCGCGGGGTTGGGGCTTCAGGTCGAAAGCCCAACCAAGTTGAAGAGGTTCCACCGGATGGGGAACCGAATTGTTGCCAGCAATGAGGGAGAAACAGTTGCCATAAGGGACGACCACTCTTGTCACCAGGCATGTGAGGATCAAGGCCAAAGGTAAAGGGGAAGCAGTCGCCACCATGGGACCATCACTCCTGTTATCAGAGGCCAGTGTATGGAAGTCTGAAGAAGTACCAGAGCAGCCTTTTCACCAGCCGGGGACGGTGAAAAAGTGGCAAAGCTTCAGCAGACTGTCAAGCCAAGGACCCAGTGGGTTAGCAGGGGTGAAGCTTGAGGAATATACATAGGGTTAGCTGTGGAAGAGCTCAGGGGATCCAGTGACGACTGGGTTCTTGAAGTCTAGTGAGAGACCGGGAGCTCAGTAAGTGAAATTCTACAGAGGGAAGCTATGAGATGTGAGAAAAGATCTGTAATGGGTTACTGTGAGTTACGTGTATAGATTGACTGTTGAAAGTTCAGTTGCCATAGGAGATAGTATTTCTACAAATACAGTTGCTGCATCCAGCTTAACCACTTCTCTACTGGGCACTTAAACCCCCTTCCTGCCCAAGCCATTTTTCAGCTTTCAGCACTGTCACAATTTGAATGACAATTGCGCGGTCATGCGACGCTGTACCCAAACGAAATTTGCGGCCTTTTTTTCCCACCAATAGAGCTTTCTTTTGGTGGTACATGATCACCTCTGCGGTTTTTATTTTTGGCGCTATAAACAAAAGAGCGACAAGTTTGAAAAAAAATAAAACACAATATTTTTAACTTTTTGCTAGAATAAATATCCAATTTTTCTTTCCTCAGTTTAGGCCGATACGTATTCTTCTACATATTTTTGGTATAAAAAAAAAAACGCAATAAGCGTATATTGATTGGTTTGCGCAAAAGTTATAGCGTCTACAAAATAGGGGATAGATTTATAGCATTTTTATTATTATAATTTTTTTTACTAGTAATGGCGGCGATCAGTGATTTTTATCGTGACTGCGATATTGCGGCGGACACATCGGACACTTTTGACACATTTTTGGGACCATTCACATTTATACAGCGATCTGTGCTATAAAAATACATTGATTACTGTATAAACATGACTGGCAGGGAAGGGGTTAACACTAGGGGGCGAGGAAGGGGTTAAATGTGTTCCCTATTAGGCTCCATGTACACAGAAGCTGATAAACTGCAGTTAATGGGCGTTTTGGCGTTTTTTTTAAAAGCCCATTAACTGCACTCTATGTTAGCCTATGTGTTCATGTACACATAACGTTTTTTAGCTTTAATGAGCAGTGGAGTTAATGGGCTTTTTTTCTGAACGCAGGAAATTTGCGTTCAAAGTGCCGTTTTTCGGCAGAAAAAACGCAAAACGCCGAAAAACGCTCATAAACGCTCATAAACGCTCAAAACGCTGGCCGCGAGCGTTTTTTAGTCCATTGAAAAAATTATTATTATTATTTTTTTTTTTTAAAAGCTAAAAAAAGCTACACTGAAAAACGCTAATAAAAGCTAGTAAAAAAACGCTGATAAAAGCTAGCTTTTTCTGCTGCTTTAAAAACGGCCGTTTTTGAGCTTCTGTGTACATGGAGCCTTAGTGATTCTTACTGTGGGGGGGGGACTGACTGGGGGAGGTGACCGATGGTTGTCCCTATGTACAAGGGACACACCATCGGTCTCCTCTCCCTGACAGGACGTGGATCTGTGTGTTTACACACACAGATCCACGGTCCTGCTCGGTTACTGGGCAATCGTGGGTGCCCGGCGGCCATCGCGGCCGCCGGGCACGCGCATCGGGTGCCCAGTGACGCGGGCGGGCGCGTCTCCCAGTGGATTTTAAAGGCGCAACGTCATATGACGTCCGCCCAGGATAACAGTCAATTGACGCGGCCGGTTGACATCTGGTTCAAGGCCCTCCACCTGTAAAGCTGTCTGCCTATTATTTTTGCCTCAGAGCCTGCCAATAGCTATTGCATCTGCCTAAGACCCCATACACACTATACAACTTTTGTTGTCTGATTTCCATTAGATTTACCAAAACCATGTAGTGCAAGGGCCTGCCAGATTGCATACAAATTGAAACTCTAATGCCGCGTACACACGATCATTTTTCCAGTCGAGAAAAATGACATTTTTTCCTTTGGACGAGAAAAACGATCGTCTGTGGGCTTTTTATCGTTTTTCTCGACGGGAAAAACTGCATTAATCAGGACGAGAAAAATTAGAACATGCTCTAATTTTTCTCGTCGTGATTCCCGTAGTTTTTTTCCGCTGCAGTTTTCCCATAGGGAAACACTGCCGGGGAGCCCACACACAGTCGTTTTTTTCGACCCAAAAAAAAAATGTAATTTAAACGGCCGTGTGTGGGGGGAAAAAGCTGTTCCTCGTTTTTCACGTCGATTTTCTCGATGGTGTTTTCACCGTCGAAAAAATCGATCGTGTGTACGCGGCATTAAGGTTTGACCTTATATTATATGGTTTTGGTAAATCTAAAGGAAAAAATCTAAAGAAAATTGTATAGTGTGTATCCAGCTTAAGGGTGTCCTGGCCCTAAGGCTCTCTCCACCAGTTCTGTTTAACCGCTTGCCGACCAGCCGCCGTCATTATACTGCGGCAGGTCGGCACGATCCCGCTGACCGTCGTAGCTGTACGTCGGTCCCTTTAAGCGGGATAGCAGGCGCACGCGCCCGCTGCACAGCGCTGGTGCCGATGCTCAGTGGGGACCACCGGCCACGAGCGATCGCAGGCACGAGAGGCAGAACAGGGACATGTGTGTGTAAACACACACATCCCAGTTCTGTGAGGAGAGGAGACAGAGATCGTGAGTTCCTACGAGGTAGGAACCATGATCTCTCATCTCCTATAGTCAGTCCTATCCCTCACAGTTAGAACACACACATAGGGAACACAGTTAACCCCTTGATTTAGTTTTAACCCCTTTTCTGCCAGTGACATTTTTACAGTAATCAGTGCATTTTTATAGCACTAATCGCTGTATAAATGCCAATGGTCCCAAAAATGTGTCAAAAGTGTCCGATATGCCCGCCATAATGTCGCAGTCAGGTAAAAATCACAGATTGCCGCCGTTACTAGTAAAAAAAAAAAAACACATGCATTAAGGTGAAAAAACACGAACCTGTTCTCAGCAGTCTGATAGCTCCCTCTGTTGGAGCTATGCAGATGGCAGCATGAATATTTATGCAGCTCTGGCCAATCTAAGGGAGTAGGGCTTGCAGTGTCCTCTGTACTCCTATAGCAGTGTCCTCTGCCCCCCTTCACATCACTCCCATAGTGTCCTCTGCCCCCCTCCCTCCATAGCAAGTTTCCTGTGCCCCCCAAAGCAGTGCCTACTGTCCCCTGCACCCCCCACTGTAGTGTCCTCTGTCCCCTTCACCCTCCACTGTAGTGTCCTCTGTGCCCCTGCACCCCACCCCACACACACACACAAAAACACACTGTGTAGGTAGAACTCTCCTACCTTACACAGGTGTACAGCACAGCAGAGATCAGCATCACAGGGCTGGATGGGGGTGGGGTGGGAACTGCTGAAGTTAACTTTACACATTAACAGTCTGGTGATTGGTTGCTTGGATCTACAGGCGACCAATCACCTGCTGTTTATTGTAAAAAGTTAACTCAAGCGGTTCCCGTCCCCATCCAGCCCTGTGATACCGGCCTCTTGTCACTGTCCAATGAAGAGGAGAGTGGCGAAAATGTCCATGGGCCGGGTGCCCGTGAATTAATCACAGGAACTGACTGGATGGACAATTGGCGGTGGCGGGCAGCTGTTTGCCGACCCCTGCTCTAAAGTAAGAAGCCTGATTTCAACTGCTTCTACTACAAAGCCAAGTCCAAACTTTTCCAAATTCAAGGACTTCTGCTTCAGCTTTACACTTAACTGTTTCTACTACAAGCCAAGTCCATAGTTTGCTATATGAAAGGCCTTCGGCTTCAGCTGTACAGAAAGGAGTTTACTGTCCTCCACCTGGTTATATTTCTGCTTTGGAGTATCCCACTTAATTCCCTCAACCCATAGGCGTGCGCACAGGGTGTGCCAGGTGTGCCCAGGCACACCCTAATCACCCTGTGCAGTACAGATTCCCCCTACTGCCCTGGCTCCCCCCCCCCCCACAGCGCTGCCGACTTCCCTCCTCTCCCGCCAGCTGTTGCTGAGGCTAGGTATTAGTGGGGGAAGGGGTAGTAAATGTATTATTTACCGGTCCCTTCCCTTTGTGAACGAACACTGTGAGTGATCGGTAGTGTATGTTTGAGCTGTGGGGTGCACACCCAAATGTAATAGGCTGCGCACACCTATGCCTCAACCCTATCCAAGTTATGAAGAAAAAAAAAACCCTAGACTGTTTTTTGAGGAAAGGAGAAACTATGAGCATGTGCAATCTACTGGGGGAAAAAATGAGAAATTTTCAGTGGCTTCTGCATGTAAGCACCAAAAATATATCAGAGGTGATTATAGCACCAGATGGGAGTAGAAAAGGCACCAGGGAGTGGCAACTCTACAGCAGAAGGTGGTTGAAGTTTTTTGTTTTAGTACTGTAAAGTACCCACTATGTATTTTCATGTTAAATTCACAGGTTTGTTCTCAGCAAGGAATGTTTTGTCATCAACAAATCACAAGAGGTCACTCTTCTTCCTGGAGTTAAACTGGAAATATTGTCAGTGCGACTTTGGAACTGCAGTTACCAACAGGATACACACATAATTCATTTTCAATGCAGACGATGAAAGTAGCTTATTTGTGAATTGTATTAGTACATTTTTAGTAGTTATAGTATATACTGTACAAATTCCACCACAGAATCATTATGCAAAAACATAGTGCATCGCCACTAACTCAATAAGATCCTAGCTAGGGATGAGCTCAGGTGTGTTTGGATCCTAGTGCAAACCCACCAGAGTGGTCCTACCAGGAAGCATAGTCATTGTAGTGGGTCAATCTTAAGTAGTCAGCACATTCCCCACCCGGCAGTGTGTGCAGGTATACAGTACATGCGCCCAGAACCCCCTACATTACAGACCCCCTACAATACAGAACCCCCTACAATACAGAACCCCCTACAATACAGACCCCACTTACATTTCAGACCCCCCTACAATACAGAACCCCCCTACATTTCAGACCCCCCCTACAATACAGACCCCACCTACATTTCAGACCCCACCTACATTTCAGACCCCCCTACAATACAGAACCCCCCTACATTTCAGACCCCCCCTACAATACAGAACCCCCCTACAATACAGAACCCCCCTACATTTCAGACCCCCTACAATACAGAACCCCCCTACATTTCAGACCCCCTTACAATACAGAACCCCCTACAATACAGAACCCCCTACAATACACAACCCCCCTACAATACAGAACCCCCCTACAATACAGAACCCCCCTACAATACAGAACCCCCCCCCCGTACAATACAGAACCCCCCTAAATTACAGACCCCCTACAATACAGAAACCCCCTACATTTCAGACCCCCTTACAATACAGAACCCCCTACAATACAGAACCCCCCTACAATACAGAAACCCTCTACATGTCAGACCCCCCTACAATACAGAACCCCCCCTACATTACAGACCCCCCTACAATACAGAACCCCCCCTACATTTCAGACCACCCCTACGATACAGAAACCCCCCCTACAATACAGACCCCCCTTCAGACCCATAATGTACCTCAGATCAGCGTGGGACTGCATGTTGGGTCCCCTCTCCCTGTGTGGACATAAAGGAGGAGGGGGAGGCGGCTTCACTCTGCTCGGCTGTGTAAGACAGCTGAGCCAAGACTAATCAGATCATCAGTGCCGCGGCCACCTTGCCAGAGAGAAGGGGATCGTTGCGGGTCCCGGCCCCCTGATGTGCCGACGGGTGTCACTGTCACTCGAGTGCAGCTCCGACTCGCAGCTGAGAGTGCACTGGGGCAGTGGCGTCACTAGGGTTGGTGTCACCTGGTGCGGCAAAACATGGTGTCACCCCCATCCTGTCTATCCTTTCCAGTGCCCCAGTGCCGGCTGGGGCGATATAAGGCAGGTTGGGGTAATATAGGGCAGGTTGCGGTGATATAGGGCAGGCTGGGGTGGCATAGGGCAGGTTGGGTTGTATAGGGCAGGCTGGGGTGGTATAGAGCAGGTTTGGGTGGTATAGGGCAGTTTGCGGTGGTATAGGGCAGGGTGTGGTGGTATAGAGCAGGTTGGGGTGGTATAGAGCAGGTTGCGGTGGCATAGGGCAGGTTGGGGTGGCATAGAGCAGGTTGCAGTGGCATAGGGCAGGCTGGAGTGGCATAGGGCAGGCTGGGGTGGCATAGGGCAGGTTGCGGTGGCATAGGGCAGGTTGCGGTGGCATAGGGCAGGTTGCGTGGCATAGGGCAGGTTGGGGTGGTATAGAGCAGTTTGCGGTGGCATAGGGCAGGTTGCGGTGGCATAAGGCAGGTTGCGGTGGCATAGGGCAGGGTGCGGTGGCATAGGGCAGGTTGGGGTGGCACGCAGAGGGCAGGGTACGGTGGCATAGGGCAGGCTGGGTTTGTATGGTGCCAGGTTAGGACTCTATGTAGTGACATGTGGAGCAGTGCAGTAACTTACAGCATGCCTGGAGATGAAGACACTCTGGCTGCTGTGTCCTCGTTTCTTTCTCCTTCAGCTGTGGGATCAGCCAGAGTGAACGAGTCTCTGGGAGGAGTAGAGGGGGCAGCCACACCCCCAGCTCCGCCCACCAACTCCGGCTGCCTCCGGAGACATTGGAGATGATGGGGGAAGACGTGACATGCGGCCCGCGGGCCACTGGCGGCAGGCGGGCCGCCGCGGCCCACCGGGCATTTGCCTGGTATGCCCGATAGCCAGTCCGGGCCTGCCTGCAGGACAGGGAATGCTTTGACCGATTATGATTGGCCAAGCACTGTACAATGAGAACTTCCTGGCAGGATCACTCAGGTGGGTTTAGACTAGGATCCTAACACACCTGAGCTCATCCCTACTCTTATGCCGCGTACACACGATCGGAATTTCCGACAACAAAACCGTGGGTTTTTTTCCGTCGTTTTTTTGCTCAAACTTGTCTTGGATACACACAGTCGCACAAATGTTGCTCGGAAATTCCGATGGTCAAGAACGCGGAGATGTACAACACTACGACGAGCCGAAAAAAATGAAGTACAATGATTCCGAGCATGCGTCGAATTGGTTCCGAGCATGCGCAGCACTTTTGTGCATCAGAAATGGCTACACACGATCGGAATTTCCGACAAGAACTTTTGTTGTCGGAAAAATAGAGAACCTGCTCTCAAACATTTGTTGTCTGGAAATTCCAACAGCAAATGTCCGATGGAGCCTACACACGGTCAGAATATCCGACCAAAAGCTCACATCGAACATTTTTTGACGGAAATTCCGATCGTGTGTACCCAGCATCAGCTGATAAAGGTCTAGACATGGTCTGAAACGTTGCTATGTGAAATGGGAGACAACAGGAAAGTTGCACTGCTCCAGGTAATCCATACATCCGTGATGCTATTTAGAGAGCCAGATGCTGCTGCCTAGAAAGCCAGGTGCCTGCCAAGGTCTGCGACCAAGATACAAATTCAAAGGAAGGAAGAGTGGTGGCAAGTCCAGCATAAAAACGTCATACTTTATTGTAAATCCATAAAAATCGAGGATGAGACATCCATTTACAGCGCAAGAGAAGTTCAGCAAAGGCATTTCACACACCTGTGCTTAGTCATTGCTTAGTGCTTAGTCTCGTCCTCGATCTTCTGTGCTCAGTCTCGTCCTCCATCTTCTGTGCTCAGTCTCGTCCTCCATCTTCTGTGCTTAGTCTCGTCCTCCATCTTCTGTGCTTAGTCTCGTCCTCCATCTTCTGTGCTTAGTCTCGTCCTCCATCTTCTGTGCTCAGTCTCGTCCTCGATCTTCTGTGCTCAGTCTCGTCCTCCATCTTCTGTGCTCAGTCTCGTCCTCCATCTTCTGTGCTTAGTCTCGTCCTCCATCTTCTGTGCTTAGTCTCGTCCTCCATCTTCTGTGCTTAGTCTCGTCCTCCATCTTCTGTGCTTAGTCTCGTCCTCCATCTTCTGTGCTTAGTCTCGTCCTCCATCTTCTGTGCTTAGTCTCGTCCTCCATCTTCTGTGCTTAGTCTCGTCCTCCATCTTCTGTGCTTAGTCTCGTCCTCCATCTTCTGTGCTTAGTCTCGTCCTCCATCTTCTGTGCTTAGTCTCGTCCTCGATTTTTATGGATTTACAATAAAGTATGACATTTTTATGCTGGACGTACTGCCATTCTTCCTTCCTTTGCTAATGTGAAATGGGAGCTTCACTATTTTGTACTGCTATGCTTTTGCAATAAAGTGAAAGAGATGTTAAAGAGGAACTTCCATCATTTTTTCATCTTTCCATCTATTAAATCTTCTGTCCTTGTTGTTTTTACTTTGGACAGTAAAATATTTTTTTTCTGCCAGTTTATACCTTATACAGCACAGTTCCAGTTTTTTGCCTGGTCATTAGCCTAGGCTTATGACATCATGCACAGCTCTCTCTCTCATTCGCGTGCCAGGAAGGGAGGGGGGATGAGTCATAAGAGGGCCAATGAGAGCAGCAGAGCTGGAGGTGTGTCTGTGTAAATCCAGGAAGTGAACAGGCAGCAGCTTCAGCTGCCCACAGTTAAAATGGTTGTAGCCAGACTTGGTGGAGGGAGATTTCTGCAGCATATTTGACAAGTACAGAATCACAGTAAAAATAAAATTATATGCAAAGTGGTTGGAGGGAAGCTTTAGAATGGCAAAGATGTTTTTGTTACAAATTATATAGACTGCAGTTCCTCTTTAATACAGGCAAAGACCTGTGTGCAGATGCACTATGGTTTTGCATGCTTGAGGTTCCTCCAAGCTGCTGAAGGCGGTTTCACCCCAAAATCAGTTATAACTTATTACTCACAGAGCCAGTTATAGTATAAATTATTACTCACAGAGCCAATTATTACTCACAGAGCCAGTTATAAATTATTACTCACAGAGCCAGGTATAAATTATTACTCACAGAGCCAATTATTACTCACAGAGCCAGTTATAGTATAAATTATTACTCACAGAGCCAGTTATAGTATAAATTATTACTCACAAAGCCAATTATTACTCACAGAACCAGTTATTACTACAGAGCCAGGCAATGACTTATTACTCACAAAGCCAATTATAAATGATTACTCACAGAGCCAGTTATTACTCACAGAGCCAGGCAATAAATTATTACTCACAGAGCCAATTATTACTCACAGAGCCAGGTATAAATTATTACTCACAGAGCCAATTATTACTCACAGAGCCAGTTATAGTATAAATTATTACTCACAGAGCCAGTTATAGTATAAATTATTACTCACAAAGCCAATTATAAATTATTACTAGCAGAGCCAATTATTACTCACAGAACCAGGCAATGACTTATTACTCACAAAGCCAATTATAAATGATTACTCACAGAGACAGTTATTACTCACAGAGCCAGGCAATAAATTATTACTCACAGAGCCAATTATTACTCACAGAGCCAGGTATAAATTATTACTCACAGAGCCAATTATTACTCACAGAGCCAGTTATAGTATAAATTATTACTCACAGAGCCAGTTATAGTATAAATTATTACTCACAAAGCCAATTATAAATTATTACTAGCAGAGCCAATTATTACTCACAGAACCAGGCAATGACTTATTACTCACAAAGCCAATTATAAATGATTACTCACAGAGCCAGTTATTACTCACAGAGCCAGGCAATAAATTATTACTCACAGAGCCAATTATAACTCACAGAGCCAGTTATTACTCACAGAGCCAGGCAATGACTTATTACTCACAGAGCCAATTATTACTCACAGAGCCAATTATAAAGTATTACTCACAGAGCCAATTATAAATTATTACTCACAAAGCCAATTATTACTCACAGAGGCAATTATTACTCACAGAGCCAGTTATAAATTATTACTCACCGAGCCAATTATAAATTTTTACTCACAGAGCCAATTACTCACAGGGCCAGGCAATAAATTATTACTCACAGAGCCAATTATTACTCACAGAGTCAATTATAAATTATTACTCACAGAGCCAATTATAAATTATTACTCACAGAGCCAATTATTACTCACAGAGCCAGTTATAAATTATTACTCACAGAGCCAATTATAAATTATTTCTCAAAGAGCCAATTATAGTATAAACTATTACTCACAGAGCCAATTATACATTTTTAC
Organism: Rana muscosa; assembly: GCA_029206835.1. Classification (NCBI taxonomy): domain Eukaryota; kingdom Metazoa; phylum Chordata; class Amphibia; order Anura; family Ranidae; genus Rana; species Rana muscosa. The sequence goes on from CM055118.1 coordinate 876,659,855, forward strand.
TCACAGAGCCAATTATTACTCACAGAACCAATTATAAATTATTACTCACAGAGCCAATTATTACTCACAGAGCCAGTTATAAATGATTACTCACAGAGCCAATTATAGTATAAACTATTACTCACAGAGCCAATTATACATTTTTACTCACAGAGTCAATTATTACTCACAGAGCCAATTGTAAATTATTACTCACAGAGCCAATTATAGTATAAACTATTACTCACAGAGCCAATTATAAATTTTTACTCACAGAGCCAATTATTACTCACAGAGCCAATTGTAAATTATTACTTACAGAGCCAATTATTACTCGCAGAGCCAATTATAGTATAAACTATTACTCACAGAGCCAATTATAAATTTTTACTCACAGAGCCAATTATAAATTATTACTCACAGAGCCAATTATTACTCACAGAGCCAGTTATAAATTATTACTCACAAAGCCAATTATAGTATAAACTATTACTCACATAGCCAATTATAAATTATTACTCACAGAGCCAATTATTACTCTCAGAGCCAGTTATAAATTATTACTCACAGATCCAATTATAACAAATTACTCACAGAGCCAATTATTACTCACAGAGCCAGGCAATAACTTATTTCTCACAGAGACAATTATTACTCACAGAGCCAGGCAATAACTTATTACTCACAGAGCCATTTATTACTCACAGAGCCAGGCAATAACTTATTACTCACAGAGCCATTTATTACTCACAGAGCCAGGCAATAACTTATTACTCACAGAGCCAATTATTATTTACAGAGCCAGGCAATAAATTATTACTCACAGAGACAATTATTACTCACAGAGACAATTATTACTCACAGAGCCAAGCAATGACTTATTACTCACAGAGCCAGTTTAAAAAAAAAAATCATAGTTTTCACCGGCGGGAAGAGAAGTGGGCATACCCTTTCCCTATTTGAGGCCGCAGCACCTCGCCGGCTTTCATGTGCAGGAGGAGTACGAGACCCGCCTCCCGCACTTGAAAGGCAGAAAGGTTCTGCGGCCGCATATAGGGAAGGTAGTGGCCTTGGCTTCTCCTATCCTGGCGTCCTGGTTGCCAGGTGACGGCGGCATGCATGAACCGCGACTTTCAGTTGCCATTGTGGGCGAGGGAATGGAGAGATTTTCTGATCCTCCCACCGTGAGGGCATATCCACCCGCGACCGGTCCTGTCAGCTATTTTTAAGACATGCTGCCCGGCAGCCCCTGGCCCACCGGGCAAACGCCCGGTCTGTCCTATGGCCAGTCCGGGCCTGATCACATCTCTGTTTCCTTATGTAACCTCATAATCTGATCAATATGGGGTTGATTTACTAAAGGCACTCTGCAAGTGCAGTTGCTCTAGAGCTTAGTAAATGAGCAGAAGCTCTGCTGACTTCCATCATCCAATCATGTGCAAGCAAATTATTACTCACAGAGCCAAGCAATGACTTATTACTCACAGAGCCAGTTTAACCACTTCAATACCATGCACTTATGCACCTTCCCGCCCAGACCAATTTTCAGCTTTCAGTACTCTCACACTTTGAATGACAATTACTTAGTCATGCTACACTGTATCCAAACAAAATTTTTATCATTTTCTTCTCACAAATAGAGCTTTCTTTTGGTGGTATTTAATCGCCACTGGGTTTTTTATTTTTTGCGATATAAGCAAAAAAACAGCAATTTTTTTTTTAAAAAAACACTTTTTTTTAGTTTCTATTGTAAAATTTTGCAAATAAGTCATTTTTCTTCATAAATTTGTGCCAAAATGTATACGGCTACATATCTTTGGTAAAATGAACCCAAATTAGTGTATATTATTTGGTCTTTGTGAAAGTTATAGAGTCTACAAACTATGGTGGCAATCACTGAAAATTTATCACATCTGATCACGCCTGATGTACTGAAGGGATATCTCATTTCTTGAGACACTAACAAGCGAGGAAAGTACAAATACCCCAAAATTACCCCTTTTTGGAAAGTAGACAGTCCAAGGTATTTACTAAGAGGCGTGGTGAGTTTTTTGAAGTTGTATTTTTTTCCCACAATTCTTGGGAAAAAATTTTTTTTATTTTTTTTTTTTACACAAACTGGTCATATTAACAGTTTTTTTCTCTCACACAGCATATGCATAATTGCAACTACACCCCAAAATACATTCTGCTACTCCTCCTGAGTGTAGCGATACCACATGTGTGAGACTTTTACACAGCCTGGCCACATACAGAGGCCCAACATTGAAGTAGCACTTTCAGGCGTTCTACAAGCATAAATCGCACATATCCTTTCTCAACCACCTATTACACTTTTGAAGGCCCTGGAGCACCAGGACAATGGAATTTTCCACAAAATGACCCCATTTTGGAAAGCACACACCCCAACGTATAATCTATGAAGCATTATGAGTCTTTTGAACGGTTCATTTTTTTCCAGAAGGTTTTGGAATATGTGGAGAAAAAATGAAAATGCATTTTTTTTACACAAAGTTGTCCATTTATAAGATATTTCTAACGCATAGCATATACATAGCAAAAATGACACCCCAAAATGCATTCTGCTACTCCTCCTGAGTATAGCGATACCACATGTGTGAGACTTTTACACAGCCTGGCCAAATACAGAGGCCCAACATTGAAGTAGCACTTTCAGGCGTTCTACAAGCATAAATCGCACATATCCTTTCTCAACCACCTATTACAATTTTGAAGGCCCTGGAGCACCAGGACAATAGAATTTTCCACAAAATTTTCAAAGGTTTTGGAAAATGTGGAGAAAAAATTAAAATGCTTTTTTTTTACACAAAGTTGTCAATTTATAAGATATTTCTAACACATAATATGTACATAGCAAAAATTACACCCCAAAATGCATTCTGCTACTCCTCCTGAGTATGGCGATACCACATGTTTGAGACTTTTACACAGCCTGGCCACATACAGAGGCCCAACATCCAAGTAGCACCTCCAGGCATTCTAGCAGCATTAATTGCACATATCATTTTCTGACTACCGATCACATTTTTGAAGGCCCTTCATATATCTAACACATAGCAGGTACATACCAAATAACAAAAGATTACCTGTGGTTTTAGAAGTGCAGTGGTCCACAGAGGAGAGCATCGGTCCAGGCAGCAGGCAGGGATGAGGTCAGCGACAGCAAAAGCAATCATCCAGGCAGCAGGCAGGAATACTGTCCATAGTTCGCACAGGTAGAGATACTGTCAGCACAGCCAGAGCACAGCCAAAGCACAGGTCCAGGTAGCAGGCAGAGGTGTCCCGGCAGAAATGCTGTCCAAAGTCAGTAGAGGCAGCAGGCAGATATATGGTCAACACAGCCAAAGTATTGGTCCAAGCAGCAGGAAGAAACATGGTCCATAATGTCATGGGTCATTACAGGCAGTAATATGGTCAGCACAGCCAAATTATTGGTCCAGGCAGCAGGAAGGACCATCAAGCTTAGGGCCAGGGGGACAGGGGTAGAGGCTTCTCCCACCCAAATCGCTTTGAAGCCTCCGGGCAACCAGACCCTGTTCTTGGAGCACAGAAAACGAAAAACTGGTTTTCTCTACTCAGAACGCTATTCTGAAGCCCCTCACATATGTGAGACCCCTGTGTACTAAAAGTAGATGGCCAAAAGATCAGTCCAAGTGGCAGGCAAAAACATGGTCAATTAACAGGCCAAGGTCGGTACACGTGGAAGTCAGAAACGTGGTTTAAATCGACAGGCAGAGGCATCGTCGGTAAACAGGCCAGGGTCAGTTAATTAACATGGAAGGTAGTTAGTAACATGGTAGCAGGCAAATAGGGAAATGGCAGTCTGTTAATAATAAGGGGAACTAATGGATGTATGATCATTTTTTAAGCAATTTCCGATGCACAGGCCAGGTTGGGAGGGACAATCGGGACAATAATAGCTGGTGTCTCTTCTTACTCCTCCTCTGCTGCATACACGGCATTTCTTTTGGCGTCTTCTTCCAGATTCTGTGGGGGGGATGCTAAAGGGATAGTGTCGCTCGTGAAGCCGACTCACACTATCAGAGCGAATGCTTCCTGGGGCGGGATCTTGTTGGTAAATGAGGGCATCGATGATATCTTCGATATATTGGAGGTAGTGGAGTCGGTGATTTTGAGTTGCTTTTTGGTAGCAGACAAACGAATTAAAAAGGGCCATGTGAAACAGGTGAAACGCAACTTTTTTGTGCCAATAATGGGACTTTCTGGTTGATAAGTAGGGCTGTAGCATCTGGTCGTTTAAATCCACCCCCCCCCCCCCCATGTACAAATTGTAGTCGTGGACACATTCAGGCTTTACAATGGAGCCGCGTCTTCTTGGGATCTCCACCATGGTGTCATTGTGGATCGTAGAGAGGATGTGGACATCTTTCTTGTCCCTCTACTTCATGGCCAACACCTCCTCGTTCCTCATGGATGCCGATTCTCCAGGTCGCAATTTTTTTGTCAATAAATTTTGTGGGAATCCCTTCCGTTTTTTTTTTAAGGTACCGCAGGCCAGGGTTTGTTTACTGTAAAGGTGGCGAAAAAGGGGCAGGCTGGTATAATAATTATCAACATATAAATGGTAACCTTTTCCGAACAGGGGGTATGCCAACTCCCAGACAATTTTGCAAAATGGGTCGAATATATGTGGGGCAATCACGGGGCTGGAGCTGGGAGTCTTTGCCTTCGTAGATCCTGAATTTGCAGACGTATCCAGTGGCTCGATCACATAATTTATTTAATTTTAACCCATACCTGGCTCTCTTGCTTGGTATGTACTGCTTGAACTGCAGTCGGCCGGTGAAATGTACGAGGGACTCGTCCACACAAATTTTTTGGTCTGGGATGAAAACTTCTTCAAATCGCTGGGAAAAGGCATTGATTAGGGGGCGTATCTTGTACAATTTGTCGTAGTTGGGATGATCTCGGGGAGGGCACTGTGAATTGTCGTATCTTTTCCTGGACATGACAGCGGAATATATGGGCATGTGTTGGATGGGGGGTTTGGACCAATATGAATGGACTTCGTTCTTTTCTGTAAGCCCCATATTGAACATAAGGCCCAAAAATAATTTAAATTCCTCCAATGTTAGACGCCGCCACTGGAACATGCGGGCGTAGGAAGAATCTGGGTTGGCAGCAATAAATTGGGATGCATACAGATTCGTTTGATCCACTATATTCTGCAGCAAATCTTGTGGGAAAAATAAACAAAAATAATCAAATTTAGAAAAATTTGTAGTGTCGGGCTGCACACCTGGCTGTGCGGTGAAAGGGGGGATGATAGCGGATCCTGAGTTGGCAGGCAACCATAAGGGGTTTGCCAGGGCATCGGGAAGGTAGGATTGGGGCTGGATTCTTCGGGTTGGGCGTGCATTTCCATTGCTTGTACTGGGCTCCTCTTCCTGGGGTATGGCGCTGCTGGTAGTGGGCAGTTCTCCTGATCTTGGTGCTGATCTTGGTGCTGATCTTGGTGCCGATCGCATTCTTTTGGGAGGGATGGTTTCCTCCGGGGACTCGGACTCTGAGCCACTATCCTCCACTGGCTCGTATTCCGAACCAGAATCGGATAATGGGAGCTCCCCGCTGCTCTCATCATCCGACATGGCAAGAATGGCATATGCCTCCTCAGGTGTGTAAACCCTTTGGGACATTATGGCAGTGCTTATTGGTGGGCCTGTGTAATGGTACTGCTGGTGGTAGTGGTGGCGGTCTGTGTGGTAGTACCGATGGAGGTATTAGTGGTGGGCCTGTGTGGTGGTACCGATGGCGGTATGGGTGGTGGTGGTACCAATGGCGGTACAGGTGGTGGTGGTACCGATGGCGGTACGGGTGGTGGTGGTGGCGGCGGTACCAATGGCGGTACAGGTGGCGGTACGGGTGGTGGTGGTAGCGATGGCGGTATGGGTGGTGGTGGTGGTACCGATGGCGGTACAGGTGGTGGTGGTACCGATGGCGGTACAGGTGGTGGTGGTACCAATGGCGGTACGGGTGGTGATGGTACCGATGGTGGTACAGGTGGTGGTACAGGTGGTGGTGGCACTACCGACGGTGGTACGGGTGGTGGTACTTGTGGTGGTACCGATGGCGGCACTAGTGGTGATACTGGTAGCGGGCCTGTGTGGCAGTATAGATGCTGGGCCTGGTGGCGGTACTGGTGGTGGTACTGGTACCGATGGCGGTACTGGTAGCCTGTGTGGCGGTGCCAATGGCGGTAATGGCGGTACCGATGGAGGTGGGCCTGTGACAGATGATTGACAGATGGGCTGATTGATTGACAGATGGGCTGATTGATTGATTGACAGATGGGTTGATTGATTGACAGATGGGGTGATTGATTGACAGGTGGGGTGATTGATTGACAGATCGGCTGATTGATTGACAGATCGGCTGATTGATTGACAGATCGGCTGATTGATTGACAGATGGGCTGATTGACAGATGGGCTGATTGACAGATGGGCTGATTGATGTGCTGGGCTGTGTGACAGGTCCTCTTTATGGGGGGGGGCGTGTTGTGCACTGTAAACTTATGTAGACAAACTACACTGAGCTAACTTACTGATCTCTTCTCTCTCCTCACAGATCGGTGTGTGAGGAGAGAGCAGGGATCAGGTAGTAACTCCTGTGGAGTTTGTTTACATTTGTGACCGGCTGTGATTGGACACAGCCGGTCAAGTGGTAAACAGCCAATTCATTGGCTGTTTACTCTGATCGGGGACGCGCTGTGTCCAAGGGACACTCGCCTTCCCCGATCCCCGCTCTGCAAGCCTGTGGCGGCGCGCACGGAGCGCGCCGCCGAGTTTGTTTTGACAGGTGATCGGCTGTGACTTTGACACAGCCGATCACATGGTAAACAGCCAATGAAATTGGCTGTTTACCGTGATCGGGGAAGCGCTGTGTCCGAGGGACACATGCCGTCCCCGATTACCGCGCTGCGCGCCCCCGCGGGCGCGCGCAAGGCATTATCCTGCAGGACGTCATATGACGTCCAGTATCGATATTGCAACCACTTCCCGGACGTCAATTCACTATTGACTGGGCGGGAAGTGGTTAAAAAAAAAAATCATAGTTTTCAACGGCGGGAAGAGAAGTGGGCATACACTTTCCCTATTTGAGGCCACAGCACCTCGCCGGCTTTCATGTGCAGGAGGAGTACGAGACCCGCCTCCCGCACTTGAAAGGCAGAAAGGTTCTGCGGCCGCATATAGGGAAGGTAGTGGCCTCGGCTTCTCCTATCCTGGCGTCCTGGTTGCCAGGTGACGGCGGCATGCATGAACCGCGACTTTCAGTTGCCATTGTGGGCGAGGGAATGGAGAGATTTTCTGATCCTCCCACCGTGAGGGCATATCCACCCGCGACCGGTCCTGTCAGCTATTTTTAAGACATGCTGCCCGGCAGCCCCTGGCCCACCGGGCAAACGCCCGGTCTGTCCTATGGCCAGTCCGGGCCTGATCACATCTCTGTTTCCTTATGTAACCTCATAATCTGATCAATATGGGGTTGATTTACTAAAGGCACTCTGCAAGTGCAGTTGCTCCAGAGCTTAGTAAATGAGCAGAAGCTCTGCTGACTTCCATCATCCAATCATGTGCAAGCAAAAATGCTGGTTTTTTTTTTTTTTTTCCTTGCACGTGATTGGGTACTCTTTGCAAAGTGAAGCTTTACCTCATTTACTAAGCTCTGGAGCAACTGCACATGGAGAGAGTGCAAAGTGCATAGCCTACTTGCCTTTAGTGAATCAAGCCCAGTATCTCACTGATGCTAATTGATGCAAAATGATCAATAATATTTTGTCCTGGCCAGTTGACTTAGTTTGATGAAATCAGAAGGTAAGTTATGGCTATCAATGGCTTGCAGATTCACTTATTTTGAATAAAGCATAAACTGATTAGATTAAAAAATCGAAGCGTGTGTGGCCACCATTAGATTCATATTTAGAGAATGCTGTTTGGCAGTCCCTAGGCTATTCTGTTCCCTGTTATGGTGGCCACACATGCTTTAATTTTTATACCCGATTGATGTGCAATTTGGTCTAATGCCACGTACACACGATCGATTTTCTTGCCATTTTTTTTTCTTGCCGTTTTTCACGTCGTTTTTTTTCATGTTTCCTCTCAAGCCTGTCTTGCGTACACACGATCATTTTAAAAAACGATGAAGCAAAGCGCAGTGACGTACAACACGTACAACGGCACTATAAAGGGGAAGTTCCGTTCTAATGACGCCACCCTTTGGGACGCTTTTGCTAATTCCGTGTTACCGCGTGTTAGTAAAAGTTTGGTGAGAGACGATTCGCGCTTTTCAGTCTTCGTGCTTTGAAGATCGTTTTGTGGAGTTCAGTTTGTGCCTGTGGGTTCGTATCTGTTTTGCAGTGCTTGTAGTCAGTTCGTATCTGTTTATTCAGTGCGGTCTGCTCTGCTCGTTCCTGTTTTTCAGCTTGTTCTTCATTGGCCTTGCTGTTCTTCCGTGCGTTCTTCTAGTTCGTTCTGTTCAGCCGACCGTTATCTAGCCATGTTGCGGCTACGTACTCGTCGTAGAGTTCGTGCTGTAGTTGGTGCCGGGGTTCATGCTGTATCCCGACTCCATGCCATGAGCAGGGTCAGGAGGAGTTCATGGACCAAGAATTGGTTGCTCCAGCGGCACCAATTATGTCACATGCCTTTGTTGCGGGAGATCAGGGAGAATAATCCTGATGATTTCAGGAATTTTCTCAGGATGTCTGACCCCGTATTTCAGCATCTGTTGGCTTTGGTGTCCCCCTACATTACCAGGCAGGACACCGTTATGCGGGAAGCCATCAGTGCTGAGCAGAGGCTCATCGCCACGTTGCGATACCTGGCGACTGGGAGAAGCCTGCAGGACCTTAAGTTCTCCACAGGCATATCCCCCCAGGCTCTGGGTATCATTATACCAGAGACTTGTTCTGCCATCCTTCAAGTTTTGCAGGAGGACTATATTAAGGTAAGTTTTCTTCTTAAAAAGCTCACTTTTTTTTTTTTTGGGTGTTGTATACTTTATTTTTGGCTTAATTATCAGTCCCTAATTCACATGATTCTTAGCTGCAGGGAATGTCCCCTTTCTCCCCATGTATTTATTGTAAAAGTGTGTGGTTTGAGGCCTACCTTTTAAATGTGCCTTACTTAACCTCTCCAGCATGCTATCCCGGAGCCATACCTACCTTGCCTAGTCATTTCCATGTATTTTATTCTATGCTCCATCGTAGTGCTTTACCCAAAACGCACACAAAATTTGGGCTAGGAATGTTTTTTTTGGTTTACTTCATACAGAGTGCTACAGCCTTCATTTGTGATATCCCCAACTCATCTTCAACCCCCCCCCCACTTTTTTTTAAGGGTTTGTTTTTGGTTTGTTGTTGCTTACTAATATTTTGTTTTTTTATTTTTCTACCAATGTTGGCCCTGAATGTTTTAATGAAATCTGCTTTCAATGTTTCTTTCTCAAATTATTAATTTATTTTTGCTTTTATTCCACAGTTCCCTTCTTCGCCACATGAATGGCAGAATGTGGCTTCCGAGTTTGCCCACCGATGGAACTTTCCGAACTGTGGAGGAGCCATCGACAGCAAACATGTTCGGGTCGTCCCACCACCCCATTCGGGATCCTTTTATTATAACTATAAGGGGTTCCACAGCATCGTGATGATGGCAGTGGTGTTGGCCACCTACGAGTTCCTCTATGTGGACGTTGGCAAGAATGGCAGGATGTCTGATGGAGGAGTATTTGCCCAGACGGAGTTTGGGGAACGGCTTCTTTTGGATCTGCTGGCCTTGCCACCAGCAGAGCAGAATGTGGAGGGACTTCCGTTTGTGTTTGTGGCGGATGAGGCGTTTGGCCTGGGACCCCATTTGATGAGGCCATTCCCGCAACGCACCCTCAACCCTGAGAGGAGGGTGTTCAACTATCGGCTGGCCAGAGCCAGAAGGGTGGTGGAAAATGCCTTTGGCATCATGGCCAGCCGATTCCGCATCTTCCTGACCTCCATCCACCTTGCCCCATACAAATGGAACCATGTGGTAATGACTTGCTGTGTGCTCCATAATTTCCTACGGGTGCATTCCACCAGTTATCTGGCTTTGAGTGGGCCTGAGGCCTCTTTATTGAATAATGAAACTTTAGTGGCCCTGGAACCTGGCCGTCCAGGCTTGGCCCCCCAAACCGGACGTGAGGTCCGTAACCAATATGTGGAATATTTTATGGGTAGGGGGGCCATTGAAATGCCTGAACAATTTTAACCTTATCATTTAGAAAAATAAATATTTGTTTGGATTAAAGATTGGTTTGGTGTTTTAATTTACTAATGTTTTATGTTTCTCGTAGGTTTACCTAGTGCACTTGTATTGCCATGTGTATTTAGCATTCTTAATTTGCCTTCATTGTCAGTGTAAACACAAAACATTGAGTAGTTCACTTAGCACAACATTTACATAATGAAGCCACATTTTTTGAGGATCAAAATACCTTTGTTTATTTTTGGGGGAAACTTCCTTTGAAATGTAGATGTCCCCTTAATTTTTGGGTTTTTAAACGCATGACCAGCCATGCATAAACAAAATATCTTAACAAATATTGGTTAAAAATAAACATACACTAGTCCTTTAAAGGTGAAAACAAAAAAACAAACCTGCCAAAACACAGCAACTTCAACCTTCTTTTGTTAAAAAAAATTAAACACGCCCAAGCACAGCCATGATCTTTTGTAGCCTTTCCTCCACCCGCTTTGTATTTTGCCTGATCTCTGTCAAGTCTCCCTTTATTTTTTTGAGGTCACGACAGCAGACCATGAGGTATTGGATCAGGATCTGGGCACTATGATGTGTCAACTTATCGGGGTCTTCGGCCAGAACTGCTTCTAAAATTTAAAAAAAACATGTAGTATAGAATATGTAGGCCTACATCTATTAACCTGCATCTGTCTGGTTTGACACTGACCTGTTGTGGTGCCACTTTCCACTTCCACAACCTCACGTTCCTCTCCATCATGTGGTTCTGGGGGTATTGTTGAAGGTGTTGGCATTTTGGACACATCTGACGTAGCTTTTTGAATCCCTATGGAGATTGCACGAAAAGGTATAGTTTCATTAGTAGTGAATATATTTGAGTGAAATTTAAAGCATGATAAAATAATTGGTAAACATAATTTTGAAGTGTGTTCCATTTTTAAATGCACCCCCAGTGACAACCGGAACACATGATTGGATACATAGCCAAAAACATAGCATATCCTTTTAAAAAAAAATTTGACACATTGTAACACCCCAAAGTATACACACATGATCACCTGTGTGTGACACCCTCAAGGTTTTTGGCTTTTGGCCCACACTTGTACTACTGCGTCGTTCTGTTGTTTAATCAGCTGCTGAGCATTCACACCCCTAAACATTACCATGCATATCCTTATTTTTTCCCAAAAATTGTCCTTTGGATTTTATCCAAAAAAAAAAAATGGTTACCAAATTTGCTCCCCCAAATAAAATTAAATACTTGTGTGCTCACACTGGATGAACCCAAAACATTGTTTTATGAACTGTACGGAGAAAGAGGTTTAATACGTCCGTTTACTGTGCGGACGAACCAGAAAGATGGTATCTTTCACTGTACTATATCAAAGACAAAAATACACGACATAATACAAGTAATAATCTTTAGCAGGGAAAATAGAAAATAAATACTTTACTTTTTCCTAAAACTTTCTTGATTCTTTTGTATTGGTCGGGCTCCCGTAACTTCAGATCAGACCAACGTTTTCTGAGCTGTTCCTTCGTTCTGCACACCCCGAATTTCTTGCGAAGAGTTTGGACCACTTTGCCCATAATTTTTGTCTTGACCAGATTAGGCCTTTCATAAGGACCATGCTTGGCATCATAATCCTCCCTCTTCAAAATGGCGACCATCTCCACCATTTCCTCGAATTACATGTTGGATGCCTTATATCTCCTGGGTCGGGATTTGGGCTCCTCAGGAATTTCATCCTCTGTCAAGGTAATCTCTGTCACCTGTGGCTCCGCCATGTTGATAAGCACTACGACGAGTGAGAAGGGGCGGGGAAAGTACAATATTGAACGTCAGGGGCGGGCAAAGCGTGCGTAGTTTCACGCATGCGCAGTGTATATCAAGTGAAGATCCATGTGTCGCAAAAACGTTCATTTGGCGGGAGAGGGAGTTAGCAACCAACGTGTTGACGAAGGTACATAACAATTTAAGGATTTGAGTTTCATCAGAGGAGATTTGGGGCTTCTAAATATGTCGAAAATGCAGATTTGATGAATGTTGCCTGAAACATATGTATTTTGTTGTTTCTTGATTTTACAGAGAGAATAAATTAATTTAAGAACCCGGAGTTCATGGGGGAGTTCATTGATAAATGGAAAGAACTACCTATCCTATGGCAAACAAAAAGTGGCGGAAATAAAAATAAAGTGGCCAGGACAGCAGCACTGGAGAGCCTGCTTGCATTTGTGCAAACCAAGATACCCACAACAACTCTCCAAGATGTGAAAACCAAAATTGCGACCATCAGAGGGACATACAGGACCCAGAGAACTATGGTCCTGAGGTCCCAGAGGTCAGGTGCTGCAGCAGATAAGGTTTATAAACCCAGTCTGTGGTACTACAGCAAGCTTTCTTTTCTGGATGACCAGCTAGAAGTGCGGGAATCTCTCTCCACCCTTCCCTCCAGAGGTCAATCCAGCCTTCCTTGTAGCCAACCCTCCAGCCTTCCCTGCAGCCAGCCCTCCAGCCTTCCTGGAAACCCTGCTCTGGCTTCCTCTGAGGATCAAGATGAGGTCCTTGAGGAGGCAGATTTGGATATATGGAGCCAGGTAAAGTATTGATATCTACATTTATATCTTACAAAATTGATGAATTAAAATTGATGTTAGTATTGTTAGGTATTTAATGTACTACAAAATAAATAGTTAAAGAGCAAGATACAGTAGTGGTCTAATTTAATGTGGACAAGGCAACAAAATCAGGATGCGGAATCAAGGAAAATGACATACATTTTCACATTCAATTCAACAATGTCTAGAGGTGAACAATGTGTGTGATTGATGGTGTGAAAAAATACATAATGTGCCTTTCTTTTTTTACAGCCAGAGCAGAGCCAGGAAGAGGGTGATGTTGGGGTTCAGGAGGAGGCAGGGCCCAGTGGCACCCAGGAGGAGGCTGGGCCCAGCACAAGAGCCCAGATGCCTCCCCTGATAGTTAAACCACGAGGGCCAAGGAGAGGTAGGCAGGTGGAGGAGGAAACAAGAGACTTCATCAGAGAGGCAACAGCGGCCCTCAGGGAGGCACCCTCTGCTGAGGAGGGCTTTGCCGCAGTCCTCACGCAGAAGCTAGGCCAAATGGACTTGCGGCAAAAGCTCTACAGTGAGAGCCTTCTTTTAAAAGTCATCAACAAGGGATTGCTGGGGGAGCTTACCAAGTACACTGACATCACAGAGGTTGTCCCTACTCCTCCACCTCCTCCTCCTCCTCCTACTACTCCTCCTGCCACAACCTCTCCTCCTGATCCCCAGCCTCCAAGGAAGAAACCAACCAAGGCTGCAGAGAAGGCTGGAGAGAAGGCTACAAGGAAGAGGAAAAAATAATGCCTGCTGTAGTACCACAGACTGGGGACATATAGGACTTATCTGCTGTGGCTCCTGACCTCTGGGAGTTCAAGCCAAGATTGGGCTCCTTTTTGTTTTTGATCTAATCTATAGTTTGGTTTTCACATCTTGGATGGTTGTTGTGGGGTCAAAAGGATGCACAAATGCAAGCAGGCTCTCCAGTGCTGCCTTTCCCTTTAATTTCTTATGTTCCTAAATAAAGGTTTTTTGATTTTGCCTTAAAATACTTGACTATGTGATTTGTATTTCAAAAGACAGTTTGCTAGGGAGCAGGCAGGGACATCTCAAATAATATTATTGTTATTAACAAGGGACACAAACCTCCATGAGGCAAAATGAGACACATTTTGAAGGTTGGTGTGGTAACTTTACACAAGAATAATTTAAGCCCAAAAAAAAAAGGCCACAAAAAAACAAAAAATTATAAATATAGACTTTGAAAAAAAAAGGGATATTTACATTTATTCATGAATTTATGAGGGAGATGCGGCTTAAAAATAAAATTTTGCTATCATTAAATCAATTAGGAATTACTTTAGAAACAAGTTTGGCATAACTCTCAATGTCATTAGCAAAAGAGCGTAATTGTATAAGCATTATCAAAAGCAGAACAGAATGCGCAGCATTAAAACGATGCTATTAATTCCACCGTGACGAATGTGCCATCTCCATTTCCAACGCTAGCTTTACCAAAACGAGCGCTCCCGTCTCATAGTTGCTTCTGAGCATGCGCGTTTTTTTTTACTTCGTGAAAGCATACACACTATCGTTTTTCACGTCGTTAAAAAAAACGACATGAAAAACGACGTGAAAAAAGAGAGCATGTTCGAAATTTTTAATGGCCGTTTTTCACGTCGTTAAAAATGCTCTGGAGCCTACACACGATCATTTTTAATGGCCATTTTTTAAAATGGCATTTTTAACGGCATGAAAAACGATCGTGTGTATGGGGCATTAGGCTCGGTTTCCACTAGTGCGACTTGTCATGCGACTTGGGACTGCAAAGTTTCATGACAAGTCGTACCCCATGATTTCCAATTATTACCGTTGATATCTGTGTGACTTCAAGTGGCAGCAACTACTTTGTTCCCACTTTGATGTGACTGAGGTCCATAGACCTCAAGAATACACAGGTGTTGCTTCAAGTCGCATCAAAATCGCTGAAAAAAATCGTGGCAAAAAATTGTCGCAAAATCGCGCGAGTTTAAGGTCGCAATAGTGGAAACCTAGGCTAAATGATTGAATCAATAAACAAACAATCGAATAGCCAGAACTTCTCTTCTGGTCAATTTGGACTCGATGTAGATGACTCATTCAAAACTGATTCGATCAGCCAAGATATAATACTATTGATCATATAGCGGTACACTCCGTAGGAGCTACTTGAATATTTGTACCCGGGTCTCCCACTGCCCGCGTCCTCTGGATTAGAGGTCGGGCGGTGTTATGTATTTGGGTCCCGCAGCGAGTTGCTTCCTTTCACTGGTTCTCCCCTCTAGATTATAGAGGCATGTCTTTACCTTTCCCAAGAAGGTCAATGTCCACACAACACTTCAACTCCAACAAGAGTTTATTTTCTCTTTTGCTTCAGTAACCAGAAAGTTGAAGAGAGAAAAGGGGTTAGCAGAATAGAACGGATTCAGGCACACTCTTGGCTCGACGCCACTCGGTCCCGAGTGGGTACAGCTCACCCTGATAGTCACTCAATAGCACTAGCAGCCGGCATGTAGCTCAAACAGTGACTTAGTTCCCTCCAAGGACAAAGTCAAGGAGATCCCTCCTTAAGTAACAACACTCCGCAAGGGCAGTCTGCAAAGAAAGGAATCCTTCCCTCCGTCAGGTCACCAGGCCTCTCCCGAGACAGCAATACTGTATTACTCGTCTCCTCTATGGGACCGATCCTCCCCCGGTTTCCTCTATGTCAGAGCGGTCGCCCTCACCTGGGCTCCCTGGGTTTCCTTTCTGGTTTGTAGACCCAGTTAAAGGTACTGTGCCTACCTGGAACTCCGCAGCCTCGGGCCGAAGGTGCCCGAGACTCCTTAGTCAAAGTTGGGCGCACCCCCCCCCCCTTAGAGGGGCACAAACCTCCGGGTACAGGTCCACGGGTACTACTCCTGTACAATGGTGTCTGCCCCTTATATACCCTCTCCCGGCTTGCACAGCAGGCCGTAACCGCCCACCACACGGCAGCCGAGAGAGGACATTCAATAGCCACTCCATCACCTGTGGTTCAACCCCGGGTACAAGTGACAACACCACCTATACGCCTAAAGGGGAACTGCACGCCAGGTGACACAGCACCAAGGCAGAGTCCAAACAATTAGAAGACCCGAGCCAACTACCGCTCAGGTCACCCCTAAATTTAAGCATAGCGACTTCCCTAGGTAGGGGCCTGCTACAGTAGGATACTCCAAATTAACTATTCACAAGTGAGGACAAATCTCTCTGTAGAACTGTAAAGCAGATTATCTGCAGAACCATACAGCGTCTGGAACAAGTTCCTATGTAGCAGAAGGAACTCAGTGGACTTTGTAGCTTCAAGACACTAGCCAGCGTCTCCTTTAGCTCACACACCCAGTATGCTGACTTCTAATACCAAGAGGGGGATTTTAGCAACACACACAATCTCAGGGATACCTTCAGGGTCTGCACTCACAAAATGTCCAGGGACAGCTGGTAGCCTCCTTCCAACTTCCAAGCGACACTCTATACCAGTGACATCAGACCAGATACGTAGACATCCTCCCTCAGTCAGCTTGCAAAGGAAACCTAGGTTGTAGTTTTGAGGTTTTAGACCCTCAGGTCGACCACCTGATGCCGCATGGCAGCCTGTGCTGGGGAGAGGCAGCAGCCTCCTCCCCACCTTCACCTCTCTCAGAGGGAGACTGGACCATGAGCTCTTCAGACTTAAATACAGGCACTTAGCATTCCTTGGGGCACGTCCCCTTCTAATTGGCCAGGGTTGTATCTCCCACCTGTTCATACCTCCCAACATGCACGGATTCTGCGGGTTTTTCCCGCTCTGACACTTCTTTCCCGCAGTCCTGCGAGAGTGTTCAATTTCCCGCACAGCAGGAATCGGAGGAAGAGGAGCCAGTGGATGAAGCACACGGGAGGGAGGTAAGACGCACCCCCCCGCGCGATCGGCGGGCTCCCGCGTGACCCCCACCTCGCGATCAGCGGACACCCGCGGCAGCCCCCCCCCCCCCGCTCAACAACTGTGAACGGAGGACCGAAAAGAAAATAACCCGTCCCGGGTTATCTCCCACTGTCCAATATGTCTCATTACTATTGGACCAGTGTGAAATCTCCAAGACAGCATGAGCAGCATCAGAGTACACTGAGCCGACCTCACTAAACAATCACAGCACTCTGCTACGCAGACAGCACTTAAATCTGCTTCTCTGTTAAGCAGAAAAGCCAAAAACTATATACACTCTCTAGCACATAGAGCTACAATCATTTTGTGACACTCGGCAGCACTGAGATACTTTGTACGTGTAGCGGCCTCACCCTCTCTCTTCTTCTTTAGCGGTTACTCTGGCTCCGGTCTAGGGGTACCTTGAAGGGGAGAGCGAGGTGCGCCACGGCCCATGTCCTCTAGATTACAGCATGTAGAGGTGAAGGCCAGCACCAGATTACCTTCGGGCTGTGTATACGCTCAGAGCCAAGTCTGTTCTGCTGATAACCCCCTTTGCTCCCAGTAATTGGAGTACCACACACTGAAAAGGTCCAACACTTATTTATTCCATAACGGCAAACAAATAGTCCTTTGCGAGCAGACAGTTTGAGACCCTGAGAACAGTTCAGTATTGGTGGGGAGTAGGTCAAGGCACAATACTCAAAGAAACTAAACCGTTGAGGTTTCACCAACGGTTGCCAAGCACAGTGGCTGTAAAACATACTTTTTGGCTTCAGAGTCTCTTCCAGCGACTCTAATGAACAGGAACTGGAGTTACCTTCGCTACGCTGCAGCCCCTGTCAGGGGGAAGACATCCCTCCAAGAGAGTTACCAAAGGCCCCACCGTCACCGGATTAATGCTGTACCGGGCTATTCGGAAGGGTTACACTCCCCGGCCTCCTCACCTCAGATACGGGTCCCAACACCTTAGGGCCCCTCGGACTCCTCCACCCTCGCGGAACCCAGTCGAAGTTACTGGGCCCCAGGCCTTGGCCATAGTACCTCACCCCAGGCTTAAGGTGCCTGGGATGGACTCCATCTCTCGCTCCGGCCAGGTCAAGGGCACCTGGGCCCGGATCTCCGGAATGCCAGCACCCAGGCTGAAGGTGCCTGGGTGCGGCCGCGTCCTCCAACTCCGAACTCTGAACCCTCGGACCACAACAACCACGTGGTAAGGACATCCACCCCTTTTATCCCCTCTCCCTTTGCGTCACAGCGGGTTCCCTGCCCTGCTGTACCAGCACCAGGAAAGGACAAAAAGGGAGCAGTCTTGCGGTATGGGTTCAACTCCGGCCCAGGGCGACAACGCCATCTGCAGGCCGCGGGGAACCTTGCACCACCAGAGTCCTCCAAGAACCACAAAAGGGGTTCTCAGACTCCCTAACAATTAGTGCATCCGGGTTGAATAACCCAGATGCTCCCCCCCAAATTTAAATGCCCGCTACATACATAAATGCGTTGTTGACTATGATTTAATCATTCCTATCGGAAGAGGTCAGTCAGAAAATTAATCACTTATCGAAGCTTGTATGGCCACCATAATGTGGAATGGAGCTTCTGTGCAGTCCAAGAAAGCAAAGGATCCTTGTATAAATGTATTGCCTGTAGCAACTAGATTGACCTCTTCATTTTCCAATCTGCTGATTTAAAGTGATAATCTATTGCCCAGGGCAGTGCAGACAACTCTTCTTTTCTTCATCCCTACTTAAGGCCTTTGTTTCATAGACTGCACCATAACTAACCCATTCTCTTCCCAATATGTCAGTCTCTTTGAAGTATGAGAAATTAGCAATTTAATTATTGATGGATAAACACTGCTGCTTGTGTTTCCTATAAAGGAATGATGCTTTAAAGCTTGAGAATTAAAAATTTGCACAAACTTTGAGTTGTTACCCATTTATTTTTCCTACAGAAAGAACTGTGAAATGTAATTGGCTACAGCTACAGCTGCTTGGTGGGGAGAGAATCCTCAGCCCAGTGAAAGCTCAAAGTCACAACATTTTATTTTCCAAAGTAATTTGTAGTGAGGAGTGAATCAGTTTGAAAACCAGGTCCAATTTATGGAAGAGCCTGAACAGATGCTGAAAAATGTTTCCAATTTGCAAAAATATCATACAGTTCATAAATTGGCTCTTGTCTAAATTGGCCCTAGTATGTGTATGTATGAATGTGAGTTAGGGACCTTAGACTGTAAGCTCCTTGAGGGCAGGGACTGATGTGAATGTACAATCTGTATGTGTAAAGCGCTGTGTAAATTGACGGCGCTATATAAGTGTAGCAATACCCCATCTAAGAGGGCTGCTGGTATAGATTTTCGGGCCTGTAACACGCTGCTGTCAACCCTCAGTAACTGGCTCTAACCTCCCTTGGCACAGATAGCAATAAGATGGGATTGTGAAACCCGTTAGCTATGGGGATCACAATGCCGCAACAAACATGTAACCACACAGCAATAGACTTAACCACAAGTTATTTTACTGGATATGAAGCATGCAGTTTAAACAGTAATACACTTATGTATGCAGAGCCCTGCAAGGTTAAACACACAGCATATAACAATTATTAAGCCAACTAGTACCACACACGCTAAATGCCTTTTAACTATGCTCGCAAGCTATTCCCTCGTGGGCAAGATGGCGCCCAAACAGTATCTAACAGTCTATAGTCAGGCCTGACTATTACAGATACAGTGCTTCCGTTGGGAAGGATCTTCGCTAGCAGTGGTGGTGCACTCTGTAGGTTATTTGTAATCCACAGGTAACCCCACAGCTGTTAAAAATACAAACAATATTTGCGCTGCTAACACATATAAGCAGCTACAATACCTGTGGAAAAAGTAACAACAAATAATATACAAAAATGTAGCGCTATGCGTAATAACAATGCAAGACACCCAAGTGCTCAAGGTGACTGGATCACAATGGATCTGATAATGAGTCCCAATATATATAAAAATGCAAAAAACAAAAAACAAAAAACAAAAGAAAAGTCTTTGATGACAAGACCGTGAATAAAGTTGAAACTGTCCAGTTCAAAAATGGTGAATGTTCAAAGTATTGAGTGACTTGTGACATGACCACCACCACATGAAAGGGAGGCTTACCAGATGGAGTAGACCCTGTACACGTAAGTGTAGAGGGTCAAACAGGCTTAGTATGTATATATCCGTACATATGAAATCCCAGCTAGCACTGCACACATATGTATCCGAGATCCAGACTCAAGGATGACACCAGATATCCAAGCCCAATAAATTGATGAAAATGGCTCACATGGAAATCCTCCTCTGCTTCCAGTTCCAGCAATGTCTTCTCTCTACTTTCTCCGACTCACCAGAGTCAGAGAAAGTAGAGAGAAGACATTGCTGGAACTGGAAGCAGAGGAGGATTTCCATGTGAGCCAGAAGCGACGCTTCTCATTCAGTGTGTCTGGAGGAAAAACTCTATACCTCTATTGAAGAGGATATCCAGAGAAGGTATCATTTGTCTATCGCATCCTGCACTGGGATTTCGTATGAGGCTTATCACCAGCCGAGACCCGCGGATATCTTGAGAAATCATCCCTCCACTGCAGCCTGTGTTTGGATTTCTTTGGAGGCTTATTACCCGCCGTGATCTGGTGAGTGCAATCCCTATGGGGAGCTTGTGATACGTCTTTCCGGAGTAACGTGTGAGGAGGATGCACAGTTGATTGGAAAATATCTAAGGAATACTGTGATGTGATATATTGAACTGTATCTATCAGGATTTACTCGCCTTATCGGGTGCTCTGGATTTCTCACTATTGTAAACCCATGCTACTTGTCTATCAGTTCATTCTCCCAGAAACACTCCCAAATTTGTGGGGGAATAACTCTTACAGATCACTGTTTCCATGCCCCTCAGAATAAGGTTGGGGATCGGGTGTAGGTCTCCACAGAAAACCAAACCTTCAGAGTTCTTTGCGCTCTGCCCTGATCTCAGACTGTTTCTAGATAATGCTCTGCCTGCTGCCTGCCCTCGCCTCATATTGGCCCTGTGACATCAGTCGACAGCGGGCTTCAGCCCGCTGTCTGCTGAAAATGGGTCACAGGAGTTCAGAACTAACTGCAGTTCTGTGATCCACAGGGGAGGTACAGCTAAAGGAGCTTTGGCTGTACTTCTCCTTTAACTGCCTGTTTATGATCCTCTGCATAATATAAACAGAGCTGCCCGTGTGCAACTTTGTTTACATTTCTGACACATGACCATTGTGAAAGGATGAACGACTTCCACACATGCACAGGAGTGACGTCATCCCCCACTGGCCAATCAAGACAGCTGAAGACTTGCGGATAGAAGTGCCAGTACCAGCGAGGGGCCTTGTGGGTGTCCTTGTGGGTGTCGGCCATTGGAGTAGCGGTTAGTATTGCTGCCTAGAGTTCCCTTTTAAAGGGAACAGTGGCTGCAAGATGAAGCAACACAGATATAATTTTGGCCTTGGCATCAGAGCAAGTATCATGCTGTCACATACATCATTTGTTTAATGACATTGGGTATACCACTGGTACGCAGACTGGCAATGCAGCTGCATCATTAAAGAAAGACTGCCAGATTAAACAGTCAGTGACAAATTAAAAGCATCACATTCATACATGAAAAGTCATTTTAGATGACTGGGATAAGGACAATAGCTTGCTTGGCTGTGACTCATTTAGATGCCAGCTCTTCTAACCTTGAAGTAGTAAGTGGCTTGTGTTCTTTTAAAAAAAAAAAAAAAAAAAACTCTCATGTAGCAATTAATTATTCCACATCAAATGTATGACACCAGTAGATGACAGTAGAATCATGAAGGGCATTAAAATGGATCTGCAAAATCAAATTAAAACTCAACCAGTTAAACAATTTCTTGCATTCAGGTTTTATATAATAAAATGTAGCAAGGTCCTGGGGCCCCTGAAGCCCAATGGGGACCTCCAGAGTTAGGAACAGCTGACATCCTTCTGTGTAGAGTGGGTTACAAGGCATAGTGGGTGTAATGCGAGGTAGATTGATGGCGCCAGACACTTCTTTCTCTGAAACAGAACTGGGGAGAGAGGGTTAGGGCCAGGACACCCTTGACCGGTGTAGATCAGATGTTACCAACCTTCTATGTCTGCTCGACCACCGTACTCAGCTTATCCCTTAATATTTATTCCAATTAATGAGACCACACCTGGAATGGAGTACAAATGGCCATATCAGCCTTCTTTATTAACCAAAACACTTATTAAAATTAACATTATTTCCCATAAACATCTGAAACCAACATAACAATTTTCAGCCTGATTGGTCTTTTGACGGTACCCAGATTCCAAATACCATTCCACTCCTGCACTGCGGGCCCTTTCACCATAATAGGCCTCCAGCCGTGAACACAAGCTCGGAGACAACCGCCACTACCTGCAGTGCAACCATTACCATATTCCAGTTAACCTCTTTAACTGGAATACACCAGAGGGGATCATACCACTGATGAGTCCCCCACACTTTCATCTCTCAAGTATTTTCTTACACCGTCAAAAGACCAACCACCGCCACTCGATCAACCGATCAGCTGCCATGACTTCCCCCGCAACTCTTGCACCTGCAATGAAAGAAAACAGACAAACAAAACAGGGAGGGTGGGTGGGAAACTACCTGCCTTGTCACCTGTCCCTCCACTGAATGCCTGGGAGACCCCTCCTCCCTCTTAAATAAACTACCTCTGCCCCTCCTCATCCTGTTACTCCTGACCAATCCCAACTTTTCCCCTTTCCACATACACTTTCTTAACCCTATAGATGCCAACCCTTATCCCCCTGTCATGCCGACCCTTTGCTATCCTTTCATTTCATTCCACTCGCTCCGGGCCTTACTTTAGTAGATGCAATGTTAATTGGCAGACTCTGAGACTTCTATAGGCAGACAGCCATGCAGGTAGAGGCATCCAGCTAGACCCCACGTCTGCATGTGTAGGGCTGCTGTTTCCTATGGCAACAGTCTTGTAACAGTTTCTAACAAAGGTTGCAATGAACTCTTTCACTTCTTCTCCAATCTCCTATTGTAGAACTTCACCCTTCTGAGCTCCCAGTCTTTCAGTAGACTTATGCCGCGTACACACGGTCGGAAATTCCGCCAGCAAAAGTCCGATGTGAGCTTTTGGTCGGAAATTCCGACCGTGTGTATGCTCCATCGGACTTTTGCCATCGGAATTTCCGCCAGCAAAAGATTGAGAGCAGGTTCTCTATTTTTCCGACGGAAAAAGTTCCTATCGGAAATTCCGTTCGTCTGTATGCAATTCATACACGCAAAAAACACGCATGCTCGGAAACAATTCGAAGCATGCTCGGAAGCATTGAACTTAATTTTCTCGGCTCGTCGTAGTGTTTTACGCCACCGCGTTCTTGAAGGTCGAAAGTTCAGAGAACTTTTGTGTGACCGTGTGTATGCAAGCCAAGCTTGAGCGGAATTCCGTCGGAAAAACCATCAAAGGTTTTTCCGATGGAAAATCCAATCGTGTGTATGCGGCATAACAGATCCACTCGCCACTGGATCTCCTGAACTCTTCCAATCTTCTCACTTAGTATCTTCCTCAAACGTCACCTTACCCTTGTACCGTGGATCAAGGAGAGTGGCCAGCCAGTAATGGTCCCTCTCCTTGATCCGAAGAATACGAGGATCCTTCCGCAGACTTTGCAGGATCAGGGAGGCCATGCAGCGTAGGTTTGCTGAGGCATTCGCTCCGGAGTCCTCTGGGTCACTAAGGACGACATGATCCGCAGCCACCTCCTCCCAGCCACGTACAAGTCCACTGGTTTCTTGGGACTGTAAATCATCCCTAAAAGACTGCTGCTGATGATGCTGAGTGCCAGCCTCCACCTCCATGCTGACACAATCCTCCTCCTCCTCCTCCTCCTCCTCCTCCTCCTCTTCCTGTGCGATGGGTGGGACAGAAGGAACACTGTCTGGGTAAAGGGGGCCTTGAAAGGCAAGGAAGTCCTCCTCTTCCTGCCTCTGTTCTGCCTCAAGTGCCCTGTCCATTATTCCACGCAGCGTGTGCTCCAACAGGTGGACAAGAGGTACAGTGTCACTGATGCATACACTGTCACTGCTCACCATCCTCGTGGCCTCCTCAAATGGTGCCAGGACAGTGCATGCATCCCTGATCATGCCCCACTGGCGTGGAGAAAAAAAACCAAGCTCCCCTGACCCTGTCCTGGTGCCGTAGTCGCACAGGTACTCATTGATGGCCCTCTGCTGCGTGTGCAGCCGCTGCAGCATGGCCAACGTTGAGTTCCACCTGGTGGGCATGTCACATATAAGGCGGTTCTTGGGCAGGTTCAACTCCTTTTGCAGCTCAGCCAGGCGAGCACTGGCATTATAAGATCTGCGGAAATGCACACAGACTTTCCTGGCCTGCCTCAGGACATACTGTAAGCCCGGGTACCTGCCCAAGAACCGCTGCACCACCAGGTTAAGGACGTGAGCCACACAGGGCACATGGGTCAGTTGTCCCTGTCGGAGGGCGGAGAGGAGGTTGGTGCCATTGTCGCAAACCACCATTCCTGGCTTAAGCTGGCGTGGCGTCAACCACCTCTCGGCCTGGCCCTGCAGAGCAGACAGGACCTCTGCCCCAGTGTGGCTTCTGTCCCCCAAACACACCAGCGCAAGCACGGCATGGCATCTTTTTGCCTGCGTACTTGCGTAGCCCCTTGAACGGCTACGGAGCACCGCTGGTTCATAGGACAAACCACAGGAAGAGGCCATGGAGGAAGAAGAAGAGGAGGGGGTGGAGGAGAGAGGTGTGTCACAACCAGTAGTAGCATTTTGGAGGCGTGGCGGTGGAACAACCTCCAACACTACTGCACCTTGTCCTGCATCCTTCCCAGCTGCCAAAAGAGTGACCCAATGGGCCGTGAAAGAAAGGTAACGTCCCTGTCCATGCCTGCTGGACCATGAGTCAGCGGTAATATGCACCTTACCGCTGACCGCCCTGTCCAGCGAGGCCAAGACATTGCCTTCCACATGCCGGTAGAGAGCCGGAATAGCCTTCCGTGAGAAAAAGTGGCGTTTGGGAACCTGCCACTGAGGAACCGCACATTGCACAAACTCACGGAAGGGGGCCGAGTCTACCAACTGAAAAGGCAGCAGTTGAAGCGCTAGCAATTTAGCCAAGCTAGCATTCAACCGCTGGGCATGTGGATGGCTGGGAGTGAACTTCTTTCGACGGTCCAGCAGCTGGGGCAGGGAAATTTGCCTGCTAGAATCGGACGTCGGTGTACTGCTAGCAGAGTGGCCGCAAGTACTTGGCTGTGACACACCTAATTCTACACCTTCATTCCTCTCAGTGCATGTTTCAGAGAGGAATGAAGTTATAGTGGGGTTGGAGATCCCAGCTGATGCGGTGCAAGGAGAGGTCCGCTTTGTTCTTTGGTGTGGGTCTTTGAGGTAGGCTTGCCAACGAGCTGCATGGCAGGTCAACATATGTCTGGTCAGGCATGTGGTACCCAAGCGGCTGATGTTTTGGCCACGCGATATACGCTTGAGACATATGTTGCAAACAGCAGCTGTGCGATCTGATGCACTAGCCTCAAAAAAGGCCCACACCAAAGAACTTTTTGAATGACGGGCAGAGGCAGCGCCCTGCACAGGCGGAGCTCTGCGGTGTGATTCCGTCGGTGTACTGCCCTTACGCTGGCCACCAAAGGGCATCCTGCCTCGTTGGAGATGTGCCTCCTCCTCATCCTCCTCCTCCTCCTCTCTCCTATTAGGCACCCACGTGGAGTCAGTGACCTCATCATCCCCTCCCTCCTCATCACTGGAGCCAATCTGGCAGTATGCTGCAGCTGCTGGAACATGACTGCCAGATTGGTGTCCTTCTTGAGCATCCCCTCTGTCTGCTCTCACGCTACTGCCTTCCTGTAGCTGGGTTTCATCATCAGACCCTTCGAAACGCTGGGCATCCTCCTGGAGCATGTACCCAACACTGTGCTCAAACAGTTCGGGGGACTCCTCAGGAGGAGGACATGGTGGGTCTAGGGAAGGAGTGACTGATGATGAGTCTGACATTGATACCAGGGAAGAGGACGCTTTGGCAGCTGCTTTGCCAGTACCCTGAGCCTGGGTGAGAGAGGATGAGGAGGAGGAGGAGGGCTTGGTCATCCACTCTACCAAGTCTTCGGTATGATGTGGCTCAACATGTCCAGCTGCCGAAAAGAAGGACAAGTGTGTCCCATGGCCATGTGCTGATGACAATGCACCGTGTCCACGACCAGCACTGTTGCCCCCAGACACAGAGCCTGCTTGCCCTCTTTTATTGCCTCCTGACTGTCTGCCTCTCCTTGTTTGCCTTCCAGACATTCTAATAGATGGCCTGCAGGGAGATGGGAAAAAAGCAATAAGGGCTACCTTCAGGTGTCCTTCTCTGTCCCTTTACTTAAGGATTTCTAAATATGGTTGAGGATGATTGCTTTTGCACAGAATAGCACAACGACAATTTCCCTGACTGTCCAAAAAACAAGGATTTCAAAGATGGTTGATGAGGAATGCTTTAGCACGCTATAGCACAAGGAGAATTTCCCTCACTGTCCTTCCCTGTCCCTAGAAACAAGGATTATCACAGTGAAAGAAACTGACACTCTTCCTACCTATAGTTTTCTGTCCCTAGAAAAAATGTTTTTTTAAAGCACACTATAGCACAAGGAGAATTTCCCTCACTGTCCTTCCCTGTCCCTAGAAACAAGGATTATCACAGTGAAAGAAACTGACACTCTTCCTACCTATAGTTTTCTGTCCCTAGAAAAAATGTTTTTTTAAAGCACACTATAGCACAAGGAGAATTTCCCTCACTGTCCTTCCCTGTCCTTAGAAACAAGGATTATCACAGTGAAAGAAACTGACACTCTTCCTACCTATAGTTTTCTGTCCCTAGAAAAAATGTTTTTTTAAAGCACACTATAGCACAAGGAGAATTTCCCTCACTGTCCTTCCCTGTCCCTAGAAACAAGGATTATCACAGTGAAATAAACTGACACTCTTCCTACCTATAGTTTTCTGTCCCTAGAAAAATTTTTTTTTTAAAGCACACTATAGCACAAGGAGAATTTCCCTCACTGTCCTTCCCTGTCCCTAGAAACAAGGATTATCACAGTGAAAGAAACTGACACTCTTCCTACCTATAGTTTTCTGTCCCTAGAAAAAAAATTTTTTTAAAGCACACTATAGCACAAGGAGAATTTCCCTCACTGTCCTTCCCTGTCCCTAGAAACAAGGATTATCACAGTGAAAGAAACTGACACTCTTCCTACCTATAGTTTTCTGTCCCTAGAAAAAATGTTTTTTTAAAGCACACTATAGCACAAGGAGAATTTCCCTCACTTTCCTTCCCTGTCCCTAGAAACAAGGATTATCACAGTGAAAGAAACTGACACTCTTCCTACCTATAGTTTTCTGTCCCTAGAAAAAATGTTTTTTTAAAGCACACTATAGCACAAGAAGAATTTCCCTCACTGTCCTTCCCTGTCCCTAGAAACAAGGATTATCACAGTGAAAGAAACTGACACTCTTCCTACCTATAGTTTTCTGTCCCTAGAAAAAATGTTTTTTTTAAAGCACACTATAGCACAAGGAGAATTTCCCTCACTGTCCTTCCCTGTCCCTAGAAACAAGGATTATCACAGTGAAAGAAACTGACACTCTTCCTACCTATAGTTTTCTGTCCCTAGAAAAAATGTTTTTTTAAAGCACACTATAGCACAAGGAGAATTTCCCTCACTGTCCTTCCCTGTCCCTAGAAACAAGGATTATCACAGTGAAAGAAACTGACACTCTTCCTACCTATAGTTTTCTGTCCCTAGAAAAAATGTTTTTTTAAAGCACACTATAGCACAAGGAGAATTTCCCTCACTGTCCTTCCCTGTCCCTAGAAACAAGGATTATCACAGTGAAAGAAACTGACACTCTTCCTACCTATAGTTTTCTGTCCCTAGAAAAAATGTTTTTTTAAAGCACACTATAGCACAAGGAGAATTTCCCTCACTGTCCTTCCCTGTCCCTAGAAACAAGGATTATCACAGTGAAAGAAACTGACACTCTTCCTACCTATAGTTTTCTGTCCCTAGAAAAAATGTTTTTTTAAAGCACACTATAGCACAAGGAGAATTTCCCTCACTGTCCTTCCCTGTCCCTAGAAACAAGGATTATCACAGTGAAAGAAACTGACACTCTTCCTACCTATAGTTTTCTGTCCCTAGAAAAAATGTTTTTTTAAAGCACACTATAGCACAAGGAGAATTTCCCTCACTGTCCTTCCCTGTCCCTAGAAACAAGGATTATCACAGTGAAAGAAACTGACACTCTTCCTACCTATAGTTTTCTGTCCCTAGAAAACATGTTTTTTTAAAGCACACTATAGCACAAGGAGAATTTCCCTCACTGTCCTTCCCTGTCCCTAGAAACAAGGATTATCACAGTGAAAGAAACTGACACTCTTCCTACCTATAGTTTTCTGTCCCTAGAAAAAATGTTTTTTTAAAGCACACTATAGCACAAGGAGAATTTCCCTCACTGTCCTTCCCTGTCCCTAGAAACAAGGATTATCACAGTGAAAGAAACTGACACTCTTCCTACCTATAGTTTTCTGTCCCTAGAAAAAATGTTTTTTTAAAGCACACTATAGCACAAGGAGAATTTCCCTCACTGTCCTTCCCTGTCCCTAGAAACAAGGATTATCACAGTGAAAGAAACTGACACTCTTCCTACCTATAGTTTTCTGTCCCTAGAAAAAATGTTTTTTTAAAGCACACTATAGCACAAGGAGAATTTCCCTCACTGTCCTTCCCTGTCCCTAGAAACAAGGATTATCACAGTGAAAGAAACTGACACTCTTCCTACCTATAGTTTTCTGTCCCTAGAAAGCACACTATAGCACAAGGAGAATTTCCCTCACTGTCCTTCCCTGTCCCTAGAAACAAGGATTATCACAGTGAAAGAAACTGACACTCTTCCTACCTATAGTTTTCTGTCCCTAGAAAAAATGTTTTTTTAAAGCACACTATAGCACAAGGAGAATTTCCCTCACTGTCCTTCCCTGTCCCTAGAAACAAGGATTATCACAGTGAAAGAAACTGACACTCTTCCTACCTATAGTTTTCTGTCCCTAGAAAAAATGTTTTTTTAAAGCACACTATAGCACAAGGAGAATTTCCCTCACTGTCCTTCCCTGTCCCTAGAAACAAGGATTATCACAGTGAAAGAAACTGACACTCTTCCTACCTATAGTTTTCTGTCCCTAGAAAAAATGTTTTTTTAAAGCACACTATAGCACAAGGAGAATTTCCCTCACTGTCCTTCCCTGTCCCTAGAAACAAGGATTATCACAGTGAAAGAAACTGACACTCTTCCTACCTATAGTTTTCTGTCCCTAGAAAAAATGTTTTTTTAAAGCACACTATATCACAAGGAGAATTTCCCTCACTGTCCTTCCCTGTCCCTAGAAACAAGGATTATCACAGTGAAAGAAACTGACACTCTTCCTACCTATAGTTTTCTGTCCCTAGAAAAAATGTTTTTTTAAAGCACACTATAGCACAAGGAGAATTTCCCTCACTGTCCTTCCCTGTCCCTAGAAACAAGGATTATCACAGTGAAAGAAACTGACACTCTTCCTACCTATAGTTTTCTGTCCCTAGAAAAAATGTTTTTTTAAAGCACACTATAGCACAAGGAGAATTTCCCTCACTGTCCTTCCCTGTCCCTAGAAACAAGGATTATCACAGTGAAAGAAACTGACACTCTTCCTACCTATAGTTTTCTGTCCCTAGAAAAAATGTTTTTTTAAAGCACACTATAGCACAAGGAGAATTTCCCTCACTGTCCTTCCCTGTCCCTAAAAACAAGGATTATCACAGTGAAAGAAACTGACACTCTTCCTACCTATAGTTTTCTGTCCCTAGAAAAAATGTTTTTTTAAAGCACACTATAGCACAAGGAGAATTTCCCTCACTGTCCTTCCCTGTCCCTAGAAACAAGGATTATCACAGTGAAAGAAACTGACACTCTTCCTACCTATAGTTTTCTGTCCCTAGAAAAAATGTTTTTTTAAAGCACACTATAGCACAAGGAGAATTTCCCTCACTGTCCTTCCCTGTCCCTAGAAACAAGGATTATCACAGTGAAAGAAACTGACACTCTTCCTACCTATAGTTTTCTGTCCCTAGAAAAAATGTTTTTTTAAAGCACACTATAGCACAAGGAGAATTTCCCTCACTGTCCTTCCCTGTCCCTAGAAACAAGGATTATCACAGTGAAAGAAACTGACACTCTTCCTACCTATAGTTTTCTGTCCCTAGAAAAAATGTTTTTTTAAAGCACACTATAGCACAAGGAGAATTTCCCTCACTGTCCTTCCCTGTCCCTAGAAACAAGGATTATCACAGTGAAAGAAACTGACACTCTTCCTACCTATAGTTTTCTGTCCCTAGAAAAAATGTTTTTTTAAAGCACACTATAGCACAAGGAGAATTTCCCTCACTGTCCTTCCCTGTCCCTAGAAACAAGGATTATCACAGTGAAAGAAACTGACACTCTTCCTACCTATAGTTTTCTGTCCCTAGAAAAAATGTTTTTTTAAAGCACACTATATCACAAGGAGAATTTCCCTCACTGTCCTTCCCTGTCCCTAGAAACAAGGATTATCACAGTGAAAGAAACTGACACTCTTCCTACCTATAGTTTTCTGTCCCTAGAAAAAATGTTTTTTTAAAGCACACTATAGCACAAGGAGAATTTCCCTCACTGTCCTTCCCTGTCCCTAGAAACAAGGATTATCACAGTGAAAGAAACTGACACTCTTCCTACCTATAGTTTTCTGTCCCTAGAAAAAATGTTTTTTTAAAGCACACTATAGCACAAGGAGAATTTCCCTCACTGTCCTTCCCTGTCCCTAGAAACAAGGATTATCACAGTGAAAGAAACTGACACTCTTCCTACCTATAGTTTTCTGTCCCTAGAAAAAATGTTTTTTTAAAGCACACTATATCACAAGGAGAATTTCCCTCACTGTCCTTCCCTGTCCCTAGAAACAAGGATTATCACAGTGAAAGAAACTGACACTCTTCCTACCTATAGTTTTCTGTCCCTAGAAAAAATGTTTTTTTAAAGCACACTATAGCACAAGGAGAATTTCCCTCACTGTCCTTCCCTGTCCCTAGAAACAAGGATTATCACAGTGAAAGAAACTGACACTCTTCCTACCTATAGTTTTCTGTCCCTAGAAAAAATGTTTTTTAAAGCACACTATAGCACAAGGAGAATTTCCCTCACTGTCCTTCCCTGTCCCTAGAAACAAGGATTATCACAGTGAAAGAAACTGACACTCTTCCTACCTATAGTTTTCTGTCCCTAGAAAAAATGTTTTTTTAAAGCACACTATAGCACAAGGAGAATTTCCCTCACTGTCCTTCCCTGTCCCTAGAAACAAGGATTATCACAGTGAAAGAAACTGACACTCTTCCTACCTATAGTTTTCTGTCCCTAGAAAAAATGTTTTTTTAAAGCACACTATAGCACAAGGAGAATTTCCCTCACTGTCCTTCCCTGTCCCTAGAAACAAGGATTATCACAGTGAAAGAAACTGACACTCTTCCTACCTATAGTTTTCTGTCCCTAGAAAAAATGTTTTTTTAAAGCACACTATAGCACAAGGAGAATTTCCCTCACTGTCCTTCCCTGTCCTTAGAAACAAGGATTATCACAGTTAAAGAAACTGACACTCTTCCTACCTATAGTTTTCTGTCCCTAGAAAAAATGTTTTTTTAAAGCACACTATAGCACAAGGAGAATTTCCCTCACTGTCCTTCCCTGTCCCTAGAAACAAGGATTATCACAGTGAAATAAACTGACACTCTTCCTACTGTAGCGGGGTGTTCCCCTATATTGGGAAGAAACTACATTACCCATAACCCCATTCTTGTTGTGACGTTCCA
Source organism: Rana muscosa (assembly GCA_029206835.1). NCBI lineage: Eukaryota > Metazoa > Chordata > Amphibia > Anura > Ranidae > Rana > Rana muscosa. Next base: position 876,691,634 of record CM055118.1, read on the forward strand.
CCGCAGAGACTCATGGGAGGGGTTATAAAAGGAAGAGGCGGGGCCGGGCTCGGCCTCTTTGGCGACACGAGACTTCACGGACGGATCCTCCTGTGCGGATGTGTCGGAGGGGCAAGGCCTGAAGCCTGAGGCCTTGCTCTGCACCGAAGAGCCTTCCATCCTCCCCTCTGCGAGCCTGGGTGGCATCTGACTTTGTGAGCTACCGCCTTGTCGGATCGGGGACCCGATCGTTGGAGAGATCGAGAGTGTGTGACACGGCCGGTGGAGGTTTTCTCGGACTGGATCCGTAGTCCGGCGGGTGAGAGGGCATAAGCCCAGCTTAGATACTGTTGCTGTGTATAGGCCTATAGACTGCCGTGGCCTACAAGTTATTTTCATACCCCTTGGATTACAAAGTTATACTCTGTTTAAGTGCACCACCATTACAGACCTGCCGGTGAAGAAAGAAGGACTAAGCTATATATTAGAACCAGGCCTGGTGGGGATTCTAGCGTGTTTGATTGCTGCGCCATAGGGCACTTAGTTAACGGTCGCCCGTATGGCGCACTTGTAGCGTGTGTTACTATATAGTGTGTTAGAGTGGCAGGACGCTGCCCTTAGGAGTGATTGTTTAGAACTGTGATTATTGTTACCCCTTTTATTCATATTGAGAATTGATGAGTAAAACACTTTACCTATTACAATTCATTACTGTGTCCTTGCTTAGTTATTCTATTGCATAGGACATATCATTGATTGTTAGTACTAGCTGTGCCAGAAGGGGATAGAGCCTATTGCCGGGGGTTGGCGGAGCTGCACTCAGGGCCCAAAATCTAATTCTGCGGCCTCCTTAGTTGGAGGTATCGCTACACGTGGGGGTTCTCGTCCGGGATCCTGATGCAGCAAGCGAACGCCAGAAGTGCCGGCATGGACCCCATGGATCCAAGAGCGGTAGAAGAGTGGTGCAAAGCCGCTAATACAGAGCCAAAACAGTCGATAGCCATTAGCCTTCCTGGCGAGAAATGGTCAAGTGAGACGGTAGAGGAACTGCTGAGTTCAGTGTCCCCAGATCACACACCGTGGGTGATAGACATGAAGACAGACCCAAACATCTCATATCAATACGCATTAGTGGAATATTGGGACGGGATGCCAGAGGCCTGTAAGCACAAGTGTCTGCGGACGCCAGACAACAGAACATTTAGGCTGGCGCACGCAATAACTGTAGAAAGGGAACCATCCCCTACGGGATCGCCACAGGCTGTGGCCCGAACTACACCTGAAAGAGAAGACAGGGCGCCACCTCCGGTGGCACCTGCATCGGCCACTGCTATATCACCAGAACTGATAAATGCAATAGGGGATTTGCTAGCCAAATGTCAGAAGACAAGTACGGTGCATGTGGAAACTAGCTACCGGAGACTAAAAATATTCTCAGGGAAGCTCCCTGTCCCGGCAGGGGAAGAAGATTTTGATACTTGGGTGGAACAGGCATTACAGGCAGTGGAGGCATGGGAGGTGCCGGAGGCACAGAAGAGGCAGCGAGTGTTAGAAAGCCTTAAAGGTGCAGCAGCAGAAGCAGTGAAAAGTTTCCGGTTTGGGAATGCAGGGTGCACGGCGCAGGATTGTCTAGCTATGCTGCAGGAAGAGTTTGGTCAATTAGACAAGGTGACAGAGACGGTCTACCAGTTTGAACACACTTTCCAAAAACCGGAGGAGAAACTTTCCGAGTATGTCAGAAGGCTAAACAGGCTGCTGTGCAAGATTGTGTTAAAGAAAGGGATGAAGCCCCAAGATGCCGATGCGGCAAGAATGAAGCAAGTCTTAAAGGGAGCGCTACGCTCCGATCCAGTCTGGCTGCACCTGAAAACCTTGGGTGGAGGAATGTTGCTGACTTATGCTGATTTAATAAAAATTATCAGAGATGAGGAGGCGCTGCAACAGGACCAGCAGAAGGATAAGACAAGTGTTGTACCCGCACAGGTGCTGGTCAATCCAGTGATGACCCCTGAAAGAGAGGCGGAGATAGACACCCTAAAAACTCAGATGTCCAAGGTATTAGAGATATTGACCTCTCTGATAGCAAAAGACACAGAGTGTCCCAAGAAGAAGGAAAGTCCAAGGAAGGAATTGTTCCCGATTGCCTCAGCACCCGAACCTTTACAAGAATGGGGAGATATAGTCTGCTTCAACTGTGGGGGAGTTGGCCACATTGCAGCCACATGTTCTAGTCCGAAGAAGAAGAGACCAGACAACCGCAAGCCGGCGGGAAACTTCAGAGGGCCCCGGTGAAGGAGTCAACCGGGTGCCCACCATCTTCAGTAAACTCCAAGCTGAATGCAAAGAAAAACAAAAAGAGAGATAGAACACCAAAGGGGAAACGTAATACCCCTCAACAAAGCTATACTCCAAGAAGAAGGGGGGAGACCCCTCAGGAGAGGCACGGCACCCCCCAAAGGAGGTGCCCACCCAAGAAAAATAATAGTACACCTCAGCGGGTTCCTACACCCATTAAAAGGAGGGAAGTCAGTGCATACCAGGCTCAAGAAAGGTTCAAGTCCAAAGGGAATAGGACAAGAGAGAGTCCAAAGGGAAAAGGTCTGAAGAAGGCAGCTCCTGCCGGACCATATCCAGAGAAGCTGGTAGGCCCATCCCCTATAGTGCCCATTCAAGTGGAGGGAGTCTACACCAGGGGCCTCCTGGACACCGGGGCACAAGTGACCCTACTATACCGGGACTTCTACGACAGGCACCTGAGTCATCTGCCTATCCAGAAGATAGAGGAGCTGGAAATATGGGGAATTGGAACCCAGAGTTTCCCTTACGACGGCTACCTTCCCGTCCAAATAACCTTTGACCCATCCGTGGCTGGGAAGGCCGAAGTGTTTGACACCCTGGCAGTTGTGTGTCCTAGGCCGCCTGGAGCCAACAAGAATTCCCTTATAATAGGGACAAACACGGACCTGGTCCGAAGACTCCTGACCCCTCTAGTGACGGAAGAAAGACAAGCAGCTACCAAGATCCATCCCATGCTGAAGACAGCCTACCAACGGCTGGTCCAAGAGCGGGAGACCCCTGGAGAGGGGATAGGGAAGTTGTGGAGACTTGGAAGAGAAGGGGTAGTGTTGCAGCCCGGTGAAGTAACCTGTCTCAGGGCCACTGTGAAGCTTACTTGGGAACAGCCTGGTCCCTTTGTCATGCTGGAGTCAGACCCAAGGGGTGAATCCTCAGGCCTGGAGGTGATACCGGAAGTGATTCCGCTGAAGGTCCTGAAGAAGGCCCATTATAGAGTTCCAGTGAGTGTTAGGAATACTACCAAAGACCCCATGGACATCCCAGCCAGAATGTTGCTAGGCCAGGTGAGCCCGGCGGCCCCTGTTACCCTGTCAGAAGTGAAGAGGACAGGTGAAGAAGCGGATGTTTGGGAGAAGCTGACCATGGAAAACCCGAATCTGTCCAGGGCTTGGAAAGAGAGAGCCAAGGCCCAGTTGAATAGATGGGAGAAGATCTTCTCTAGGGATGAATTTGATGTGGGGTGTGCAAGAAGTGCCACCCATCGGATCCGCCTCCAAGAAGATAAGCCCTTCCGAGAGAGAGTCAGGCGGGTCCCGCTAGCAGATCTGGAGGATCTGAGGGAACAACTTGCAGAACTCAAGAGGACTGGTGTGATACGGGAGTCCAGAAGCCCATATGCCTCTCCCATAGTAGTGGTCCGAAAGAAGAATGGATCATTGAGGCTCTGTATAGACTACAGGACTCTCAACAGGAGAACCATACCTGACCAATACACCACTCTGAGGATAGAGGATGCCCTACAGAGCTTGTCTGGAGCCAAATGGTTCAGCGTTATGGATCTCAAGAGTGGGTACTATCAGATTCCGATGCACCCAGCAGACAAGGAGAAGACAGCTTTCATAACCCCAGTGGGGTTCTTCGAATTCGACCGGATGCCCCAAGGTCTGTCTGGAGCCCCAGCTACTTTCCAACGTCTCATGGAGAAGACAGTAGGGGACATGAACTTGATCGAAGTCCTTGTATACCTAGACGATGTCATTGTCTTTGGGAGAACCTTGGAGGAACATGAAGAGAGGCTGGAGAAAGTGTTGAGAAGACTCAGTGAGGAAGGGCTTAAGCTTTCGCCTGAGAAGTGTCGGTTCTACCAGTCTTCTGTGAACTATCTGGGGCACATAGTATCTGAAGAAGGGGTGGCCACAGACCCTGAGAAATTGGAGGCAGTTACCTCCTGGCCACAGCCCACCACAGTAACAGAACTCAGATCCTTCTTGGGCTTCTGCTCCTACTATAGAAGGTTTGTGGAGGGATTTGCTCGAATTGCTAGACCATTGAATGAGTTGCTCAAGACTGAAGGAGAGGAGGATGGATCGGGGCCCAGGAGGCCAGGAGAGTCCATCAGAGATCAGTGGAATCAGAGGTGTGAAGAGGCTTTCCAGGAATTGAAGAGGAGCCTGACCACTGCACCAGTCTTGGCCTATGCAGACCCAACCAAGCCCTATGAACTGCACGTGGATGCTAGTCACGACGGTCTGGGAGGAGTACTTTACCAAGAACATGAGGGGCAATTGCGGCCTGTTGCCTATGTGAGTAGAAGCCTGACCCCCTCTGAGAAGAACTACCCCACTCACAAGCTGGAGTTCTTGGCCCTCAAGTGGGCGGTAGTAGACAAGCTCAAAGACTACCTGTACGGAGCAGAGTTCACTGTGAAGACCGACAACAACCCCCTTACCTACCTGTTCACCACGGCCAAGCTGGATGCCACTGGACACAGGTGGCTAGCCGCACTGTCTGGATTCAACTTCAGCCTTAAGTATAGACCAGGAGTGGGGAATCGAGACGCAGACGCCTTGTCCAGAAGATCTCATTCCCCGACCATTGAAATAGAAGATTGGACCCAAGTGGCACCGGACGGGGTGCAGGCCCTTTGTCAAGGAGCTGCATTCCAAGCCCGAGGATGCTCCAGAGCAGAGGAAATAGGAGTTACCACGGTGGGAGTCCCCAAACACTACTGTGGAGTAGCTCAATTGGAAGAGGGCAACCTACCAAGATTGTCCAAAAAGGAATTAAGGTGTGACCAATTGGAAGACCCCATGGGGAGATTGGTCCTGGAGGCCTTGGAAAATCAGGATCCAAACATACTCATGCGTCAACCCTCCAAAGAAGCTCGCCTACTGAGGAAGGAGTGGGATAGGTTGCAGTTGCATCAGGGAGTGGTCTACCGAAGGGGCCCCTCTGATGATTCAGAAGATAAGTGGCAGATGTTCCTCCCAGAGAAACATCGGGAGACTGTTTTGATGGCCTTGCATGACAATCATGGCCACCTAGGGGCTGAAAGGACTTTTCAACTTGTCAGAAGTCGGTTCTATTGGCCCTGCATGAGGGCAGAGGTAGAGGAGTACTGCCACTCATGTGCGCGATGCATCCAGAGGAAGACTTTGCCCCATCAAGCTGCCCCAATGGGCCATCTACAGAGCCAAGGGCCTATGGACCTGGTGTGCATTGACTTTCTCTGCCTCGAACCCGACCTGAGTGGACTAGGAAATGTTCTGGTGATAACCGACCATTTCACCCGGTATGCCCAGGCCTTCCCCACCAAAGATCAGAAGGCCTCCACCGTGGCCAAGGTACTTATGGAGAAGTATTTTGTCCATTATGGGCTGCCACAGAGACTCCATTCAGATCAAGGGAGGGACTTCGAGAGTAAGCTGATCCGGAAGCTCTTGGATTCGTTGGGAATCAGGAAGACTCGAACTACACCTTACCATCCTCAGGGAGATGCTCAGCCGGAAAGGTTCAACCGAACCCTGCTCAACATGTTGGGGACTCTGGAAAGCGAGAAAAAGCAACATTGGAGCAAACACATAGCAGCCATGGTACATGCTTACAACTGCACCATCAGTGATGCTACAGGCTATTCCCCATATCGACTCATGTTTGGGAGAGAAGCGAGACTACCGGTGGACCTGGCTTTTCTGCACCTCACTGGACCATTCCTCCGTCACCTCTGACAGAGGATATGTGGATAGGCTCAGACACAGCCTGAAAGTAGCCTATGAACAAGCTCAAGCGGCCTCAGATCAAAGGGGAGCTCGGAATAAAAAAAATTACGACCTGAAGGTCCGGGTACAAGACCTACAGCCCGGGGATCGAGTACTGTTGCGCAATCTGGGAGTCCCCGGAAAGCACAAGCTTGCAGACAGATGGAGATCTGAACCTTATGTCATCTGCAGGAAGTTGCCGGGCCTACCTGTCTACAAGGTGAAGCCAGAGGGAAAGGTAGGCCCACTGAAGACATGGCATCGAAACCACCTGCTCCCACTGACGGAGGCAGTTAGAATACCTTCCGTGGGAGACTCCCCTGCACCGGCCTCTATCTTGGATACTCCTAGACCGCACACTCGGTCACAGACCTCCCGAGCTGGAAATGGAGAAGCCTCCCAACTTAGTGGGGATGAAGAAGGAGAGCTTGATTGGCTGTGGTCTTCCCCAACTCCAGGAACTTCTATCATAGATCTTCCAGTCACCCAAGATACCACAGATGAAACGCTGAACCCAGAGGCTACAGAATTCATCCCTTTCAGTCCTTCAACAGATTACTGGGAAGATGCCCATGATAGTTACTCCGAGGAAGAGGAGCCTGAGGCGCCAGAGCCAGAGATTCCAAGAGAGCAAAGAGCTCGAAGAGTCATTCAACCTCCTAAGAAGCTGACCTACCCCCAGATGGGGAACAGTTCGGAAGACTCTGTGGTCACTGCTAGGAGAAATGCTGAGATTCCGGATCCCTCCACTGTCCATTTGGTGGAGGGCAACCCCAGCTCACTCTCTGGCACAGTTAGTCAGGCCACCCAAGATAATGTGACCTGTGGGCAAGGGAATTCAACCCCTCAGTTATGGTGGGAATCCCCTATCCCAACATCGTTTTCAGAATTGTCCAATGTTGTATATAGTTGTTGCTAAAATTTATCTTTGGGGACCAAAGAGTTTAAGTGGGGGGAGTGTGTAGCGGGGTGTTCCCCTATATTGGGAAGAAACTACATTACCCATAACCCCATTCTTGTTGTGACGTTCCACCGCAGAGACTCATGGGAGGGGTTATAAAAGGAAGAGGCGGGGCCGGGCTCGGCCTCTTTGGCGACACGAGACTTCACGGACGGATCCTCCTGTGCGGATGTGTCGGAGGGGCAAGGCCTGAAGCCTGAGGCCTTGCTCTGCACCGAAGAGCCTTCCATCCTCCCCTCTGCGAGCCTGGGTGGCATCTGACTTTGTGAGCTACCGCCTTGTCGGATCGGGGACCCGATCGTTGGAGAGATCGAGAGTGTGTGACACGGCCGGTGGAGGTTTTCCCGGACTGGATCCGTAGTCCGGCGGGTGAGAGGGCATAAGCCCAGCTTAGATACTGTTGCTGTGTATAGGCCTATAGACTGCCGTGGCCTACAAGTTATTTTCATACCCCTTGGATTACAAAGTTATACTCTGTTTAAGTGCACCACCATTACAGACCTGCCGGTGAAGAAAGAAGGACTAAGCTATATATTAGAACCAGGCCTGGTGGGGATTCTAGCGTGTTTGATTGCTGCGCCATAGGGCACTTAGTTAACGGTCGCCCGTATGGCGCACTTGTAGCGTGTGTTACTATATAGTGTGTTAGAGTGGCAGGACGCTGCCCTTAGGAGTGATTGTTTAGAACTGTGATTATTGTTACCCCTTTTATTCATATTGAGAATTGATGAGTAAAACACTTTACCTATTACAATTCATTACTGTGTCCTTGCTTAGTTATTCTATTGCATAGGACATATCATTGATTGTTAGTACTAGCTGTGCCAGAAGGGGATAGAGCCTATTGCCGGGGGTTGGCGGAGCTCCACTCAGGGCCCAAAATCTAATTCTGCGGCCTCCTTAGTTGGAGGTATCGCTACACTACCTATAGTTTTCTGTCCCTAGAAAAAATTTTTTTTTAAAGCACACTATAGCACAAGGAGAATTTCCCTCACTGTCCTTCCCTGTCCCTAGAAACAAGGATTATCACAGTGAAAGAAACTGACACTCTTCCTACCTATAGTTTTCTGTCCCTAGAAAAAAATTTTTTTTAAAGCACACTATAGCACAAGGAGAATTTCCCTCACTGTCCTTCCCTGTCCCTAGAAACAAGGATTATCACAGTGAAAGAAACTGACACTCTTCCTACCTATAGTTTTCTGTCCCTAGAAAAAATGTTTTTTTAAAGCACACTATAGCACAAGGAGAATTTCCCTCACTTTCCTTCCCTGTCCCTAGAAACAAGGATTATCACAGTGAAAGAAACTGACACTCTTCCTACCTATAGTTTTCTGTCCCTAGAAAAAATGTTTTTTTAAAGCACACTATAGCACAAGAAGAATTTCCCTCACTGTCCTTCCCTGTCCCTAGAAACAAGGATTATCACAGTGAAAGAAACTGACACTCTTCCTACCTATAGTTTTCTGTCCCTAGAAAAAATGTTTTTTTAAAGCACACTATAGCACAAGGAGAATTTCCCTCACTGTCCTTCCCTGTCCCTAGAAACAAGGATTATCACAGTGAAAGAAACTGACACTCTTCCTACCTATAGTTTTCTGTCCCTAGAAAAAATGTTTTTTTAAAGCACACTATAGCACAAGGAGAATTTCCCTCACTGTCCTTCCCTGTCCCTAGAAACAAGGATTATCACAGTGAAAGAAACTGACACTCTTCCTACCTATAGTTTTCTGTCCCTAGAAAAAATGTTTTTTTAAAGCACACTATAGCACAAGGAGAATTTCCCTCACTGTCCTTCCCTGTCCCTAGAAACAAGGATTATCACAGTGAAAGAAACTGACACTCTTCCTACCTATAGTTTTCTGTCCCTAGAAAGCACACTATAGCACAAGGAGAATTTCCCTCACTGTCCTTCCCTGTCCCTAGAAACAAGGATTATCACAGTGAAAGAAACTGACACTCTTCCTACCTATAGTTTTCTGTCCCTAGAAAAAATGTTTTTTTAAAGCACACTATAGCACAAGGAGAATTTCCCTCACTGTCCTTCCCTGTCCCTAGAAACAAGGATTATCACAGTGAAAGAAACTGACACTCTTCCTACCTATAGTTTTCTGTCCCTAGAAAAAATGTTTTTTTAAAGCACACTATAGCACAAGGAGAATTTCCCTCACTGTCCTTCCCTGTCCCTAGAAACAAGGATTATCACAGTGAAAGAAACTGACACTCTTCCTACCTATAGTTTTCTGTCCCTAGAAAAAATGTTTTTTTAAAGCACACTATAGCACAAGGAGAATTTCCCTCACTGTCCTTCCCTGTCCCTAGAAACAAGGATTATCACAGTGAAAGAAACTGACACTCTTCCTACCTATAGTTTTCTGTCCCTAGAAAAAATGTTTTTTTAAAGCACACTATAGCACAAGGAGAATTTCCCTCACTGTCCTTCCCTGTCCCTAGAAACAAGGATTATCACAGTGAAAGAAACTGACACTCTTCCTACCTATAGTTTTCTGTCCCTAGAAAAAATGGTTTTTTAAAGCACACTATAGCACAAGGAGAATTTCCCTCACTGTCCTTCCCTGTCCCTAGAAACAAGGATTATCACAGTGAAAGAAACTGACACTCTTCCTACCTATAGTTTTCTGTCCCTAGAAAAAATGTTTTTTTAAAGCACACTATAGCACAAGGAGAATTTCCCTCACTGTCCTTCCCTGTCCCTAGAAACAAGGATTATCACAGTGAAAGAAACTGACACTCTTCCTACCTATAGTTTTCTGTCCCTAGAAAAAATGTTTTTTTAAAGCACACTATAGCACAAGGAGAATTTCCCTCACTGTCCTTCCCTGTCCCTAGAAACAAGGATTATCACAGTGAAAGAAACTGACACTCTTCCTACCTATAGTTTTCTGTCCCTAGAAAAAATGTTTTTTTAAAGCACACTATAGCACAAGGAGAATTTCCCTCACTGTCCTTCCCTGTCCCTAGAAACAAGGATTATCACAGTGAAAGAAACTGACACTCTTCCTACCTATAGTTTTCTGTCCCTAGAAAAAATGTTTTTTTAAAGCACACTATAGCACAAGGAGAATTTCCCTCACTGTCCTTCCCTGTCCCTAGAAACAAGGATTATCACAGTGAAAGAAACTGACACTCTTCCTACCTATAGTTTTCTGTCCCTAGAAAAAATGTTTTTTTAAAGCACACTATAGCACAAGGAGAATTTCCCTCACTGTCCTTCCCTGTCCCTAGAAACAAGGATTATCACAGTGAAAGAAACTGACACTCTTCCTACCTATAGTTTTCTGTCCCTAGAAAAAATGTTTTTTAAAGCACACTATAGCACAAGGAGAATTTCCCTCACTGTCCTTCCCTGTCCCTAGAAACAAGGATTATCACAGTGAAAGAAACTGACACTCTTCCTACCTATAGTTTTCTGTCCCTAGAAAAAATGTTTTTTTAAAGCACACTATAGCACAAGGAGAATTTCCCTCACTGTCCTTCCCTGTCCCTAGAAACAAGGATTATCACAGTGAAAGAAACTGACACTCTTCCTACCTATAGTTTTCTGTCCCTAGAAAAAATGTTTTTTTTAAAGCACACTATAGCACAAGGAGAATTTCCCTCACTGTCCTTCCCTGTCCCTAGAAACAAGGATTATCACAGTGAAAGAAACTGACACTCTTCCTACCTATAGTTTTCTGTCCCTAGAAAAAATGTTTTTTTAAAGCACACTATAGCACAAGGAGAATTTCCCTCACTGTCCTTCCCTGTCCCTAGAAACAAGGATTATCACAGTGAAAGAAACTGACACTCTTCCTACCTATAGTTTTCTGTCCCTAGAAAAAATGTTTTTTTAAAGCACACTATAGCACAAGGAGAATTTCCCTCACTGTCCTTCCCTGTCCCTAGAAACAAGGATTCGCACAGTAAAACACACTGACACTCTCCCTACCTATCCTTCTCTTTCCCTAAACTAAAGGAATCCAGGTTAAGCAAGAAAAAATAAATGTCACTGTCCCTGCCTATGCTTCTCTTTCCCTGCTCCGGAACACACTACACTAGGCCGCCGTGCTGGCGGCCTTTTATAGTGTGGGGCGTGTACTAAACACCCTCAGCAATAATTGGCCACAGGCATCCTGCCTGTGGCCAATCATTGCTCTCCTCGCTGCCGGCGCTGTGATTGGCCAAGCATGCGGGGTCACAGTGCATGCTTGGCCAATCACAGCGCCTGGATGACACTGCGATGGCGTAGTGCATTGTGGGCCGTTCGCGTCACTCGAATTAGGCGCGAACGGCCCAAATCGTTCGATCTTCGTCGAACGATCGAACAGCCGATGTTCGAGTCGAACGTATGTTCGACTCGAACACCGAGCTCATCCCTACTTACAATGCCCTTGTCTTATCTAATGCCACCAGATACCCGGCCACCTAGTGACAGAAGAGAGAAGTGCAGCAATTCCAGAATTAGGGTGAAATCAATTGACCTCCTATTAATTGGCCAAGGCAACTATCACTTGGCAAATAAATTTGATAGCAACCCTGCCTAAACATCAGGGTGCTACAAAAAGAATGATTGCGATCTGATTGAGATTGCTAATTCTTGCCTGAAAAGAGAATCAGTGATACAGGGGTGAAACATTTGGGTGATCCAGGTCAATGAACAATATTACAATTTGTTTGGAAACACTTGAAATAAAAATTATAGGGAAGCTGCCAAATAGAAAATTCATGTGTGAACTGTCCCATCTGCTATAAAAAAAAAGGTAATTTTATTGAGGCAGTTTTCTATTCCAGACACTCCAGTGAGCCCCCATAGCTTTGTTCTGATCACTAACTATTCTATTGCATGCATGGGCTAGAACTGTGTCTCTTTAGGCTGCTTTAACACTTATGCCCCGTACACACAGTCAGGATTTCCGACGGGAAAAAGTCAGTCGGGAATCCCGGACGGAAAATAGAGAACCAGTTCTCTTTTTTTTGCCGGCCGTTTTTGGCAGTTTTCCCGCTGGAAAAAGTCAGATGGAGCATACACACGGTCAGGATTCCCGGCCAAAAGCTCTCATCTGACTTTTTCTGGCCGTGTGTACGGGGCATTATCTGTTTTTCTTAAAGTTTTGTGTTAAACGCATGACCATGAAATTCTACGGAACTCTTCACACTGATCAGTTGCGAGTCTGCTGCGTTTTGTAAAAATCCTGCTTGCTGCATTTTTGGTGCATGTTTGGTGTGGTTAAAAAAAAAAAAATCGCACCTAGCCATTAGAATAAATGGAAATCTCATCAAAAATGCTGCAAAAACACACCTGTGGTTGCGTTTTTAGTGTGGTTATTGATTCACATTTCTTTTTTTTACAGATGCAAAGCACACAGGAAATGCGGAAAAAACACAGCAAAAAATGCATATGTGTTTTTTACCATGTTTTTGAAAGCGTGCAGTGTGAAAGTAAACTTATGCCGCGTACACACGGCCGTTTTTCTCGTCAAAAAAAAAAAAAATTCCCATTCGACGAGAAAAACGATAGTCTGTGGGCTTTCTGTCGTTTTTTCGACGAGAAAAACTGCATTAAAAACGACAAGAAAAATTAGAACATGTTCTAATTTTTCTCGTCATTTTTTTCGACATGTTTTCCGCGGCAGTGTTTCCCATAGGGAAACACTGCCGCGGAGCCCACAGACGGTCGTTTTTCTCGTCAAGAGAAAAAATGAGGTGAAAAATGACCGTGTGTGGGGAACAAGCTGTTCCCCCGTTTTAAATGACATTATTCACGGCGGTTTTTTAACCGCCGTGAATAATGATCGTGTGTACGCGGCATTACACTGTGTGCATAAATAGAAACAAACAGCCTCATAGCCTAAGATGACAATGCACTCCCCTGTTCCTCTCTCTTGCTCCCCTTTCCTTTTCCAAGCTAACAGGTTGACTCCAGACTGCACTGTTCACTGTTAACTCTTTCCTGTGAAGACCAGAAGTTCAGGGAAGCAACATTAAGAGAGCAGGAGCCATCAGCATTGAAAATTGTAAACTGCAAGTGTTGGGGTAAACATTTTAACTAATAGTTTACTTGGTAATGTTTAGCTTGCCTCCCTGTAATCAACGTGGCTGTAATTGCAAAAGCTTTTGACACAGTTCCCCACACACGACTCATGTGTAAGGTAAAGTCTATAGGCTTGGAAAGATCAAAATGTAAATGGATAGAAAACTGACTAAAAGACAGAATTCAGAGAGTAGTGGTTAATGATTCTTACTCTGAATGGTCTAAGGTTATTAGTGGTGTACCCCAAGGCTCAGTGCTGGGACCCTTACTTTTTAATATATTTATAAATGATATTGGGTCTGGGATTAAAAGTACAATTTCTGTCTTTGCAGATGACACTAAGCTATGCAGTGGAATAACGTCCTTACAGGATGTCTCCAATTTACAAGCCGACCTCAATGCACTAATTGGGCAACTAAGTGGCAAACAAGGTTTAAAGTGGTTGTACACCCTGTACAACCACTTTTACCTACAGTATGCAAAAAGAATGGAGGTCATCAGCTCACTATCAGATAAACACTAAACCATGTTTATACGTGCATTTCTGGTGCGGTGTCCCTTGGTTTGCAGACTCACCAGTAGTGGTGCGGTCTCCGTAAGCTAAGCCATAAATAGAAAGAAACAGAGGGAAAAGATACCCTCAAAAAAAGAGCTACAGGTAGACCAAGCTGCTTGAAAAGGGTATAATTTTATTGCACAATAAAAGTCAATTAGTACATATTGCAAATATTAGATACCCATCACCAACACCTAAATTAATTTAAAAATTAGCAAGACAATGTTGTCTAAACAAAAACCAACTACATCACATAAAGTACATGCATGCATCTAATACCCACTACAGAGCTACCTAACAGGTATCTGGTAATTTGCTAACAGACCCGGTGAGAAACACCATAGATTACTTAACTCAACCTATGTAGCACTACCCCCACAGGAGCTGCTGGTTTAAGTTTTGGGCCTGTACTCTGCCTATCAACCCCTGTAATATGGCTCGATTTCCCCTTGGCACAACTGGACAATAATAACAATAATGTGATTGTGGACCCCTAACGACTATAGAGGGCCACAATGATATCACACAACAGTAACTGTAATTAAATATTATTACCTTGTTGTGGTTAGCCTGCCACACAGCTGCAAAAGACACACACAAGGGGTAGTTCAACCAAGATGTAATATGTTTACTTGGTAAAGAAATAAAGATTAACATGAGACATTTGACTCAGACAGATCCCTGTGAGAGTCCACGGACATACATATGCACAACAGTTCAAAAGTTTCATTTATAAACCATGAGACCCGAATTTACTCAACTTGGGGTCAGACCTGAAGAAGTGCACGGTGGAGGAATTTCCCACTGCAATGATATCTACAGTGAGGTACTTCTCCACCAAGTCCAACCCAGCTCACTAAACAGCACAATGACAGTAAAATAAATGCAAAAGTTGATTTACACGTGCAGATTCAACAAGCTATCTGGCTCCCCCTGGTGGGCAGCTTTACTGGTACGTGTCCCGCTGTATCAACCTAGTCAGTGAGCTGAACTAATGATTGCTCCCAAAAGTCTCCAGTAATCTTCGCTAGCTTTTGTTGGTGCACTTGAGTATTTGTAATCCAGAGAAAAGGTGAAGAAAGATTAAACAATTAACATGTGTGGTGAAAAGGGAAAGTGGAATGCTGATCCTTCCCAAAGCGCTAACTCAATCCTGAAGGTAGAGTGTCTCTGCTTGCCGTACTGCAGTTACCAGCAAGCGTAAGTAAAAGTATGGAAGTCACCTTTCTGCGACACAGTTATGTTGGTGGGCAGGTGCCCTTTCACTACATGAGGTTTCGCCTCGCTGGTATCCTCCGACAGGGCCCTCTTAGTTCGCAACCTCCGGACGAGTCACGGTCCCTGGTCCTCCAATTAGCCGCTCACAAGGTGCCGGTGGATAGGTAACTCTGGATGCTCAGGGGTGTGGAGCTGTCTCTCTCCCAGGTCCGATCAGCAGGGCTGTGGCAGGAATTCCTCCGACAGGT
The DNA here is from genome assembly GCA_029206835.1 of Rana muscosa. Classification (NCBI taxonomy): domain Eukaryota; kingdom Metazoa; phylum Chordata; class Amphibia; order Anura; family Ranidae; genus Rana; species Rana muscosa. The sequence continues at coordinate 876,706,677 of CM055118.1, forward strand.
GATCCGGTCTCCGTCACTTTAGGCCCAGGCTTCTCCGGCCTAAGCACCCTCGCTGAAGGCCTCCTGTCTGTTGTAAGATGGCGTCCCAAGAGAATGAACACAAGCCCCGTCTTGTCTTAAATAAATCCTCCCAGCAGGCAGTGCGTGGCGCCACGCTACTTTGCAGCACAGTGGCGTTGTGGGCCTTGTAGTCTATTTCTGACCCATAGCAATAGAGTCTCTGTCTCTTCGCACCACAAGGTCCATCAGGCATTGTTCTTACCATAGCTGAACCCAACAAATTGCAGCAGTATAAGACAACCGGGCAATGAAAAAGAGTTAAGTTCTTATAGGCACAAACTGTAGTCCATAAGCTACGTGCAAAAGTGACACCTTGCTACACCTAAAATGAGTGCTCAGCAAGCACCCCAGCTAGGGGATACATGAGGGTAATGATGGAATTTGGCTGTACACTTGAAGTCCCTGGGATGTTGTACCGTTACTTTGGCTGAATATTAGTTATAGTTAGCTGATTTTAAATCCTGTGAAAAAAATGGCATATAGCCAGATATAGGTTGAACAGTTCAGGTGATCAGACACTAATAACACCAAATATTGCAAAGCTGAAGCAGAACACAGTCCCAGAATGTAAGCAGCTGAGGACAAAAATCCTCAAAAACGAGCATTTCATTGATATTGACAGTGTCAGGGCACGCTCACCCAGCCTTATTGCACAGAGAACGCTATTCCTCAAGCTGGTGTCCCGATATCGCCACAGGTGGCTGAGAGTCACACACTGTAAAGGGTTTGTTCAGCTGGGATTTTCATTCAATCCAGATAGCCTGGCTGGGGATTCTGCTGGCCGCCATGTAGCGCTGTCAGTAATTCAGAGCGCCGTTCCATTGACGCAAACAGACAGAGGCGGCTCTTTAATTAGGCAAATTAGGCGGTCGCCTTAGGCCTCGCATGCCCAGGGGCCTCGCGGCTGCCTAATTTGCCTGAAATGTGTGTAGAAGTGGGAGGGAATGTGACCCTGTCAGTGTCCGCACTGAGCGAGCCGGATGGATGAACGAGGGTCTCTCCTAGTATGCAACCGCGGCGCTGCTATATCATCAGTGCCGTGCCGACCTGAAGCTTCTTCCCTCTGCCACTCTCAGGTCTCTCCAGGGCCTCCTCTGTGTCCTCCAGGCAGCGCCTCATGCAGACAGATTATAGAGGTGGAGACGGAGCTGCCGGCTGCTGCTGAACCCAGGAGAGATGCATGAACGCACATGCAGGAGAGGAGTTTGTTCTGCCGGATGTGTGGAGGGAGGTGAGCTGGCAGCTTTGTGCAGGGACTTGTGATGGGGGAGGGGGCGGTGAGAGCAGAGTCTGCAGCAGGGTGGGAGGCCAGTTCTGGTGCTGTGCTGCTAACTTCAGTTGCTCCATGCATGCCATTGCAAAGTGGCTTCTGCAGTGATGGAGCAATAAATTAGGGCTCATTCACACCATTTTCTACTTTTCTACCATGTGCACCCCTCTCATGTACATACTACCCCCCCATACAATCCACACACCCTTTCATGTACATACTACCCACCGCCAGGGGCGTAACTAGAAATCACAGGGCCCCATAGCAAAAATGTTGTATGGGCCCCCCCCCACAAAAAAATGTCGGACTTAAATTAAATAGTGGTCGTGGTTTAAAGGGCGTGAAAGAAAGAAAGAACCCAGATCCTACACAACAATAGCAATATATGTATTCCAGAAAGTTTAATCAACAGATAAAGATACTCCAAACACCTGGTGTTAGCGCTTCAATAATCCTCACCTGTGCCCAATGCAGCGTGGTCTGCCCGTGCCCAATACTGCCTCACCTGTGCCCAATGCAGTGTGGCCTGTGCCCAATGCAGCGTGTCCAGTGCCCAATGCAGCGTCACCTGTGCCCAACGCAGCGTGTCCAGTGCCCAACGCAGCGTGGCCTGTGCCCAACGCAGCGTGGCCTGCCCATGCCCAATACAGCCTCACCTGTGCCCAATGCAGCCTCACCTGTGCCCAATGCAGCCTCACCTGTGCCCAATGCAGCCTCACCCGTGCCCAATGCAGCCTCACCCGTGCCCAATGCAGCCTGACCCGTGCCCAATGCAGCCTGACCCGTGCCCAATGCAGCATGACCCGTGCCCAATGCAGCCTCACCTGTGCCCAATGCAGCTTGACCCGTGCCCAATACAGCCTCACCCGTGCCCAATGCAGCATGACCCGTGCCCAATGCAGCCTCACCTGTGCCCAATGCAGCCTCACCCGTGCCCAATGCAGCCTCACCCGTGCCCAATGCAGCCTCACCCGTGCCCAATGCAGCCTCACCTGTGCACAATGCAGCATGGCCCGTGCACAATGTAGCCTCACCTGTGCAGTGGAAGAGGCGAGCCAGTGGCGGAACTACCTGGGAGGATGAGGAATGCATACTGCAGCCCTCAAATGGCTATTGGCGAGCATGGGGCTGCCTCAGAGTGGGGGGGCGAGCACCGCCCGCACGGTCCCCCAGCCAGGGGAAGTGAGGAGAGGAAGAGGCGCGCTGTGCGTACAAGCAGAGAGCTGTAATAGCTTTCATTTGAATGTCCTGCGTTCCCGGGGCTCACCGTCACATAGCCCCACCTCTTGGCCCGGCGCCTTTGATGACGTCACATGTCCCGCATTGGACCGGCGTTCTGTCTATCAAAGGCGCCGGGCCAAGAGGTAGGGCTATGTGACAGTGAGCCCCGGGAACGCAGGTAGGGTTGCCACCTTTTCCTCAAGCCAAACCCGAACACTTAAGCGGCGCATGGCAAATTTTTTGTGGTATACACTAAAGGATTTTAAAGACCTGGAGGAGAGCAATAATGTGTCACGGTTAGCGTGGATGGTAACTACTGGTACCATCCACTGCCCTACTGACACTGTCCACCTCCCTCCCCACAGACTCCCCTCCCTTATATCGGTCCCCCCTTGATTAGATCAGGGAACCCCCCCCATCAGTGTCCCCTGCCCCGAAAGACCCCCATTAGACTGCCTTACCGAGAGCCGCTTCAAGCCAGGAAGTGTGGGAGCTGGAGTTTTGGGATGGAGCTCCTCTACTGTAGTGCTGTTTTCCTTCCTTCCATTGGTGGGGAGCCTTGGGGAGAAGTGTCGGCAAGACACAGGATCCGGGACATGCGCTCACTTAAAGGGCTGCTGTTTGCAATTATTGGGGCCCCATACAGCCATCCTCATTGGGCCCCCACCCCCTGAGGAGGAAAAGAGGTGGGGGGAAGGAGGTGAGAAAGGGGAAGGTAAGAGGAGGAGGTGAGAGAGAGGCGGCGGTGAGGGGGGGTGAGAGAGGAGGAGGTGAGGGGGTGAAAGAAAGGGGGGAGGAGGCAGGAGAGAGAGGCGTTGGTGAGGGGGTGAGAGAGAGAGAGGGTGGGTGAGATGGTGGGGATGAGAGGGGTGGGGATGAGAGAGAGTGGAGGTGGGGTGAGCAAGGTGGGGATGAGAGAGTGGGGGTGAGAGAGGGGGGATTAGAGAAAGAGTGGTGGGTGCGAGAGGGTGTGAGCGAGAGGCTGAGAGAAAGAGAGTGAGAGAGAGAGACAGAGGGAAAGGGGGGCTTACACAGAGGAGGGGGGGTGACGCAGAGGAGGGGGGGTTGACACAGAGGAGGGGGGGTGACACAGAGGAGGGGGGGTGACACAGAGGAGGGGGGGGTGACACAGAGGAGGGGGGGGTGACACAGAGGAGGGGGGGTGACACAGAGGAGGGGGGGGTGACACAGAGGAGGGGGGGTGACACAGGAGGGGGCTGACACAGAGGAGGAGGGGGCTGACACAAAGGAGGGGAAGCTGACACAAAGGAGGGGAAGCTGACACAAAGGAGGGGAAGCTGACACAAAAGAGGGGAAGCGGACATAAAAGAGGGGAAGCTGACACAAAAGAGGGGAAGCTGACACAAAGTAGGGGGAGCTGACACAAAGTAGGGGGAGCTGACACAAAGGAGGAGGGAGTGACACAGAGGAGGGGGTGACACAAAGGAGGGGGTGAGGAGGGGGCTGACACAGAGGAGGAGGGGGGGTGACACAGAGGATGGGGAGGGTGACACAGAGGATGGGGAGGGTGACACAGAGGAAGGGGGCTGACACAGAGGAGGATGGGGGGTGACACAGAGGATGGGGGGGGTGACACAGAGGAGGAGGGGGGGTGACACAGAGGATGGGGGCTGACACAGAGGAGGAGGGGGCTGACACAGAGGAGGAGGGGCTGACACAAAGGAGGGGAAGCTGACACAAAGGAGGGGAAGCTGACACAAAGGAGGGGAAGCTGACACAAAAGAGGGGAAGCTGACACAAAAGAGGGGAAGCTGACACAAAAGAGGGGAAGCTGACACAAAGGAGGAGGGAGTGACACAGAGGAGGCGGGTGACACAAAGGAGGGGGTGAGGAGGGGGCTGACACAGAGGAGGAGGGGGGGGTGACACAGAGGATGGGGAGGGTGACACAGAGGATGGGGAGGGTGACACAGAGGATGGGGAGGGTGACACAGAGGATGGGGGGTGACACAGAGGAGGGGGAGGGTGACACAGAGGAGGGGGAGGGTGACACAGAGGAAGGGGGCTGACACAGAGGAGGAGGGGGTGACACAGAGGAGGAGGGGGTGACACAGAGGAGGAGGGGGGTGACACAGAGGAGGAGGGGGGTGACAGAGGATGGGGGGGTGACACAGAGGAGGAGGGGGGGTGACACAGAGGATGGGGGGACACAGAGGAGGAGGGGGGTGACACAGAGGAGGAGGGGGGTGACAGAGGATGGGGGGGTGACACAGAGGAGGAGGGGGGGTGACACAGAGGATGGGGGGACACAGAGGAGGAGGGGGTGACACAGAGGAGGAGGGGGGGGGTGACACAGAGGAGGAGGGGGGCACAGAGGAGGAGGGGGGTGACAGAGGATGGGGGGGTGACACAGAGGAGGATGGGGGGGGTGACACAGAGGAGGAGGGGGGTGACACAGAGGAGGAGGGGGGTGACAGAGGATGGGGGGTGACACAGAGGATGGGGGGTGACACAGAGGATGGGGGGTGACACAGAGGATGGGGGGTGACACAGAGGATGGGGGGTTGACACAGAGGATGGGGGGTGACACAGAGGATGGGGGGTGACACGGAGGATGGGGGGGTGACACAGAGGAGGAGGGGGGGGTGACACAGAGGAGGAGGGGGGTGACACAGAGGAGGAGGGGGGGGTGACACAGAGGAGGAGGGGGGGTGACACAGAGGAGGAGGGGGGGTGACACAGAGGAGGAGGGGGGGGTGACACAGAGGAGGAGGGAGTGACACAGAGGAGGAGGGAGTGACACAGAGGAGGAGGGGGGTGACAGAGGATGGGGGGGGACACAGAGGAAGGGAGGGTGACAGAGGAAGGGGGGTGACACAGAGGAGGATGGGGGGTGACACAGAGGAGGAGGGGGTGACAGAGGATGGGGGGTGACACAGAGGAGGAGGGGGGGTGACAGAGGATGGGGGGACACAGAGGAGGAGGGGGGGGTGACACAGAGGAGGAGGGGGGGGTGACAGAGGATGGGGGGACACAGAGGAGGAGGGGGGGTGACACAGAGGAGGAGGGGGGGTGACAGAGGAGGAGGGGGGTGACACAGAGGAGGGGGGGGTGACAGAGGAGGAGGGGGGGTGACACAGAGGAGGGGGGGTGACAGAGGATGGGGGGACACAGAGGAGGAGAGGGGGTGACACAGAGGAGGAGGGGGGGGTGACAGAGGAAGAGGGGGGTGACAGAGGAGGAGGGGGGTGACACAGAGGAGGAGGGGGTGACACAGAGGAGGAGGGGGTGACACAGAGGAGGAGGGGGGTGACACAGAGGAGGAGGGGGGGTACAGAGGAGGAGGGGGGTGACAGAGGATGGGGGGTGACACAGAGGAGGAGGGGGGTGACACAGAGGAGGAGGGGGGTGACACAGAGGAGGAGGGGGGGTGACACAGAGGAGGAGGGGGGTGACAGAGGATGGGGGGGTGACACAGAGGAGGAGGGGGGTGACACAGAGGAGGAGGGGGGGTGACACAGAGGAGGAGGGGGTGACACAGAGGAGGAGGGGGGTGACACAGAGGAGGAGGGGGGTGACACAGAGGAGGAGGGGGGTGACACAGAGGAGGAGGGGGTGACAGAGGATGGGGGGTGACAGAGGAGGAGGGGGGGGTGACACAGAGGAGGAGGGGGGTGACAGAGGAGGAGGGGGGTGACACAGAGGAGGAGGGGGGTGACACAGAGGAGGAGGGGGGGTGACACAGAGGATGGGGGGACACAGAGGAGGAGGGAGTGACACAGAGGAGGAGGGGGGGGTGACAGAGGATGGGGGGACACAGAGGAGGATGGGGGGGACAGAGGATGGGGGGGACACAGAGGAGGAGGGGGGTGACAGAGGATGGGGGGGGACACAGAGGAGGAGGGGAGGGTGACAGAGGATGGGGGGTGACACAGAGGAGGAGGGGGGGTGACACAGAGGAGGAGGGGGGTGACAGAGGATGGGGGGTGACAGAGGAGGAGGGGGGGTGACACAGAGGAGGAGGGGGGGTGACAGAGGAGGGGGGGTGACACAGAGGAGGAGGGGGGTGACACAGAGGAGGAGGGGGGGTGACACAGAGGAGGAGGGGGGGTGACACAGAGGAGGAGGGGGGGTGACAGAGGAGGAGGGGGGGTGACAGAGGAGGAGGGGGGGTGACACAGAGGAGGAGGGGGGTGACAGAGGAGGAGGGGGGTGACAGAGGAGGAGGGGGGGTGACACAGAGGAGGAGGGGGGTGACAGAGGATGGGGGGGGTGACACAGGATGGGGGGGTGACACAGAGGAGGAGGGGGGGTGACACAGAGGATGGGGGGACACAGAGGAGGAGGGGGGGTGACACAGAGGAGGAGGGGGGTGACACAGAGGAGGAGAGGGGGTGACACAGAGGAGGAGGGGGGGTGACACAGAGGAGGAGGGGGGGTACAGAGGAGGAGGGGGGTGACACAGAGGAGGAGGGGGGTGACACAGAGGAGGAGGGGGTGACAGAGGATGGGGGGTGACACAGAGGAGGAGGGGGGGTGACACAGAGGAGGAGGGGGTGACACAGAGGAGGAGGGGGGTGACAGAGGATGGGGGGGTGACACAGAGGAGGAGGGGGGGTGACAGAGGAGGAGGGGGGTGACAGAGGAGGAGGGGGGTGACAGAGGAGGAGGGGGGTGACACAGAGGAGGAGGGGGGTGACACAGAGGATGGGGGGACACAGAGGAGGAGGGGGTGACACAGAGGAGGAGGGGGTGACACAGAGGAGGAGGGGGGTGACACAGAGGAGGAGGGGGGTGACACAGAGGAGGAGGGGGGGTGACACAGAGGAGGAGGGGGGGTGACACAGAGGATGGGGGGACACAGAGGAGGAGGGGGTGACACAGAGGAGGAGGGGGTGACACAGAGGAGGAGGGGGGTGACACAGAGGAGGAGGGGGTGACACAGAGGAGGAGGGGGGTGACAGAGGATGGGGGTGACACAGAGGAGGAGGGGGGGTGACAGAGGATGGGGGGTGACACAGAGGAGGAGGGGGGGTGACACAGAGGAGGAGGGGGGTGACAGAGGATGGGGGGGGTGACACAGAGGAGGAGGGGGGGTGACACAGAGGATGGGGGGTGACACAGAGGAGGAGGGGGGGGGGTGACACAGAGGAGGAGGGGGGGTGACACAGAGGAGGAGGGGGGGTGACACAGAGGAGGAGAGGGGGTGACAGAGGAGGAGGGGGGGTGACACAGAGGAGGAGGGGGTGACAGAGGATGGGGGGGTGACACAGAGGAGGAGGGGGGGTGACACAGAGGATGGGGGGACACAGAGGAGGAGGGGGGGTGACACAGAGGAGGAGGGGGGGTGACACAGAGGAGGAGGGGGGGGTGACAGAGGATGGGGGGTGAAACAGAGGAGGAGGGGGGTGACACAGAGGAGGAGGGGGGGTGACACAGAGGAGGAGGGGGGGTGACACAGAGGAGGAGGGGGGGGTGACAGAGGATGGGGGGACACAGAGGAGGAGGGGGTGACACAGAGGAGGAGGGGGGGTGACACAGAGGAGGAGAGGGGGTGACAGAGGAGGAGGGGGGGTGACAGAGGAGGAGGGGGGTGACACAGAGGAGGAGGGGGGTGACACAGAGGAGGAGGGGGGTGACACAGAGGAGGAGGGGGGTGACACAGAGGAGGAGGGGGGGGTGACAGAGGAGGAGGGGGGGTGACACAGAGGAGGAGGGGGGTGACACAGAGGAGGAGGGGGGTGACACAGAGGAGGAGGGGGGTGACACAGAGGAGGAGGGGGTGACAGAGGAGGAGGGGGGGGTGACACAGAGGAGGAGGGGGGGTGACACAGAGGATGGGGGGACACAGAGGAGGAGGGGGTGACACAGAGGAGGAGGGGGGGTGACACAGAGGAGGAGGGGGGGTGACACAGAGGAGGAGGGGGGGCACAGAGGAGGAGGGGGGTGACAGAGGATGGGGGGTGACACAGAGGAGGATGGGGTGACACAGAGGAGGAGGGGGTGACACAGAGGAGGAAGGGGGGTGACAGAGGATGGGGGGGTGACACAGAGGAGGAGGGGGGTGACACAGAGGAGGAGGGGGGGTGACACAGAGGAGGAGGGGGGGTGACACAGAGGAGGAGGGGGTGACAGAGGATGGGGGGGTGACACAGAGGAGGAGGGGGTGACACAGAGGAGGAGGGGGTGACAGAGGATGGGGGGGGTGACACAGAGGAGGAGGGGGGGTGACACAGAGGAGGAGGGGGGGGTGACACAGAGGAGGAGGGGGGGGTGACAGAGGATGGGGGGGGTGACACAGAGGAGGAGGGAGTGACACAGAGGAGGAGGGGGGGGTGACAGAGGATGGGGGGACACAGAGGAGGATGGGGGGGGACAGAGGATGGGGGGGGTGACACAGAGGAGGATGGGGGGACACAGAGGAGGAGGGGGTGACACAGAGGAGGAGGGGGGGTGACACAGAGGAGGAGGGGGGGTGACACAGAGGAGGAGGGGAGGCACAGAGGAGGAGGGGGGTGACAGAGGATGGGGGGTGACACAGAGCAGGAGGGGGTGACACAGAGGAGGAGGGGGTGACACAGAGGAGGAAGGGGGGTGACAGAGGATGGGGGGGTGACACAGAGGAGGAGGGGGGTGACACAGAGGAGGAGGGGGGGTGACACAGAGGAGGAGGGGGTGACACAGAGGAGGAGGGGGGTGACAGAGGATGGGGGGGTGACACAGAGGAGGAGGGGGGTGACACAGAGGAGGAGGGGGTGACACAGAGGAGGAGGGGGTGACAGAGGATGGGGGGGGTGACACAGAGGAGGAGGGGGGTGACAGAGGATGGGGGGTGACAGAGGAGGAGGGGGGGTGACACAGAGGAGGAGGGGGGGTGACACAGAGGAGGAGGGGGGGTGACAGAGGATGGGGGGGTGACACAGAGGAGGAGGGGGGGTGACACAGAGGAGGAGGGGGGGGGTGACACAGAGGAGGAGGGAGTGACACAGAGGAGGAGGGGGGGGGTGACAGAGGATGGGGGGGACACAGAGGAGGATGGGGGGGGACAGAGGATGGGGGGGACACAGAGGAGGAGGGGGGTGACAGAGGATGGGGGGACACAGAGGAGGAGGGGAGGGTGACAGAGGATGGGGGGTGACACAGAGGAGGAGGGGGGGTGACACAGAGGAGGAGGGGGGGGTGACAGAGGATGGGGGGTGACACAGAGGAGGAGGGGGGGTGACAGAGGATGGGGGGACACAGAGGAGGAGGGGGGGTGACAGAGGATGGGGGGACACAGAGGAGGAGGGGGGTGACACAGAGGAGGAGGGGGGGTGACACAGAGGAGGAGGGGGGGTGACACAGAGGAGGAGGGGGGGTGACAGAGGAGGAGGGGGGTGACACAGAGGAGGAGGGGGGGTGACAGAGGAGGAGGGGGGTGACAGAGGAGGAGGGGGGGTGACACAGAGGAGGAGGGGGTGACAGAGGATGGGGGGGTGACACAGGATGGGGGGGTGACACAGAGGTGGAGGGGGGTGACACAGAGGATGGGGGGACACAGAGGAGGAGGGGGGTGACACAGAGGAGGAGGGGGTGACACAGAGGAGGAGGAGGGGTGACACAGAGGAGGAGGAGGGGTGACACAGAGGAGGAGGGGGGGGTGACACAGAGGAGGAGGGGGGTACAGAGGAGGAGGGGGGTGACACAGAGGAGGAGGGGGGGTGACACAGAGGAGGAGGGGGGTGACACAGAGGAGGAGGGGGGTGACACAGAGGAGGAGGGGGGTGACACAGAGGAGGAGGGGGTGACAGAGGATGGGGGGGTGACAGAGGATGGGGGGTGACACAGAGGAGGAGGGGGGGTGACAGAGGATGGGGGGTGACACAGAGGAGGAGGGGGTGACAGAGGAGGAGGGGGGGTGACAGAGGAGGAGGGGGGTGACAGAGGATGAGGGGGTGACACAGAGGAGGAGGGGGGGACACAGAGGATGGGGGGACACAGAGGAGGAGGGGGTGACAGAGGATGGGGGGGTGACACAGAGGAGGAGGGGGGTGACAGAGGATGGGGGGTGACACAGAGGAGGAGGGGGGTGACACAGAGGAGGAGGGGGGGTGACAGAGGATGGGGGGTGACACAGAGGAGGAGGGGGGGGTGACACAGAGGAGAAGGGGGGTGACAGAGGATGGGGGGGTGACACAGAGGAGGAGGGGGGGTGACAGAGGATGGGGGGTGACACAGAGGAGGAGGGGGGGTGACACAGAGGAGGAGGGGGGGTGACACAGAGGCGGAGGGGGGTGACAGAGGATGGGGGGGTGACACAGAGGATGGGGGTAAGCTGACAGAGTAGATGAGACCTCAGGATAAACACATTGTGAGGCAGGACTCCGTCTCCGGGAGCAAGCAGGCGCGATTATCAAATCCACAGCCCAGCCCCGCCCCCGCCTCCACACGTGACCAGCACCTGCTCCGCAGGGCCATTCACAGACCCCCATGTCTGCCGCTCGGCCCGCCCCGCACATGGCCCGTTCAGCCAATTACAGGGCACCCGCTGGCTCTTCCTCTCCTCACTTCCCCTGGCTGGGGGACCGTGCGCCGCTGGCAGTATGCATTCCTCCTCCTCCCCACGGGCCCCTCTCGGTTTCGGGCCCCATAGCGGCCGCGTGTGTCGCTATGGCGGTAGTTCCGCCACTGCCCACCGCTAAACACTCAACACCCCTCTCACGTACATATTACCCACCCCCATACACTCCACACCCCTCTCATGTACATACTACCCACCACTATACATTTCGCACCCCTCTCGTACATACTACCCACCCCCATACACTCCGCTCCCCTCTCATGTTCATACTACCCACCCCCATACACTCTGCACCCCTCTCATGTACATACTACCCACCACCATACACTCCACTTTTTACATTTAAAAAAATATATATTTTTTATTTTTGGTGAGTTTTTTGGCCTATTAAACAGACCCCTAAAGTCTCACTTTTTAGACCGAGAAAGGGACTGAGGGAACACATTTCCAAACTCCTTTCTCTGCAGCCTCAGCTGCACTGCAGATGAATGAACAGGAGACAGAGGGTCCTCTCCATTCATAAACCGAAGCAGAGTAAACACAGTCACACACACACTGTATTCATTTAGAAAAGGAAGGTTGCTTGTAAATGTCATATTTACCAGCTTTTCCTGAAGAACTCCCACAGTAGTCGCGGGTGAGAAGAGGAGGGAAGCCGGCAGTGCTGTGGGGGGACATACAGTTTTATTTATTATTGCTTGAATTATTTTTCCCCATTATGGACTTGAGTGGGGCCTCATGTCTAAGTTTTGCCTAAGGCCTCACAAAGTCTAGAGCCGCCTCTGCAAACAGAGATAGCTGCTGCTGGCTTCAAAGCCGTGTACTGCGCATGCGCCGGTGTGACATGATACGTCATCCGTGACGAAAAAAACGTCACCATCGTGGTAGTGATTCCGACATGTTTCACCCAATCACGTGGGTTTTATCAAGGATGGAAGGGGTCAGTGGTCTGCTTCTATTTATACTATTCATGTGCAGCACTTAAAGAGGAAGTAAAGGCAAAAAAAAAACGTGCAAAAGAAAGGCATAATGAACTAGTATGCATAGCATACTAGCTCATTATGAATGACTTACCTGAGATCGAAGCTCCCGCAGCGGTCCTCGGTCACCACCGCCGCCATCTTGCCTCGATGTCCCGTCATTGCCCTCAGTGTATCGCCGCTCCTGCTCTGTGTTTGGCCGGAGCAGCGATGACATCACACGCATGCGCGCTCGGGCCGGCAAGCTCCCATTTCAAAAAACCGGCAATGATGCCGGCCCGCTATTGCACATGCGTGTGACGTTATCGGTGGACTTTTTAATAGTAAATAGGTTAAAGAGATATTTCTTGCACCTACAGGTAAGCCTTAATCTAGGCTTACCTGTAGGTGCAAGTTGTCTAAGTGGGTTTACAACCACTTTAATTGATTAAAGTTGCTATCATCAAAGCTGCCACTAGATGGCTTCCTCCCAAATACCACACCACTTAGGTCTTTGTTTTTCTCTAATTACTCTCTAATACAGATTACACTCTTTAATAATCACCTATATGTTATATAGTATTACATTGCTCAATATAGGGATCAAATCGGGGAGGCAAACGTCATACCATATTATTTAAAGAGAAATATGTGTAGCACTACCCCCGTAGGAGCTGCTGGTTATTATTTTGGGTCTGCACTCTGCCTGTCAACCCCAGAAATTTGTCTCGAACCCCCCCCTTGGCACAACTGGATAACAATACGTATGGGGGACCCAATGGCAAAGAGGACCACAACAACACCACACTGTAATATGTATAGTTATCGTTACCTTGGCACTGGTCACCTGACTCTCATCTGCAATAGATAGAGTTCCACACAAGATGTAACTTAACCAGTTGTAAAATGTTTACTTGGAAAAGAGTAGAACAATGGTTATACAGATCAAATTGACTGTACACAGATCCCTGCAAAGTCAATAAAACACAACTGGTTCAAGGTTTCTATATCCCAAGACCCAATTATCATAACCTGGGTCAGATGTGAGTAAGTGTATGGTGGAGGAATCTCCCAATGCTATGATACCTGCACCCCTGGGACACTTCCCCACCAAGCCTCACACACACTCACTAAATAGTACAATAACAAATACAATGTAAACAGTTATATTAAGCCGTAGAAGTTCTTATGGCTATATGGCTCCCTCTAGTGGACAGTTCAAACTGGTGCGTATCCCTTTGTAGTAAACGTTTCAGAGAAATAAAGTGATGTCTGTTCCTTTAAGTTTGATGTGTCTTCTGCTAGCTATGTTGGCGCACCTAACTGTATTCCAAACAAAATGTAAAGAGGACAAGTAATCACTTGGTGAATGTAGAGTAGAAGTAAATGAACCGCTAGTTCTCCCAAACCGCTGTCCCACTCTCGGGTGCAAGAACACAATAGAAGTCACTGAATCCAGAGCTGTGTGTGTGTCAGCTCATATTACACTCCCTCAAGTCTGTGAAAAGAGGGAGGAGGGAGGGTGGAAAAAACCCAGACATGACAGGCAACTTCTCCCTGACTGAAGCTGGAAAGCCTGTGTACATTGCTCTGGCCAACTTGGCGAGATTTGCGGGTTATATTGTAAGACACCCACTACACACTCCCCCCACCAAAGAACCTTTGGTCCCCAAAGGAAATAAAAAGTCTGTAACCTGTTACATGCTTTTTATATACACGCGGAAAAAAAAACAAGTTAATGTACACAGGAAAACAATTCACATTTTCATAAGAACCTAGCAGAGGAACCTCCCACCAATGAGCATAGGAAGGGAGGATGTCCTGCCTACAGGCCACCTTAAATGGAATGGCCCAGCTAGATGTGCCAGGGGGTGAGTTAAGGTTGCCTTTCACCCAATCTGTGGTGAGAAGGTCAGGCTCTCTTGGCAACCCTTGAGGGGTGAGGATAACTTCTTCGGTGCTCTCACCCAACACTTAACAAGTCGGTCTCTTGAGAGGATGCTTAACTCTTAGCTTTCTCTGCTCCACTGGCTCAGACACGGTAGGCTCACTAGCCTCTTCTTTCGGTTTGATTACTTCTGCCTCTTGTAGATTGGTTTCTTCCACTTCTGCTATGGATCCTTCTTCATCCACTGTGGAAAAGGGGGACACTTCTTACCCTTTATCTAGCAGTGAGGGTAAGGGATCACATCTGGGGACAGGAGGGGCTAACAGCCGCTTCACCAGATCTGTGTTGGTCCCTACGATTAGCAGACTGCCTGTGGGCCCTGGCAACCGAGGACACACAATAGCTAGCGTGTCAAAGTCCTGAGGCTTCCCAGTCCTCAATGGGTCACATGACAACTTGATCCACAGATATCCATCACAAAGGTAATCTTTTGTTTGAATCCCCTGGATCTCGATATCATCCAACTTCCGCAGGGGTATGTATGACAGATACCTCTTATAAAAGCCTCTGGTCAACAAGGTTACCTGAGCACCTAAATCAAGAAGGGCTCTTGTGTAGATTCCTTCAACCAAGACGGGCACTACAGACAAAGGGCCTACTAACTGGGCAGGAAGCCTGGTTGAAGCATTTGGAATAGCAGGTTTGTGTGACTGGACTCGTGCTTCCTTCCTCTTCCAGCATCGAGAATTCTATTTCCGTTAACATCTTGGAGGCTGGTAAGCATTGCTCACTGAGACAGCATAAACTGCTGGTGTTCTACATTGTTCCCTTTCAGATTCAGGGAAAGTTCTTCTTGAAGGCCCAGACCTTTGCTCCATCATTGGGTCACTTCTCTGGGGTCTACGCCAGTCTTCTGTCCTCCTCGGTGGACTGGGACATACTCGCTGGTAGTGACCCACACCACCACAGTTTAAAAAGACGTCTTGGTTTGTTGGCCTCTGGCAAGGTGTAGCAGGCAAGGCCGGGGATACATTCTGCCCCGTAACACCATTGTCGGGCATCTCAGTATGTTTTGCTGTCAGCCGGCTAATCACCTCCAACATCTGGGATATCTATATCTTCGGTGCAGCTATCTCAGACATGAGATCCAACGGTTTGGTCATCATCTCCATCAACTGTGACACCTGAGTCTTGCGAAGTTCGACCTGAGGATCGTCATCAGCTGCATTGACCATCCTGACCCCGACAACCGATTCTGGCTTCTGGCTTTTCTTTTTGTTGTCCAGCATGGCTTCCTCCTCCCTTACAATCCGGATCAGGTCTGGATACTTCAGAATGCCACCATCTTGCCGGGTTCTCAACAGGAGGATGATAGGGTCCAAGGGCTGGGCACCCCTCAAGACTTGCTGGGCTTTGATTTCATCCACCTTCCGAGGGTCTAGGCCCTTCTTCAGCAGGATCTGGTGTATCATTTTATTCAAACGTCTCATGTACTCTGACAACTTCTCTCCTTCCTTTTGGTAAGAGTGTTCCAACTGATAGATAAGATCAGAAACTTTCTTGTGTGCCCAAAACACGTCCTGTAGGATATTCAGGTAATCCTGGGCAACACAGTCTCGCTTACTGAGCTTCAGATTACGGATGGCTTCTAGGGCAGGCCCCTTCAAGCTCTCTGTTATTCTCTGTTTCTTGTAAACCTCTGAGATGTCCCATTCATCCAAGGCTTGTGTAGCCTGGTCCAGCCACTCCTCAAAGCTGTATTCCGCTGAGGGTACTGGTTGTCTTCCAGAGAAGACCCTGAGTTTCCTGTAGCCAGCTGCTGAGTATGTTGGAGGGTCTTTCTGACATTTTGCAACAAATGCACCAAGAGCAGCAAAGAGTTCTGGTCCAATTGTGGCCAGAGGTGACAGGGCAGGAATTTCTTCTTTACTTGATCCAGCTTGACTGGAAGAGGTAGGGCCTTCTTCTGAGGCCTTCAGATGGATTACACCACATTCCGTCTTGTTGGCTAATTTCACACTGGCGCCCTTGAAGTTCTCAGGGATTTCTTGTTTCCATTCCACTAATGCATAGGTGTGAAGAGTCCCATGGTCTGTCTTGACTGCAATCACCCACGCCTTCTTGTCTGGGGGTAGTGTCTTGACAGCTTGGCTGATTTGGTCCTCACTCCTCAGTCCAGACGTCTCCTTGAAGTTCGATCACCACACTCAATTCTGGGCAGGCGCCTTCCTCTTTAGACCACTGGATAGCAGCAGCAGGGTCCATTTTGGTGCTGGTAGGGGTTTCCTATAGGGGGGTTGATTGCAGAGTCGCAGAAGTCCCGGATGAGCCCCCACACGTAGCACTACCCCCGTAGGAGCTGCTGCTTATTATTTTGGGTCTGCACTCTGCCTGTCAACCCCAGAAATTTGGCTCAAGCCCCCCCTTGGCACAACTGGATAACAATACGTATGTGGGACCCAATGGCAAAGAGGACCACAACAACACCACACTGTAATATGTATAGTTATCGTTACCTTGGCACTGGTCACCTGACTCTCAGCTGCAATAGATAGAGTTCCACACAAGATGTAACTTAAGCAGTTGTAAAATGTTTACTTGGAAAAGAGTAGAACAATGGTTATACAGATAAAATTGACTGTACACAGATCCCTGCAAAGTCAATGAAACACAACTGGTTCAAGGTTTCTATATCCCAAGACCCAATTACCATAACCTGGGACAGATGTGAGTAAATGTATGGTGGAGGAATCTCCCAATGCTATGATACCTGCACTGGGACACTTCCCCACCAAGCCTCACACACACTCACTAAATAGTACAATAACAAATACAATGTAAACAGTTATGTTAAGCCGTAGAAGGTCTTATGGCTATATGGCTCCCTCTAGTGGACAGTTCAAACTGGTGCGTATCCCTTTGTAGTAAACGTTGCAGAGAAATAAAGTGATGTCTGTTCCTTTAAGTTCGACGTGTCTTCTGCTAGCTCTGTTAGAGCACTTAACTGTATTCCAAACAATATGTAAAGATTAAAAGTAATCACTCGGTGAATGTAGAGTAGAAGTAAATGAACCGCTAGTTCTCCCAAACCGCTGTCCCACTCTCGAGTGCAAAGGATCCCTAACGGTGGCACTGCAAGTGTCAGCAAGTACAAGTGGCACTATAGGTACCACTCTCCCGCAACTCAGTTAACTATGTTGGTAGGCAAGTGCCTTCTCACCACTGAGAGTCCTCTCCTCACTGGTATCTCCGTCAGGCAAGATGTCGCTGGTTCACCGCGCGGCCGCATACATGTGGATGAATGGCGTCAGATGTGGTGGAGTGTAGGACAGTCCCCTCTCTGGCTCAGTCAGCGATGCTTTCCACAAGGATCCCTCCATCGGCGATCCGCTTACCAACTTTAGGCCCAGGCTTCTACGGCCTAGGCACGCTCACAGCAGGCCTCTTGCCTGTTGAAAGATGGCGTCCAGAGAGAGCGTGCTGATGCCTTACTTGTCCTTATATAAGACTGTTTTCTGGTAGCACAGTGGCACTGTGGGTATTTGTAGTCTTTCCCTGTGTACCAGTCTATGGGGCCATTTGGTGTGAGAACTTCATGTCCCAGAATCCATTGCTGCTCTCCTCAGTTCTGTACAATCTCCTACATTGGCTGTTGTAACGCTGCTGTTAATTGGTTTTCCTCTCCAGCCATTAGGAACACAATAGAAGTCACTGAATCCAGAGCTGTGTGTGTGTCAGCTCATATTACACTCCCTCAAGTCTGTGAAAAGAGGAAGGAGGAGGGAGGGTGGAAAAAACCCAGACATGACAGGCAACTTCTCCCTAACTGAAGCTGGAAAGCCTGTGTACATTGCTCTGGCCAACTTGGCGAGGTTATATTACACACCCGCTACACATGTAATAAAACCAAACATCAAAAAACACAGAATTTTACAGTTAGTCAGTTACTGAACCCAAAAGAGGTTTCTATATTTTATAGTAAGGAAAAAAATAGATTTCTTATCCTCAGCATTCCAGAAAAGGCTAAAAACTACATTCTGTATTCAAGCCCAGGGGCGCAAGAGTCCCAAGCTTGAATATCCACATTTTCTCCTTCTACAGCAGGATGTTGTCAAAATCACCTCTGCATGATGGCAAATCAAGGGTATATATCCCCTTAATGCTGATGCCCACCGTGCTGCCTCCATGAAAGTCTGCAAAGTGCAGTGCTATTGGGGACATGTCTTCCCTTTTCTTGTTACCTTCCTTGGTTGAATTTCTTATACTTCTTAGGTGTTCCCCAATGCGAATCCAGAGTTTTCTCTTGGTTTTGCCAGTATAGTATTTTTGATATGGACATTCCAGCATGTATATCACCCTGGAAGTCGCACAGTTGATGAATTTGTTAATACGAAAATTGGCACTCCCATCTGCATTGGTAAAGACTGCTGTTTTTTTCCATAAACTCGCACATCTGGCAATGCTCGCATGCATACATCACCTTAAAGTGGAGTTCTAGGCTTTTTATGTTTATTAAAAGTCAGCAGCTACAAAAAGTGTAGCTGCTGACTTTTAATAAACAGACACTTGCCTGCTCCACGGTCCAGCGATGTGGCTGCCCGGAGCGTCGCTCCTCTCCGCCGGTGCCTCCATTGACACTCTGGGCACCCGGCCGTGACAGCTTTTGGCTTCACGGCCGGGCACGCACTGCGCATGCACGAGTCGCACTGTGCTCTAGGAGTGGACAGGCGATCTTCTGGGACATGTCACGTGTCCCAGGAGATCGCCTAGAGCAGGGGTCTCAAACTGGCAGCCCTCCAGCTGTTGCGGAACTACAAGTCCCATCACGCCTCCGCCTGTGGGAGTCATGCTTGTAACTGTCAGCCTTGCAATGCCTCCTGGGAATTGTAGTTCTGCAACAGCTGGAGGGCCCCCACCAGTTTGAGACCCCTGGCCTAGAGGGAGGGGCCGCTTAGGTGGAGAGGAGGAGTCGCCTAGGCGGCCCATAGGTGGAGAGAGGAAGTGGGACAGGAAGTCCCACTCCAAACGAAGCCCCACTCCCCCCCCCCCAGAAAAATTACATGCCAAATGTGGCATGTAAGGGGGTGAGGAGTGCTTAAAGCGGAAGTTCAACTTTTGGGTGGAACTCCGCTTTAAGGGGGGGTAATGTAGTCAGCCAAGTTGTTGTTTTTTCTCTGGTATACTCTGAGTGGACTAGGGTGTCCTTAAGGTTGCAACCTCGTCAATCAACCAATTGGGGGTGGGGACCCACTATGTTTGTTAGCATCAGGGATTTTAAAAGTATTCCCCAATGCTTTTGGAGAATATATTTAACCTGGTTCCCCTGCACCCCATAAGTCGTGATTATCCTTAAGGAGTTATTTGTTGTTTGTGTCTTTTGGGTACCATGCCGGCTAGTCAAGAGATCTCCTCTATCCTTCTTCCAGGCCTTCTTACGTGCCCTTTTCAATGCCTTGTGAGGATAACCTCGATCTCTAAATATTCCAAGCATCTCCCTTGCTTCCCTATGGAAATCGACATCATTGGAGCAGTTCCTGCGAAGTCGCAGGAACTGGCCCACTGGGATTCCTCTGATCAGATGGTCAGGGTGGTGACTGGAAGCCTGAAGCAAAGTATTTGCTGCAGTCGGTTTTCTGAAAGTGCAGGTAGCTATTCTGTTACCAACTATGGAGATTTTTAGGTCCAAAAAGGAAATGGTCTGCGAGTCCACCACATGGGTTAGTCTGATATTCCTATAATTTTTATTGAGGGCCACGAGAAACTGATGGAGTTGCTCCCGGGCCCCCAGCCACACCATAAAGACATTGTCAATATACCTCAGCCAGGTAAGTACCCCGCCGAGGTACAGTAGCATCTAATAAACCATCTCCAGGTCCCAGAGGCCCAGATGGAGGCAGGCATAGGAGGGAGCCCATGGTGCTCCCATAGCCATACCATACGCACCGAAGAACGGGAGAAGAACTGGAGAGCGCGGAGAAGGCACCGGAGAGTCGGAAGAGACCCCTGAAGTCGGAAGAAGACCCCCAAAGTTGGAAGAAGACCCCCGAAGTCGGTAAAAGACCCCCGGAGCTGCCTAATAAATTACTTTAAAAAGCTGTCTAGTGTGTTTTTTTTAATTGACACTTTTCCCCCAGGTGAATGGGTAGGGGTATGATGTACGCCATGCTCATTCACATAGGGTGGGGGGCCTGGATCTGGGGGCCCCCTTATTAAAGGGGGCTCCCGGATTCCGATAAGCCCCCAACAACGAACGGCCAGGGTTGTCGGGAAGAGGCCCTTGTCCTCATCAACATGGGGACGGTGCTTTGGGGTGGGGGGGCCGCAAGGCGCCCCCCTGCCCCAAAGCACCCACCCCCCCATGTTGAGGGCATGCGGCCTGGTA
The DNA here is from genome assembly GCA_029206835.1 of Rana muscosa. Classification (NCBI taxonomy): domain Eukaryota; kingdom Metazoa; phylum Chordata; class Amphibia; order Anura; family Ranidae; genus Rana; species Rana muscosa. Next base: position 876,726,977 of record CM055118.1, read on the forward strand.
CGATTCAGGAGGGGGGGCGCTCGCTTGTCCCCACCCCCTTTCCTGACCGGCCGGGCTGCATGCTCAGATAAGGGTCTGGTATGGATTTTGGGGGAAACCCCACGTCATTTTTTCGGCATGGGGGTCCCCTTAAAATCCATACCAGACCGAAGGGCCTGATATGCTCTTGGAGGGGGAACCCATGCTGTTTTTTTATTTAAAATTTGGCGTGGAGTTCCCCCTCAAGATCAGCAGACCACAAGTCGCATGCCAAAGTCGGATCATGCAAGACGGCGGTCCAACTTTGATCCGACTCAATGATAGTCAATGGGCTGAAGTAGGATCAAAGTCGGACCAAAGTAGTACAGGGAGCATTTTCAAAGTCGGACCGACATGTGTCGGACCAGTTAAGACGGCTCCCATAGGGAAACATTGATTTTCACACGTCATGCGACATGAGCTCCCAATGTCGGAGCGTTTGTCGCACCAGTGTGAACCCGGCCTGAAAATGCTCCCTGTACTACTTTGGTCCAACTTTGATCCTACTTCAGCCTATTGAATATCATTGAAGTTGGATCAAAGTATAATCCTTGTCCTAACTATCCGACTTGTGACATCCGACATGGTGATTACAGCAGCAGTAAAAGGAATTTATTTCACACTGGGATTGTTTTGATTGGTCAAAGGACAAGTCAGACTATCACAAAGTCGGATCAAAGTAGTATCTTGTTCATTCAAGTCGGATGGATGTAGGACTAATGTAGGACCAATGTAGGACTGATGTCGCAGATCAAAGTAGGATGAAAGTCGTATGACTGTCGTGTAGTATCAGTGTGAACCCAGCCTCATGCCCCATACACACGATCATTTTTCATGCCATTAAAAATGCCATTAAAAAAAATGTCCATTAAAAATGATCGTGTGTATGCTCCAGAGCATTTTTAACGACGTGAAAAACGGCCATTAAAAATTTCGAACATGCTCTCTTTTTTCACGTCGTTTTTCATGTCGTTTTTTTTAACGACGTGAAAAACGATAGTGTGTATGCTTTAACGACGTGAAAAAAAACGCGCATGCTCAGAATCAAGTATGAGACGGGAGCGCTCGTTCTGGTAAAACTAGCGTTCGTAATGGAGATAGCACATTCGTCACGCAGTAACGGACTGAAAAGCACAGGACTGAAAAGAGCGAATCGTCTCTCAACAAACTTTACTAACATGAAGGGTGGCGCCATTCGAACGGAACTTCCCCTTTATAGTGCCGTCGTACGTGCTGTACGTCACTGCGCTTTGCTTGAACATTTTTTTAAATGATGGTGTGTACGCAAGACAGGCTTGAGAGGAAACAAGAAAAAAAATGACAAGAAAAACGTCAGTTTTAAAAATGACATTAAAAATGATCGTGTGTATGGGGCATCAGTGTTTCAGCTGCTGTTACTTTGACTGCTTCATCTGCTTTCCAAAGAACAGTAGAATCCTCTGGAACATGGGTGTGGAGCAATGCAAATAGCAGTATGAATAATTATACAGCCCTGGCCAAACCCAGGGAGGGTGGCCCTAAAGGCTGCTGGGAGTCTGTATAAATACTCTGGGACACAGGGCTTCAGGTTCTTGCTCTGGATGGGAGAAGTCCAGCCTGGAGGGCACGCTACCCTCCCAGGCAACCCTGCTCTGTGCTTGCTGTTTGTGAGGCCTTAAGTAGGGGACCTGAGGGCCTGGGTGCTGAAGCTACAGAGAATTGGCTGAGGGCCTGTTATCTGAAGATCTAGTCTGATATTACCAGAAAAGGGTATTGCATGGATTTTGGAAAGAGGCAACCAACTTCCCTTGGACATTTATGAGTACAGAAATCAGTGAGAGATCTTAGAGACTTTGGGGCTGATGCCTCGCCTCTTGTGCTAGAGAGTCAGCTGTGTGTTTGACCAAAGGGGACATTGGCTGGTATCCTGAAGAGCTCAGTCTAGCAAGGAATGCATTAAGGTAAAAAATGTTTAGGCTTTAGAACCACTTTAATGAACCTGTAATCTATTTTTCATTAAATCGTTTCGTACTGTGTGTTTACTGTGCCTCCTTGTAATGTTCTCCATGAGCTCCTCGGCCTCTCAATTTCCTCCTCACTTCTGTTTGGAATGAGCATAGCTTTTTAGTTATGGTCAGGCACACTACAAATATTGTCTATTGTCCACACGGCCACGTCATTCATACACACAGCTTGGTGTGTGAATGAACTACAAGCCCCGACATCCTTAGCGGCTGTCAGCTTGTAGTTCTCAATGAACTACCACGGCACTGTGGAGCACTGTGGTAGTTCATGGAGTCTTCCTGTCACCGAGTATTGGCTTACCCATACGGGATGTACGGGCAAGCAGATACACTGACAGTGTGCAGGAGACCTGCATGGCATCAGCGATCTACTGATCGCTGGCGCAATGCTTTACAGTTTTCTACTACTAAAGAAAATAAATGCACATATTTTTACCTGCAAAAAGATGTGCATTTATTATTTTTTTGTAGAAAGGTGAACTTATCCTTTAGGAATACATACTTGAATAGAACTGTTTTAAACCAGAGTTTAGTGTCACTTTTACTGTCTGCTTCCCTCCATCAGCTCAGAGGGGCCATGCTTTATGGGGCAGAGGTAGTAGGGCAGGTGATCTGCAGCCAGGTGAGAGACCCTCTACTGTCAGGACTGGCATGTGCAGGTCCAGGGTCTTGAATCCTTCCAGCTGTTGAGACATTGATGTGAAGATTCTGTTTGTGCAGCTTTTTTAACATGTTTTGTATTATTCTGCAGTGTATTAATGCACTTTGCCATTTTGAACCTGTTTTGCATTATTGCTTCTAACTTTATACCTGTTTGGTAAACTGCAAGTTACAGTTCTTGTCTGATCATTTGGTTGTTACCTATTATGTTAAAGAAGCAGAAAAAAAAAATAGGTATAGCAATGGTAGCAGCACAGGGAACAAGAATAGCAATGGTAGCATTGCAGGGGCTAGTAATGCCATAGCTCCTAACTGTCCCTGATTTCAAGGGACTGTCCCTGATTTGGAACAAAGTCCCTCTGTCCCTCTTTTCTCCTCATTTGTCCCTCATTTTGGTCTGATCTATATACTGTAGCTCAGCCCTCAAAAATTCCACTCGCCTGCTCGCATTTTGCGAGTGGATTTTGAGGGCTGGGCGAGTGTGGGCTGCCTGGGAGCGGGGGGGGGCGATCGTGGGGGAAGAGAGAGGAGAGGAGAGTTGCTGCTGCTGCTGCCGCCGCCCTCTGCGTTGATCAGCGTGCGGGGAACATAACAGCTTTCATTTCAATAGCTGTGTGTTCCCCGTCGCATGTCATCATATATAGCCCCTCCCCCTTGTCCGGGCACTTTGATAGACAGATCACCCGCCCCAGGATTGGATAGGTGATCTGTTTATCAAAGTGCCCGGACAAGGGGGAGGGTCTATATATGACGGCGCGCGACGGGGAACACACAGCTATTGAAATGAAAGCTGTTATGTTCCCCGCGCGCTGATCAACCAGATGGCGGTGGCAGGGGGGGCTCTCTCTTTCCCTACACAGGTAGGCCACTGGGGACCTACACAAGGCTGCATTTGGGGACACAAAGCTGCATTTGAGGACACAAGGCTGCATTTGGGGACACGTGGCTGCATTTGGGGACACAAGGCTACACAAGGCTGCATTGGTGACACATGGCTGCATTTGGGGACACATGGTTGCATTGGGGACACAAGGCTGCATTTGGGGACACAAGGCTACACAAGGCTGCATTTGGGGACACAAGGCTGCTTTTGGGGACAGATGGCTGCATTGGGGACACATGCCTGCATTGGCGGTCACAGGCTGCATTGGGGACACAGGCTGCACTGGCGGACACAGGCTGTATTGGTGGACACGGACAGGCTGCATTGGCGGACACAGGCAGGCTGCAGTTTTGGACGTGGATAAAGTTGTTGTTAATATTTATTTTTATAACTTAATTCTGCATAAACAATTTAAGTGTCATTTCATGAGATAATTTGAGGACGTGTTTGGGGGTGGGGCATGGTAGGGGTTGGGCCCGGAAACTGGTGGCGAGTAACCCTTGAGGTCTGGCTAGTAGCTCAGGATTTGAAATTTTGAGCCCTGCTGTAGCTGTATATAAAATACACTATTTATTTTTCAAAAAGTGTTTCCCAGTGCTAAACCTTTCATCCAACTTATAAATTTCTGAATTTGTAAATGTCAAAAGCCAGTATAAAAGAATAGTGGGAAAAAAAAAAAAAACTTGTGGGTTTAACTAATCATTTTTTTTTTTAGAATTCGCCTAGTAAGGGGGCATGGCAGGGGGTGCGGTTTATGCCTACATACTTTTGCTAATAGGTGTTCCTCGTTCCCATCTCAAAAAGTTGGGATGTATGGTAATGCCAATGAAAGCACCACAGAGGATAGGAATTGCAACAGAAGCAGCACAGAGAATAGCAATGGAAGCAGTACAGGGAATCGGAATAGCAATCAAAGCAGCACAGGGAATGGGAATAGAATTGGAAGCAGCACATAGAGTGAAAATAGCAATGGAAGCAGTGCAGAGAATGGGAATAGCAATGGAAGCAGCAGAGGGAATGGAATAGCAACAAAAGCAGTGCAGAGAGTAGAAACAGCAATCGAAGCCGCACAGGGTATAGGAGCAACCCAGGACAGCACACTTAATGTTTTCATAACCCATAGAAAGAAACCACATACTGTATATATAGCGTATACATTCCCTTGAGCTTTAAATCCTTAATGTGTTTCTTTTTAATTTCCAAGCCTTTGCTATGTCATCATTACTGAGCATATACTTTTCTTTGAAAAAGTAATAAAGATCAAGATGTGGGATAAACGGGTGTGAACATGTGGGTTCTACAATAAATAACTAAACATGTATGCATATAAAAGCCCAAATTAGGATAAACTATAATTAAAGTTTAAATTGAGCACTAGTCAAACATTTTGGACAAAAATATAGCAATACAAGCACTTAATTGCAATGTGAAAGAGCCACTCTCATCATGTACAGCACTGGATCGAGATCGGGCTACAGTAAGTATAAGGGGGGGGGGGGGGTCTGGGGGGATTCTGTGATACAGAAGGTTTTTTTAATTAATGCACAAGGTAACCGCAGTGCATTATGGGGCGCTCCGCGGCGGGCGAACTTGCCACGAGTGTTCTATAAGTTTGTTTGTTCTACAAACAAATGAACAACTGGTGTTCGAGTCGAACTTACGTTCAATTCGAACATCGAGACCATCCCTTATTATGAGTTAAAGCTTCCAACCTGGACCTATGCCTGCACTTTGATTCCACCTAAATGCTACGTTCCCTGACCCGATTAGTAGGACAATTTATGAACTATGCTTTTGCCGATTATTTGGTTATTTTCTTTGGTGCATGTGAGCCCTCCAGCTCTTGACAGTGGGGCAAAGCCATAAATTATGACTTAGGAGTGTCAAGCATTGAAATCTATTCTCCTTGTGGCAGCTCCTGCCAAAGACCTGGCACTCTTTACTCAAAGCCCCTCTCCAGCAATTCTTACACTTTGTTCATGATTAGGGATGAGCTTCGTGTTCGAGTCGAACATACGTTCGACTCGAACATCGGCTGTTCGATCATTCGCCAAAGATCGAACGTTATGGGCCGTTCGCGCCAAATTTGAGTGACGCGAACGGCCCACAATACACTGCGCCATCGCAGTGCAATCCCGGCGCTGTGATTGGCCAAGCATTGCCAGGATGCCTGTGGCCAATCATAGCTCAGGGGGTTTAGTACACGCCCCACACTATAAAAGGCCGCCAGCGCGGCGGCCTTGTGCAGTGTGTTCCGGCGTGCAGGGAAAGAGATACATAGGCAGGGACAGTGTGTTCTATGTTCTATTCTTTTCTCAGGCATCTGCAGGAGTTAGTGGGTGTTGTGTGCCTCCAGCACAGTATACACCTGGATCTACACTTTATTGCTGTTCTCTAAGATAGATAGGCAGGCAGGGACAGTGTGTTCTTTTCTCAGGCATCTGCAGCAGTTAGTGGGTGTTGTGTGCCCCAGCACAGTATACACCTGTATATACCCATCATTGCTGTTCTCTAATACAGGCATCTGCAGTAGTTAATGGCACAGTATACACCTGTATATACCCGTCATTACTGTTGTCAGGGACCTGCCAGAAATCAAAGACAATTCTTGCTTCCCTCGGTACCTGTGCGTTGGCGCGCGCTGGGTGTGCGCGCACGCGCCATTTGCGCATGCGTCAATTGCGCACGCGTTCACGGCGTGTGCGCACGCGCTAAGCGATATGGCGCCATTAGGCCTTTAAAAGGCCAGCAGTTACAACAGTGCATTGCTGTCTGATCTGCAGCTTTGTACCTGCTACCTGTTACCAGTACCAACCTGGCTTGCTCGACCACCCGATATATCTCCAGCCCTGACCTCGGCTCGCCTTGACCCTGCTCTGTCTCTCACCTGTCTACCTGCTGCCAAACCTTGCCTGTGTTCCTGACTACGTGTAAGCCTGCTGATCCATACATCTGACTACCGGCTCTGACCCGGCTTGTCTGACCCTCCTGCTGTCTGCTGTTGTGTGCACCTAACCAAGCTTATCACACCTTGCTCCAGCTTCCGCTGTTCCAGTATCCGCCAGCTCCCCGGTCGCTGACCTGCAACCACCTGCTCTGCTGCCTACAGATCCAGCCATCCCTGGAGGATCACCACCTTGCCACGGTGCCTACCACTACACCTACCGCAGGCACTCCTACCTCACTGCGCTCTCGAGTTCACTGTTCCCACTCCAGTGGCTCCTGAGCCAGGGCTGTAAGAGAGGTCTCCTCCTACAAAGTCGGCTCTATGATCAGGTACGTTCTGTACATAACAGTATCAGACAGCCATGACAGAGCCTGCAGGAGAAGTTCCTGCCGTGGAGGAGATTTGCAAACACCTGGCAGCCCTCACACAAGCAGTGAAGAATCTACAAGAAGGCTACATCCGGCTGGAAGGACAAGTTCAGAACCTCGCTGCCTCCGGTGATGCGGCCCCTGCACCCTCTGCCAGGCCTTCGTCAACTGCCTCTGCTCCTTCAGTGGTGATGCTTCCACCCGAACCCAGAGTACCTGTCCCAGAGAGGTTTTCAGGAGACCGGACGAAATTCCAAGCCTTCCGTAATGCCTGTCAGCTTTATTTTGCCCTACAACCCTGGACTTTCTCCTTAGAAGTCACTAAGGTGGGATTTGTGATCTCGTTATTACAGGGTGAACACCAGACCTGGGCCCATCGGCTACTAGGAGAAAATAATGTTCAGACTCAATCCCTGCTATCCTTCTTCCAAGCCATGGCCCAGGTTTATGATGATCCCCAACGGAATGCCACCGCTGAGTCTGCCCTGCTTGCGCTCCAGCAAGGTCGCCGAGCGGCCGAGGACTATGTTACGGACTTTAGACGCTGGAGCGCAGACACTCAGTGGAACGACGCAGCCCTGCGTCACCAATTCCGCTTGGGCCTTTCCGAGGGTCTGAAGGATGAACTCGCCCGAGTGGGGGTACCAGAGACCCTTGAAGCCTTGATTACCACAGCCATCCAGATTGATCGCAGACTTCGTGAACGCCGGGCAGAGCGTTCCTGCCAGCAAAGTCGCCCAGTATGGATGACCACAAGAGCTCCCATGCCTGTTTCCCGTTACCTGCCGCCCACCAGTTTAAATCCTGCCAATCCCAGTCCGGACACCTCCGAACCCATGCAACTTGGGATAATGCGACCAGCCCTGCTACCTGAAGAACGGGCACGCCGTCGCCAACTGAACCTATGCCTCTATTGCGGTGAAGCCGGTCACTACGTGCACAACTGTCCTGTCAAGATGCGTAAGTGCCCTTCTTCCCTTCCTGCTAATCTCGCAGCCTTATCTGCCAATGCAACCCACCTTGCTCTCTCTCTCTCGTTGCAGCTCCAGGGAAGGACAGTCCCAGTCAACGCTATCATTGACTCTGGCGCATGTAGCTGTTTCATCGACTCCACCTTTGCCAATCAACATAACATCCCTCTTCAGGAAAAGACTCATGGACTTTCTGTTTACTTGGCCGATAGCTCCTGTATAAAATCAGGACAGGTAACCCAGGAGACCCTTCCCCTGCCTGTCACCTCTACCGCTCAACATAAGGAGTGGCTGACTCTTGATGTAATCTCTTCTCCCCTGTTTCCTGTGATCCTGGGGATACCCTGGCTCCAGGCTCACAACCCCCAGATCAACTGGGTGTCTGGAGAAGTGTCATTCATGTCCCCTTACTGCCAGAAGTACTGTCTACCTGGATCCCTCAGTCCGTCCACCACTCTGTTATGTATAAACTCTGACCAGAACCTGCTTCAGTCTGTCCCAGGACCTTACCATGAATTTATTGATGTCTTCAGTAAACGGCGGGCTGACTCCCTTCCGCCTCACCGCCCCTATGACTGTCCCATCGAGCTCCTTCCTGGGGCCGAGATTCCCTTTGGGCGCATCTTCCCCTTATCAGAAAAGGAACAAGAGGCTCTGAAGGTCTACATCTCTGAAAATCTGGGCAAAGGGTTCATCCGCCCATCTACCTCACCAGCGGGCGCCGTAATATTCTTTGTCACCAAGAAGGACCAGACCCTCCGCCCATGTGTGGACTACCGTGAGTTAAACAACATCACGGTCAAAAAACGTTATCCACTTCCCCTGATACCTGAACTCTTCCAGAAATTAAGGTCTGCTGTCATCTTCACCAAATTAGATCTAAGGGGGGCCTACAATCTGGTCCGCATCCAGGCCGGGGACGAGTGGAAGACAGCTTTTCGTACCCGATTCGGCCACTACGAATATTTGGTCATGCCCTTCGGCCTGTGCAATGCTCCTGCCACCTTCCAGCACTTTATCAATGATGTGTTCAGAGACTTTCTTGATATCTTTGTCATTGTCTACCTTGATGACATTCTAGTCTTCTCCGGATCACTTGACAGACATCGGGAACATGTCCGCAGGGTACTAGGCCGCCTCCGCCAAAACGGACTATATGCCAAGGCGGAGAAATGCGAATTTGAGCAGCAGACTATTCAATTCCTAGGGTTGGTAATCTCCCCCACAGGGATCAGGATGGATCCTCAAAAAGTGTCCACTATACTGGACTGGCCTGTACCTTTGGATAAGAAAGGAGTGCAACGCTTTGTGGGTTTTTCAAATTTTTACAGGAGATTCATCAAGGGATTTTCTGCAATAATCACACCCATCACACAGCTGACCAAGCAGAACTTACGTTTCCATTGGAACCCTGAGGCCCAAAGAGCCTTTGACACACTTAAAGGACTTTTCACATCAGCTCCAATTCTCAGCCATCCTGATCCTGCACTGCCTTACATTCTTGAAGTGGATGCATCTGAAGTTGCCGTTAGGGCTGTCATCTCCTAACGCCAAGGTAGCAAGGACTTAATGCACCCTGTGGGGTTCTTCTCTCGAAAACTCTCCCCCGCAGAGATAAATTATGATGTTGGTGACCGGGAATTACTTGCCATCAAAGCCGCCTTAGAAGAATGGAGGTACCTGTTGGAGGGCGCTGCCCACCCAGTATTAATTTATACCGATCACAAGAACTTAGAATATTTAAGATCCGCTAAACGGTTGAAGCCTCAGCAGGCCCGTTGGGCTTTATTTTTCTCACGCTTCTGCTTCCATATCACCTACCGGCCAGGTTAAAAAAACATCAAACCAGACGCACTATCACGCATGCATGACAACCCCAAGGATTTATCTGTTCCGGACAACATCCTACCAGCAGGTAATTTTTTACTTCTACAGACTGATCTGCTCTCTCAAATCAGACAAGCATCCACGGACTCTTCCAAACCCCCTGGTACCACCTTGACTTCTAGAGATGGATTATTTTGGAGGGGGAGCCAAATTTTTGTTCCAGGAAGCACTCGGGTTGAGGTACTGAAGCTCCTCCATCCGCTGACAGGACATTTTGGAGTCCGCAAGACTCTTGGGCTGGTACGGCGCACATTCTGGTGGCCAGGTCTGGAGGAGTTCTGCAAATCATACGTCAGTGCATGTCCTGTCTGTAACCAAAACAAAACATCAAGGAACCGAGCCTGGGGACTACTGAAACCCCTACCTGTACCTGATAGACCATGGAAAATGATTGCTATGGATTTTATAGTGGAACTTCCATGTTCCGAGGGGTGTACAGCAATCTTTGTGGTCGTAGACCGCCGGTCTAAAATGGCCCATTTCTTGCCACTAAAGGGCACCCCATCCGCTGCTGAGACTGCCCGTGGAAATCGTCAGATTACATGGAGTCCATTCAAACATCGTGTCAGACAGGGGGGTCCAGTTCACTTCACATTTTTGAAGAGCTCTGTGCGAAATCTTGGAAATTGAACTTGCCATGTCCTCAGCTTACCACCCCCAAACCAACGGGCAAACTGAGAGGACAAATCAGACTCTTGAACAGTACATCAGATGCTTCACGTCCTTTGCACAAGATGATTGGGTGTCCCTATTGCCCTTAGCAGAGTTTGCCTACAATAATGCCAACCATTCGGCCACTGGACAATCCCCCTTCTTTGCTAATTACGGCTTCCATTTAACATTTTTACCTGATTTTCTTCCAGAATCTCCAGTCCCGGCAGTACAGAGCACGGTGGATTTCCTCAGCCGTAACAACCGGGTGTTGCAGGAAGCAGTAACCAAGACCCAAGCGGACAGCAAGAAAGCCTATGACAGGAAGAGGAGAGGGGAGCTGGACCTTCAACCAGGTGATCAGGTATGGCTTTCCACGAACAACCTCAAGTTGGCCTGCCCATCCAAGAAGCTGGCACCCAAGTTCATGGGACCCTTCCTGATAAGAAGGAAAATCAATGAGGTATCTTACGAATTATCCTTACCTGATTCTCTAAAGGTTCACCCAGTGTTTCGTGTTTCATTGTTGAAGCCTGCAGTACCTGACCCCTTCCCTGACAGGGGAGCCAGACCACCAGAACCAGTTTTGGTTGACGGTCTCGAGGAATACGTGGTGGAGGACATCCTTGATTGTAGGCAAGGGCTAACTCAATTCTTAGTCAAATGGAAGGGGTACGGTCCGGAGAACAACTCCTGGGAACCTGAAGGCAACATCCATGCCCAGAGGTTAATCCGTGCCTTTTTTCTTGCCCATCCTGAGAAAGAAGCCCGGTTAGGCATCCGGAGGCTGCCCCTTGGGGGGGGCAATGTCAGGGACCTGCCAGAAATCAAAGACAATTCTTGTTTCCCTTGGTACCTGTGCGTCGGCGCGCGCCGGGTGTGTGCGCGCGTGCGCCAATTGTGCACGTGCATGCGCCAATTGCGATACGTTTAAAAGGCCAGCAGTTACAACAGTGCATTGCTGTCTGATCTGCAGCTTTGTAAACCTGAATACCTGCATACCTGCTACCTGTTACCAGTACCAACCCGGCTTGCTCGACCACCCGATATATCTCCAGCCCTGACCTTGGCTCGCCTTGACCCTGCTCTGTCTCTCACCTGCCTACCTGCTGCCAAACCTTGCCTGTGTTCCTGACTACGTGTAAGCCTGCTGATCCATACATCTGACTACCTGCTCTGACCCGGCTTGTCTGACCCTCCTGCTGTCTGCTGTTGTGTGCACCTAACCAAACTTATCTCACCTTGCTCCAGCTTCTGCTGTTCCAGTATCCGCCAGCTCCCGGGTCGCTGACCTGCAACCACCTGCTCTGCTGCCTACAGATCCAGCCATCCCTGGAGGATCACCACCTTGCCACGGTGCCTACCACTACACCTACCGCAGGCACTCCTACCTCACTGCGCTCTCGAGTTCACTGTTCCCACTCCAGTGGCTCCTGAGCCAGGGCTGTAAGAGAGGTCTCCTCCTACAAAGTCGGCTCTACGATCAGGTACGTTCTGTACATAACAGCTGTTCTCTAACACAGGCATCTGCAGGAGTTAGTGGCACAGTATACACCTGTATATACCCGTCATTGCTGTTCTTTAATACAGGCATCTGCAGGAGTTAGAGGCACAGTGTACACCTGTATATACCCGTCATTGCTGTTCTCTAATACAGGCATCTGCAGGAGTTAGTGGCACAGTATACACCTGTATATACCCATCATTGCTGTTCTCTAATACAGGCATCTGCAGGAGTTAGTGGCACAGTATACACCTGTATATACCCGTCATTGCTGTTCTCTAAAACAGGCATCTGCAGGAGTTAGTGGGTGTTGTGTGCCCTAGTACAGTATGCACCTGTATAAACCCGTCATTGCTGTTCTCTAATAAAGGCATCTGCTGGAGTTAGTGGGTGTTGTGTGCCTCCAGCACAATATACACTACCCAATTGCTGGTTTTCCCATCTCCCTGCAGGCCATTACTATGTCTGGAAGGCCAACAAAGAGAGGCAGACAGTCACGAGCCAATAAAAGAGGGCAAGCAGGCTCTGTGTCTAGAGACAACAGTGCTGGTCGTGGACGCGGTGCAATGTCATCAGCACGTGGCCATGGGACGCGCTTGTCCTTACTTTCGGCATCTGGACGTGTTGAGCCGCATTTTGCCGAAGACTTGGTAGAGTGGATGACCAAGCCCTCCTCATCCTCCTCATCCTCTCTCACCCAGGCTCAGGGAACTGGCAAAGCAGCTGCCAAAGCGTCCTCTTCCCTCGTATCAATGTCATCATCAGTCACTCCTTCCCTAGACCCACCATGTCCTCCTGAGGAGTCCCCCGAACTGTTTGAGCACAGTGTTGGGTACATGCTCCAGGAGGATGCCCAGCGTTTCAAAGGGTCTGATGATGATACCCAGCTAGAGGAAGGCAGTAGCGTGAGCGCAGAGAGAGGGGATGCTCAAGAAGGACAGCAATCTGGCAGTCCTGTTCCAGCAGCTGCAGCATACTGCCAGATTGGCTCCAGTGATGAGGAGGGAGGGGATGATGAGGTCACTGACTCCACGTGGGTGCCTGATAGGAGAGAGGAGGAGGAGGAGGATGAGGAGGAGGCACATCTCCAACGAGGCAAGATGCCCTCTGGGGGCCAGCGTAAGGGCAGCACAACGACTGAATCACACCGCAGAGCTACGCCTGTGCAGGGCGCTGCCTCTGCCCGTTATTCCAAAAGTTCTTTGGTGTGGGCCTTTTTTGAGTCGAGTGCATCAGATCGCACCGCTGCTATTTGCAACATATGTGTATCTCGCGTGGCCAAAACATCAGCCGCTTGGGCACCACTTGCTTGACTAGACATATGTTGACCTGCCATGCAGCTCGTTGGCAAGCGTGCCTTAAAGACCCACACCAAAGAACAAAGCAGACCTCTCCTTGCTCCTCATCAGCTGGGATCTCCAACCCCACAATACCTTCAGTCCTCTCTGAAACCTGCACTGAGAGGAATGAAGGTGTAGAATTAGGTGTGTCACAGCCAAGTACTTGCGGGCACTCTGCTAGCAGAACACCGACGTCCGATTGTAGCAGGCAAATTTCCCTGCCCCAGCTGCTGGACGGTCGAAAGAAGTTCACTCCCAGCCATCCACATGCCCAGCGGTTGAATGCTAGCTTGGCTAAATTGCTAGCAATTCAACTGCTGCCTTTTCAGTTGGTAGACTCGGCCCCCTTCCGTGAGTTTATGCAATGTGCGGTTCCTCAGTGGCAGGTTCCCAAACGCCACTTTTTCTCACGGAAGGCGATTCCGGCTCTCTACCGGCATGTGGAAGGCAATGTCCATGCCTCGCTGGACAGGGCAGTCAGCGGTAAGGTGCATATTACCGCTGACTTATGGTCCAGCAGGCAAGGACAGGGACGTTACCTTTCTTTCACGGCCCATTGGGTCACTCTTTTGGCAGCTGGGAAGGATGCAGGACAAGGTGCAGTAGTGTGGGAGGTTGTTCCGCCGCCACGCCTCCAAAATGCTACTACTGGTTGTGACACACCTCTCTCCTCCACCCCCTCCTCTTCTTCTTCCTCCATGGCCTCTTCCTGTGCTTTGTCCTCGGAACCAGCGGTGCTCCGTAGGCGTTCAAGGGGCTACGCAAGTACGCAGGCAAAAAGATGCCATGCCGTGCTTGCGCTGGTGTGTTTGGGGGACAGGAGCCACACTGGGGCAGAGGTTCTGTCAGCTCTGCAGGGGCAGGCTGAGAGGTGGTTGACGCCACGCCAGCTTAAGGCAGGAATGGTGGTTTGCGACAATGGCACCAACCTCCTCTCCACCCTCCGACAGGGACAACTGACCCATGTGCCCTGTGTGGCTCACGTCCTTAACCTGTTGGTGCAGCGGTTCTTGGGCAGGTACCCGGGCTTACAGGATGTCCTGAGGCAGGCCAGGAAAGTCTGTGTGCATTTCCGCAGATCATATAATGCCAGTGCTCGGCTGGCTGAGCTGCAAAAGGAGTTGAACCTGCCCAAGAACTGCCTTATATGTGACATGCCCACCAGGTGGAACTCAACGTTGGCCATGCTGCAGCGGCTGCACACGCAGCAGAGGGCCATCAATGAGTACCTGTGCGACTACGGCACCAGGACAGGGTCATGGGAGCTCTGGTTTTTTTCACCATGCCAGTGGGGCATGATCAGGGATGCATGCACTGTCCTGGCACCATTTGAGGAGGCCACTAGGATGGTGAGCAGTGACAGTGCATGCATCAGTGACACTGTACATCTTGTCCACCTGTTGGAGCATACGCTGCGTGGAATAATGGACAGGGCACTTGAGGAAGAACAGAGGCAGGAAGAGGAGGACTTCCTTGCCTCTCAAGGCCCCCTTTACCCAGACAGTGTTCCTTGTGTCCCACCCATCACACAGGAAGAGGACGAGGAGGAGGAGGATTGTGTCAGCATGGAGGTGGAGCATGGAACACAGCATCAACAGCAGCAGTCTTTTAGGGATGATTTACAGTCCCAACAAACCCGTGGACTTGTACATGGCTGGGAGGAGGTGGCTGCGGATCATGTTGTCCTTAGTGACCCAGAGGACTCCGGACCGAATGCCTCAGCTAACCTACGCTGCATGGCCTCCCTGATCCTGAAAAGTCTGCGGAAGGATCCTCGCATTCTTCGGATCAAGGAGAGGGACCATTACTGGCTGGCCACTCTCCTTGATCCATGGTACAAGGGTAAGGTTGCGGACCTTATCTTGCTGTTGCAGAGGGAGCAGAGGATGAGACAACTCTGGGAGGCCTTGCAGAAAGGTCTGTGCAACGCGTTCTCAGAGACTGGGAGGTTACAAACTCCTGGTCCTGGACAACGAGTTGCTGAGGCTTCGGTCAGTAACAGAATGAGCGGTGGAGAAGGTGGCCGTCTGACCGATGCATTCAGACAATTTTTTAGTCCGCAGCCCCAAGGTATGATCGGTTCCAGCAACCATCGCCAGCATCTGATATACATGGTGCATACATTTTTCAGCCCCTGTTTAACAGGGGCATGTAATTACAATTTTTTATGCAATACTTTGCAGCAGGGCTCATTCCTGCACTCCAACTAGAGCATCTGGGAGAGGTTGCAGTGTCGTGGCACCAGCACCAGTGCCTAAGGCCCAATTTTTCAGCCCCTGTTTAACAGGGGCGTGTAATTAAAATTTTTGATGCAATACTTTGCAACAGGGCTCATTGCTGTGCTCCAAGTACAGTATCTGTGAGGGGTTGCAGTGTTGAGGCACCAGTGCCTAAGGCCCAATTTTTCTGCCCCTGTTCAACAGGGGCATGTAATTACAATTCTTGATCTAATAATTCACAGCAGGGCCCATTCCTGCGCCCATCAAGAGTAACTGTGAGGGCTTACAGTGTTGTGGCAACACCACCACCACCACCACCAAAGGCCCAATTTTTCTGCCCCTCTTCAACAGGGGCATGCAATTACAATTCTTGATCTAATAATTTACAGTAGGGCCCATTCATGTGCCCACCAAGAGTAACTGTGAGGGCTGACAGTGTTGTAGCACCAGCACCACCACCAAAGGCCCATTTTTTCCTACCACTGTTCAACAATGGCATGTAATTACAATTTCTGATATAATAGTTCACAGCAAGGCGTTCCAGCGCCCACCAAGAGTAACTGTGAGGGCTCACAGTGTTGTGGCAACACCAACATCTAAGGGGCAAATTTCAGCAGAGTATATACGGCAGGCCCCTACTTTCAAACATCCAACTTACAAACGACTCCTACTTGCAAACGGAAGGAGACAACAGGAAGTGAGAGGAAATCTACCCCTAGGAAGGGAAATTCTCTCCTGTAAGAGTTAATATGGGAAAAAGGTGTCTCCTCTCTACTGATGCTTTATCACCAATCCTTGTTTCAATAAAAACCCCACTTTTCAAAAACATTTGTCATTGGGACGGAAAGTGAGGTGAAATGTTCTGAACAGGTGCACAGACAGCAAAACAAATGTTACAGGGGTGATAACCCTTCCCCATTGTTTTCCAAAAAGCTTAAAAATAGATTTTTTGGCTGGAGCTACACTTAAACAATGTACCTGTTCAAAATTACAAACAGATTCTACTTAAGAACAAATCTACAGTCCCTGTCTTGTTTGCACCGCCCTGCATACTGCTGTTCAGAGTATATAGGGCCTTTTTTTATTTTGGGTGCGGGGTTCCCCTTAATATCCATACAAGACCCAAAGGGGCTGGTAATGGGCTGGGGTAGGGGGGGGGAGGGGATGATGGGGTAGCCATGCCATTTTTCTCTTTTTCATGATCAGAGTTCTCTTATTTATTATGACTGGTGACTTGAGGTAGTCTGCAATAGTAATCATTTCTGCATGCCTGAAGAGTGAGGTAATTATGCAGCAAGAGAGATATCAACTATCAACACAAGGAAAGCGCTTACAGTCATTTGGTTGTCGTTGCATATCTGCATCTACCTGGTTATTATAGGAAATGATTACATACATTTTTACTATTAACATAGAACAAAATTGAATAGTGGCAGTTACTATAATATTATCATTTAAAAAATAAACGTTAAAAAAATGTTTGCGGTCCAGTTGGGAATATTTCACTCTCATTATGGGGTTGAATAACTAAAACTGGAGAGTGCAACATGTGGTGCAGCTCTGCATAGAAACCAATCAGCTTCAAGGTTTTTTGAACAAACCAAAGTTAGAAGCTGATTGGCTACCATGCTAAGGTGCACCCTATTTTTCATTTTCCAGTTTTAGTAAATCAACCCCAGTGTTTCTGTGACAAAACTGACACAGGGAAAGAAATTTAGGGAAAATCTTTAATGGGACACAAACAGAAAAGAAGTTTCTAGCCTTGGCTAGAACCTTTTTCCTTAGAGAAAGAATAGTGAAAAAAGGCATCACGAGGCGTTTTCCTTAAAAAAAATTACATTTGTCATATAATTCATAGAAAAAATATAGAAATTATGTAGAAAAGACAAACCTTCCTAATCCCTCACTGGGAAAATTGCTTAGCAACATTTGTCACCAGACCTAATTTGATGAGATATAGTGCCGTATCAAAAATAAAGTCCCAGTGTATCACAAAAGTAAGCATCACTGTATATAGATTCAGCGAATCTCATACATATCCAAGCAATTTTCAAATGTCTATTATGTATGAGCTAACAATCATGCTGCAAATACACAGAAGCAGTGCATCCTGGCATGGACCATGAGAATAGTGTCACAACTGTCATCAGCGATATTTCAGAGGTAAGTGATCCTATCCTGAACAGGCCAAGATTAAAACGGTTTATGGCCGGCTTAAAGCGGTAGTAAACCATATAAAAAAAGAAAAAGAAAATAGGCACTGGACAGTTAAAGTCATAATATGCCACTTTGCCAGAAAATGTACTTTCTAAATAAGGCATAAGAACTAAAGCCCTGTACACACAATTGGATTTCCGATGAAGCTGACTTCCATCAGTCTTGCCTACACACCATCAGTCAAAAATCCAACTGTCCCAAACGCCGTGATGTAAAACACTCCGACAAGCTGAGAAAAATTAAGTTCAATGCTTCTGAGCATGCGTCGACTTGATTCTGAGCATGCATGGGTTTTTTGTCCGATGGAGTTCCACACAGACGATCGGAATTTGCTATAGTTTTTTTTCCCCATCGGATAAATTTAAAACATGTTTCTCATCGATGGAAAAAAGACCGATGGGGCCATACACGATCGGTTTGTCCGATGAGAAAAGTCCATCGGACTGTTTTCATCTGTAAAACCGATCGTGTGTACACGGCATAAGGGGTGTTTTTATATTTAAAAAAAAAACTTATAGCTGTTTGTCTATTGAAACTACCTACAAATTTGTTCTGTATAAATGAAGCAAAATCAAATCTTCAAAGGCTAAATTTTCTGCAGTTCGAAAATACGTGAATTCAAAAAATACTGCATTACAACCACCAGATAGCAGTCACTATCACAGGAAGTAAGTATGCTTTTCGGCTCCATCTTGTGGTCATAATAAAGTATTTTCCATAATCACACATTCAATTTGAAGAGAACATAGCCCGAAAACATTTGATTTTGGCACATTTATATGAAACAAATTTACATGCAGTTTCAATGGACAAAAAGATATGCAAATTTTTATAAATACGCCCTTATGACTTCCAGGTTCTGACTAGTTATAAATGAATCACAAGGTCTGGTTACCAAGTAGACATGTGCAATTCGTTTCGTTCCGAATTAGTTTTAAGAATTTTGACAAATTTGTTAATTCGGAAATACCTGAATTAACGAAAACTCGTTTAACGAATATTCGTAAATTCGAAAATTCTTAGATTCGTACATTCGTAAATTTGTACATTCGGAAATTCGTACATTCGGAAATGCTTAAATTCGTACATTCGGAAATTTGTCAATTCGGAAATCTGAAATAATAATTAACTAATAATAACTTAACTATTACTAACTATTAAATTATAGGTATTGGAATTTCCTTTCAAATTTGGCTGTTAGTGAACTTAACGAATACAAATGTATCCGAAGTTACCAATTGTTTTCCGAAATAATGAATGCTGTATCTAAACGAATGGAACGTAATGAATTAATAATAATAAATAACAATAATAATAAAAACGTTTTATTATTATTTATTATTAATTTGTTCCGTTCCATTTGTTTAGATGTGGCATTTGTTATTTCAGGTTATGCGTAACTTCGGATAAATTTGTATTCGTTACTCTCGCTAACAGCCGAATTTAAAAAGAAAATTACAATACCTATAATTTAATAGTTATTTTTTCAGATTTTCAAATTTTCGAATTTTGAATTTTCGAATTTTGAATTTCCGAATTTCCGAATGTACGAATGTATAAATTTACGAATGTATGAATTGCGATCATAACGAATGACCCGAAAAACGAAAAAAAAAACGAATGAAACGAAAACGAAAAAAAACAAAAACGAATGAAACGAAAACTAACAAATTTTTTGGCAGTGCACATGTCTATTATTACCAAGTAAGATGTGGATCCAGGAGTGGGGTCGTTTAGTAGTAGTTATTTGCTAAAGAGGCTTTGTATTTTTCTCCTGCACCAAAACGATATTTCCTTTTCTCTAGCATTTGCGCTATGCAGTGTACACTCCCAGCAACTAGAAAACAAAGAGAGTGGGAGCTAGGTGCCACAATAGCTTATTAGCACATCATGGGATGTGCTTCTGTGGCCATCCCAAAGCTAAGATCTGCTTCTAAAGTCCTGTTGAAAATTCTGCTGCAATTCCCACCAGTGCTTGTTATAAGGTTATAATATATTTTCTCATGTGACCTCTGCTGAAAGGAATGATAAGATTTATTGATCCTCCCTTTTATCACATATATCCCCCTGAACTGAGGGTGCCCCCATTTCCACTGAAAGAGGAGGCCTCCGGGTAAAGTTCTTCATAGGAGCCTCAGGATATAATTACCTCAGTGGTATTTCTCCTGCTGCACCAGACAGAAGCAAAATTTAGACTCACCATGACTATACCATAAGCTTTTTTTTTAAATGTTACCCCCTATCATTTACAATTGCACTTTGCTTTTGATATCCAACTGCTCAAGTTATGCTTTTTGCTTTGAAGATTTATGAGAACTGGTAACTATTCTAAATACGGTACCACGCTGCAGCTAGGATATATGTGATCAGAGCATTAAAGCATTTGGTCCACTGCCAACTCCAAGATGTTTCTAAGCACAGCAAGCAAGAGTGTGGCTTATGTTCAGTAATACTGATGGATGGTTTCACTTTTGCCATTGGTAAGATACTTCAGGGTTTATTTACTAAAGCTGGAGAGTGCAAAATTAGGCTCACTTCGGCATAGATACCAATCAGCTTCCAGGTTGTATTGCCAAAGCTTAATTGAACAAGCTGAGGTTAGAAGCTGATTGGTTTGTATGCAGAAGTGAGCCTGATTTTGCACTCTCCAGCTTTAGTAAATAAACACATTTGAGGTGCATTTAGAAGTTCTATCTACAGCTTGGATGCTTGTAAAATATTTAGTAAATAGATAACATAAATAAATGTTTGTAAGGTACAGCCATCCTTTTTAGAAAATGTCAGATGTATTTCTAATTTAACCCTTTCATGCCTAAGCCTATTTCTGACATTTGGCATTTACAAGTTAAAATGCGTATTTTTTTGCTAGAAAATTACTTAGAAACCCCAAACATTATATATATTTTTAGCAGAGAATCTAGAGAATAAAATGGTGATTGTTGCAATATTTTATGTCACACAGTATTTGTGCAGCTGTGTTTTAAACGCAACTTTTTTTTTTTTTCATGAATTTAAAAAAAATTCAAAAGTAAAGTTAGTCCAGTTTTTTTGTATAATGTGAAAGATGATGTTACGCCGAGTAAATAGATACCAAACATGTCATGCTTTATAATTGCCAGCACTCATGGAATGGCGACAAACTACGGTACCTTAAAATCTCCATAGGCGACGCTTTAAATTTTTTTTTACGGCTACTAGGTTAGAGTTACAGAGGAGGTCTACAGCTATAATTATTGCTCTCGCTCTGACGATCGCGGCGATACCTCACATGTGTGATTTGAACACCGTTTTCATATGCGGGCGCGACTTCCGTATGCGTTCTCTTTGGTGCGCGAGCTTGCGGGGACAGGGGCGCTTTAAAAAAATTTTTTTTTTTCTTATTTATTTTATTTTGAAAATAAAAAATAGTGTTTTTAAAAAAAATAAATGTGATCACTTTTATTGCTGTCACAAGGAATGTAAACATCCCTTGTGACAGTAATAAGTGGTGACAGGTACTCTTTATGGAGAGATCGTAGGTCTAAAAGACCCCCAATCCCTCCTTTGCACTTCAAAGTATTCAGATCGCCGAAAACGGCGATTCTGAATACTGTGTACTTTTTTAAATCCGGTGCCATTGGCAGCCGAGTAACCCGGACGTGACGTCATGACGTTGCTTCCGTGGTTACAGTGAAGAGACTGAATCAAAGCCGTTCGCGGTTTCGAATCAGTCTCTCTCTAGGCGTCCAAGGTGGCGGATTGTGGATCGGGTCTCCCGGTGGCACAGGAGGCCCGGTAAGAGCGGCGGAGGCGGCGGAAGGGGGGGATGTCCCCTCCCGCTCCTCCGGTATAACAACCGAGCGGCTTTTAGCCGCATCGGTTGTTATACCTGGAAAGCCAATTGCCGGCTCTAAGCAACGGTACCGGGATGATGCCTGCAGCTGCAGGCATCATCCCGGTATAACCCCCGAAAGCCGCATATATGCGTCCGCTCGGCGGGAAAGGGTTGTTAAGTAAAATACTGTATAATCCCAAATGCTATCTAGTTTTAACAGTGTTAACACATAGTTCCTTGTGTATCAAACTTTTAGATTCAACATCTTTTTTAGTATGTATGGCATCATGTTTTGCTGTATACAATCTTGTGTGACTTGTGATCTTGTTGCAAAATTTGCCACATAAAGATAACGGCAGTAATAGCACTTCCTGTTGCTGACTGACAACTAGGGATGGGCCGAACACCCCCCCCCCCCCCCCCGGTTTGGTTGGCACCAGAACATGCGAACAGGCAAAAAATTTGTTCGAACCAGTGTTGCCAACCGTACGTAGATTTACGTACGGCACGTGAATTTAACCCCTTTTTCGGGGTGTACGTTAATGTCCGCTATGGGCACCGGCGCCCATAAAAAAGATGGCCACGAGCCGGCCATACAACTGCGCATGCGCCGTTCCGAAGCCGGCCGAGCGCAGGGAAACGTGTTCACGCTCGGCCGGGCGGCGCACGCGCAGTAACGTGATGGCGCCGCTGGCGCCATTTTTGAATACACCGTGGCGACGGTGGCGTGACCACAACGGCTGGCGCGAGCCACTCATCATCATAGGTGGAGGACTGACAGGGGTGGGAGGAGAGGACAGACAGACTCGAGGTGAGTGAAACTGGGGGGGTCACTGAGTGAGCCTGGACATACTGGGAGCGTGAAGCCGTGCCATGCAGGGGACACAGAGACTGATGTGCTCTGTCCACCATATTACTTATCAAAATCATCAGTGTGCTGTGTCCTCCTCTGGGTCCTGTGCACCTTTCACCTCTCCACAGGTCAGGACAGCACAGTGCTGCCCTGACCTGTGGAGAGGTGAAAGGGGCACAGGAGGAGGACACAGCACACTGATGATGTGGAGAAGTAATATGGTGGTGGACAGAGGAGGAGGCTACTGTGAGGGGGTGAGGAGGGCACCATCGTGTCCGCAGAGTGTCTCCACGGCACCTCCTGTAGTATGTCCACAGTCTCTGTCCACCTCCTGTAGTATGTCCGCAGCCTCTGTCCACCTCCTGTAGTATGTCCGCAGCCTCTGTCCACCTCCTGTAGTATGTCCGCAGCCTCTGTCCACCTCCTGTAGTATGTCCGCAGCCTCTGTCTACCTCCTGTAGTATGTCCGCAGCCTCTGTCCACCTCCTGTAGTATGTCCGCAGCCTCTGTCCACCTCCTGTAGTATGTCCGCAGCCTCTGTCCAGTGTCCACCTCCTGTAGTGTGTCTGCAGTCTCTGTCCACTTCCTGTATCGTGTCCGCAGCCTCTGACCATCTCTTGTCATGTCTACAGTCTCTGAGGGGATCCTAGAAAGGAGTCAAGAGTGGGAGTGCCGCCGGGATGGGGGTTACGGCCCAGGAAGAAACAGACGTGTGGACTGGGGAGAGGAGATCAGAGCCACCAAGCTGGAGCTGTCTGACTGAGCCCCACACTGTGCACCTGGGAGGAGGTAAGTGACAGTGCCGCCAGGCCATTCTGAGGGGGGGGGGGTCACTGATGTAAGGAGGTGAATGAATACAATAATGTAAGGGGGCACTGATATAAAGGTTTCCCCCTTATATTAGTACCCCCCCTTACCTTAGTGTATTCACTCTGTGGAAGGTGGTCTCTATTCACCAAAGCCCCCCTCCACATCAGAGTTCCCCCTTACATCACGATCTGCAGCGTTCCCCTTTACATAAGAGTTCCCTTGCACTGTAAGGGGGCATCCTGCAGACTCTGATGTAAGTGGGAACTTTGTGCTGGCTGGGTTATAGTAACCTAACCTTCATGTAAATTGAGAAAT
Source organism: Rana muscosa (assembly GCA_029206835.1). Classification (NCBI taxonomy): domain Eukaryota; kingdom Metazoa; phylum Chordata; class Amphibia; order Anura; family Ranidae; genus Rana; species Rana muscosa. The sequence goes on from CM055118.1 coordinate 876,750,437, forward strand.
ATGTTTTTTACTTTTGTTTAACTTAAACACATTGATAATAGCATTAGCTGTGTGTTTATAGTTGAAATATTGATATTTGCACTGTTTAGCACTAAAAACAGTAATTTTAGGTACTTTTTTGCAGCGTCAGTAAAAAATGCAGCTCTGCCAGTAATCTTCATAATTTTTTCCAGTAAGAAATTGGTGCCGTTCAGAAATTTTGGCATCCTTGCCAGTAAATTTCACTTCAGGGGGTTGGCAACACTGGTTCGAAGACGCGAACACCGTTAAAGTCTATGAAACACGAACATGAAAAATCAAAAGTACTAATTTTAAAGGTTAATATGCAAGTTATTGTCATAAAAAGTGTTTGGGGACCCGGGTCCTGCCCCAGGGGACATGTATCAATGCAAAAAAAGTTTTAAAAATTGCAGTTTTTTTGGGAGCAGTGATTTTAATAATGCTTAAAGTGAAACAATAAACGTGAAACATTCCTTTAAATTTTGTACCTGGGGGGTGTCTATAGTATGCCTGTAAAGTAGCACATGTTTCCCGTGTTTAGAACTGTCCCTGCACAAAATTTAATTTCTAAAGGAAAAAAAGTAATTTAAAACTACTCACGGCTATTAATGAATTGTCGGGTCCCGGCAATACAGATAAAAGTCATTGAAAAAAACGGCCCTTCAGGTCTGGTATAGATAGTAAGGGGAACCCTGCGCCATTTTAAAAAAAAATGGCGTGGGGTTCCCACCAAAAATCTGGTATGGATTTTAAGGGGAACCCGCACCAAACTAAAAGAAAAATGGCGTGGGGTTCCCCCAAAAAATCCATACCAGACCCTTATCCGAGCACGCAACCTGGCAGGCCGCAGGAAAAGAGGGGGGGACGAGAGAGCGCCCCCCCTCCTGAACCGTACCAGGCCACATGCCCTCAACATGGGGAGGATGTCCCCATGTTAGGGACAAAGGCCTCATTCCCACAACCCTTGCCCGGTGGTTGTGGGGATCTGCGGGCAGGGGGCTTATCGGAATCTGGAAGTCCCGTTTAACAAAGGACTCCAAGATCCCGGCCCCTCCCATGTGAATTGGTAAAGCGGTACATTGTACCCCTACCATTTCACAAAAAAAGTGTCAAAAAGTTAAACACAGGAGACAGTTTGGGACAAGTTCTTTATTAAAAAGAAAAAAAAGGAAAAAAAAACAAAGGTTCCAACGATGAAATCCACTCTCAAGCGATATGGGAAAAAAAAAAAAAAACGCTGCTACGAACGATACCGCCTCATAGGAGGCGCCTGGCTGAATGGCGCTCTGCCGGGTTGACAGCTCTTTTATAGATGAGGGCGGGGTCACACCTCTCTGATGCAAGGAGAAAGGCCAGAGTTACCCAATGACGTGTACGGGTGACCCCGCCCCCTCTGACAAGTCACAGGAAACCCACGTTGCGCTAGAGGGGCTAGGTCACCCGTACACGTCATTGGGTAACCCCGGGCTTTCTTCTTGCATCGGAGAGGGGTTGGGGTCACCCGCGCACGTGACATGTGGCCCCGCCCTCATCTATAAAAGAGCTGTCAACCTGGCAGAGCGGCATTCAGCCGGGCGCCTTCTATGAGGTGCTATCGTTCGTAGCGACGGGTTTTTTTCTTTTTCTTCCATATCACTCGAGAGTGGATTACATCGTTGGAACCTTTTTTTTTTCCTTTTAATAAAAGACTTGTCCCAAACTGTCTCCTGTGTTTTTTAACATTTTGACACTTTTTTTGTGTGTGAAATGGTAGGGGTACAATGGGGCCGGGATTTGGGGGTCCCCTTTGTTAAAAGGGGCTTCCAGATTCCGATAAGCCCCCCGCCCGCAGACCCCCACAACCACCGGGCAAGGGTTGTGGGGAAGAGGCCCTTGTCCCCATCAACATGGGGACATCCTCCCCATGTTGAGGGCATGTGGCCTGGTACGGTTAAGGAGGGGGGGCGCTCACTGGTCCCCCCTCTTTTCCTGTGGCCTGTCAGGTTGCGTGCTCGAATAAGGGTCTGGTATGGATTTTTCGGGTGAACCCCATGCCATTTTTTTTTTTTTGGTGCAGGGTTCCCCTTAAAATCCATACCAGACCTGTAAGGCCTGATTTGGAATTGGGGGGGACCCCCACGCTTCTTTTTTTTAAATTTTGGTTCGGGGTTCCCCTTAATATTCATACCAGACCCAAAGGGCCTGGTAATGGACTAAGGGGGGAACCCATGCTGTTTTTTTTCAATGACTTTTATCTGTATTGCCGGGACCCGACAATTCATTATAGCCGCGATCAGTTTTAAGGCAGAGTTTCGCCTGAAGAAAAATTATTAAAAGCCAGCAGCTACAAATACTGCAGCTGCTAACTTTTAATATTAGGACACTTACCTGTCCTGGAGTCCAGCGACGTCGGCAGCAGAAGACGAGCGATTGCTCGTCACTCTGCTGCCCCCACCGCCATCCTCGGTGAGGGAACCAGGAAGTGAAGCCTTACGACTTCACTGCCCGGTTCCCTATGGCGCATGCGCGAGTCGCACTGCGCCGTTCTCACTGGTCCCTGTTGTGTTCTGGGAGCAGAGTGTCTCACAGAACACAACGGGTATTCTGCAGGAAGTGATGTACTACCCGCAGAATACCCGCAGAGAGGACTCCCGGAAGTGGGTGCAAATACCTGCTTAGACAGGTATCTGCACCCCCCTCCCCCCTGAAAGGTGTCAAATGTGACACCGGAGGGGGGGAGGGTTCCGATGAACGGAAGTTCCACTTTAGGGTGGAGCTCCGCTTTAAATAACTTTTTTTCCTTTAGAAATTACATTTTGTGCAGGGACTATTCTAAACACAGTAAACATGCGCTAATTTACAGGCATACTATAGACACCCCCCAGATACGAAATTTAAAGGAATATTTCACTTTTAGTGTTTGACTTTAAGCATTTTTAAAATCACAACTCCCGAAAAAAACTGCTGTTTTTAAAACTTTTATTTGCATTGATACAGGTCCCCAAACACTTTTTATGACAATAACTTGCATATTAACCTTTTAAAATTAGCACTTTTGATTTCTTCCATAGACTTTTAAAGGGTGTCCCGTGGCTTTTCGAATTTGCCACGAATACTCCAAATTGTTCGCTGTTCGGGTGAACAGGCAATGTTCGAGTCAAACTCATGCTCGACTCGAACAGATAGCCCATCCCTACTGACAACACAGAGCTTCTGCTGTTGTCAGTCAGCTGTGCAAGTTCCTTTAGTTGGGGGTAGAGCTGTATATCAGATCTGCACATGCCTCCTGATGACCTGATAGGCAGCCCAACAGGCAACTCGTGGAGAGTGCAATGCAGACTGACAACACTGTTGACAGGCAGTGGCTTAGCATTGTTCTAAAGTCCTATTAGTGGTGGTATAAAAAAAAAAAAAAAAATGTGCTAAAAAAAATGTATAGAGTGAGGCATGTTTGCAAACATACTAAAATACACCATTTTGCAACGCCTGCCTTTACACACACATGAACTTTAACCACTTAAGCCCCGGACCATTTGGCTGGCCAAAGACCAGGCCACTTTTCGCGATTCGGCACTGCGTCGCTTTAACTGACAATTGCCCGGTCGTGTGATGTGGCTCCCAAACAAAATTGACGTCCTTTTTTTCCCACAAATAGAGCTTTCTTTTAGTGGTATTTAGGGATGGGCTATCTGTTCGAGCCAAACATGAGTTCGACTCGAATATCGGCTGTTCGATCGTTCGCCGAAGATCGAACATTATGGGCCGTTTGCGCCAAATTTGAGCGGCACATCACGGCACATAATGCACTGCGTCATCGCAGTGCATTGCTGGCTGATGATTGGCCAAGCATGCACTATGACCCGCATACTTTGGCCTATCACAGCGTCGTAAGCAAAGAAAGCCATAATTAGCCAAAGGCAGGGTGCCTTTGGCCAATTATGGTTTAGGGGGTTAAGTCCACGCCCCACACTATTTAAGGCCTCCTGCACATCGGCCTTATGTAGTGTGTTCCAGCAGAGATAGAGAGAGAGAGAGAGAGAGAGAGAGAGTGTCATTTCATTTACTTTACTTTGAGCAGGCAGGCGATTCAATTAGCTGCAGTCAGTGTATTTAGTATATATATGCATCCCGGTTTTGTGTGTGTGTATATGTATATATGTGTATATATATATATATATATATATATATATATATATTCACTGTATCCAGTTTAGCTAGATCTCATTGCAGACCGTTCCTGGTGTACTGGTCCTAAAATACTTCAGGCAAGCAGTTGATTCAGTTAGCTGCAGTGTATTTAGTATATATATGCATCCCGGTTTTGTATATATACAATATATATATATGTATATATATATATATATATATATATATATATATAGTGTATAAAGGGGTGTAAATAAAGGCCTGCAGAACACCCACTCAGCGCCAGATCAAACCCACAGACTGTCATGGAAATCCCCTATTCAGCCGCCGCAGCCATGCGCGCATGCGCGGTGGAATGGCGCTTCGGCGCACGCGCGTGCGCAATGTTGTGCGCGCATGGCGCACGCACATGCGCCATGGCGCACTAATCAGAAATCTGACAGGCCTATTTAAAGAAGCCTAGTGGCGCTGACAGGTTGCTGGTTTGTCGTCAGCTTCCTGCCTTGTACCTGGTTTCCTGTATACACGTCTGAACCCTTGTTGTGACCCGGATCGACCTGACTACGCTGCTTCTCTCCTGGACCTGACCTTTGGCTTGCCTCTCGGACCTCTTCTGCCTGCCTGCTGTGTTTGACCCTCGGCCTTTGACTCAGACTTTCTACCAATCTCCAATCCCTGATCTCCTGCTTGTATTCCGGCTTTGCTACTTGCCTCCAGCTCTGATTACCTGCTTAATATTCCTAGACTGATCACTTGTCTACTGTGTTAGACCCTCGGCCTGCACCCTCAGTACCTGTTTCTACAGCCAGTATCTGGACTCAGTCTACCCGCTTGGCCCCTGTAGTGCCCTGGACTTGTGTCTTCACTTGGATCTTGTGAGAGCCCTCATCAGCCTGGTGTTAGGCCCTCAGCCTGTTCCTGGTCACCCGATCCTCTACCAAGACTTCCTCACCTGCTGGTAGCCAGTGCCTCTTCGCGCCATCCTCTCCCTGTTCCACCTCCAGGGGGCGGAGTGCGCCAAGTTGCAAGGGTGAACCACTCTCGGCATCTCGGCCTCGGTAAGTACACCCGTGACCGTACAAACCAGCCAGATGTCTGAGGCCGACAGAGCGCGTTCCCCATTTGACAACCTCTGCCAGCAGGTAACCGCACTAACTAATGCGGTCCAAAAACTACAGGAGGGATACACACAAATGGATGGCCGGCCTCAACAACTCACTAGGACACCAGGCCCTACAGCCCCAGCTGCGGCTTCTACCCCTGGTACCTCCACTTCTCAGGTCTCGGCAAGCCCTACCGTAGTGATGGCTTCCCCGGAACCCAGAGTTCCCATACCAGAGCGATTCACGGGTGATCGCAAAAAGTACAGAGCCTTCAAAAATGCCTGCTCTCTCTACCTCGCTCTTCAGCCTCGGACCTTTTCTTCAGAGGTAGTAAAGGTGGGCTTCATTATCTCCCTCCTATCCGAGGAACCCCAAGCCTGGGCTCACAGCCTAATGGAGCAAAGGAGCCCCGCATTAAACTCTGTTGAAACCTTCTTCGAACAGATGGCGCAGCTATACGACGATCCCCAGCGCACGGCTATGGCTGAGGCTTTTCTGCACCGCCTGTTCCAGGGAAGAAGGCCGGTTGAGGACTATACGGCCGAATTCCGGAAATGGTCGGCCGATACCGGCTGGAACGAAGCGGCATTGAAATACCAGTACCGCCAAGGACTGTCGGAAGCGCTTAAGGACCAACTAGCCCGGAATGAGACCCCCGCTTCCTTGGAAGGTCTAGTTCAGTCCGCCACCCAGCTTGACAGATGCCTGTGAGAGCGGCGCGCTGAACGCTTTCAGACTGCTCGTCCCAACTGGACTCCTTCCAGATCCGTTCCGGTTCATCCTCCTGCTCCAGTTCCTGCTGCTCCGTCCTTTCCGGAACCTGAACCGATGCAACTTGGCTTAGTCCGGCCTCCCCTCTCTCCTGAGGAGAAACAGCGCAGGCGTCAAGCCAACCTATGTCTCTACTGTGGAGGTTCTGGCCATTTCCTCCGAAGTTGTCCAGTGAGACCCAGTAAGTCTGTCCCCCAAGATGTATTGAACTATCAAGTTTCAAGTGTCCCTCAGGCTTATGTTGTCCTCTTTATCTCCCTACAGCTACCGGAAGGGGCAACCCGCCTACCGGCTATTATTGACTCCGGAGCCTGCAGCTGCTTCCTGGACTCTGCACTCGCCCAGAAACTTCATTTTCCCCTTCAAGTCAAGAACCGTTCCCTTCAGGTACACCTGGCGGATGGTTCTCTTCCCCGCTCTGGGCTAATCACTCAAGAGACTAAACCCATCCTTGCCACCACTGACTCTGGCCACCGAGAGTTTCTGCGGTTTGACCTCATCCCCTCTCCAATGTTTCCCATCATTCTGGGTCTCCCCTGGTTACAAGCACACGAGCCTCTTATCAATTGGGCCAACAAGGAAGTCAAATTCACATCTCATTACTGCTCCCAGCATTGTCTTACCCCAGTCTCAGCCACCTGCTCTACCATTGCAACCGTTTCTGAAAACCTGCAACACGTCCCCTCTGTGTACCTGGAATTTAAGGACGTCTTTGACAAACGACAGGCCGACTGCCTACCCCCGCACCGGCCATATGACTGTCCCATCGACCTCCTACCTGGCTCAGAGGTGCCTTTCGGCCGTATCTTCCCTTGATCTGAAACCGAGTTAACTGCCCTCAAGGCCTACATAGACGAAAACCTTGGAAAAAAATTCATTCGTCCATCTTCCTCTCCAGCCGGTGCAGGGATCTTCTTCGTGGGAAAAAAAGATGGGTCTCTCAGGCCCTGCATTGACTATAGAGAGCTGAATAAAATCACCATTAAAAACAGATATCCACTACCACTGATCCCGGAATTGTTTCTACGGTTTCGATCTGCCCAAATCTTTTCCAAGCTGGATCTTCGGGGGGCATACAACCTCATCCGGATCAGGGCTGGAGATGAATGGAAGACTGCCTTCAGATCCAGATTCGGGCACTTTGAGTACCTCGTCATGCCATTCGGGCTTTGTAATGCCCCCGCCACTTTTCAACATCTAGTGAATGACATCTTCCGAGAACATCTTGACGACTTCTTAGTGGTATATCTAGACGACATACTTATCTTCTCGACCTCCTTGGAATTACACCGAGTTCATGTCAAAAAGGTCCTTACCATCCTCAGAGAACACAGGCTATACCTCAAAGCTGAGAAATGCGACTTTGAAAAGACTACAGTGCAGTTTCTGGGATTCATTATTTCCATTAACGGAGTTGCAATGGACCCACAGAAAGTCAGGGCAATTCAAGAATGGCCAGCCCCAACTGATAAGAAAGGGGTGCAGCGCTTTATTGGCTTTGCCAATTTCTACAGAAGGTTCATCATCGGGTTCTCTTCCATTGTAGCACCCATCACACAACTGACACACCAGGGCAACCGCTTCCAGTGGACACAGGAGGCTCAGGATGCTTTCACCAAATTAAAATCTGTGTTTACTTCAGCACCTGTCTTACGGCACCCAGACCCTACATTACCCTTCATACTGGAAGTAGACGCTTCCGAGACAGCTACAGGGGCCATTCTCTCTCAAAGACAGGGCCCCTAGTCTCTGCTTCACCCAATAGCTTTTGCCTCCCGGAAACTCAACCCACCGGAACAAAATTATGATGTTGGTGATAGAGAGTTGTTGCCCATTAAATTTGCCCTGGAAGAGTGGAGGTACCTACTGGAGGGCGCATCTCACCCCATCATGATTTTTACCGACCATAAAAACCTGGAGTATTTAAGGACAGCAAAACGGATAAGACCCAGGCAAGCCCGCTGGGCTCTCTTTTTCACCAGATTTAACTTCCACATCTCTTACAGACCCGGATCCAAGAATGGGAAGGCAGATGCGCTCTCCAGGATGTTTCCCGAATCATCACAAACAGTGGAACCCAGCACTATCTTGTCGCCACAAAACTTTCTTCTGGTCTCCCAGGTTGACCTGTTGACCTCTATTAAAGTAGCATCCAGGTACTGTTCTGACCAGGAAACCTCTTCTCTGGAGAAACATGACGACCTATATTGGTCCCGAGGTAAAATCTTTGCTCCACTGGAAACGAGACATTTAATCCTAAAGACTTTCCACGACCACAAGTTAGCAGGCCACTTTGGAACCCAGAAAACCCTTGAGCTAGTCTCTCGCTCATTCTGGTGGCCAGGTTGGAGACAGGACTGTAAAACCTACGTTGCCTCCTGCACTCGCTGCCAGCATAATAAAGGGGCAAATATAAAAAGCTGGGGCCTGCTCAAACCTCTACCCATTCCGGAACGTCCCTGGGCAGAGGTCTCCATGGACTTCATTGTCGACCTGCCTCCCTCTGGAGGATTTACCACCATCTTGGTTGTGGTCGACCGCCTCTCTAAGATGGCACACTTCCTACCCATGGTGGGTACCCCCTCTGCTGCAGACACAGCCAGAATCTTCTTTAAGGAAATCACCAGGCTCCATGGGGTACCCAAGAGCATCGTCTCCGACAGGGGTGTCCAATTCACATCCAAATTTTGGCAGGAACTTTGCAAGTCCTTGGAAATCAAGATCTGCCTCTCGTCTGCCTATCACCCTCAGAGCAACGGCCAGACTGAGAGGACTAACTAAACTCTGGAACAATACCTGCGTTGTTTCTGCTCTGCCTCCCAAGATGACTGGTCCTCCCTACTACCCTATGCTGAGTTTGCATACAATAATTCCATCCATTCAGCTACCAGTCAGACCCCCTTCTGGGCCAACTTTGGTTTTCACCCTCCGTTCCTTCCCAGCTCCATCCCTGAAAGTTCCGTCCCTGCTGTACAGGACCGGATAGCCTCGGTCCAACTAAATTTCCTGAAACTTCAAGAGATGATGCAGAATGCCCAAGACAATTACAAAAAATTCTATGACAGAGGAAGGAAAGAAAACCCAACCTTCAAAGTCGGGGAGGAAGTATGGCTTTCAGCCATCAACCTTAAATTACCTATCCCCTCACGGAAGTTGGGGCCAAAGTTCATTGGACCTTTCAAAATCAAACGGGAGATCAATCCCGTGGCCTTTGAATTAGCATTACCCAACTCTTATCGGATACACCCGGTCTTCCACGCATCTCTGCTGAAGCCTGTTGTTCTTAGCTCCTTCCCCGGAAGAGAAGAACCACCTCCTCCACCAGTTGAAGTAGATGGTTGTAGCAAAATGCTGAAACTGAGAATATGGTTTGGATCACTTCAGAGGTGACAGCAAAGATTCATTCCAGGAAATGTAGAGACAGAATGTCTACTGATGTCTGAATAAGTAAATTGGGTTGATTGGGGGTCTGAGGTAGCGTTCCATTCATCTATTGTCAGTATGTTAATGACCATCTATTATCTGCTACGGGATGTAATTACACTCCTAGTAATGTGTCTGGCACGGTTTCATTGTTATGGGTAAATATGCAGAGACCAACGTCTCACACATCCCAGGTAATTAAATCGCTGTCATCTGTTAATTGTTGAAGGGAATGCCCCTGTAAAATGAGTTAAGAAAACCCTTGCATGGGAAATGATATAAAAAGCCAGCCTGGGCAAAATAAAGCGTTGATTTACTCCCAGAACTGTGTGTCGTCCAGTTACTGGGGGGGTAACAGGTTGCCTTGGATAAGTCAGTACTTCCTCAGCTTCAAGGATTTCCCAGCGGACGTTGGAGTTCCGCAACACTGGTTGGCAGCAGTGGGATTAAAGCCTTGCAGCAAGAGGAAGCAGCGTTCATGCAGATTCGGCTACACGAATGGAAGTGTGAATGGAGACAAACTATGCTGGATTAAAACGAGCGACGTTAAAGGATTTGCTGGAAGCAAGAGGGAAGAGCGCCAGCACTACAACCAAAGCAGAGCTGATTGCAGAACTGACCGAGGGAGATCAGGCACACAGTATGGCTACAGAAGCCATGGAGACCGAGTTTAACCAAGAAGTGAAACGCAGGCTAGCGTTTTATGGAGAAAACCCCTCCACCGAGCTGGTACAGGCAACGTTAGCCCAAGTGGATGCCTTTATCACGGCGAGAGAAGAACGGGAGACCCAACTCCGGCTGGCGGAACAGCGTGCCTCTGAGAGACTGCTAACGACCACACCGGCACCAGAGACAAAACTAAAAGTACCCCATGATGCCTTTAAAAAGTTTGTGGAAGCAGAGGAAGAAATCGATAGCTTCCTGCAAGATTTTGAACGGCAATGCAAGCTGTACCAAGTACCCCAGACAGACTGGGTACGGATCTTAGCTGGTAAGCTGTCAGGCCGTGCAGCAGAAGCCTACAGAGCCGTGCCAGAGGAGGAAATCGCAAGCTATAGCCGGGTAAAGGAAGTTATTTTGGCAAGGTATGCCATCACCCCAGAAGCATACAGGAGACGCTTCCGGGACACAAAGAAACAGGAGAAGGACTCCCACACCGAATGGGCTTGCCGAATGCAGAGGGCAGCCCCAGCTTGGCTACAAGCCAGTCAGGCAACCACAGCAGACGCGATCACCCAGCTGATTTTACTGGAGCAATTCTTTAATGGACTAAACCCAGAGGTACAGGAGTGGGTAAGGGATCGCAAACCTACCACTCTCTCGGAAGCGGCCAGGCAAGCTGACGAATATCAAGATGCCCGTCGGCCATCACAGACTAGCTTCCGAACAAGCACCAGACCACTGAACCATAACCCAGGGCCCCCAGCTACACAACGACCCGGGCTAATCCCTAACCCCCCTGCAAATCGATACCTCGGGCGCAAGGGAGTGCAGTGCCATTCATGCAAGCAATTTGGGCACTATCAGAGAGACTGCACTCAGAACCAGGACCAAGCGGCATGGATCCGACCAGGGCCACCCCCTCCAGCACGGGCTGCCGCTCATTGCTATCACACGGAAGTGGCCTCGGTCAACCGCAGAGCGGGAGAATTGGAGGAACACTGGAGTATCCTACACGAGGCTGACCCAGTACAGGCGGCTACCGACAACAGGCAACACCATCGCCAGTCAGTACAGCTGAACGGGAAGACTGCTCAAGGTCTACGAGATTCCGGCGCCACCCTCACACTGGTCAAACGACACCTGGTTCCAGAGACCGACCACACCGGGAGTTCCGTAGTTGTGCGGGTTGCAGGGGGAGCAGTACACAGGCTACCCACGGCAAGAGTACACCTGAAGTGGGGTGCCGGTTCCGGATTAATTAAGGTGGGGTTGATCCAGGAACTTCCCGCTGATGTCCTGCTGGGGAACGATCTTGGCCAGTTGACTTCTGCTTTTGCATCAGCCCCGGTTACCAACGAGATCTACCCCGTTACCACCCTGTCCCAGGCCCTCACCACGGAAAACAGCGCATCCTCTGAGGCTCGGATGCTTCAATGTTTGGATTGGGCGCGGTATTGAGCCAGGTTGGAGCAGATGGCGGAGAACACCCCGTAGTTTACTTGAGCAGGAAGCTTCTCCCCAGGGAAGTGAGCTACGCCGCCATAGAAAAAGAATGCCTGGCTGTGGTGTGGGCCCTAAAGAAGCTTCAGCCCTACTTGTACGAACAACAGTTCACCCTACTCACAGACCACAACCCGTTGGTATGGCTAAATCGAGTGGCAGGGGACAATGCCGGTTGTTGCGCTGGAGTCTGGCGTTACAACTGTATGACTTTACTATCCACTACCGCCCCGGGAAACAGAACGGCAATGCTGACTGATTATCGCGGCAAACTGAACTGGAAAAGTGATCCGTGAGTACTCCCCGGACATCCCCAAGCCGATCCGTTAGGGATCAGACTGTGTATGCCGGCTTGTGGGTAAGGGGGAGCAGTGTAGCAAAATGCTGAAACTGAGAATATGGTTTGGATCACTTCAGAGGTGACAGCAAAGATTCATTCCAGGAAATGTAGAGACAGAATGTCTACTGATGTCTGAATAAGTAAATTGGGTTGATTGGGGGTCTGAGGTAGCGTTCCATTCATCTATTGTCAGTATGTTAATGACCATCTATTATCTGCTACGGGATGTAATTACACTCCTAGTAATGTGTCTGGCACGGTTTCATTGTTATGGGTAAATATGCAGAGACCAACGTCTCACACATCCCAGGTAATTAAATCGCTGTCATCTGTTAATTGTTGAAGGGAATGCCCCTGTAAAATGAGTTAAGAAAACCCTTGCATGGGAAATGATATAAAAAGCCAGCCTGGGCAAAATAAAGCGTTGATTTACTCCCAGAACTGTGTGTCGTCCAGTTACTGGGGGGGTAACAGGTTGCCTTGGATAAGTCAGTACTTCCTCAGCTTCAAGGATTTCCCAGCGGACGTTGGAGTTCCGCAACAATGGTGAACATGAATTTGAAGTGGAGTCTATTCTAGGATGCAGGAAGAGAGGGAGGCAACTTCAGTATCTGATTAAATGGAAGGGATACCCCCTTGAGGACAATTCATGGGAACCTGACAGAAATCTGCATGCCCCACGCCTAATTAGGGCATTTCATCAAGAACATCCAGAGTTGATGACCAGCTTGGGCGTCTGGAGCCCACCCCTCGGGGGGGGCACTGTCATGGAAATCCCCTATTCAGCCGCCGCAGCCATGCGCGCATGCGCGGTGGAATGGCGCTTTGGCGCACGCGTGTGCGCGAACGGCGCACGCGTGTGCGCGATGGTGCGCGCGCATGGCGCACGCACATGCGCCATGGCGCACCAATCAGAAATCTGACAGGCCTATTTAAAGAAGCCTAGTGGCGCTGACAGGTTGCTGGTTTGTCGTCAGCTTCCTGCCTTGTACCTGGTTTCCTGTATACACGTCTGAACACTTGTTGTGACCTGGAACGACCTGACTACGCTGCTTCTCTCCTGGACCTGACCTTTGGCTTGCCTCTCGGACCTCTTCTGCCTGCCCGCTGTGTTTGACCCTCGGCCTGTGACTCGGACTTTCTACCAATCTCCAATCCCTGATCTCCTGCTTGTATTCCGGATTTGCTACTTGCCTCCAGCTCTGATTACCTGCTTAATATTCCTGGACTGATCACTTGTCTACTGTGTTAGACCCTCGGCCTGCACCCTCAGTACCTGTTTCTACAGCCAGTATCTTGACTCAGTCTACCCGCTTGGCCCCTGTAGTGCCCTGGACTTGTGTCTTTACTTGGATCTTGTGAGAGCCCTCATCAGCCTGGTGTTAGGCCCTCAGCCTGTTCCTGGTCACCCGATCCTCTACCAAGACTTCCTCACCTGCTGGTAGCCAGTGCCTCTTCGCGCCATCCTCTCCCTGTTCCACCTCCAGGGGGCGGAGTGCGCCAAGTTGCAAGGGTGAACCACTCTCGGCATCTCGGCCTCGGTAAGTACACCCGTGACACAGACCTCTAAGCAGTACAAACAGAGATAAAAAATGGTAAAAATATTTTCCAATATAAAAGCACTGAGCAGTCGTTTAAAAATTTAAATAAAAATAAAACCACGGTATAAGAATAAAACAGTTCAGTCTCTGTGATATTAAAATACACAAAACAGTGCTTAAAAATCAATGATAGACTCGTGGAAAAACCACTGAATAAAGAAAGTCTTAGATGTAGTCAAGGTGATGTAAACAATCCAAAGTGCTGAATGGTGTCTTAGTAGTAATCCTAGCGTGCACCTTCCACCAGAGAGAAACAATAATCTCAATCCACCGCGTGATGCACTCTCCCCAAGGGGTTTAAATTCACCAGAAGATTAAAAAATCAGAGCCTTAACCAGATACATCAGCCATTTTTCCACGGACAATCACCAGCAGGCGTGGACAGCAGGCACAGGAGCTTCACACAAGGTCATAAAAACAAGGAACAGCAATATAGTGTAATCCTGTTTAATATTCCAAAGTAGCCCATACACTGAAAGCCCCCTTAAACCTATCTACGTACATCAAATCACAAAAAATTAGCATAAAATTGACCCCAGAGGGCGCTATCACCAGATCCAGCCGTCCATGGAGAGCAGGCGAATCCTTGCAGACACCGCAGCAGCTTCCTAGTAGGAGAGCGGAGTGTGTGAAGCGCACACGTCACTTCCGGGTTAGCGGGGATTTCGTGGGTCACGTTCTTTTTAAGCGCTGTTTTGTGTATTTTAATATCACAGAGACTGAACTGTTTTATTCTTATACCATGGTTTTATATATATATATATATATATATATATATATATATATACGCTGTATCCAGTTTAGCTAGATCTCACTGCAGACCGTTCCTGGTTTACTGTTTCTAAAATACTTCAGGTAGGCAGTTGATTCAGCTAGCTGCAGTGCATTTAATATATATACAGGCTTGTATATATACAGTATATAGTCTAGCCAAGCCTATACCTGACTGTAGGCCATTCCTGGAGTACGTGTTCAAAGACACTTTCAGGCAGGCAACTCAGTGAGCTGCAGTTCATAAAATATATATCCACTGCATTGTAGTCCAGCCAAGCCTATACCTGAGTGTAGGCCATTTCTGTTGTACTTGTTCAAAGACACTTTCAGGCAGGCAGGTGACTCAGTGAGCTGCAGTTCATAAAATATATATCCACTGCATTGTAGTCCAGCCAAGCCTATACCTGACTGTAGGCCATTCCTGTTGTACTTGTTCAAAGACACTTTCAGGCAGGCAGGTGACTCAGTGAGCTGCAGTTCATAAAATATATATCCACTGCATTGTAGTCCAGCCAAGCCTATACCTGTAACCTGACTGTAGGCCATTCCTGTTGTACTTGTTCAAAGACACTTTCAGGCAGGCAGGTGATTTAGAGAGCTGCAGTTCATAAAATATATATCCACTGCATTGTAGTCCAGCCAAGCCTATACCTGACTGTAGGCCATTCCTGTTGTACTTGTTCAAAGACACTTTAAGGCAGGCGACGCAGTGAGCTGCAGTTCATAAAATATATATCCACTGCATTGTAGTCCAGCCAAGCCTATACCTGTAACCCAGTGCCGATCCTGACCTCCCTGGGGCCCTAAGCAAAATTCTGCTAAGGGGCCCTCTACAGTGGCGAAAAATGGGCGTAGTTTATGTGAAATAGTGGGCATGGCTTACATGGGCGTGGCTCGGAGGGGTGTGGTTAGAGTCTGAGATGAATGAGGGATGGAAGGAGAAAGAGAGGGAGAGAAAGAGAGGGAGAGAAAGAGGGATGGAGGGACAGCAGGCCCAGATCCTACACCACACTAGAAATATGTGTATTCCAGAAAGTTTAACAATCAGCAGATAAAGATACTCCAAACACCTGGTGTTAGCGCTTCAATCATCCCGGCACCATGATTGTTATGGTGTCAGGATGATTGAAGTGTATTATTTCTATTATTACATTGTAATATAGAATGAAATTATTCAACTCACCATAATGCAGAATCAGAGGAAGCCCTGAGCGTGTCACTTGTCACGTCGCCTGTAACCAGATGCCATCAGGTGTCCCCAGCGGAGTCCCTCCTTACATCAGGTATTCCCAGCGGAGTCCCCCCCTTACACCAGGCGTTCCCAGCGGAGTCCCCCCCCTTACACCAGGCGTTCCCAGCGGAGTCCCCCCCTTACACCAGGCGTTCCCAGCGGAGTCCCCCCTTACACCAGGCGTTCCCAGCGGAGTCCCCCCCTTACACCAGGCGTTCCCAGCGGAGTCCCCCCCCTTACACCAGGTATGATCCCCCAGCAGCAGAGACTCTCTCTGCCACCATTACAGAACACAGTGAGTGGACAGTGGAGGAGCCCGGCCAATAGGTATTGAGCTGCGGCGCCGCCCACCCCCGCCCCTTCCCACATCATTTCACAGACAGACAGCAGCGGGGCGGGAAGTGGGCGGTGCCGCAGCTCAATTCCTATTGGCAGCCACCCGGCCTCCTCTTGTTTGGTCTTCAAGAAAATGGCGGCCGGCGGAGACATTGTCTTCGCCCGGCCGCGGACCTCTAGCGGCGGTCTTCAAAAAAATGGCAGCGGCGCGAATCGGGGGCCCCGAGTCATTTGTGGGGGCCCTACGCGGCTTGCGTAGCGTGCGTATAGGGCGGATCGGCTCTGCTGTAACCTGACTGTAGGCCATTCCTGTTGTACTTGTTCAAAGACACTTTTAGGCAGGCAGGCAGGTGATTTAGAGAGCTGCAGTTCATAAAATATATATCCACTACATTGTAGTCCAGCCAAGCCTATACCTGACTGTAGGCCATTCCTGTTGTACTTGTTCAAGCAGGTGACTCAGTGATATGCAGTTCATAAAATATATATCCACTGTATTGTAGTCAAGCCAAGCCTATCCCTGTAACCTGACTGTAGGCCATTCCTGTTGTACTTGTTCAAAGACACTTTCAGGCAGGCAGGCAGGTGCCTCAGTGAGCTGCAGTTCATAAAATATATATCCACTGCATTGTAGTCCAGCCAAGCCTATACCTGACTGTAGGCCATTCTTGGTGTACTGTTTTTAGTCAACTTCAGGCGTTGTTTTGCTAATCTAATTATGCAGTATGTCTGGAAGGCCACCAAGTAGAGGCAGACGCTCACAGGCCACTAAAAGAGGGCAAGCAGGCTCTGTGTCTACAGCCAACAGTGCTTGTCGTGGACACGGTGCAGCCTCAGCACATGGCCGTGGGGCACGCTTGTCCTTTTTTTCGGCAGCTGGCCGTGTTGAGCCACAACATGCAGAAGAGTTGGTAGAGTGGATGACCATGCCGTCCTCATCCTCCTCTGTCACCCAGGCTCAGGGTACTTTGTCTGCCAATGCAGCTGTCAAAGCGACCTCTTCCATCGGCTCAATGTCATCAGTCATTCCTTCCCTAGCCCCACCATCATGCCCTGAGGAGTCCCCCGAACTGTTCGGCCACAGTGTAGGGTACATGCTGCAGGAGGATGTGCAGCGTTTTGAAGGCTCCGATGATGGTACCCAGCTTGAGGAAGGCAGTAACGTGAGCCCAGAGATAGGGGGTGCCCAAGAAGGACATCAAACTGGCAGTCATGTTCCCCCAGCTGCAGCATACTGCCAGGTTTGCTCCAGTGACGAGGAGGGAAGGGATGATGAGGTCACTGACTCTACTGGGTGCCTGCTAGGAGAGAGGAGGAGGAGGAGGAGGAGGAGGAGGAGGAGGAAGCACATCTCCAATGAGGCAGGATGCCCTCCAGTGGCCAGCTTAAGGGCAGCCAACCGACTGCATCACACCGCAGAGCTCCGCATGTGCAGGGCGCTGCTGACTCCGCGTTTTTTTCCAAAAGTTCTTTGGTGTGGGCTTTTTTGAGACGTGTGGAGCAGATCGCACCGTTGCTGTTTGCAACATATGTCTGAAGCGTATCAAGCATGGTCAAAACAGCAGCCGCTTGGGCACCACATGCTTGACCAGACATATGTTGAGCTCCCATGCAGTCAGTTGGCAACAGTACTTAAAAGACCCACACCAAAGAATAAGGCGGACATCTCCTCATCAGCTGGGATCTCCAACCCCCATTATACCTTCAGTCCTCTCAGAAACCTGCACTGAGAGGAATGAAGGTGTAGAATTAGGTGTGCCAAGTACTTGCGGGCAATCTGCTATCACTACACCAACGTCCGATTGTAGCAGGCAAATTTCCCTACCCCAGTTGCTAAACCAGCGAAAGAAATTTGGTCCCCGCCATCCACATGCCCAGCGGCTGAATGCAAGCTTGGCTAAATTGCTAGCACTCCAACTGCTGCCTTTTCAGCTGGTAGACTCTGCCCCCTTTTGTGAATTTGTGGACTGTGCCGTACCTCAGTGGCAGGTTCCCAAACGCCACTTTTTTTCACGGAAGGCAATTCCGGCTCTCTATCGGCATGTGGAAGGCAATGTCTTGGCCTCGTTGGACAGGGCAGTCAGCGGTAAGGTGCATATTACCGCTGACTCATGGTCCAGCAGGCATGGACAGGGACGTTACCTTTCTTTCACGGCGCACTGGGTAACTCTCATGGCAGCTGGGAAGGATGCAGTACAGGGAGCAGTATTGTTGGAGCTTGTTCCGCCACCACGCCTCCAAAATGCTGGTAGTGGTGATTCTGCCACCCCTCTCTCCTCCACCACCTCCTCTTCTTCTTCCTCTGTGGCCTCTTCCTGTACAGTTTTGTCATCGGAACCAGCGGTGCTCCATAGGCGTTCTAGGGGCTACGCAAGCACTCAAGCAAAAAGATGCCATGCGGTGCTTGAGTTGGTCTGTTTAGGGGACAGGAGCCACACTGGGATAGAGATTCTGTCAGCTCTGCAGGTGCAGGCTCAGAGGTGGTTGACGTCACGCCAACTTCAGCCAGGAATGGTGGTTTGCGACAATGGCACCAACCTCCTCTGCCCCCTCCGACATGGACACTTGACCCATGTGCCCTGTTTGGCTCACGTCCTTAATTTGGTGGTGCAGCGGTTCTTGTGCAGGTTCCCGGGCTTACAGGATCTCCTGAGGCAGGCCAGGAAAGTCTGTGGGCATTTCCACTGGTCATATAAAACCAGTGCTCGGCTGGCTGACCTTCAAAAGGAATGCAACCTGCCCAAGAACCGCCTCATCTGTGACATGCCCACCAGGTGAAACTCAACGTTGGCAATGCTGCAGCTGCTGCACACGCTGCAGAGGGCCATCAATCAGTAGTGCCTGTGCGACTATGGCACCAGGGTCAGGGGAGCTTGGCTGTTTTTTTCGCCACGCCAGTGGGTAATCAAGGATGCATGCACTATCCTGTCACCATTTGAGGAGGCCACAAGGATGGTGAGCAGTGACAGTGCATGCATCAGTGATACTGTCCCTCTTGTCTTCCTGTTGGAGCACAGGCTGCGTGGAATAATGGACAGGGCACTTGAGACAGAACAGAGAGAGGAAGAGGAGGACTTCCTTACCTCTCAAGGCCCCCTTTATCCAGACAATATTCCTGCAGGCCCGCTGCTCACACAGGAAGAGGAGGAGGAGGAGAATTGTGTCAACATGGAGGTGGAATCTAGCACTCAGCATCAGCAGCAGTCTTCAAGGGATCGTTTACAGTCCCCAGAAACCCATGGACTTGTACGTGGCTGGGAGGAGGTGGCTGCGGATCATGTCATCCTTAGTGACCCAGAGGACTCCGGACCGAATGCCTCAGCAAATCTACGCTGCATGGCCTCCTTGATCCTGCAAAGCCTGCGAAAGGACCCTCGGATTCGTGGTATCAAGGAGAGGGATCATTACTGGCTGGCAACCCTTCTTGATCCACGTTACAAGGGTAAGGTTGCAGAACTTATCCAGCCGTCGCAGAGGGAGCAGAGGATGAAACATCTTCCGGAGGCCTTGCAGAAAGGTTTGTGCAATGCGTTTCCAGAGCCTGGGAGGTTACAAATTCCTGGTCCTGGACAACGTGTTGCTGAGGCTTCGGTCAGTCACAGAAGGAGCGGTGGAGAAGGTGGCCGTCTGACCGATGCGTTCAGACAATTTTTTAGTCCCCAGTCCCAAGGTCTGATCGGTTCCGGCAACCATCGCTAGCGTCTGATTTACATGGTGCAGGAATACCTAGGGGCAAGATCAGACTTGAAGACCTTTCCAAACGAAAATCAACTGGGTAACTGGGTCTTGAGGATGGATCACTGGCCAGAGCTTGCACAGTATGCAATTGAGCTACTGGCCTGTCCTGCATCCAGCGTTCTTTCGGAACGCACATTCAGTGCTGCTGGAGGCTTTGTAACTGATCAGAGTGCGCCTGTCCACCGACCCGGTTGATCAGCTAACCTTCATAAAAATGAATCTGATGTAACTGATTAATTTTTTTTATGAATGTGAGATCCATTCAAGACTGCCTATGCTGATGCTGCGTGACTATCCTGTTATGCTGCGTGACTATCCTATTCCTCCTCAATGTTCCTGTTGATAGCTTCTAAGAACATTTTTGTTGCTGGGCACCACCACCAGTGGCTAAAGCCCAATTTTTCTGCCCCTGTTTAACAGGGGCGTGTAATTACAATTTTTGCTGTAATATTTTGTAGCAGGGCTTGTTCCTGCGCTCAACTAGAGTATCTGTGAGGGGTTGCAGTGTTGTGGCACCAGTGCCTAAAGCCCAATTTTTTGCCCCTGTTTAACAGGGGCGTGTAATTAAAATATTTGCTGTAATATTTTGCAGCAGGGCTCGTTCCTGCGCTCAACTAGAGTATCTGTGAGGTATTGCAGTGTTGTGGCACTAGCACCAGTGCCTAAAGGCCAATTTTTCAACCCCTGTTCAACAGGGGCATGTAATTACAATTCTTGATATAATATTTCACAGCAGGGCCCGTTCCAGCACCCACCAAGAGTAACTGTGAGGGATTACAGTGTTCTGGTACCACCAACACCTAAGGCCCAAATTTCTGCAGAGTATATAGGGCAGGACGTATAGTATATCCCCTACTTTCAAACATCCGACTTACAAACGACTCCTACTTACAAACGGAGGGAGACAAGAGGAAGTGAGAGGAAATCTACCCCTAGGAAGGGAAATTCTCTCCTGTAAGAGTTAATATGGGAAAAAGGTGTCTCCTCCACTGATGCTTTATCACCAATCCTTTTTTCCCTAAAAACCCCAAAATTTCAAAATCCGATTGTCATTGAAAGTGAGGTGAAATCTTCTGAACAGGGGCACAGACAGCAAAACAAATGTTACAAGGGTGATAACCCTTCTCTATGTTATCCAAAAAGCTTTAAAATAGATTTTCTTGGCTGGAGCTACACTTACAAAATGTACCTGTTCCAAATTACAAACAGATTCTACTTAAGAACAAAACTACAGTCCCTGTCTTGTTTACACCACCTGTATACTTCTGTTCAGAGTATACAGGGCATGGGGGCCCCACACCTTTTCTTTTTTTAATTTTGGTGCAGGGTTCCCCTTAATATCCATACAAGACCCAAAGGGCCTGGTAATGGACTGGGGGGGGGGGTACCCATGACGTTTTTCTTAATGATTTTCATCCATATTGCCAGGACCCGACATTACATTAAAGCCACAAGCAGTTTTAAATGACTTTAACCTTTAGAAATGTCATTTTGTGCAGTGACTGTTCTAAACACGGGAAACACACGCCACTTTACAGACATACTATAGACACCCCCCAGGTACGATATTTAAAGGAAATTTTCACTTTTATTTTTTCAATTTAAGCATTATTAAAATTACTGCTCCTGAAAAAACTGCAGTTTTTAAAACTTTTTTTTGCATTGATACATGTCCCCTGGGGCAGGACCCGGGTCCCCAAACCCTTTTTAGGACAATAACTTGAATATTAGCCTTTAAAACTTGCGCTTTTGATTTCTCACGTTCGAGTCCCATAGACTTTAACAGTGTTCGACTGTTCGCGCGAACTTTCGGTCCGTTCGCATGTTCTGAATGCGAACCGTACCGGGGGGTGTTCGGCTCATCCCTAGTGGTATTTGATCACATCTGCGGTTTTTATTTTTTGCGCTATAAACAAAAATAGAGCTACAATTTTTAAAAAAAAGCAATATTTTGTACTTTTTGTTATAATAAATATCCCCAATTTTTTTTTTAAAAAAGCACATTTTTTCTCAGTTTAGGCCGATATGTATTCTTCTACATATTTTTGGTAAAACAAATCGCAATATGCGTATATTGATTGGTTTGCGCAAAAGTTATAGCGTCTACAAAATAGGGGATAGTTTTATGGCATTTTTATTATTTTTTTTTTTTTTACTAGTAATGACGGCCATCTGCGATTTTTATCGTGACTGCGACTTTATGGCGGACACATCGGACACTTTTGACACATTTTTGGGACCGCTGTCATTTTTACAGAGATCAGTGCTATAAAAATGCACTTATTTCTGTGAAAATGACACTGGCAGTGAAGGGGTTAACCACGAAGTGTCGCTGAAGGGGTTAAGTGTGTCCTAGGGAGTGGTTCTAACTGTTAGGGGAGGAGCTACCAATGACATGTCACTGATCACTGTTCCCGATCACGGGGAACAGTAGATCAGTGACATGTCACTAGGCAGAACAGGGGAATGCCTTGTTTACAAAGGCATCCCCCTGTTCTGCCTTTGCCGACCGCAATCGCGGGCTGCCCGGGAACATCGAGTTCCCGGGACGCGCAAGCGCACTCATGAGGCACGCGGCAGGCGCACGTGCACGCGCTGGGCGGCAAATTTAAAGGGATGTACAGGTACGCCCATTTGCCTGCCCGTGCCATTGTGCAGATGTACAGTATATCTGCATGCGGCGGTCGCTATGTGGTTAATGTCATCCCAGTCTTAGTCTGTAGGGTTCAATATTGGGTTGGCCCACCCTTTGTAGCTATAACAGCTTCAACTCTTCTAGGAAGGCTGTCCACAAGGTTTAGGAGTGTGTCTATGGGAATGTTTGACCATTCTTCCAGAAGTGCTTTTGTGAGATGGTTGAGCATTAAAGGTTTTTTACCTTAATGCATAGAATGCTTTAAAGCGGTTGTAAACCGCTGAACGTTTTTTCTTTCCTTACCTACAAGGTAAAGCTAGTATGCATATGCACAAGCGCCAGCACGGGTATTTGTGTGTGTAAACACATAAATCCCTGTGCTGTCAGAGGAGAGGAGACATGTCGTTTGTTCCTAGTAAGTAGGAACAGCAATATAAATAAGGAAAAAGTTGTGCTACCAAATGGTGAAACAATGTGTATAGTAGGCTGCCAGCATTAACAATCAGACATATTGTAAACAAAAAAGGAAAATAAATAAATGCAGCGCCGTAAACAAAAATTGATATGTAAACCAATATAAAATAGGTGTACCTAGCGTGTGCTATGTGGGTAATTAGCAACAGATGACAATAACACTCATGTGTGGCCTGTAGGCCGTGACCACCATAAATCAACCTGACATACACAAACGACCTAAATGTGCATACATTGGTCAGTGTGCATGTAGTCAATAATGGAGATAAAGTGAAACAAAAAATAAATTAAAACATGTGGATGGGTGTATAAAGTCCATCTAGGAGGAACACATATGGGATATGCTGGAGTCAATGCGACTCTAAATCCAAAAACAATGTCCACGGTAGCCCATATAGAACGACTGTGCTGCTGATGGATATGTCAAGATGCGCATCACCCAGGAATGTGGCTTCCAACACCGGGGAAGGGGGGGGGGGAGAAATAAATACTCTTACCCCTATGTGTGGACTCACACGCCAGCAGCGGTGGGTCGATAAGGAATACAGATGATCCACTCAGATGCAGATGTGGACTGGAACTTCCTGTAGAGAATGGTGTCCCACACCAATGATCGACAAGGTATCCACGGAAAGTTGGAAATCTATCTCAGTGTCCTCGAGATCCAGACAACCAGAGAGCGATATCCACCATGGAAGGGAACAAAAAAAGCCTCCTCATAGTATAGATCAGTCAGATGGTGTATAGTAAAAAAGGCTAAGAAATCGAAGGTCTTGATCTAACGGCGGCTGACTCATTACTGTGGGGCAGGCAGTAGAGAAATTTAAGAACATAACACAGTAATGGTTGATGGAAACCAGGAGCACTCCAGGCAATATGTCTCCTCTCCTACTCAGTCCAATACCCATACAGTTAGAACACACTGAGGGAACACACATTTAACCCCTTGATCACCCTCTAGTGTTAACCTCTTCCCTACCAGTGACATTTACACAGTAATCAGTGCATTTTTATAGCACTGATCGCTGTATAAATGTCAATGGACCCAAAAATTTGTCAAAAGTGTCCGATCTGTCCATCGCAATGTTGCAATACTGCTAAAAATCGCAGATCACCACCATTACTAGTAAGTAAAATAAAATAAAAAATACCATAAAAATGCCATAAATCTATCCCCTAAAACTTTTGCGCAAACCAATTAATATACGCTTATTGTGACAAGAAAAAGGTGATAACTGCGCCAACTCTATATTACAATATGTATTACCACTACTCCTTCAATATCAATAAAGTACCATCACGTGCTTGATAAAAGTGAACAGTAAAAATTAGACTATTAAAACAAGTGATATAAGCAACCATATGTTTCAAACATAATAAAGAATTGAAAAAATGAAAAAAATATGTAATAAAAAATAACAAAATCAAGATCGAAATTTATTCCTGAAGACGCAAGACTGAATGCGAAATGCGTAGAGGCTTCTGGGTAACGCCGACATCACTTACTGCCATAATCTATACGAAATCGAGGCTTGGACCGCACGCCAGCCACGGGTGAACGAATGCTGCATATCAGCCCCATAAGCACTGCTGGAAAGGCTCTGTGCCGGCCTTCAGGCACTGAAATTTGTGAGTAATAATTTTTTACCCCTTTTTTATCAAATAAATTGTAAATATATTGCGCAATGATGGCTATTTACTTTTTATGAGATCCTGAGATAAACCAGTACGGATGTTTATGAAGTGATTATTGGCATACCGGTTGGAAAAGTTTGATCCTTATGAGTGGAGTGGTTATCCCTGACATAAACCAAAGGCGCATATGTAAGCTTGTTTCTGGTGAGTGACCATTACAAAAGGTGGAGAGTAGAGAGAATTAAATCAGTCCAAGTGGGTGTGGATCATTTCACAAAACCAGAGGTCTGAGAGACCATTTCACATAAAAGGTGCAGGAGCAAAAGTCATCATGTAACAATTAGCAAACATATGAACTATAACATCATTATGTTGCCCAAGGCCTTTCCAAGTGTCATTGGGTCTAGGCATATCTGATACCAAACATTGGGTCTACCGGTCTAGGTAGGCATCAAATAACAGAAGAAGGGAATAGAGGGGAGAGGATAAACAAATATTAAAGGAAAAGAAAAATAAGCACTCTGTTATAATTGTAAGTTATCTTACACAGTATATTATTGGTCAGGTTCAGGCTATCTCCAATACATTGAACTGTCACAGAGGTTATGGATTAGTTGGTTGTACATCTGGTGGGGCCCCACCAGTGTAGTGAATCCACGTGGCCCATATGGTATAGAATTTATCTGTTCCCTTTTTTATTTGCTTGCTTATTTAAATGTTCTACTAGCGACCCCTGAATGAACTCTTATGCCTCGTACACACGATCGCGATTCCCAAAGAGAAAAGTGCGATGTGAGCTTTTTGTCGCAAATTCTGACCGTGTGTATGCTCCATCGCACTTTTTCTGTGAGAATTCTGGCCAAGAAAAGATTAAGGTTTGTGGTTATTAAGACAATCCATCTGTCCTAATCTACACTTTGTTTTTAGGTTTAGGCTTATTTTATTAGGTTAGCGAGTATGCGGAGTGTGTTGTGGGGAGTGGTGCCCTCCCCCCATCCTATACTCACGGATAGTTCACAGCCCATTTATATATATACTATTAGTTCTTTAGTGTTTCCAAATGCTTTTTGTGCCTTTTGTGTCTTTTGCTATTATATTTTCTCTTCTTTCCATATTTTATTTATTTAAATAGATGCCCGATGGCGAGAGATGGTCAGGTATTTATTGGCTTTACATGTACATATATCCCTTACTTACGGGATATACAATTCTCCAAGTACCCTTGCAGGCAGCACTACTGCATCTGCACTATATATCAGTGGCGGTGCGTCTATAGAGGGCGCCGGAGCACCGCCCCCTCTCGCTCCCGCACCGCCACTGAAAGACAATACACAGATTCATGCATTGCATGAATCTGTGTATTGTCACCGCTGCAGCGCTGCCCACTATACATATGGCCGGCCTCCTGGTGAGAGCCGGCCATATGAATTAGAGCGGCGGCCGGCGGTGGGTGTAACTTGGAAGTGCCTACCAGAGCCAGCGGCTCTGATAGGCTTTTCGAATACAGCTCTCACGCTGTATTCGGCTTCCAAAAACTCCTCCCAGGTACGCACGGGGGTGCGTTCCTGGGAGAAGACTGTGTGGAGGTTTCAGCCAATCAGGTTCACCTGGATCTGGTTACCGGTAACCTGATTGGCTGAAGCGACATCGAGGGCGGGAGAACACATCGAGGATGGCGCGGACCGAGGAAGGTAAGTGCAGGGCTGGGGGGGGGGGGGACAGGCTGCATTTGGGGGACAAACTGGCTGAATATGGGGGACAAACTGGCTGAATATGGGGCACAAACTGGCTGCATTTGGGGGGAACTGGCTGAATATGGGGGACAAACTGGCTGAATATGGGGGACAAACTGGCTGAATATGGGGGGAACTGGCTGAATATGGGGGACAAACTGGCCGAATATTGGGGGAACTGGCTGAATATGGGGGACAAACTGGCTGAATATGGGGGGAACTGGCTGAATATGGGGGACAAACTGGCTGAATATGGGGGACAAACTGGCTGAATATGGGGGGAACTGGCTGAATATGGGGGACAAACTGGCTGAATATGGGGGACAAACTGGCTGAATATGGGGGGAACTGGCTGAATATGGGGGACAAACTGGCTGAATATGGGGGGAACTGGCTGTATATGGGGGACACGCTGGCTGCATTTGGGGGGAACTGGCTGTATATGGGGGACAAACTGGCTGCATTTGGGGGGAACTGGCTGTATATGGGGGACAAACTGGCTGCATTTGGGGGGAACTGGCTGTATATGGGGGACAAACTGGCTGCATTTGGGGGGAACTGGCTGAATATGGGGGACAAACTGGCTCTATCTGGGGGGAACTGGCTGTATATGGGGGACAAACTGGCTGCATTTGGGGGGAACTGGCTGTATATGGGGGACACGCTGGCTGCATTTGGGGGGAACTGGCTGTATATGGGGGACAAACTGGCTGCATTTGGGGGGAACTGGCTGTATATGGGGGACAAACTGGCTGCATTTGGGGGGAACTGGCTGTATATGGGGGACAAACTGGCTGCATTTGGGGGGAACTGGCTGTATATGGGGACAAACTGGCTGTATATGGGGGCACACTGGCTGTATATGGGGGCACACTGGTTATATATATATGGGGGCACACTGGCTGTATATGGAAACAAACTGGCAGTATTTGAGGGGGCAAACTGGTGGCGTTTGGGCACAGTGGCTGCGTTTAATGGGCACAGTGGCGGCAATTGATTTTATTTATTTTTTTTCAGTTTGTTTGCGCCCCCCCAAAAATTTTGAGCACCAGCCGCCACTGCTATATATACTTTCCTTCTTTATTATATGTGCCTGGCGTAGTGAACATTTAGGTGATTCTACTTATGAAGTTCTGCAGTCTGACTTGATGTATTACATTGATCCATGTTCCCTGGGGATTGAACAATGGTGTATTGGGCCAGCAGGTCTACACTCTGTACAGGAGGCTGGCCGCCCCCCCCCCCCCCCCTCCCGCTGTCTGGTTTGAATCCACTCGGCGCAGGTAGGACCGATATGTGCGGCGCACATTTCCGGTCCGTTTTGAGGCTTGGAGGAGAGGAAATGGTTCCCATGACTACCCTCCATTGCCAATCCTGCGCCGCGAGCCTCTGACGCATGACGTCATCCCCCCGAGGCAGCGCCGCAGCCAGCGGCGCCTGTGCGAGAGGACGCTCTCACTAATGAGAGTGTCGGTCGCCATAACAACCCCCCGCCCTCGGGGGGTGGCGCGTCACCGAGCTTGGGGGGCGTGATTCCGTCCGGCCCCTCATCTCCCTGCTCCTTCACAGCTGTCCCCAAGTTACCACTCAGCAAGCATTCATAAGCTGACGCCCATATGGGCTCAGTCTGCTCATACGGAAGCCGCACCTTTACCAGTCAGTCGGATCCAGACCAGGTAAAGAATCTTCCATACATATTCAGGTACTTTTCTGGGAGTCTGAACAGCATTTTCATGTTAGGGATCTGTCTGCTCTCCCCTAGAGACCACTAGAAAATATGGGACTTCGCAGATACCTGGCAACTAGAAACTAACTACTGGTGGCAATATATCTACATTTGCCATATTCTCCAGACCAGGTAAATAGTCATCAGTATATTTCACCTGTCTATCTATTTGCAATAGTACCAGCCTAAATAGACAACCAGCTAATGACTTTCTCTCCCAGTCACCTGTTAGACCTCTGGACGGGCACCTTGCCCACCCTGGTTTCCCCCTACGTCTCCTGGTGCGGCCTAGCCTAGGCAATACTATCCATCCGGGTAGGTTATGTGTTAATTACCTGGCGTGCTATGAGAGCTTTTTTGAATCCCTTTGATATCTAATAAGCCCTATCTCTACTCAGGCCTGGTTCACACTGGGGCGACAAACGCTCCGACATTGGGAGCTCATGTCGCATGACGTGTGAAAATCAATGTTTCCCTATGAGAGCCGTCTTAACTGGTCCGACACATGTCGGTCCGACTTTGAGAATGCTCCCTGTACTACTTTGGTCCGACTTTGATCCGACTTCAGCCCATTGACTATCATTGAAGTCGGATCAAAGTCGGACCGCAGTCTTGCATGATCCGACTTTGGCAAGCGACTTGTGCTGTGCTGCTCTTGAGGGGGAACTCCAGGCCAAATTTTAAATAAAAAACCGGCATGGGTTCCCCCTCCAGAGGCATACCAGGCCCTTGGGTCTGGTTTGGATTTGAAGGGGCGCCCCTACGCCGAAAAAACGGCGTGGGGGTCCCCCCAAGATCCAAACCAGACCCTTATCCGAGCACACAACCTGGCCGGCCGCAGGGGAAGAGGGGGGGACGAGAGAGCGGCCCCCCCTCCCTCCTGAACCGTACCAGGCCACATGCCCTCAACATGGGGGGTTTGGTGCTCTGGGGCAGGGGGGCGACCTGCGGTCCCCCCACCCCAGAGCACCCTGCCCCCATGTTGATGAGGACAGGGCCTCTTCCCGACAACCCTGGCCGTTGGTTGTCGGGGTCTGCGGGTGGGGGGCTTATCGGAATCCGGGAGCCCCCTTTAATAAAGGGGCCCCTGGATCCCGGCCCCCCCACCCTATGTGAATGAGTATGGGGTACATCGTACCCCTACCCATTCACCTGGTGGAAAAAAATTGCAATAAAAAAACCACACAGCTTTTTAAAGTATTTTATTGCACAGCTCCGGGGGTCTTCTTCCGAATTCGGGGGTCTCCGGTGTCATCGCCGCGCTCTCCGGTTCTTTTTTCTGCCGGGCCTCCGCTAACTTCTTTTTAGCTCTTTTGCTAGCGGAGGCCCGGTCTTCTCCGTCGCCTTCTTCTTCTCCCGCTCTCCGGTTCTTCTCCCGCTCTCCGGTTCTTTCTTCCGCCGGGCCTCCGCTAACTTCTTTTTAGCTCTTTTGCTAACGGAGGCCCGGTCTTCTCCGTCGTCTCGTCCGGCTCTCCGTTGTCCTTCTGCCGGCCCCTCCACTAACTGCTTTAGCTCTTTTGCTAGTGGAGGGGCCGGTCTTCCCGTCGTCGCCGTCGGCGTCTTCTTCCCTCTTCTCCTCCTCGATGTTGACGCGCCGCTTCCTCCCGCTGTAATACTGGCTCTCCGCTCCGCTCCGCATTAATATAGGCTTCCCATGACGTCACAGTCACATGTTCCGGGGCACATGGCACCGGAGCATGTGACTGTGACGTCATGGGAACATGTGACTGTGACGTCATGGGAAGCCTATATTAATGCGGAGCGGAGAGCCAGTATTACAGCGGGAGGAAGCGACGCGTCAACATCGAGGAGGAGAAGAGGGAAGAAGACGGCGACGGCGACGACGGGAAGAACGGCCCCTCCACTAGCAAAAGAGCTAAAGCAGTTAGTGGAGGGGCCGGCAGAAGGACAACGGAGAGCCGGACGAGACGACGGAGAAGACCGGGCCTCCGTTAGCAAAAGAGCTAAAAAGAAGTTAGCGGAGGCCCGGCGGAAGAAAGAACCGGAGAGCGGGAGAAGAACCGGAGAGCGGGAGAAGAAGAAGGCGACGGAGAAGACCGGGCCTCCGCTAGCAAAATAGCTAAAAAGAAGTTAGCGGAGGCCCGGCAGAAGAAAGAACCGGAGAGCGCGGCGACGACACCGGAGACCCCCGAATTCGGAAGAAGACCCCCGGAGCTGTGCAATAAAATACTTTAAAAAGCTGTGTGGTTTTTTTATTGCAATTTTTTTCCACCAGGTGAATGGGTAGGGGTACGATGTACCCCATACGCATTCACATAGGGTGGGGGGGGCGAGATCCAGGGGCCCCTTTATTAAAGGGGGCTCCCGGATTCCGATAAGCCCCCCACCCGCAGACCCCGACAACCAACGGCCAGGGTTGTCGGGAAGAGGCCCTGTCCTCATCAACATGGGGGCAGGGTGCTCTGGGGTGGGGGGCCGCAGGTCGCCCCACTGCCCCAGAACACCAAACCCCCCATGTTGAGGGCATGTGGCCTGGTACGGTTCAGGAGGGAGGGGGGGCGCTCTCTCGTCCCCCCCCCCTCTTCCCCTGCGGCCGGCCAGGTTGTGTGCTCGGATAAGGGTCTGGTTTGGATCTTGGGGGGACCCCCACGCCGTTTTTTCGGCGTAGGGGCGCCCCTTCAAATCCAGACCAGACCCAAGGGCCTGGTATGCCTCTGGAGGGGGAACCCATGCCGGTTTTTTATTTAAAATTTGGCCTGGAGTTCCCCCCTCAAGATTCATACCAAACACAGTGCCTGATATTGGCGGGGATCCAAGTCGGATCCCCGTTCATTGAAAGTCGGACATATGTCGGCTTCATGTCGCAGGGCAAAGTCGGATCCAAAGTAGGACAGATGTCGTGTCGCACTAGTGTGAACCCAGCCTCATACTTTAGGTCAGCCCTATATGTTCTTTTTTTAGGGCATAGTTTATGACCCTTGGGTGCGGCCTACGTGAGGCAGTATTAACCTTTTCAGGTAGGTTGCCCCTAGGACACATGTTATTAGAGAGTCTCATACCTTCTCTCTATATATCCTAATATCCACTTTTTATTGATACTTAGGCACTTTCTGAACATTGGGAGGTCTCTCCACTGCATGGATAGCAGCTCCTCTGCACCTGTGGTGTGAGGGCGGTATCTGACACTCCTTACGCCCTCTGTGGACCAAGCCGTCCAGCGGGACACTATACCATCTGGGTGGAGGACCCATCCCTGTCACCTGCTGGTCCAACCCTCTGTGGAACAACACCATCAATCCTCAAGTCAGAACTATCGTGTCTTTTTATCACTTGCTACTACAAAGTAACCCGTATACACGTAATATACAGGGTCAGTATTTAAATAACCCTTTGTTGACAACATACTATGTACCTATACATATAATTTGGAGTTTAGTACATGTCCCCATAATTAATGACCCTATTCTACCATCATTGCTCTTTGTTCTTTTCTGCTTATTTGTTGTTATTTATCCGTTACTTTGTTTCATTTTCTGATTTTGTATTATTTTTTGGATACAGATATCATCTAACACTAAAAGGTGCAGCACCCTACCCCTGAAGAAGAGGCTGTACAATTAAAAGGCCTTGAAACGTTGGGTATCTGTCCTACCTTCGAGACAGTGTCGGGTCCTGTACTACATTCTTCTCTTCCCCTTGTGTAATTTATGATATCTGTCTATATGCGTTGTGATTATTCCCTTCTCAGTGTATGCACACTGGTTACTTGGACACATGTTGTGTTTGTACAGTAGTAGCTCCTCATGCTATATATCTATATTTTTGTAAAAAACTTTAATAAACTAGTCTTTATGACCAATACTTTTGTACTACATTACTCCACATAGAGGTTTTCAACAGTCACCCTAAAAAGTCCCATTGAGGAATCGCTCTCTTCGGAGTGCACTTTTTGCTGTAAGAAAAGATTGAGAGCAGGATCTCAGTTTTCAAGACAGGAAAAATTCCTATCGGGAATCGCGCTAGTCTGTATGCAATTAAGACGCAAAAAAAACACGCATGCTCAGAATCAAGCAGAAGAGCCGAACTGCCTAATGAACTTCATTTTTCTCGGCTCGTCGTACGTGTTGTACGTCACTGCGTTCTTGACGTTCGGAATTTCAGATAAGATTTGTGTGACCGTGTGTATGCAAGACAATTTTGAGCCGTTTTCCTGTTAAAATTTTTTTTTTAGTTTTCTTGTCGGAAATCGCGATCGTGTGTACGAGGCATTAGAGGTTTTTCTGACATTGTTTAATCCTCTTCATTATGTTTTTCTATATGGGAAAGCTGGGAGTCTGTTTATTTCAGACTTCTATATCTGGCCCCACAATTTACTTATAATTCCTTGCTTTGTGAGATCTATTGGACCTAGACCTGCTGTGTTCATCGGCACCGGGTCTTTATCATAAATCTGTCCACTATTATACCCCCAGTTCTATCTCTCCACTAAATATTTTTGTTTTATTATTCTATCAACATTAGTTTTTACCTTTATATAATCTCTTTCTATAATGCTTTTGAGCTCATGCTTATTGCCCCCTATCTTTAAATTTCAGAAACCACAGAGTTTTTTGGATTTATCTTGTCTCGCTGCACGCAGGCGCCCCCCGGTGTCATGTTCAATCTTTGAACCTATTTATTTTAAGTACCATATATACTCGAGTATAAGCCGAGTTTTTCAGCACATTTTTTTGTGCTGAAAATGCCCCCCTCGGCTTATACTCGAGTCACCTTTTTTGTGCCTGATCTCCCGGATTTTGGGCACCCGGTACCGGCCGGCCATAGGTCCCCTGGACCCCAAACCTGGCGCACATATAGCCCCACTCTTTCTCTACAAGTGTGCAAAGTTTGTTGTCCAGGGGACCTATGGCCAGGGAGCACCGATTTTTCAAAGCCGGGCACCCCTTCCTTAGACTCACATGTGAAATGGTAATTTCTATGGTAACTTTGGGGACCCGGTACCGGCCGTCCGTAAGTTCCCTGGACCCAAAACCTGGCACACATATAGCCCCAGCACCCCTCTACAAGTGTGCAAAGTTTTCTGTCTAGGAGACCTACGGCCGGGAAGCACCGATTTTTCAAAGCCGGGCACCCCTTCAATATACTCCCATGTTAAACGTAAGTTTAGTCATGGACACAGAGAGGCATGGGCACACTGAGGCATGGGCACACTGAGGCATGGGCACACTGAGGCATGGGCACAGCGAGGCATGGGCACAGCGAGGCATGGGCACAGCGAGGCATGCACATGGACACAGTGAGGCATGCACATGCACACCTTAGGCTTATACTCGAGTCAATACGTTTTCCCAGTTTTTTGTGGAAAAATTAGGTGCCTCGGCTTATATTCGGGTCGGCTTATACTCGAGTATATACGATAAGTACTCTAAGGCCCCTTTCACACTGGCACGTTTTTCAGGCGGTTTAGCGCTAATATTAGCGCTGTTATACCGCCTGAAAAAATCGTGCCCTGTATTCTTCAATGTGAAAGCCCGAAGGCTTTCACACTGAAGCGGTGCGCTAGCAGGGCCGCTCCAAAAGTTATCTTTACAGCGGTGAAGAAGCGGTGTGTTCACTGCTCCTTTACCGCGG
Organism: Rana muscosa; assembly: GCA_029206835.1. Taxonomy (NCBI): domain Eukaryota; kingdom Metazoa; phylum Chordata; class Amphibia; order Anura; family Ranidae; genus Rana; species Rana muscosa. The sequence continues at coordinate 876,783,837 of CM055118.1, forward strand.
CTGCCCATTGAAATCAATAGCCGCGGTTTGCGGGCAGTATTAACCCTTTTTCGGCCGCTAGTGGGGGTTAAATTCACCCCGCTAGCGACCGCATACCGCGGTGATAACGACGGTATAGCCGTGCTGAAAATCGCGCCGCTATACCGCCACCACACCTGCCCGCCCCAGTGTGAAAGGGGCCTTATTGGGAATTGTTTGATTGTGTTGAGATTTATTCCCTATGCAACTTCCTTTTTTTGGTTGCTATCTTTGTCAAAATTAAAAATGTTCTATGATAGTACTCTATAGGTTCTATTTATTGATCACTCTTTATTTTATTTTTTTATTGATAATCAGGTCATTTGGGTACTCACTGCGGCCATTCTAGTGCTCTTTGCTTGTGGCTCTTCCGTTTCATGTTTGCTTCCCCTCCCCCCCCCCAATTATTACCTCATATGGGGGGATAGGGTCTTTGGTGGTAAGTCCCTCTGCTCTTTGGTGGATTTTGTCAACAAGGGTATTCTTGCTGTATGTATTGTTGATCTATTTTAATGTTTGTACAGTTTTCTTGTTTATCCATGGTTGAGGCATACATCCCCTGATGAAGCCTAGAGGCGAAACATGTCAGGATAAGGTATGATTACTCAACCTTCAGAAAACTTCCATACATAACCACCACTTTGGATTTACCCTACACTAACGACCTTCTGTGACTTGTGACTCATTTTTAATTCTTTGTATAATAAAGATAATTCATATATATCTTTGAGCTCTTTTTGAGCTTGGATGGGACTCTATACCAACTCGTTAGTATTTTAAAACTATTTTACTGCATCTTCATGTCCACGGAACTGAAATGGGTAAGGCAGTACAGCTGATTAAGTTGTGGCTCCGTAAATGTATGCTGCAGGTCTCTCTCCCACTTCCTCACATATGCTGACTTCCCACCGGGTTCCAATGTTTGCAATAGTCCATATAGGACAGAGATAGAGTGAGGGATCATCAAAGAATCATAGTGGACATACAGAGCTTTTCAAAAGGAGTTGCAGAGGAAGAGGATTGTACGGCCTGTGGTAGGCTGTGAAGAAAGTGTTGAAGCTGCTTATACCTCCAATCATCTAGAGGGAAGCGGCCATATTGATCTCTAATGCCCTGTACACACAATCGGACTTTCCGATGGCCTAAAATCCGATGGAATTTTTCCTCGGAATTCCACTCAATCTGTCTTGCATACACACTGTCAGACCAAATTCCGACCGTCCAAAATGCGGTGACGTAAAACACTACGACGAGCCGAGAAAAATGAAGTTCAATGCTTCCGATCATGCGTCGACTTGATTCTGAGCATGCGTGGGTTTTTCTGCGTCAGAGTTCCACACAGACGATAGGAATTTTCTATCGTTTTTTTTCCATCGGAAAAAAATAAAACATGTTCTATTTCTAAACACAGATGGAAAAAAGTCAGAAGGGGCCCACACACGATCGGAATTTCTGATGAAAAAAGTCCATCAGACTTTTTTCATCGGAAATTCCGATCGTATGTACAAGGCATAAGAGTCTCAAGAGGTAGTAGCCCCTGATCTTGGACAAACCTACCACAACCCATCTCTCCATCTGCTGCTCACTGACGAAAGAAGGATAAATGTTCCCCAGGGGTAAACCAGGGGAACCCCCTTAGGGGTGCAAGAGGGGAGGTAGGAGGGGCCAATCACCCAGAATGATTTAAGGTGTCCCACAGCTGTAGGGCATGGGCTGTTGTGGGGGAGGCGGACTCAGATAGTCCTCAGTGCTCTTGGGGTAGCCAGGGTGCATGGGCTAGATTGTGTCCAGCCAAGAATTTTTCGGAGGAGACCCATAATTTGATAGTGACATTGAGGTGCCAGTCCAATATTCACTGCAGCGCTGTTGCCTCGTAATATTTGTGAATAATGGATACACCTAAGCTGCCCGTCCGATTAGATCTCTGCAGGGTGTGGAGGGACAAGTGTGGGCCTCGCTCATGCCAGATATATTTTATAAACAAACAGTTAAGAGTCGAAAAAAGACATGGGTAGAGAAATGGTTACCATTTGTAAGAAGAAGTGTATTCTGGGTAGCACATCTTTAAAACATTGACTTGGCCCATCCATGAGAAAGTGTCTTGATTCCAGTTTTGAAGATCCCCTCTGACAGTGGATAATATTGGAGCATACTTGCTAGTATCCTATTGTGTGGAGTGGGAGGTAAGGTGGACCCTTAGATATTTTAGGGAGGTGTGGCACCAAGTGAAGGAGAACGAGGATTGCAGCCATGTACGCAACTACGGAGGTATGTTCAAGGGTAAAATCTCAGACTTGCTATAATTAATCTTAAAGTTGGAGAGCACGCTAAATCTCTGTAACTCTGCCATAATGTTGGGGAGAGAAATCAGAGGGTCCGCCACATAAAACAGAACATCATCCACATAAGCGGATAGCTTGTGTTCTCTAGTCCCTACACCATATCCCTTAAAGCGGAGGTTCACCGGATTTTTTTTTTTTTTAAAACCAGCAGCTACAAATACTGCAGCTGGCAACTTTTAAAAAAAGCATACTTACCTGTCCAGGTCGCCCGCAACGTCAGCAGCCGAAGCCGAGCTACCGCTCGGCTCTCGGCTTCCCCCACCGCCATCCTCAGTGAGGGAATCGGGAAGTGAAGCGCTGCGGCTTCACTGCCTGGTTCCCTACGGCGCATGGTGCTTGTTGTGTTCTGGGAGCCAAGTGTTTCCCAGAACACAACGGGGGGGTGACGCGAAGGGGCGGGACTCCCGTGGGAGTCTGCTCTCGGAAGTGGTGCAAATACCTGTTTTATACAGGTATCTGCATCCCCCCCCCCCTGAAAGGTGCCAAATGTGACACCGGAGGGGGGGAGGGTTCCGAAAAACGGAGGTTCACTTTTGGGTGAACCTCCGCTTTAATATCAGGGTTCAGAAGTATCGGGTTTAGCAACGGTTCCAGGGTGAGTGCAAAAAGGAGGGGGGTGGCGGGCACCCCTGCCTGGTTCCTTTACAGATCGGAAACATGTCAGAGAGGGTACCATTTACTTTAACCCACGCTGCTGGGTGGCTGTACAGTGATGCTATCCAGGAGAGCATTCTGGGGTCGAGGCCTAAACTCGTCAGCACAGTCTGGAGATATAATCAATCCACCCTGTCAAACGCTTTTTCGGAATCAGTAGAAAGGAGAAGACAGGGAGATTGCGCCGTTCGCAATTGGGCCCAATGTATCAACTGAAGTATGCGTTTAGAATTATCTTGTGCTTCTCTCCCAGCTATGAAGCCTGTTTAGTCTAGGTGGATTATCGTTGGTAAAACCAGTTTGAGGCGGGTTAGCCAAGATTTTTGCTAAATCAGTATTCAGTAGCGAAATTGGTCTGTAGTTGCTAGGGATGGTGTGATCTTTCCCCTCCTTGGTAATAACTGTAATATGCACGAGGAGCCCCTCCTTGGGTATCTGTGCTCCTGAGGCTAGAGCGTTAAAGTAAGTGCACATCGGGTTGGACAATAAAAAATGGAACGAGGCATTGTATGTAATAGGCATTTGTGAAGCCATCGGGGGGCCTGGGCTCTTCTCCTTCGGGAGATCTTTTATGACTGCCGACAGCTCTGTTTGCATAATAGGTTCCTCTAACTTTTTGCTAACTTGTGTAGTGAGCTGGGGTGACTGGGCTTCCTCTAGGTATTACAGAATACATTCAGTCTTTTGATTTGTTGTGGTACCAGGTTGTGCATCACATAGGCGGTAAAGCTGAGCGCAGTATTCCCGAAAGGCTGCAGCAATTTTAGAGGAGTGTATATTCGGTGTGTCCGTCGCCGTATGAAGTTTGTGTACATGACCTGAGACTTGTTGTCGTCTGAGAGTCCTGGTGAGCAATCTGACACATTTGTTACCAAACTCATAAAATTTGTGAGAAATGTATCGCAGTCGGGCCCGAATTCGAGTATCCAGCAAGGGAGCAAGCTCCAAACAAAGAGTTTGGAGATTCGCAGTCAACTCTGGGGACAGAAGCCTTTTGTGTTTAATATACACGGACCTACGTTATGTGAGCAGCGTTTGAAGCTCTCCCTCACGTGACTTTTTCAATCTGGCTGCTTGGAAGATAAACTCTCCTCTGACCACCACTTTGTGTCCTTCACAAATGTAAGCTAGTCCCACCTCACCAGTTACATTATCCACAAAGTAAAGGGAGATGGTGTCTGTTATCTGTTTTAGCGCAACTGAGTCCTCTAGAATATTTTCATTCATGCGCCAGGTCCATGACCCCGCATCCAGAGACAGTGGGTGCTGCAAGGAGATGGACACTGGGGCATGATCTGAGATTGTGATTGATCCGATGTTTGTCTCTCTTTAGTGATGTTGCCTGTGCTATCCAGCCAACAGCATGCAGAGGAGGTCGTGAACTGGCTAACTAAACCATCCTCATCCTCTATGACCCAAGCTGACACTAGTGCGCAGTCCACCGCAGCTGCCAGAGCGGCTTGTTCTGCCTTCTTGTCCACAGATACTCCTGCCATAGCCCCAGCATCATGCATGGAGGAAGCAGCTGACATATTTAAAGTGTAAGTTCACCTTTACAAAAAAATCTGTAAGGTGAACTTACACAGGTCCCTCTCCTCGCCCCCCTGGACCGCCGCAATCTCCAGTTCTAAGCCCCGGTATATCAGCATCAGGAGCCCGGGGCTTAGAAATCCTCTCTGCATCCATGCAGCATCCTAATAGCTGACAGGATGGGCTATGCTGATTGGTCAGCGCCACCCATGTGACAGCGCTGACCAATTAGAATGCTCCAAAACGTCCCCCCCGACCAGGGACGTTTTGGACATTTAGCTGAGAGAATTTCTAAACCCTGGGCTCCTGGCACAGATATACCGGGGATTAGAACCAGAGAGTACCGCGGTCCAGGTCAGCGGGACCGGGGGGGGGGGGCGAGGAGGGGGATCTGTGTAAGTTCACCTTACAGAGTTTTCTGTAAAGGTGAACTTACCCTTTAAACACAGCATCAGCTAGTTGCTTCTTGAGGATGCACAGGCATTACTTGATTCTGATGTTGGTTCTGAGGTTTAGAAAAGGGAGTAACATGAGCCTACAGAGAGGTAGAGAACACTGATAAACAACAAATTGGCAGTCATGTTCCCCCAGCCGCTGCGTATTGCCAAATTGGCTCCAGTGATGATGAGGATGGAGAGGATAATGATAATGAGGTCACTGACGCCAGATAGAGCAGAGGAGGAAAGTGAGACTGAGGCACAACCCCAACAAGGCAGGATGTCCTCCAGAGGCAGCCATCATGGAACAGTAGAGAGCAGCCACCTTATTCCATCAGATTGTGGAGCTGTTATCTCCCGGCCCACTTCCCACAGCTCAGCTGTGTGGGCCTTTTTTTAGCACACGTGCAGCTGATTGCACTGTTGCAATTTGGAATCTCTTCCGCCAGCAGATCAAGCCTATTGTTAAGAGCACCTGAAAGCCACACAAAACGGACACAATTCTTCTCACAGTCTCATGGAAAAGCTAGTTTTGAGGCTTCTGTTGGTCAAAGGAGGAGTGGTTTAGAAGAGGGCTGCCTAAAGCCCCTTTCACACTGGGGCGGTAGCGGCAGTGGCGGTAAAGCGCCGCTAATTTTGCGGTGGTATTTGGCCACTCGCGGGGCGGTTTTACTAGCGGCCAAAAAAGGGTTAAAAACCACCGCAAAGTGCCTCTGCAGAGGCGCTATAGCCGCGGTGTCCCATTGTTTTTAAAGGGCAGGAGCGGTGAAGGAGCGGTAAACACACCGCTCCTTCACCACTCCAAAGATGTGGCTAGCAGGACTTTTTTTACCATCCTGCTAGCGCACCGCTCCAGTGTGAAATGCAAGAGCATTTTGGCCACACCCACTGTTTGCCACCGGGCGCTATGCGTGCCACATTACTACTTTCGTTGGGGCACCCCAAAGTGTCCCAGGTCTTTTATAATCCTATAGTGTATACTACGGGGAAAAAATTGCCCTGTGCCGCTAAAGTGTTCGGGTTTGGCTTGAAGAAAAGGTGACAACCCTAGGTGCACACTCTTAAGCGATAGACTGTGAACTTCTATGGATGCATGGGTGTGAGGGCTGGGCGTTAAACCCAACTTTGTCGCATATGTGCCTTATGTTATAGGTTATGTCTAGGGTGCCCACGTGTCCCGGATTGCCCCGGGACTGTCCCGCAATTGACATGTCTGTCCTGGGTCCCGGGCACCTTCATTCTGGGACAATACAATGTCCCGGAATGAAATAAAGGACACAGCCACCCCCTACTAACTAAATTTCCAGAACTGGTTGCTAGGGCCAGCGCTGCCAAGCATCTTGGTCCCAGTGACAATTTACTCTCAGACAGTGCGACCGGGAGAGAGGCCTGCGCCTAGTGCAGCACTGCTGTCCCCACCCACCTTGGCACCTCCCACTTCTCCAGCACCCAGCGGCAAGCAGCAGGGACTGGTGTGATCTTCACCCTCCAGATAGTGACGCCAGTCCTTTCCTTCTACGCACGTGGCTCGTGCAGAGGGAGTGACAGCAGCACTGCATCTGGTGGCAGGCTATGGGTGGCAAGCGGCACGGCATCTGGTGGCAGGCTATGGGTGGCAAGCGGCACTGCATCTGGTGGCAGGCTATGGGTGGCAAGCGGCACTGCATCTGGTGGCAGGCTATGGGTGGCAAGCGGCACTGCAGCTGGTGGCAGGCTATGGGTGGCAAGCGGCACTGCATCTGGTGGCAGGCTATGGGTGGCAAGCGGCACGGCATCTGGTGGCAAGTGGCACATTCACCTGATAAAAAATCCGCCGCCAAATTCCTCATCAACCCTGAGACTACATTTCCCCCCACCCCCCCCCCTCATCTTTTTTGGAGGAAGGTGAGAGAGGTGTCCCTGAATGGCAGTTTGGAAATGTGGTCACCCTAGTTATGTCTGTTCACATTTTGTTTTTTCTTTGAGTAAAGTTGCACATTTCTGAGGAGTAGAAGGTGAAGCTCCTCCCTTTCACGCAGACTTTATTACAAGCTCCCAGAAAATCTTCTAAAAATCCATTCCTCTCCAGCCGGTTGATGAATTCCAGCTGAGGCGGCGGAATGTGCTGCGCTGTAACAGATGTAGAGTAGCACATGCTGGGACCCATCCTCCTAACACAACCAATAGGAAACCTACGGAAACCAACACAGGGCAGCGTCCATGCTCATCGGCGACTACTAGGGAACCAGAGCCGCTCGTGACGTCACCAGCACACGGCAGGAGGAGGCAGCTGCTACCATCGCTGCTTATAGCGGGGAGTGGAGGGCCGTGACGTCGGCGGCGCGAGAGCGCGCCCTTCTCCTTCTTTCTCCTCCTCGTTCCTGTGCCACTGCCTGGTGCCGCGCACCGTGAGCGCGCCCGCCCGTAAAGGCAAAGAGAGACGATAACGGCCGAGGCTGCCCCCGCCGGCACCCATGGGAGGGTGTGTGGGCACTCACCACGACTCCTCGGGCAGCCTGAACGAGAACTCGGACGGGACCGGAGGTGAGGAAGGGAGGATGGTGGGGAAGAGGAGGGGAGAGAGGGGGAGGAGGAGAGATGGAAAGGGATTCAATGCTCTTCTTTTGTCTCCTACTGGCCCATTGCACATACAAGCCGGGTAGGGGGGACTGGCCATGGCAGACTCATGTGAGGGGATGAGCTTGGCAGGCATAGGTCAGCCTGGCACTGCCATGGGGGGGGGGGTATGCTTTCTTTTCATTGGGAGGGATGCTGACATGTCCAGGTACAATGGAGAGCCATGTATACAGGTCCTATAACCAGTCCCCTTTATCTGGACTTGTCCTGTAATGTTTAGGATGTTCCAGCGTATCATCCGAGTATCTCCCATAGTTGTGATGAGTGTTGGGAACATACCCTGCCATTACTGGACCATTCACACCTTCAGTCGCATCACACGGACAGTCGCAAAGTAACCAACTTTTACAATGTTGCTGCGCATTACCGGTATTGCAGTTGGAGTTCTTCCTAAAGTCATCGCCTTTTCTTTTTTAATAGTTTAAAAAAACAGTTATGCTAACTGTCACATTTTGCTTGTGTGCTCAACCAAACTGTCAAGCCATCCAACTGATCACCATGGCAACTGCAAATCAAACAGAGGCTAAGATGGCAGCTTCCTTGGGTGAAAAGGATAGGAGGGTTTAGTTCCACTTTAAAGTGTATGTTTGGTCAAAACTGTTTGTTTTTTTCTTTAACCATTTGGTAGCTAAAGGACTAGAGGTGATTTCAGAATTTTGCACTGCGCTGCTTTAACTGTAAAAATTGTGCGGACATGCAATGTTGTACCCAAACTAAATTTGCGTCCTTTTCTTCCCACAAATAGAGCTTTCTTTTAATGGTATTTGATTGCCTCTGCGATTTTTATTTTTTGCGATATAAACGGAAAAAGACCGAAAATTTTGAAAAAAAAATGATATTTTCTACTTTTTGTTATAAGAAAAATCGAATAAACTCAATTTTAGTCATACATTTAGGCCAAAATGTATTCAGCCACATGTCTTTAGTAAAAAAAATGTCAATAAGCGTATATTTATTGGTTTGCGCAAAAGTCATAGCGTCTACAAACTAGGGTACATTTTCTGGAATTTACACAGCTTTTAATTTATGACTGCCTATCTCATTTCTTGAGGTGCTAAAATGGCAGGGCAGTACAACCCCCCCCCCCCCCCCAAATGACTCCATTTTGGAAAGTAGACACCCCAAGGAAAATGCTGAGGCATGTTGAGCCCATTGAATATTTTTTTTTTTTTTGTCCCAAGTGATTGAATAATGACTAAAAAAAAAAAATTTACAAAAAGTTGTCATTAAATGATATATTGCTCACACATGCCATGGTTATATGTGGAATTGCACCCCAAAATACATTTTGCTGCTTCTCCTGAGTACGGGGATACCACATGTGTGGGACTTTTTGGGAGCCTAGCCGCGTACGGGACCCCGAAAACCAATCACCGCCTTCAGGATTTCTAGGCACAAATTTTTGATTTCACTCCTCACTACCTATCACAGTTGCGAAGGCCATAAAATGCCAAAATAGCACAAACTCCCCCCAAATGACCCCATTTTGGAAAGTAGACACCCCAAGCTATTTGCTGAGAGGCATGGTGAGTATTTTACAGCTCTCATTTGTTTTTGAAAATGAAGAAAGAAAATTATTTTATATTTATTTATTTTTATTTCAATTTTCAAAACTTTGTGACAAAAAGCGAGATCTGCAAAATACTCACCATACCTCTCAGCAAATAGCTTGGGGTGTCTACTTTCCAAAATGGGGTCATTTGGGGAGTTTTGTGCCATCTGGGTATTCCATGGCCTCCGAAACTGTGATAGGCAGTGAGAAGTTAAATCAAAAATTTACACCCTTAGTAAGCCTGAAAAAAAATTGTTTTTTTCCGCAACTTGTGTCAACATATAAAATATTCCATGGACTCGACATGCCTCTCAGTATATAGCTTGGGGTGTCTACTTTCCAAAATGGGGTCATTTGGGGGGGTTTTGAACTGTTCTGGCATTTTATACACAACATTAGGAAGCTTACATCCACTCTTCTAACCACTTGAAGACAAAGCCCTTTTTGACACTTTTTGTTTACATGAAAACATATTTTTTTTTGCAAGAAAATTATGTTGAACCCCCAAACATTATATATATTTTTAAAGCAAAGGCCCTACAGATTAAAATGGTGGGTGTTGCATTTTTTTTTCTACACAGTATTTGCGCAGCGATTTTTCAAACGCATTTTTGGGGGAAAAAATACACTTTTTTTTTTTTAATTTTAATGCACTAAAACACACTATATTGCCCAAATGTTTGATGGAAAAAAAAAAAGATGATCTTAGGCCGAGTACATAGATACCAAACACGACATGCTTTAAAATTTTGCACAAACGCGCATTGGCGACAAACTACATACATTTTTAAAAGCCTTTACAGGTTACCCCGTTAGATTTACAGAGGAGGTCTACTGCTAAAATTACTGCCCTCGATCTGACCTTCGCGGTGATACCTCACATGCATGGTGCAATTGCTGTTTACATATGACGCCAGACCAACGCTTGCGTTCGCCATTGGGCAAGAGCAGGGCAGGACAGGGGTGTTTTTTTTTTTTTTTTTTTAAATTGTTCCTTCCATATTTTTTATCATTTTTATTGTTATCTCAGGGAATGTAAATATCCCCTATGATAGCAATAGGTAGTGACAGGTACTCTTTTTTTTTTTTAAAACTGGGGTCTTCTAGACCCTAGATTTTTCCTCTGCCCTCAAAGCATCTGACCACACCAAGATCGGTGTGATAAAATGCTTTCCCAATTTCCCAATGGTGCTTTTTATATCCGGGGGGGGGGACATTCCCTCCCACTGCTTGTAAAAGCAGTCCGGAGGCTAATTAGCCACTAGGATTGCTTTTACATGAAAGCCGGCCGCTGGCTGAAAAGAATGATACCAAGATGATACCTAAACCCGCAGGCATCATTCTGGTTTAAACATTCAAATTCCAGCAACATACCAGTACGTTGCTGGTCCTTGTTGGACATGTATTGTAATCTTTTTTTTTTTTTCATGCAGCCAGTTGGCTGAACGAAAAAAGAGATTGATCGGTGGGTATGCCCACCATTAGAATACCGCCCTTCATCCACCCACTTCTAATGATGGGCATACATGCACCATTTATATATGCCGAAGCATGGGGGCATCCTCCCGCAAAAGTTATGCCGCACACACATGGTCGGACTTTTCCACGGGCAAGCCTCCGTCGGAATTTTGACTGTATGTACGTGGCATTAGGAGCAAAATCGCTCCTCCGCCCCTGCTGCCCCAATGCTTTGGCATATGTTTTTTTTATTTAACTGTGGTGGTGAAATCACCTCCTACAGCACTGGAGTCGCAGGGATCAGGCCTGTCTCTGCGAACGCTGCAGTTATGTGTGTTGTGTGTTTTGTAAGTGACAGTGATCGATCGATACTGCACTTGGGTGGCCTGGGCTGGACGGAGGGGCAAAACGCAGGTGCTAGCAGGTATCTGGGCTGATCCCGCTAACACTGCGTTTTTGGGAACCCTAAACTGCTGGGGACACTAGTATAGATCTGATCAGATCAGATATTGATCTGTTCAGATACTATACCACTAAGGGAGGTGTATGCTTAACGCATCGGTGTTAGCGTTACTGGCACTAACCTGACGCTGCCTGGGGTGTGACGCAGACCCTCTCTGACGCTAAAACCTAATTGATATTACCCGCCGGGTGATCAGGGGGTTAAACCTTTATTGGGTTATATATACGGCGGGTGCCCTGACACTATAAAAAGCAAACTAACTAACCAGCGTCACCGTAACACTTATATGGTGATCACTGGTGAAGGGGTTAACTAGGGGCAATCAGGGGGTTAAAACCTTTATTAGATAATATATGGGGGTACCTGACGCTATAAAAACCTGCGGCGAACCTAAAAAAAATTACTGGCTACCGATCTGCATCACCGACGCTAAGACGGCGATCAGAAAAATTATCGCTTAGCGACGGCGGTGCTAGGGGGTGACAGGGTTATCTGGGGGGTGATCAGGGGGTTAAACCTTTATTAGGGGGGGTTAGGGGGCTACACTGGACCTAAAACTAACTTTAGTGACACTTTTACAGTCACAAATGTCACTGATTGCAGTGATCAGTAAATAAATGGTCACTGCAATCAGTGACACTGTGACTGGGGGGGCCTGGGGGGGGCGATTTGCGTGCCTATGTGTCCTGGTGTCAGTGTGCTGTTTGTGCACTAACCTGTATGTCTTCTCTTGTACGGTGCTCGGTATATGTGAGCGTCGCATGAGAGATGACATCACTTCCTCCTGCTTCCTCTGCCTGTGTTAACATTACAGGACAGAGGAAGCATTTTCATTCGCCGGGAGCGATCGCGGGGGGGTGGCCGGAATCGAACGGCCGTCCCCTCATCTCGGATCGCTCCCCAACGAATACCGACCGCTCACTGTATAGGAGGGGGGTCCGATCGGACCCCCCAACTGTACAAAGGCAATCACGTACACTGTACGTGATTGTGCCTGTCGGTGCCATTCTGCCGACGTACATATACAGTGAGCAGTCGTTAAGTGGTTAGGGCCGGTTTTACACTGGGGAGGTGTGTGCGGTGGCGGTATAGCACCAATATTTTTAGCGGCGCTATACCGTCGGGATCACTGAGGTATTCGCCGCTAGCGGTGCAGTTTTAAGCCCCGCTAGCGACCGAAAAAGGGTTAATACCACCCGCAAACCGCAGCTACAGCCGCGGTTTGCGGGCGATATTACCGCGGTGTCCCATGCATTTCAATGGGAAGGAGCGGTGTAGGAGCGGTAAACACACCGCTCCTCTCACCGCTCCAAAGATGCAGCTAGCAGGACTTTTTTTTTTTCAGGTCCTGCTAGCGCACCGCTCCAGTGTGAAAGCCCTCGGGGCTTTCTCATTGGAGAGACAGCAGCAGCTGTTTAGGCTCGGTTTGCAGGCACTATTTTTAGCAAAATAGCGCCTGCAAACTGCCCCAGTGTGAAAGGGGCCTGACCACTGACAGGTTATCATTTTCTGTGTGTCTCATTAAGGAGGTTTCCCTTCACTTTCTATCCTGAAGACACAACTGGAAGTCTCTTAGGCAAACTTCACACTTTAGCTGCTTGCGCGGCTCGCATTTGCACGGGCACAACAGCCCATTCATTTGAATGGGCTGCTGTACATGCAAGAAACGTGGGGAAAAAGTCCCCAACCCTTTTAAAAAAAAAAAAAAAAAAACGTGGTTTCAGTCACTCAAAAACCGGCATCTTAATGGCACATCTGTTAACCACTTGCCTACTGGGCACTTTTACTCCCTTCTTGCCCTGGCCAATTTTCAGGAAGCGGTCATGCAACACTGTACCCCAAAAAAATACCCAAAAATTAAAAACAAAATTCTTTCATAGTTTGTTAGAAAAATGACTTGTTTGCAAAATTTTATTCTTCACAGATGTGCGCTGGTGAGGCGGCACTGATAGGTGGGCACTGATTGGCAGCACTGTTGGGACTGCGCATTATCAGTGTACGGGCCTTTCACACAGGTGGTCTGCCCAGCAGACTTTGCTTTTTCTCAGCAGAAGATCGCTCCGCTGATCTCTGCTGAGCAGGCAGATGACAGGTCCATCTCCGCTCACTGTGCTGAGATGGACCTGTCAGAGCCCCCGCTCTCCTATGGGGAGATCGGATGAAAACTGTTCCGCCTGTCCGTTTTTCATCTGATCTGCCAAATGGATGGAAAATTGGGTCACCATCCGCCTGGAATTCACGGACAGGAACGGATAGCAGCAGGTGTCAGTGGACATGTCACCGCTGACATCCGCCGCTCCATAGGAGTGAATGGAGTGTCCGATCAGGTCCACCTGAAAAACTGACAGGACCTGTTTTAGAAAGCCCGTGTGAAAGAGACCTAAATGTCCCTTTTACACAAGCTGGTTATCAGCTCTCTTTTCCCCCGTGAGTGCCAATAACTGGCTACTGTTTACCATGTGATTAGCTCTGTCTAATCACAGCTGATCATGGATGTAAAGAGCCACTTTTTGTTTCTTTACCACAATCTGTGATCAGCAGTGTCTGGAGGATACTGTGATCAGAGCATGGTGCCCACGCCTCGTGGTGGGCGTGATCACGAGAAGCCGTCATATGACTGCCTCCCAGAGCTACCCATCCGGGCTGTAGCTGTCATTTGGCTATAGCGCAGTCAGCAAGTGGTTAAAGAGCAGCACATGTTGCCTGTGGGTCAGGAATACACAGAATTATGCACGGGTTCCCAGTCGGCACAAATGTCAGCCTAGCCTGTTGTTGGGGGTGATTAAATATAGGTTGTTAAAGTGTTATTAAACCCAGGACCCTGCATTCACTATATCTGGTCTCCCAGGGTGCACACAACATGGAAATGCAATACTTTTCGTAAATATAAACTGCTTAATACATTTTTCTCATCAGCAGTATTTAGTCTTGTGACTTCTATCAGTGTCCGGCCGAGCACTGGTTAAAGCTTGTAGGGGGAGTTTTCATTCTTCCCTGATTGTACTATGAGGCTGTGTGACCCCCGACCCTCTGGCTGGACAGTGCTGATTGGCCCTGTGCTGATCGCATGCACCCTCCCAAGTAAAAAAACCTCTAGCAATACACACCAAACTGAGCATGCGCAGAGTGCCCCCTAAGACTCTGTTCTATCAGGAGATGGATTGGGGACAGTGAAAGAAGGGGAGAATCAGAGAATAAAAGATCAAACTTCCTTTTTATACAATGTGCAGGATTAACCCTTAGGTTCCACAGTGAGTATAACAAGCATGCTTTACTGAATATGCAGGCTGTTTTTACTGTTGTGGCTTTAGTAACACTTTAAGCCTCGTTTTTAACGAATATGTAAACTCAACATTTCTTATTCCCGGTATGTGCCTGCTGTACCATCTACTTGTATGAAAAAGTATCCTGTTCTCTTTGTATTGCTACCAGTTGTGTTCCTGCTAGTCTCTCTGCTTTCCTATTAAAAACTGACCACACTAAACAGGGGAACACGCTATGGTCAATTCTCTAGCTGTGCTGGGAACTCTTCCCCAGTCATCAAACTTTTGCTGACATGCCCCCCACTCCCGCACAGCCCTTCACTGGGAAAATAAGTGTACTGCTGTTTCTCCTCCCCTAGCTCTTATGCAGCTGAGAACAAAGACTATGTGATCACTTATGAAAAAAGGTATTTATATAATTTTTTTTTTTTTTTTTTTTTATTCATACACAAATGTTTTGCCTTTCATTTCTATTTTAAAGTGCAGTTCCACCCTGAAAAAAAAAATACACCAAAATGCAGCAAGAAAGTAAAAAAAAAAACAATTGGGGGGGGGGGGGGGATGCACTCACCCAAAATAGCGGTTGCTATGCAGAAGTCCCTAATCTGCCTCCTTCCTTATCTGCGGTGTGTCTCCTTCCGCATCCTCTTCTAGTGAATGGGGCGCGCTGCCTTCTGGGAACTGTTGTAATCCCAGAGAGCAGCCACCCATTCACAAATTGGCGCGAGACTTGCGCATGCGGAAACGAGCAGTGAAGCCGTGAGGCTTCCCTGCCTGTTTCCCTTAGTGAGGATGGCGGCGCGGGACCTGCAGTGATCGAGGGATCGGCATCGGGGGGGTCATCATCGTGGGCGAGTAAGACATGTAAGTGTCCTTATTAAAAGTCAGCAGCTACAGTGTTTGTAGCTGCTGACTTAAAAAAAAATTTGCGGGTGGAATCCCGCTTTAAACTGAATGGGTTGTTTTTATAAGGTAATCATTTTATATATGCTTTATGCTGCAAAAGGCAGCCAGACAGGGTTGTACACTTGTCACCGCATCAAATTGATCTTCCCTGTTGCATTCTGCAGGCAATCCAGACATTGAATATGCCCCATTCAAGGGAATGGGGTCGTGTCGCAACTGCAAGCTAAACACTAGGCTCAAGATCGCAGCACTGTATTCTTATTTAAACCATGTTCAAAAAACAAAAAAGTAATTCAGGATCAGCTACCGAATGCCTGTTGGCTGCTTCTGTACCTCCTTTGTCTGGAAAGCAATCCATTGTGGATCACTCTTCATAGCAATGCAGGTGTAAACAAGCCCTAAGGGTAAGTTCATACTGCCAAACCAGCTGCTGACTAGACCTGTGCAGATAATGGAATATTGTTAAAGGCCCAGTTATCATCCAGGCCTTAGAAAACAATGTATATTTCAAGCCCTGGTGAAGGGGCCTTTTTGGATCCCTAAAATGCATTGGCTACTCTTTCGATTGTTTCCTGGACTTTACACAGCAGTTTTGTGTTGCTTCAATTCACAGTTTTGTGACAAGTTCACAGGGGTCACCAGGGGCAATAAAAAAACAGGTGCCTGATCCCCCTGGTTTTACAACCCCCTAACTACACACCTATAGTGGGACATAGCGGCTGCTTGGGTCTGTTTATGTTGACATGGCCATTATGCTTTGTGGTGCAGCAATTTTAGCTTAGCATGTTGAGTTTGACAAGCGGCACTGCTTGCCATTTGAAGTCCGCCCTGCAATTATGTGTACCTTGCCTCTGGTGGCTGCGGCACAGTAGTTGAATGTCAAATCCCATTTTGGGTTATAAAAAAAATTCCCCAGGGATTTGAAAAACAGGCATGTAGTAGGCAGTATCACCTCCTGAATGCATGTAAACCAGCTCTAAACTTCCTATGAAAGTGATCCACTGATTGATGGCAGGGGTTCTACCTTCCCTCTAAAAAGCAATGTGAATGAGCCCCTAAACTTTTTTTCTTTTAGGCTGGGTTCACACCTCCAATGGATGTGGCTCGCAGCAGGGGTCCAGTGCATCCCTGTTCCCTGTTTCAGGGCTGAATCTTTGCCTGAATTTGGCCCTGAAATGGAGCCGAAGATGCACAGCGCTCCTCTGCAAGTCACAACGGAGATATGTGAACCGGCTCCATAGAAAGCCGGTCACATTCTCCAGTAATTCGACTTGGATGCGGGGAAATCCACATCCAATTCACAGGTGTGAATTCAGCCTTAAAGGGGTTGTAAAGGTTTGTTTTTTATTTTCTAAATAGGTTCCTTTAAGCTAGTGCATTGTTGGTTCACTTACCTTTTCCAGCTTACTGAGGAGGAACAGGAAGTGAGAAATTCAGACAGAAGAAAAATATTTAGAAGGGAAATCTAAGGAAAAGGTAAGTGAACCAACAATGCACTAGCTTAAAGGAACCTATTTAGAAAATAAAAAACAAACCTTTACAACCCCTTTAAAGACAGTTGTCTCTGAAGTAGGAATGCCTATTGGAAGATTCTTCCCTTTTTTTTTTTTTTTTTTTTTTTCCCCCCTTCCAGTGATGGCTCAAAATTTTGGTTTATTTTTTATTTTCTCTTTCAGTACTGATAACAACGGGGATTAGGACTTACAGAGAGGGTGTATCTCGCCAAGGGAGACGGCAATCAACTTTTAAATTCAAAACCACACACAAAAAGTTTTGCATACACATACAATTTTAGGCTTCATTCAAATGAGCAAACGAGGGAGGGCCACATTCGGCTAAACATGTACACAGAGCAGCTCGGAAATTGCTTATGTAAACACTGAAAATTTTACACAAAATAGATTTATTAGTTGGGATTGTCTTGTTTCCATGGTTTTTTTTTATATCATAGGGTCACATCTGCTTTATCACCTGACTTTATGGTAATTTGGATTATGTAATTAGCATAAGGTGGTTTCACAAACTTTCATATCGCCCATCTTGTTCTTGGACAATCAACAGCTGCGTTGACACATTCCATGGTTACTGAAGTGACAGATTTAGGGGCCATTCACACCACTGTGGTACATGGACATGCTTTGCGCTATGTGTTGCATTAAGGCAGCTCATTCTGTTAGATGGGCTACGTAACACACCAAAAAGGGAGCACGTCGCATCTCTGGCAGCGCTGCACAATGCAAACTAGTTCACTGCTAGACATTGCACAGCGAAGCGTGCCTGTTGACAAGTTGTTTTTGGGGAGTCAGAATAAATGTGTGTAGCACAGTGGTGGAAATGGGCCCTAACCATTATGGCTATAAACTCTGTGGTATGTGCTGATAGTGAAGACACTACCTGGATGAGTTGTATGTGTTTAAATTGGTACTAATGCCTTGTGCATTAAAAAATTAGTGTATAGGTGAAATCATTGCATGATTGCTTTCAGTAAAGTTTAGAATAGCTACCTCTACACCTGGGATTAGGAATCAAGGGCTTTATAATGTCCCATGATTCTCTACATCATGGTGCAGGCACCGTCTGACATTCGTACTATATGCGCCCGCACACACCTGGAATATATATATATGTGTGTGTGTGTGTGTGTGTGTGTGTGTGTGTATATATATATATATATATACACACACACACACACACACACACACACACACACACACACACACACACACACACACACACACACACACACACACACACACACACACACACACGGCATGCCTTGAAGCGATTGACAGGACTCCCAAAGCAGAGCATCAGAAACCGCTGAGAGACATGTCTTGGGTGGGTTTTTCTCTCCAGCTGCCTGTGCACGTGGGCGCAGGCAGCATCCGCGTGTGGCTCTGAAGTCTAGTTCCGTGGAAACAAAAGGTGGCACCATAGGACCGTGCAAGGGAAATGTGCCACCCTGAAATAGACAGACACCTGCTGAATCAGCCAAAATTTGAGCCGTGGGTGGCTCAGCAAGCTTTACAGATTTTTTACAAATCAACTGGTCCGGGTAGAAGATTATCGGCCAAACAGTGATATATATATATATATATATATATATATATATATATATATATTTTTCTGCTGTTCAACTACTGGTGGAACGAGAGAAAATGAGCTATGTATGGCAGCCTTATAGTGGTTTTAAAGTTAAATATTTTTTACCTTGATGCATTTTCTAAATTTTTTTTAAAGCAGTTCATAAACCCAAAACAGCAGCTGCTCTTTTCACAGGAGTCTCGGCAGCGTCAGGAACCATTGGATCTTGCTGCTGTCGGTCACATCCAATGAGGAGAGGGGGGGTTAGGCCAAGCTGCAGTATGTTTGTCTATTGACGCACACAGCCCGGCTCAGGATTGGGCCCACATGTCTGCTCTCATAGCAGGCGGCTTGCTATGGGGGCAGACAGAGAAGAGGAACGGGCAGCGCTGGTGGAGGACCCCAGTAGAGGGGGTTCGGGGCTGCTCTTTGAAAAACTTTTGCACAGAGTGGGTAAGTATGACATGTTTTGTTAAAAAAAAAAAACCACATTAGGCAATAGAATCCCTTTTAAATCTGACCATACATGGATTGAAATTTGGCTGGTTCAGCAATGACCATCCAAATTTTGATCCACATATGGGCAGGGTGGTTGTACAGAAGTCAGCCGACTGACTGACTTCTGTACAACCGCCCTTTCAAATTTTTGCTGCACAATCACCACTGCCAGCTAAAGCTGGCATAGCTGATCAGTGTATTCTGATGGCGGGGAAGTCTTCCTGATTTCAAAATACAATAGCTCAGGTGGAAGAATGTGTGGATGGGGGAATATAGTTCTGTCTGCTGGTTGAACAAAATAAATAAATGAAGAACTAATTTATGGCCAGCCTAAGGCTAAGTTCACACTGCCATTAAAAGCAGGAGTTTGAGAAGCGTTAAAAGTGCCCCTCAAACGCCTATGCTTATGATACAATACACAATCAAAACATAAAGTGTTGCGGGGGGGTTTTAGATTAGATCATTTAATGTAATGGGCATTTGTGGAGCGGTTTTAACGCGTCTTAAAGTGGTTGTAAACCCTCTCTGACCACTTGCCCCTACAGGTAAGCCTAGATTACGGCTTACCTGTAGGTGCAAGAAATATCTCCTTAACCTACACGGTTAAGAAGATATTTGCAGAAAAGACTGCACCGATGTCTACGGTGCACTGAGCGTGCCGGTTTTATCAATGGGATAATGCCGGAACCACGTGCATGTGCAGGGATCGTGCCGGTCCCGCGTGCATGCGCAGGAGTGACGTCATCGCCGCGCCGGCCAGTCACAGCGGCGGAGTGGCGATACACGGAAGGGACTCATAGGCAACATGGCGGCGGAGGGGAACGAGGAGCGCTTCGGGGGCTTCGATCTCAGGTAAGTCATTCATAATGAGCTAGTATGCTATGCATACTAACTAGCTCATTATGCCTTTCTCTTGCAGGGGTTTTTTTTTTTTTCAGAAAAAAGAGGGTTCACTTCCTCTTTAATGCTCAGAAAATGCTTCAAAACTGCCCATAGGGTGTTTGGGGAGCATTTTTAACTTGTCATTAACGCTTGTAAAATGCCAGTGTAATGCCCATACTAAAGCTCATTAACGTGTGTCTAACACTATAGGAGTGTTTGTTAAGCGTTCAAAATTTTGTCACGTGTGAACAAGCCCTAAAAGATCATTTAACTGCTAGACCAGCCCTCAAATTTTCCACTCCCCTTCTAGCATTTTGCGAGTGGAAAATGAGGGCTGGCTATTGGGAGCAGGGGGGTGAGCACCGCCAGCATGCAGGGTTGAATGGGAGCCATTCTCCCAGCGATCGCGAAGGGGAAGAGAAAGGAGAGCAGGCAGCCGGATTATCAGAGAGCGGGGACATCGCTGTAACAGCTTGCATTTCAATTGCTGAGTGTTTCCCGCACTCGCCATCACATGCAGCCCTGATACTTTGATAGACAGATCACCTGTCTAATCCAGGGACGTGTATCAGTCTTCTGGCCAGGAGGCTGGGCTGTATGAGACAGCGAGCGGCGAAAACACTCGGCAATTGTAATGTAAGCTGTTACAGCGATGTCCCCGCTCTGATAATCCGGCCGCTTGCTGCTCGCTCTCTTCCCCTGCACAGGCGAGGTGGCATTGGTGGGCACAGGCGAGGTGGCATTGGTGGGCACAGGCGAGGCGGCATTGGTGGGCACAGGCGAGGCGGCATTGTTGGGCACAGATAAAGTTGTTGTTAATATTTATTTTTATAACTTAATTCTGCATAAAACATTTAAGTGTCATTTTCATGAGATCATTTGAGGGTGGAATTAGGGGCAGGGTAGGGGTTTGGTGGGGCAACTGGTGGCTAGTAACCCTTGAGGCCTGGCTAGTAGCTCAGGACTTGAAATTTTGAATCCTGTGCTAGACTATGTATCGGTTATCATTTGATAGATCTGCTATTTTATGCAGTGTTGGTTGTATCGCCAACAGTTACGTAGAACAGTTGTGCTTTAGTATTGTTGCAAGTTACAGTTGGGTCCATATATATTTGGACACAGGCACAATTTTCATACTTTTGGCTCTGTATGACACCAGAATAAAATTAAAACGAAATAATCCAAATTAATTTGAAGTTCAGACTTTCAGCTTTAATTCAAGGGGTTGAACATAAATATCAAGTACAAATTTTAGGAACTGCAACCATTTTTATATACAACCCCCCCTTTTTAGGGGCTCAAATGTAATTGGACAAATTAATATAATCATAAATAAAATTTTCATTTTTATATTTTGTTGAGAATCCTTTACTGGCAATGACTGCTTGAAGTCTGGAACCCATGGACATTACCAATGACTGGGTTTCCTCCTTTCTGATGCTTTGCCAGGCTGTAATTGCAGCTGTCTTCAGTTCTTTGTTTGTGGGTCTTTCTGCCTTTTTAGTTTTGCCTTCAGCAAGAGAAATGCATGCTCAATTGGGTTGAGATCAGGTGATTGACTCAGCCATTTCAGAATATTCCACTTCTTTTCCTTCAAAAGCACCTGGGTTGCTTTTGCAGGGTGTTTTGGATCATTGTCCACCTGTACTGTGAAGCGCCGTCCAATCGACTTTTGGCACTTGGCTGAATCTGGGTTGACAGTAAATCTCTATACGCTGCAGAATTAATCCGGCTGCTTCGGTATTCTGTCACATCAATAAAACACCAATGACCCAGTGCCACTGGAAGCCACGCATGCCAATGCCATAACACTGCCTCCACCATGTTTTACAAATGACGTTGTGTGCTTTTTGGATCATGAGCTGTTCCTAGCCTTCTCCACTCTTTTTTTTTTTTTTTTTTATCATTCTGGTACAGATTAATCTTTGTCCAAAGAATGTTTTTCCAGAACTGGTCTTGCTTTTGTTTTTTGGCAAAGTCTAATATGGCTTTTCTACTCTTCGGGCTTATGAATGGTTTGTATTTGCTCTCTTGATTGTAGACTTTTACAATGATACACCCACCTCCTAAGGAGTGTCCTTCACTTGTCTGGATGTTGTGAATGTGTTTTTTCTTTACCATAGAGAGGATTCTAGGATCATACACCACTGTTTCTTCCGTGGCTGTCCAGGCCTTCTGTTGCTGAGCTCACCAGTGCGTTCTTTCCTCAGAATGTACCAAACTGTTGCTTTGGCCACGCTTAATGTTGCTACTTTCTCTCTGATGGCTTTGTTTCATTTTTGAAGCCTTACAATGGCCTAGTTTCACTTGCATGGACAGTTCCTTTGAATGCATGATGTAGGTTCACAGCAATAGATTCCAAATGCAAATACCACACTAAAGGCCCATACACACGCTTTGATTTTCGGACGTCAGTTGTGTTACGACGACCGATCGTCCACAAATCTTACCGTTAGTACGGTGCTTTTGACAGCTGATTTATCCTTTTCGTCAGGCAAAAGCTGGATGTGCCGACTATAAAATTTGTAGGATGTGAACTCAACGTCTGAATTTTGTTTCGTTAGTATGGTTTTCGTCCGAAAAAAATCGTAAGAGCAAGACTACGCATGCTCAGAAATGAAAGAATACATGCAAAACTATTCAACACGTTACGTCACTTCTGACGTATTCTGTGAAACTAAAATTCTCGTATTGTTGCTAACCTTTTTCACTTTCGACAGACTAGCATGCCACAAAAATCGGACGCAGGGGCGTAACCATAGGGAGCGCAGCAATCGCGACTGGGCCCTGTGCTGAAGGGGCCCCGTGTGGCCTCCCTCTACATATGACCGGCGGCAGCATAGACAGCTAGGGGTAGAAGTGCACCGTGCGCACGGGTGGCTGGAGGTGGTGGGGGGTGACTAGCAGAGCTCCATGCTCTAATATCGTTCTGGCAGCTCTTTAGTTGTGCATTCCCTGCGTCCTTGGCCGGCTCCTCCCAGGGTCCCCCTCTCCTGCTCCATTTAGCGATGTTCAGTCCGGTGTCTATCCTCCCCAGCCACAATCACGCCCCCTAAATGCGGCTCACACAGCACTGCATGCTTCTCCCGGGCTAACAAACATAAAGCACAGTGCATCCCTATGAGAGCCGACTCCCCGCAGGCTTTTCTTTCCAGCCCCCCTCCTCCCCCGTCATACACAGATGATGTCAGGTCTTTCTGGGAGATATGCTGATCGACCGTCCAGCACGCTGAAGGGAGCCCAGGCCACCACGGATGAGTGCCCGGCCTGCAGCTTGGTCATGGTGAGTGAGATGACCCCATCCCCCACACACCATCACATATCCCCCCCCCCCCTTCTCATTTGGGCACAGGGACCCCATCTCAGCTGGGCACAGGGACCCCATCCTGCCTAGGGACAGGGACCCCATGTACCCTGGGGACCAGGACCCCACCCCGCCTCAGAAAAGGAACCCCATCTACAGACCATGCTGGCTGGCAGGGCTGATGTCAGCCACCCTAGGGTGCCAGGATGGAGGAGGGGGCTGAACACACAGGAAATCTGAATCCCCAGCCATTTGGGGGTGTACCAGCAGGGGTCACTGGACACCGGGGGAGGGGGGGTACAGCAGTACCAGTGTGGGGTCACTGGAGATGGGGGTGGGTACAGCAGTACCAGCAAGGTGTGCTCTCCAGCCCCTGTGAGCTCTTTCCTGGACTCCCTCGTCGGCTCTGCCAGGTTCCCCCATCATCTCTCCTGCTGGCTGCTGCTGGGGATCTGTCAGAGTGGGAAATGGGCTGGTAAATGTGTAATTTACCACCCTTTTTTTTTCTTTTCTGAATTGAGTCGGTGCTCTTTACCGATCACTGACTCTGTCCATTTATACCTGTGGCATATACTAATCAAAGTTTACTATGCTTCAGTTTACGAATGGACAGGAAGCTCTGTGCAGAGCTACTTCTGCCCATTCATTCTATGTAGCTGTGGCTTCAGAGAAGGAGATTGGGGCTGTGTCCTCGGTCTTCTTCTTTATCTCAAAGGTGGAACATCAGAGGTCTGTTTAGACCTCTGATATCTCACAAATGTCCAGCAACGGGGCTCCTAATTTTTTTTTATTTTTTAAATAATAAAAAAAACGACTTATACCAGTGGCGGAACTACAGGACTACAAAGGTCATACCTGTGACCGGGCCCTGGAGTTCCACCACCGGACTCAGAGGGAAGGGCCCGGCTGGGATTCAGGGGGGCCCTTCATGGTTTCTTGCACCGGGGCCCTGAAGGTTATAGTTACGCCACTGATTGGACGTTCTGTCGTTCGAAAATCAAAGCGTGTGTACGAGGCTTTAGACTCAACTCCAGACCTTTTTAACTGCTTCAGGCTGGGTTCACACTTGTACGGCAAACGCTCCGACATTGGGAGCTCATGTTGCATGACGTGTGAAAATCAACGTTTCCCTATGGGGAGCCATCTTAACTGGTCCGACACAAGTGGGTCCGACTTTGAAAATACTCCCTGCACTACTTTGGTCCGACTTTGATCCAACTTTGGCCTGCGACTTGTGCTCTGAAGATCTTGAAGGGGACCTCCACGCCAAATAAAAAAAAGCATGGGTTCCCCCTCAAGGAGCATACCAGGCCCTTTGGGTCTGGTATGAATTTTTAGGAGCGCACACACACACACACACACACACACACACACACACACACACACACACACACACACCCTTATCTGAGCACACAGCCCGGCAGGTCAGGAAATTTTGATGGGGACGAGCGAGCGCTTCAATGCCCTTAACATGGGGAGGGTGCTTTTGGGCAGGGGGGCCCCATGTTGATGAGGACGAGGGCCTCCTCCCGATAACCCTGGCCGTTGATTGTCGGGGTCTGAGAGCGGGGGGGCTTATCGGAATCTGGAGGCCCCCTTTAACAAGGGAGTGGGGGGCCCAGATCCTGCCCCATGTGAATGTATGGGGTACATTGTACCCCTACCCATTCACCAAAAAAAAAAAAAAAAGTGTCAAAAATAAAACGCGGTACACGGGTTTTTAAAGTATTTATTAAGGCAGCTTCGGCCTTCTGCCGGTTCTTCTCCCTCTGTCTGCTGTCTTCTGCCTCTGCCGTGTCTTCTCCCTCCTGTTGTTCTTCCGATGTTGACTCAACGCTCTCTCCCGCTCTAATGCTGGGTTTGCGGTGTGTCACTACTTATATTGGGCGGGGTCACCAGAGGCCCGCCCCTTACAATGTCACTGCCCATCATACCCCGGGAAGTGATGTCATAAGGGGCGGGCCTCCAGATGTCACCCCGTGACCCCGACCCATGACAATATAAGAAGTGGCACACCGTGCACCCAGCATTAGAGCGGGAGAGAGCGTTGTGTCAACATCGGGAGAAGACCCGGCAGAGGCAGAAGACATCAGCGGAGGAGGCAGAAGATCTGGAAAGGGAAGAAGAGGTCTAAAGAGACTGCCTTAACACGTTTTTAACTAACAAAGGTGCTTTTATTGTTTTAAAAAAAAAGTTTGCTTACAGCATACCAGTTGACACAGTACAGTACACTTCATGCAGAATAGACATATTCACATACAGAAATTGGACGTAGGTCGACCAATATATACAGTAATTGTACAGTTCAGAGAATAGGCTCACCAACAGGCGTACTACAATCCCAAACGCGACAGTGACCACAAGGGACTAGACACCAGGGGACATTAGGTAGAGGTTCAGGGGGCCCACACCTTCTCGTATTTCCACTGACAACCCCGATTTAATGTAAGTGAATCCTATACATAGTCAGGGCCGCATCAATCTGTGCCTCCAAAGAGGAGAGGGATGGAGGGGAAGGGGTGCCTTAACAAATTACTTTAAAAACCTGTACAGCGTTTTTATTTTTGACACACTTTTTTTTTTTTTTTTTTTTTTTTGTGAATGGGTAGGGGTACAATGTACCCCATACTCATTCGCATAGGGTAGGGGGGCAGGATCTGGGGGTCCCCCTTGTTAAAGGGGGCTTCCAGATTCCCACAAGCCCCACAGACCCTGACAACCAACGGCCAGGGTTGTCTGGAAGAGGCCCTTGTCCTCATCATGGGTACAAGGTGCTTTGGGGTGGGGGGGGTCAGGGGGGCCCCCCTCATGTTGAGGGCATGTGGCCTGGTACGATTCATTGAAGTTTCGACGCATGTCGGACTTCAAGTCTCAGGGCAATGGTGGATCCAAAGTGGTAAGACTGTCGTGTCGTACCAGTGTGAACCTGGCCTAATTGATGAAGGAATAGCCCACACCTGGCCATTTGATTCAACTGTCCAATTACTTTTGGTCCCTTGAATAAAGGGCGATGACTATTAAGACCTGTCATTCCTAAACCCTTCCTCCTAATTTTGGAGGTACATACCCTGAAATTAAACCTGAGTGTACACTTTCAGCTCATATCCATTATAGAACTACAGCTTGAATGTTTTGGTAAATACCTGAAGTGTGTATGTATATACCCACACACCAAATGTGACCAAATGTCTGCCCTGCCAACCATCTGAGATTTGAACAAATGACAATTGCAAATTTTAGAAGCTTTTTGTTGGCCCCAAAATATCGTATTTATCGGCATATAACACACACAGGCGTATAACGCTCACCTTCATTTTAAGAGGGAAGTTTCAGGAAAATAACGTACAATTTAAATAAAGATTGTTGAAGAAAAATAAGGGTCATTGCCCATCAATGCAGCTTGATCAATGCCCATCTGAAGCCTCACAATTGCCCATCAATGCAGCTTGATCAATGCCCATCTGCAGCCTCTCAATTACCCATCAATGCAGCTTAATCAATGCCCATCTGTAGCCTCACAATTGCCCATCAATGCAGCTTGATTAATGCCCATCTGCAGCCTTCCCATTGCCATGAATGCAGCCTGATCACTGCCCATCTCTGAGGGGGGCGGGGTGAGCGCCGTCAGATTACATACAGCGAGAATCTCCTGTTTACTCTGCGGCTTCTTTAATACAAAGTCCAGCCTCCTGCACCGGCTTCTATGATAGATAGAACACTGGTCCAATGCCGGCCCAGGAGACAGGACTTCCTATTACAGAGGCCGCAGTATAAACAGGAGATTCTTGCTGTATGTAATCTGACGGCGCTCGTCCCGCCCCCCTCCCCGTTCTCTCTGAGGCAGCCCAAATTGCAGTATCGGCGTATAACACGCACACACTATTTGCAACCGATTTGCAGTGTGAAAAAGTGAGTGTTATACACCAATAAATACAGTATTTATTAAACTTTTATATTTGCTAAATAGCGATTTGTTTACCATTCAGCTCTTTTGTATTTGAGTTTACTTATCTTGTGTAAACATTGTTTATCTTTTAACCACTGTTTGCCCAGATTTACGACATGATCTGATCCTTTATGTAGGAGGGATATATCAATACTGTAATTGCCTAAAATCTATTTACTCTTGTATTTGACATCTGTCCATGCATGGTGGATTTGATTTAAATCAAGTCGATTTTTAAATCGCTAGTAAGAAAAGGCTTTGATTTAAATCATAATTTTTACAGAGCAACTGTCATCTCTGTCCTGCAGCGGCTCCTTCTGACCCGCTGTTGACTCGCTGACAGTCCCATTCACTTTAATGGGATGGCTGGTGATGCGGCAGTGACACAACAAAATGAGGGACGTTGCGCAAAAGTTATAGTGTCCACATAATGGGGGATAGTTTTATGGCATTTTTACATTAATCGTGACTGCGACATTATGGCGGACACATCGGACACTTTTGACACCTTTTTGGGACCATTGTAATTTTTATAGCGATCAGTGCTATAAAAATGCACTGATTACTGTGAAGGGGTTAACCACTAGGTGGTGCTGTAGGTGTTAAGTCAGTACTAGAAAGTGATTCTTACTGTTGGGGGGGGGGGGGCTGGCTACACGTGACACATCACTGATGACCGTTCCCGATCACGGGGAACAGCCATCAGTGACATGTCACTAGGCAGAATAGGGGAATGCCTTGTTTACAAAGGCATCTCCCTGTTCTGCCTTTGCCGACCGCAATCGCGGGCTGCTCGGGAACATTGACTACCCAGAACATGCTCATGAGGCACACTGGGCGGCAAATTTAAAGGGACGTACAGGTACGCCCATGTGCCTGCCTGTGCCATTCTGTCGACGTACATCTGCATGCGGCGGTCGGCAAGTGGTAAATGTAAGCACTTATTCTTGCTGGTAGTTGGAATCTTTAATATTTGCAAACAAAATGAAGGTTTGCAAAACAAGTAAATAAAGGAATGTCCCTAAACTTTGTTTTATCTCATGGATACTGTGAAATTGTGTGAATGCATCAATGCAGTGCATGTTATCAGTGCATGTTATCTCAGCTTGCAGAGCTTAGATTCATTGAATGAGTTTACCCAAAAATGTAAATATTGCAGATACAGCCTCATGCTACATAACTAAGCTCCATTTCATGCTGAATAAACTAAATTCTTATTATTGTATCTTAACCCTTTCATGACCAAGCCTATTCCTTACATTTAATGTTGCTTGCAAGTTAAAATCTGTATTTTTTGCTAGAAAATTACTTAGAACCCACATCCATACATCCATCCATACATCCATCCATACATCCATCCATACATCCATCCATACATCCATCCATACATCCATCCATACATCCATCCATACATCCATCCATACATCCATCCATACATCCATACATCCATCCATCCATACATCCATCCATACATCCATCCATCCATACATCCATCCATACATCCATCCATACATCCATCCATACATCCATCCATACATCCATCCATACATCCATCCATACATCCATCCATACATCCATCCATACATCCATCCATACATCCATCCATACATCCATCCATACATCCATCCATACATCCATCCATACATCCATCCATACATCCATCCATACATCCATCCATACATACATCCATCCATACATCCATCCATACACACACACACACACACACACACACACACACACACACACACACACACACACACACACACACACACACACACACACACACACACACACACACACACACACACATATATATATATATATATATATATATATATATATATATATATATATATATATATATATATGTGTCACACTGTATTTGCTCAGCAGTCTTTCAAATGCAATTTTGTTAATAAAAAATACACTTTCATGAATTTAAAAAATGAGCAGAAAAGTTAGCCCAATTTTTTTTTTTTTTTGTATAATGTGAAAGATGATGTTGCGCCAAGTAAATAGATACCCAACATGTTAGAGTTACAGAGGAGGTCTAGTGCTAGAATTATTGCTGTAACTCCGACGATCACGACAATACTTCACATGTGTGATTTGAACAGTGTTTACATATGCGGGCACAACTTGCATGTGGGTTTTTCTTTGCTGCGTGAGCTCGTGGGACGGGAGCGCTTTAAAAAAAAAATATTTTTATTTTTCTAATTTTTTTGTTACTTTAAAAAAAAAAAAATTGATCACTTTTTTTATTGCTGTCACAAGGAATGTAAACATCCCTTGTGACAGTAATAGGTGAGGGATCAGGGGTCTAAAAGACCCCAAATCCCTCCTTTACACTTCAAAGCATTCTGATCACCAAAAACGGCGATTCTGAATACTGTTACTTTTTTTTTTTTTTTAAATGGCGCCATTGGCAGCCGAGTAACCCAGAATTGACGTTGCCTCTGTGTTTACAGAGAGAACACTGCAACTAAGCCGTTTCCGGCTTTGTGCCAGTCTCTCTCTACCCGGCGGAAGTGCCGGATCGTGGCAGCTGCAAGCATCATCCCAGTATAACCCCCTAAAGCCGAGGCCGCATATCTGCGAACGCTCGGCGGGAAGGAGTTAGTTTTCTATTTATCTTTAGATAGTGTGACAGCAGGAAGGTAAAGTCACCTGGTTGCATCCAGGGGGGTAGATATATTTCGCCCAGATTCAGGCTTTACGCCGATTTATACAGCTAGGTGGAGAGTTGTATAAGCCCAGCTGAGACTAGTGGGCTCATTGATGACTCATACCTCTAGGGAGAGGGCTGGGCGTCGTGCAGGCAGGGAGTTGATGAGGCCAGCTGAAGCCTGTCAGTTCGTTTAAGGCCTCTATAAAAACTCCCAGATTCATTAGATGTTAGCTCATGCCTGGAAGCAGACCTGTGTGGACTGTCTAGGGAGAGTGAACCCCTGTGCGGTGAGAGAAAGCCTGTGTGGCTATATTTTGCTTGGACATTTAAAACCAGGGACTAGGACAGCACTAGGCTGATCCCAGTTGTTAGTTAGGAAACCTGTATGTTTAGTCAGAGGTCAAGTTGACCAGGATTTATTTTGTTTGTTTCTTTTGCTTTGCTGTGTTTTTGTCACTGTAAATAGAAAATAAACGGCACCTTTTTGATTTTGAAAACCACAACCTCCGTCTGCTGGGCCTGTTTTTGTGTGGGGAGCCCATCCCGGGGGTCACACACACCCGCTGCCGAGCTAACCCCCTCACAATAGATTTTTTTTTTTTTACTCCAAAAGCATTTTATTAATTTTATTTTTTTCTTTTTTTTTCTTTTTCTATTTCATTTGATTTTATAACCACCCTGTGTAGTCAGTAATGAATTCTACATGTCTCTACTATAACATCCAAAACTTTTTTTATTCTTTCTCCAAAAGCAGTCTTAAATTTTCTGTACGTTAATTTGCAAAATATGGATCGATTGCATTGATGATTTTTTTTTTTTTTTTTGTTGGTTGCTGTGGAAAGTCAGCTGGGAGGCTGAACATGCAGGATTAGAATGCTAGTTTTGGTAAGCACACTGATTTGTTTTGACAGAAATTTGATAGAGCAGCAGGAGGACAGCAACCTGCTGCAAGGCCGATATCCCCTGAACTTGGTAAATAGACATCTCGCTGTGTGACAGCTGTGTAGCCCTCTTGCTGATCTTTGCTCCCGCACCACCCCGGTGTAACGTACTACATCTGTTCGTTGTCCCCTGCTCACTCTGAACGTTACTCTTCGCTCTGATAGCATTGGGCTGTGATCCGGACTTGATGCTTTTATTACCAATGTAGCCACATCTCTGCCCAACTCTCTAGGATCATTGGGGGCCCATGAGCAGGAGATTTATCTGGCATAAGGTTAAGAATTCGCCA
Source organism: Rana muscosa (assembly GCA_029206835.1). Classification (NCBI taxonomy): domain Eukaryota; kingdom Metazoa; phylum Chordata; class Amphibia; order Anura; family Ranidae; genus Rana; species Rana muscosa. The sequence goes on from CM055118.1 coordinate 876,814,689, forward strand.
TCATTGTCTTGTAATTTAACAATTGCCTGAATGTCCACTATATTATTTGAGAGCTGTTGTATTATGTACGGTATATTGTAAATATAAACCCTCAAAATGAAATAGAAATAAATACAGCACTGAAAAATAAAAACCATATATTAACAAATCCAAAGGTGAATAATATACCTAAAAGTCCAATACAAAAAAATTTAAAAACCTATAGTCCAATCATCTTATATAAGCTTTAAAATGTTAACGTAATTTCTGAAGTAATTTTAAATCTTTTTAAATCTGCAGTTTTCATTAACATAATGCCTTGTAATCCTGCTATGCATGTCCTTGTACAGGTTCTCCCTGTTACGGCGTGACAGTGATCTGCCCCATCTCTCGTTTGCTGTTCTGCATTGTCGTCCTGCCACTTTTCCTGTTAGTGGCCACTCTAATGCCGCGTACACACGACCGCTTTTCTCAACGAGAATAACGGCATTTTTTTTATTTCGCCGAGAAAACCGATCGTCTGTGGGCTTTATGTCGTTATTTTCAACGAGAAAAACGGCATTAAAAACGATGAGAAAAATTAGAACACGTTCTAATTTTTCTTGTCGTTTTTCCGCGGCAGTTTTCCCATAGGGAAACACTGCCGCGGAGCCCACAGACGGTCCGTTTTTCTCGGCAAGAGAAAAAATGTCGTGAAAAACGATCGTGTGTGGGGAACAAGCCGTTCCCTCGTTTTTAATGTCATTATTCACGGCGGTTTTTTAACCGCCGTGAATAATGATCGTGTGTACGCGGCATTGGTGACTGTGCTCTTACTCCTTGTGCAGGCATGTTTCACCTTCTGCTGAGGAAGGTTTTATCCCCTTCATGACCAGGCTATTCAGCACTGCACTAGTTTAAACACTGTAGCCAAGCAAGATGTATAAAAAATAAAAATAAATGCTCACACAAATCTTTCTTTTGGTGGTATTTGATCACCACTGGGTCCTTTTGGTTTATTTATAATACAAAAAAAAATAATCTTATTTTCTACTAGAACACATCTCCAACAAAAAAATACTTTTTTTCTTTTTATAAATTTAGGCTAAACTTTATTTTGCTACATATCTTTGGTAAAAATAAAATAAAAATAATAATCCCAATAAGTGTATATTGATTGGCTTGCGTAAAAATTATAGCGTCTACAAACTATTGTGTGTACTGGGGGGAAAAAATACATACATACTTGGACTGCGATAGTGTAGCAGGCAATTTGACAGACACTGAAATCACCAGTGACACCAATACAGTGATAATACTATACACTGTCACTGTGCTAATGACACTGGCTGGGAAGGGGTTCCCATCTTGGGTAACCAAGGGAGTTAGGCCTCATGCCCACTGGCGTTTTTACAGCTGCGTTTTTGAGCGTTTTTTACAGCTTAAAAACGCCTGTCCATGTTATTGTAAATATTTTTTTTTTTTTTGAAAAAAAAACAAACAAAAAAAAAAAGTCGGAGCTAAAAACGCGACCCGCGCGTTAGTGCGCGTTTTTTGCGCGTTAGTGCGCGTTTTTGCGCGTTTTTTGACGCTCGCGTTTTTTCCTGCCTAGTTCTGACGCTGAGGAACGCACTGGCCCTGGGTTTTTTTTACAGCTTACAAACGCCTATGCTCTTTACAGCTCAAAAACGCCTAGGTGGGCATGAAGCTATAGACTAACATGGACAGGCGTTTTTAAGCTGTAAAAAACGCTCAAAAACGCGGCTGAAAAAACGCCCGTGGGCATGAGGCCTTAATGTGTGATTTGTGCTGATTTTTACTAAAGATCTTCCTTCCTACTTTGCAGGGAGAAGAAACGGCAAGCAGGTTCCCGCTGTACAGAGCCCTGTGTTTGTCCACACAGAGCCCTGTGTTTGTCCACACAGGGCCTCTGGGCTGCGATTGGACACAGCTGATCAACGGGTCCTGGCCATGAGTCATCGACCGGAACCTGTTGACATTATCTCTGTGTATAATCACATGATGCCTTTGTTCATACATTCCCTAAACCTGTGATGTACCAGTATGTCACTTTGCCTTTGTCACTTCGTCCGCAGTACATTGTGGGCTGGCAGTTAACCACTTCAGCCCCGGAAGAATTGGCTGCCCAATGACCAGGCCATTCTTTGCGATTCGGCACTGCGTCGCTTTAACTGATATTTGCGCGGTCGTGCAATGTTGCACCCAAACAAAATTGACGTCCTTTTCTCTTATCGTCCATGGACTGACACAGCTCTCATACTGTTTACGTGTGGGTATATGTCCCTGCTTGCAGGAGAAGATCTAGGCAGAATGTTAGATGTTAGAAACATTTTAGAACAAAACCAGAGCTGAACAGCCCCGCCCGGGGGGGGGGGGGGCGGTCCCTCCGGACATAACCCTCCTATCTGCAGCCAGTAGCCTCAGTTTTTTTTCTGCCTAGCAGAAGACGTGGCTCTCTCAGGAGCCAGTCTCCTGGAAGATTTTACTTTTCAATTTTATTCCTTTTGGGAATTTTATTTTATTTTTGAGACCTTCAATCAACTGTCGGCTGGGCAACAGGTTGGGTTCACTGGTATCCTCGTAGTCTTCCCTGTCCGACCATTGAGCGTGCTGATCCTCGCCGCGTGTGTGTGTGTGTGACTCAGTTCACGACATACCCCATGACTCCAGGGGTGGCCGGGTTGCTTTTATGCTCCCGCGATCCTCACAAGATTGAACAGTACCTGTCTGTATCTTTCCCGGTGGACCGGGCCGACAGCTACTCAGTACTACTCTGTGATAGGTCTGTCTGAAACAAGCCAGTGGGTCCCTCTGGGATGGGTAAGTAGTCTCTCCTGCTGCAGGTGAGTACATGCTGGCTGTGTTTCTTTATCTGGGGGGTTTCTCCCTGTCTCCCCCCTGTTATGCTGCTCTCTGCACCCTGTACTGGTGCTGTACTGTGTGGGGGTCGCTCATGTCTGTTTAGTGGACTCCGGGAGAGGAGCAGTGTTCTGGTGTGTGAGTGTAGGGTCTTTATTGCGTGCGCCATTAGCGCTGTATTGTGAATTTAAAAAATGCGCTCGGCGGCCATCTTGCCGTGGTTCAATGGCACGGTTATACATGCGGCCGGCGGACATTTTCTTGTAGCCGTGGCGCTTTCGGTTTCAGCCTCTAGTGGCGCTGCTGCGGCGTGAGTCTCCTCGCAGGATTTCTGCACACTCTCTCCTCCAGGCTTCTCTCGCTGCAGCGCGGTTTCATACAGCGGAACTGATCGGCCCTTAACCACTTCCCGCCCAGTCAATAGCATATTGACGTCCGGGAAGTGGTTCTGTTATCCACACTGGACGTCATATGACGTCCTGCGGGATAACAGCCGCCGCGCGCCCGGGGGGGGCGCGCATCGCGGCGATCGGTGGGTCATTCTGACCCACCGCTACACTGATCTCGGTAAAAAGCCTCCGTCGGAGGCTTTTTACCATGTGATCAGCCGTGTCGAATCACGGCTGATCAGGAAGTAAACAGGAAGAGCCGTTGATCGGCTCTTCCTCACTCGCGTCTGACAGACGCGAGTAGAGCCGATCGGCGGCTCTCCTGACAGGGGGGGGTTCGCGCTGATTGTTTATCAGCGCAGCCCCCCCTCGGATACCCACACTGGACCACCAGGGAAGCCCCCAAGGACCACCAGGGAAGCCCTAAGCATGTGGATGGCCCCCATGGCCATCCACATGTAGTTAAAAAAAAAAAAAAATGTAAAAAAAACCATTAAAAAAATGCCAATCAGTGCCCACACATGGGCACTGACTGGCACAATCATGCCAAGAAAATAATGTGTGGTGGCTGGCATTGCTAGGCAGCAGTGTCACCAGTGCCACCTACTAGTGTCCATCAGTGCCACCTATCAGTGCCCATCTGTGCCCATAAGTGCCGCCTATGAGTGCCCATCAGTGCCGCCTATGAGTGCCCATCAGTGCCGCATACCAGTGCCACCTCATCGGTGCCCATCAGTGTCGCCTTATCAGTGCCCTTCAGTGCCGCCTTATCAGTGCCCGTCATTGAAGTAGAAAAGGTACTTATTTACAAAAAAAATTTACAGAAACAAAGAAAAACATAGTTTTTTAAAAAAAAAAATCGCTCTTTTTTTTATTTGTTGCGCAAAAAATAAAAATTGCAGAGGCGATCAAATACCACCGAAAGAGAGCTCTATTTGTGGGAACAAAATGATAAAAAATTTGTTTGGGTACAGTGTAGCATGACCGCGCAATTGTCATTCAAATTGCAACAGCGCTGAAAGCTCAAAATTGGCTTGGGCAGGAAGCTGTATAAGTGCATGGTATTGAAGTGGTTAAGGGTTGGTGAGTCCTCCGGGTATCCCCTCCTCAGCGTAGCCAGTGGGTGGACTGTATTATTCACTGTTATAGTGTCTAAAGGTCTCAGAGGGTGGCAGTATGGAGTCTGGTTCACCTGCTTCTCCACACTTGTCAGAGGCAACTGGCAGTGCTCCTGCACCTGCGGTCCCTATGGACCAGTTGTCGGCAGTCCTGGAATCATTCCTTGTCAGAATGGAAGCAGTGTGCGAGCACAAGGGAGCTGTAAAACTCCCCCCTCCCCACACATTCTCCTGTAGGGAAGTGTTCTGTCTCAGATATGGGCCTAGCTACTGCTGCTCAGGACCCTAGCTCTGTGGATTTTGATGTGTTTTGACAGGACATTCCTTGTGAGGAAGACCCCAGTTCTGAACCAGTAACTGACAGGGTGCTTGTAAGTGAACTCATTGATGCTGTGAGGGACACTCTCAAGCTGAATGTTGAGACTGAGGAACCCCAGGTGGAAACTGTCTCCTTTTTGGTTCCTTTTAAAGCCGTTTCTTCAAAAAAGGTTTTTCCATATGTGCCTTTTTTTTGATACATTCATTGACCAAGTCTGGGATAAGCCGCATAAGACTTTGACGGTCCTGCGGCGCCTAGCCATAAGGTACCCCTTTTGAGGAGGACCTGGTTAAGAAGTGGGCTCTTCCCCCAGTGGTCGACCCCCCCCCCCCCCGGTCGCCCGTTTGAATAAGGCTACCACGCTCCCAATGGAAGGGACTCCTGCATTTAAGGATCCCACTGACAGGAGGTCAGAAGTGGTGAGTAGAAACATGTTTGCCTTGTTGGGGTCTGCCTTACGCCCTATAGTGGCGGCGACACTTGTGTCTCAGACACTCACAGGATGGGCAAAGATTTTGCACCAGACAGTGCAGGAGCATAATCTCCCTCCTGAGACCATTGCCCTGGCTCACCAACTTGCGCAGGGTTTAGTCTATGTGTGCGATGCCACTTTGGATGCGGCCCCTCTAATATCCGGGGCCTCTATCTTTGCTGTGGTGCTGCGTCGCCTTATCTGGCTGAAATGCTGGTCGGCCGACCTAGCTTCCAAAAAGCTCCTGGCTGACTTGCCCTTTAAGGGCGGTAGACTGTTTGGGGCCGCCCTGTATGACATTATTAAGGATGTCACAGGGGGGTAAGAGCACCTTCCTTCCTCCGTCTATTAAGGGAAAGGAGCCCCACCGTAGGCCGGGCCCTTCCTTTCCGGCGAAGAAGACGTTTTTTCGTCAGTCAGATTCCACGGGTAAGCCCGCCCAGACTGAAAAAGTGCGGCTGGGGGACAAAGGCGTCCCTGGGTGCGTAAGCCTACCAAGCAAGCTCCCAAGCCCACCACCGCATGAAGTCTTGCCCCTGCCCGACTCTGGGGTGGGGGGACGTCTTTGCAGGTTCACGATGCGGTGGACCTCCCGGATCTCCGACCGGTGGGTGTGCGAGGTGGTCACCTCGGGATACAGGATAGAGTTCTGCTCGTGGCCCCCAAACAGGTTCTTTCCCTCGAACCTCCCTCTCCTTCCTGCCCGCCGGGCGGCCCTCTTGGGGGCCGTACAGGATTTTCTCAGGTGCGGAGTAATTGTGCCGGTTCCGTCACAAGAGAGGTTTCAGGGGTTTTACTCGAACCTGTTTGTTGTCCCGAAGAAGGACGGGGTCCGGCCAATCCTGGACCTCAAGGTCCTAAATGTGAAGGTACTAAAATTCCGGATGGGATCCATTCGCACGGTGATTGCGACACTCCACCAAGGGGATTTTTTGGTGTCCTTGGATATCAAGGACGCTTACTTGCACGTTCCAATCTGCGCAAGTCACCTGAGGTTTCTGCGTTTTGCCATAGGCGAAGTCCACTATCAGTTCGTGGCTCTTCCCTTCGGCCTAGCATCGGCAGCACAGGTTTTCACCAAAGTGCTTGCCCCGGTTCTAGCTTTGCTGAGACAGCGAGGAATTGTTATCGTGGGCTATCTGGACGATCTCCTTCTACGAGCAGAAAATGGCTCAGAATTGGAGGAAAATGTGACAATAGTCAGTCAGACCCTCCGGGACTTCGGGTGGCTTCTGAACATGCAGAAGTCGGTTCTAGTCCCGACTCAATGATTGGAGTATCTGGGTCTGATCCTGGACACTTCGGCAGCGAAGGTGTTTCTACCCTCAGAAGTTACTGACACTTCAGTCAGCAGTGCGAGTTCTGACGTCCCGAAAATGGTCGTCAATTCGTTTCTGCATGAGAGTCCTGGTACTAATGGTGGCCTTCTTCGAGGCGGTTCCGTATGCTCAATCACACACTCGGGTATTGCAGAAGGGATTTCTGTCGGTCTGGGACAAGTCCCCATTGTCATTGCATCTTCAGATCCAGGTGAGTCACTCTGTCAAGGTGTCCCTGACGTGGTGGCTGAGATCCCCGGCTCTTCGGGCCGGGAAGTCATTCCTCCCCATCCAGTGGACGGTGGTCACGACAGATGCCAGCCTGACGGGCTGGGGAGGAGTTTGGGGAGTCCTGTCAGCTCAAGGGCTCTGGATTCAGGACGAATCTAGTCTACCAATCAACGTCCTGGAATTGCGGGCGATCAGACTGTGTCTCTCCGTGTGGTTGAAGAGGCTACAGGGCCGCTCGATCAGAATTCAGTGGGACAACGCCACGGCCGTGGCGTATGTCAACCATCAGGGGGGCGCTCCGAGCTCGGCTGCGGCATCCGAGGTTGCCCACATCCTAAAGGTGGGCGGAAAGATGTGTGCCAGCGCTGTCGGCCGTATACATTCCGGGCGTAGAAAACTGGTAGGCGGACTATCTGAGTCGCCAGTCCCTGGACCAGGGGGAGTGGTCCTTGCACCTGGAGGCGTTTCAACTCCTTTGTCGGCGGTGGGGCACACCGGATGTGGACCTGATGGCATCTCGACTCAATTGCAAAGTGTCAAGGTTTGTGGCCAGGTCCAGGGACCCCTGGGCGGATGCCTTGGACGCGTTGGTGGCCCCGTGGGGTCAGTATCTCAATGTATGCTTACCCTCCGCTGCAGTTGATTCCTCGTCTGCTGTGCAGGGTAGCGGCCGAGGGCATTCCGGTGATCCTCATTGCCCCAGACTGGCCTCGGCATCACTGGTACGCTGACCTGGTACGTCTCATCGCGGACGTCCCTTGGCGCCTGCCCTTGAGGGAGGACCTTCTGTTTCAAGGTCCTATCTTTCATCCTGCTTTACAGTCTCTGGCTTTAACGGCATGGCTATTGAGAGCCAGGTACTGAAGGACCGAGGCCTGCCGGATTCGGTCATTTCAACCATGCTTAGGGCACGGAAGTCTTCTAGAAGGATCTATCACCGTACCTGGAGATCTCACAACGCTATGTGCGAAGAGCTAGACTGGCGTCCACGGACGTACTCTGTCCCCAGAATCCTGTGGTTCTTGCAGCGTGTTGTGGCCCAAAGTCTGGCTTTGAGCACAATTAAGGGTCCGATTTTGGCCTTGGCCGTTTTTTCTTTCAAAGACCCCTAGCAGGTCATTCCTTAGTTAGCACTTTTGTGCAGGGGGTTCGCCATGTGATTCCACCTGCCAAGCCTCTGCTCCCTCCTTGGGATCTGAACTTGGTGCTCTCGGCTCTTCAGGAACCTCCTTTTGAAAATATCAGATATTCCTCTTTTAACTTTGTCTCAGAAGGTGGCTTTCTTAGTGGCCATCACTTCTGTTAGACGGGTGTCTGAGTTGGCGGCTCTGTCATCATGCAAGTTGCATTACCTGGTCCTCCATAAGGATAAGGCGGTGTTGCGACCGTGACCGTCTTTCCTTCCAGAGGTGGTTTCGGCTTTTCACTTTAATGAGGACATTGTCCTTCCGTCCTTGTGCCCTCACCCATTGCATCCTAGAGAGTTTGCGCTTCACAATTTAGATGTGCTGCGAGCCTTACGGGTGTACCTAGCGGCTACTGCTTCTATTCGGAAAGTCTGACTCACTGTTTGTGTCTGTCTCTGGTCCGAAACAGGGCCAAGCGGTGTCGTCTGCCACCATTTCTAGGTGGATCAAACAGACTGTTATACAGGCCTATGCCATTAAGGGGCGGGCGCCTCCCTTTCCGGTTACGGCGCATTCCACCAGGGCAATTGGTGCTTCCTGGGCTTTCCGACATCAAGTGTCGGTTGCACAAGTGTTCAAAATTCTATAAGGTTGATGTGGCTGCATCTTCGGATGCTTCCTTCAGCCGCAAAGTGTTGCAGGCCGCTGTTTAATGTTGCAACTCCTCCGTTGAGGAGCTCTGCTTGTTTGGAGTGAAGTTTTGGTTGTTCCTCTTTGCTATTTGCTCCCACCCTTTTCTTATACTGCTTTGGGACGTCCCACACGTAAACAGTATGAGAGCTGTGTCAGTCCATGGACGATAAGAGAAAATAGTATTTTAGTACTCATCGTAAAATCCGTTTCTCTGACGTTGGGCAGTCGGCAAGTGGTTAAAGGGTATTCCCCCCCCCCCCCCTTTTTTTTTTTTTTTTTTTTTTCTTTGATAGGGTTTTAATCCTTCCAAAATCTGTCTGTTTTATTCTTTGCTGTATGTCCTGTGAGGGAGATTTATTTTTCTTCCTCTCCCCGAGAGGCCATTGGAAGTGTTGGAAAGTCTCCACAAAGTTAAAGGAGTTGTGAAGTCAGAAGGTGTTTTTTTTTTTTTTGTTTTTTTTTTTTATCTTTATGCATTAAGATAAAAAAAAACTTGTGTGCAGCAGCTGCCCCAGTACCCCCTTTGGCTAACTGACTGATTAACAGCAGCATGAGCCAATCAGGAGAAATAGGAGTGGGGCCAGGCCGCAGCTCCATGTCTAAATGGATACAGGGAGCTGTGACTCTGGGTGCCCCCCCTAGCAAGCTGCTTGCTAGGGGGGCACTCGACAGGAGGGAGGGGCCAGGAGCACAGAAGGACCCGAGAAGAGGAGGATTCGGGCTGCCCTGTGCAAAACCAACTGCCCAGAGAAGGCAAGTATGACATGTTTGTTGTTTTTATTGTAAATAGAAAGGAGCTGTCCATACACTAATTGGAATTGGGCTTGTTCAGTAGGGAGCAGTCAAACTTCTATCAGTGTGTGGCTACTCAAACGTGATAAGTTGATTGTTTAATTGACTTCTGTCAATGAGACATGCTAGAAAGGCTTTTGTTTTTCAGTGGCTGAAGCCAATAGCGTTGGCAGTGAGTTTTTATGCAATTGTCTATAGCCAGTTTCAGACCACTGTCACCAGTACTGATATCTCTAGTCCATTTTCCCCTTACCTCTTGCTCTGGTGACATCTCTAAAAAAAAAAAAAAAAAAAACTGTTTTCCCATGACTTTCTGGTGACGATGGCCACCAGGACAAAAAGAGTGTGAATCTACCTAGTAAAGACTTGGCAATAAAAACTTGGCTGGTGTTAATTCTTCCCTAATGTATCCCAAAAAAAGGGGTTTGGCTATAAATACATTTTATTTTCACCTGCTAATCCTGTGTATAAACCACTTTTGTCCCATAAGGCCTACACTTTTTGCCTTTTTTTGTATCTATAGGGGCAGCTATGGTTGTCATACATTCTGGACTTCAAAAATGTCTGCCTTTTGTTCATCTCCATTACATGGTGGGTTAATAGGAATAATAGTTTACACAATAGAAATAAAGTCCTTTTCTTTGGAGCCTGCAGGAGGTACCAAGGACACTGCATGCTCAGTTGTACTGTAAGGCTCTCTCAGCCACCAAGCCATGTGGCACATCTGCACGGGGGGCAAGGGACACTCGCCTACGTGAGATTGTATATTTTTCTGTGAATTGGGGAGGAGGCAGGGAAGCCCAACCTGCCCTAAAGAGTGAAGATCCACTTTTATTTATTTATGTGTAGTTCTAATTGCACCTAAAAATGTAGACAGTTGTCACCCTGTTATTCCATTAATTTGGACAAACTCCACTCAAGCTGAAAATGAAGCCTTAAAGGGGTTGTAAAGGTTTGTTTTTTATTTTCTAAATAGGTTCCTTTAAGCTAGTGCATTGTTGGTTCACTTACCTTTTCCTTCGATTTCCCTTCTAAATGTTTTTTTTCTTTGTCTGAATTTCTCACTTCCTGTTTCTCCTCAGTAAGCTGTTCAGTAAGCTGTTCTGGCTGACTCAACACCACTCGGATGATGGTGTGAAGTTTAGTGAGGAGAAACAGGAAGTGAGAAATTCAGGCAAAGAAAAAAAACATTTAGAAGGTAAATCAAAGGAAAAGGTAAGTGAACCAACAATGCACTAGCTTAATGGAACCTATTTAGAAAATAAAATCAAACCTTTACAACCCCTTTAAGTTGGCCATGGATTGATCGAATCTCAGCCGGTTTAGCAGGGACTGGCCAAGAGTCGATCCATCTATGGGCAGATTAGTTGTATTGAGGTCAATCCATCAACGGCTATAGCTGTCAGCAGTAATCATTGGGGGTTATTTACGAAAGGCAAATCCACTTTGCACTACAAGTGCAGTCGCTGTAGATCTGAGGGGGACATGCAAGGAAAATAAAAAACAGCATTTTAGCTTGCACATGATTGGATCATAAAATCAGCAGAGCTTCCCCTCATTTCAGATCTACCCCTCAGATTTACAGCGACTGCACTTCCAAGTGCAGTTTGCACATGTAGTGCAAAGTGGATTTGCCTTTAGTAAATAACCCCCATTGTGTTCTGATGGCAGGAAAATCTCACAGCAGAACACCATATCGCTGCCCCCCCCCCACCCCCATCCCATCAAACTGACTGTGTTGATGGGGGGGATCGAGTGGTTTTAATTGCATAATCTATGACTTGCTTTAGAATGCATACAGGGAGAACAAAACCAGATTCTTAATATACACAGTCAACCTTGCTTTGAAATTTTAATTTGATTTGTGGTATATGAAGATGAGAAACAGGAAGTTTCACCAATGGAAGGAAGTAGACTTATCCAAAATGCATGAAAAGCACCATGCATATGGCTGCCTCCAGCTGTCTTGCATTCTTCCCAGCTCTTTAGTGCACCTGGGAGAGATGGGTGCAATGTCCAGCCCACTGCATGCAGCCGGTCAAAGTCTATGGTAGGCTGTAGCTGGAAGGGACTTAACGCTGTACCAAGTGGTACTTGCGTTTAGGGTCCTATGCGTTCCAGGAATGCAGATTATGTGTGTTCTGCGTATTTGTCCCTGAATGCATAGGGATCTAAACGTGAGTACCACTTGGTACAGTGTTCACCCCCTTCCAGCCAAAGAGTTTGACAGGCTGCATGCAGTGGAGCTAGACTCTGCACAGTGCAGCTAGATACCCAATATGCACAGAAGGCTTCTGGAATTTTTCTGCAGAAGGTTAGATTTAGATTTAAGTAAAATGAGTGAACTTTAAGAATTTAGTAAAGTAGTATTATTGGCTACTATTTCTTTTGTTGCCTAGAATATTTTTTTAAAACTTGCTTTTGTATCTAATCTATCCTTGTTACCTTCATTATTTATATGCAAAGTATCTCAAAATGCATCACTTAACAGGTTAATATTGGGGCAGGAGAGGATAAAACCCAGGAGGCCGTTAGTAAATTGAGCGAAAACATGACAGATGGTGCCTATATCTGGTGCCGCGCACAATCGCTGTGTAGTGAGGGTCTACCAAAACAATCCCTTCAAATTATATCCAGTCTGCAAGTCAACCAACACAGTTGGCAGTATATATATATATATATATATATATATATATATATATATATATATATATATATATTTTTTTTTATCTGCTAGATCAAAATCTGATTGTGTGGCTGACTGACTATTTTCAATGGTACATATTTTGTCAAACACTAATCTGTACAGATATTGGTATATTTTTTCTTTCAAAATATTTTATTTTCAAAAGGTAAACAGTACAATTTATTTCATTACATTACATTAGAGCCCATTCACACAGGGACGACTTTGGATCTGACTTTAAGTCGCACTGCATGAGAAAATCAATGTAAGTGAATGAAGCTGTCTTAATGCACACTACTGCAGTCGCTCCGACTTCAAAAAAGGTTCCTGTACTATTTCAATCCGACTTGTACCCATTTATTTCAATGGAAGTCGCCTCCAAGTCGGATCCCCTGTCTTAACTGAAGCAACTTTACAGGAAATAAAGTTTTTTCGGCAAATCCCTTCCTCACCCCTCCCTCCCACAGAGCTGATTACTCTTTGATTGGCCACTGGCAAAGTCCCCTGTCCTGGAGGCGACTTCAGTCGTGTTGGAAGTCGCCCCAAGTCGCGCTGTGATTCAAACTCAAGTCGTGTCCAAGTTGCCTCCCAAAGTCGCGCTGGAAGTCGTGTTGCCCCTGTGTGAATGGGGTCTTGCATGTTAAGAACAAAACCTGGGAGCTGACAGCATGAGATAATCACTTTTATCTTGTAAACAAATACATATTAATATATCAATAGTTGTGGTCTTAGCGTGTTAAATAACATAACATAATATAATGCATTTAAACGAGAGAAGCCCCCCTATATAGGCCAACTATAGACTCTTTTGTCCTCCTGGTGCCCCTATCGGGATCTAACTGCACCAGGGGAGGAGACCTCCCACCATTCTCACGGCTTCGCCTCAGGGCCCCCAAAGCCACCAGGTCAGAAGGGACCGGCCATGTGAACAGTATACAGGGTTATTTTGTCTATTTCTATTTTAAAGAAAAATGTAGAAGGGAAAAATAATTCCCTACGGTCATCTCCAGGTACCCCTATAGCAGGGAGAAAGGAAAAAGAGGGGGGACAGGTATGAAAGGAGAGGGAGGGGGAGAGGAAGAAGGGGTATGTGCCTATCCTAGGGTTGTGTAGAAACCGATGGAACACCGTGGACAAGCAAGATCCCTACTAGGGATGAGCTCAGGCGTGTTCGCATTGAAAACATGCAGAGCCCGCCAAGGAAGTCGGAACCGCGCTGCACTAATCACAGGCAGGGAGACATTTCCCGATCTCTGCAGCCGAGCATCGGGACAATGTCTCCCTGCCTGTGATTAGCGCAGTGCAGTTCCGACGGTGTCGACTTCCTTGGCGGGCTCTGCATGTGTTCAATACGAACACGCCTGAGCTCATCCCTAATCCCTACAAATCTAGCCCAAGGTTCCCAGATTTTTTTCGAACTTCGGAGTTGTATCAGTCAGGATACTGGCCAATTTTTAGTAATTATCCAGGATATTTTTTTGGGCTTCCGATAAAGGGGTTTTGGTTTCTTCCACGCTTTGGCCATTGTGAGCTTGGCTCCTGTGAGAATAAAATGAATTCGTTTTTGTGTAGCCTTTGGTATTTGAGGTATATGAGCATTAAGGAGAGCTACTGATAGGGACCTAGAAACCTGGCAACTAGTTACCTTGAAAATCATATTGAAGACTGCTCCAAAAGGGGCGGATCCTAGGGCATTCCCACCAGATATGGGTAATTGACCCTAGGAGTTGGCAGCCTCTGGAACAAGTCTAATCCACTGCAGGGTATATGGTTGCAAGTTTAGAGGGTGTTAAATACCACCTGGTTAAGACCCTAATATTAGCCTCCATCAGGGAAACATTTAGAATTCCCTTGAAGGACTTTGAGAAGGCTATATGCCAGGACTTTGGAGATCAGTTTCCCAAGCCTCCATATAGGAAGATTTCGCTACAGGGTGAGTGAGGCTCTAATATATATCGGATATGCCTCCCCTTTGTCCCCCGGCCTGGCCACACCATATCTCGTATTTCGTGAATTGGGGAGTAAGCGGTTTTTCCTTCCAGACTTGGTGTAAAAATTGTGAGATTTGGCCGAAACAAAGTCTTTCAGAATCTGGGAGTTTCAGTTTTTTAATGCAGTGATTAAGGGTTATAGGTCCTCCAGAGTTGAGGAAATGTCCTATACGGTATAGTCCCTTGTCCACCCACCATTTAAATGCTTCTATATCTAAGCCAGGGGGAAAGTCTGGGTTATGGAACAGGTGTGCAAGTGGTCGCCCTGCGGAGACGAGGGCTGGGTGATTTCTGAGGTTATCCCAGAGTGCAAAGGATTGAGATAGAAATGGGGCCAGTATGGAAGGTCTTTTTTTTTAGGTGGACACCACAAAAGATAATCCAGAGTGAAGCGGGGTACTGCCTGTCTTTCGATATTGAGCCAGTCCGGCTTTTCGGTCTTGGAGTAGATCATGGAAATCTGTGCCATTCTAGCTGCTATATAATATTTATGTAAATCGGGAAGATCTAGTCCTCCCTTACTTCTGTGAAGGAATAGGGTGTTTTGGGGTATTTGATAGCCAAGTGTATTTGAGTATTTTGCTCTGAGGTTTTTTCAAATTTTTTTCTTTGATGGGGATAGGAAGTGACCTAAAATAATATAATATAAGATTCTTGGGAGCAATGTCATTTTGATCGAGTTGCTCCTACCCAACCAGGATCGTTCGTGTTTGGACCAGGTCAAATGATCATTTTCTAGCTTCTTGAACAGTTGGGGGTAATTGTGTGTGTGTGTGTGTGTGTGTATATGTGTATATATATATATATGTATGTATGTATGTATGTATGTATGTATGTATGTGTGTATATATATATATATATATATATATATATATATATATATATATATATATATATATATATGTCTCAGTGCGGACTGTTGGTGTGATGCCTAGATATCTGATTGAGGTGTCATTCCATTCAAATTTGAATGATTGCTTTAGCATTGAGACACCTGGGAGGGGGAGCAAGACATTAAGGGCCTGTGATTTTGTGAAATTGACTTCAAGGCCCAAAACCTTAGAGAAGTTATTTAGGACTTGGCAGATGTTGGGAAGAGAAATCAACAGAGAAGTCACAAATAGGAGGATATCGTCCACATTTATGGGTCTGTTCTTAACAGGTTACCCCTTTTTAATATTTGGATTTTTTCGAATAGCTATCGCCAAAGTTTATATGGCGATGGCAAATATGAGGGGAAAGCGGGCACCCCTGCCTAGTGTCTCGTGCTATATTAATTGATTTAGAATAATATCCTTGTAGTCGAATTAGTGCCTTAGGATGAGAGTAGAGGGAATGTAGAAGACCCGTAAAGCGCTCTCCAAATCCCCAACGTTCTGTAAAGGAGAATATGTATGGCCAAGACACTGTGTCAAAAGCCTTCTGTAGATTCAATGACAGGAGAAGCCCTTGCTGTTTCGCTCCTCCCTCCCAGTTAGACTGCAGTATTGAGACTATATTTATCGCTCATCTTCTTTGGTTGGGGCCTCGTCTGCCTGGGATGAAGCCCACTTGGTCTTTATGTATGTATGTAGGTGTTAATAAAAGATGCTAACTGATTGGCCATTTATTTTTGTCATTCTTTTTACATCATTATTTGAGGGAAATAGGACAATAGTTGCTAACTTCTTCAGGGTTTTTGTCTGTCTGGTTTGGGGATAACCGTGATGTATGCTGTGTTTAAGGTGCGTGTCTAGGGGATCACCCTGTGTTTTAGCATTAAAGAATTTGGTTAAATAAGGTGATGGGGTGCCCGCAAAGGCCTTATAGGGGATGGATAAACCATCAGGGCACGGTGCCGACCCTTTTCTTAGGCCCTTTAATGACCTCCAAAACCTCCTCCACCGTAAAAGCAGCTTCAAGTACATTTTTGTGTGTGGTGTTTAGGGTTGGAATGGGAAGATCATCTAAATACGTAGAGATTGAGTCTTTGTCAGGCAGAGAGTGAGAATTATACAGGTCAGAGTAGAAATCTAGGAATGCTTCCAGGATTTTGACGGGATTGGCTGTAGGGGGGGTGGCCTGATATCCTGATTTTAGGCATAGTATGAGTCCTGACTCTGGGGGAGAGAGTTTTGCAGCAAGTAATGACCCCATTTTGTTTGCATGTGTATAGAATTTATTACCGCTCCATCGGATTGCTTTTTCTGCCTGCGTAGTGAGGGCTAGATTTAGATCCAATCTGGCTCTATCTATTAGGACCATGGGGACCTTGGAGGGGTCTCGTTTATGATGAGCTCATAGGGCTGCATATTCCGTTTTTAAATGCTCTATAGCAGCTCTACGTTCTCATTTGGTTTGGGTGGAGATTTGAATGATTTTACCCCGAATGAAGGCCTTATGGGCAGCCCAATGCATTTCGGTGGAGGTGTCCCCTGTGTCATTGTTTCCAATGACCCTGTTTCCTACCTAATACACTAGAGCAGATGGATATCATTACTATCGAGTGATCAGAAAGGGCCGTGTCTTTGATGTGAGCACTAACTATAAATGGGAGTAGGGGTGTAGAGGTAAGAACATGGTCTATTCTAGCATATGTGTTGTGAGGATGTGAATAATGCGTGAAATCCCGTTTAGAGGGATTTAGTTCCCTCCAAGACTATGGGCCAAAATTATTCTGGCAATTTTGTGGCTTTCTTTGGTCGGACGAGTCATTTGGTCTTAGGGGGGTTTGGATTAGTCAAGAGCCTGATCAAATGTTGCATTTGAATCTCCCCCAAAAATGACGACTGTGCCTACTAGTAGGGATGCACCGAAATTTCGGCCACCGAAACATATCGGCCGAAAATGGCCCTTTCGGCAAAAAGCCGAAAGAAATATGGCCGATACCAAAAGGGACGTGGTCCGCCCCGGGTGCCGCCCATTGCGGGAGTGTTCCTCTGGCGCGCCCAGTCCTTTACTCTCTCCTCCTCCCCTCCCTTCTCCTCGATCTGTGTGTGTGTGTGTGTATGTGTGTGTGTGTGTGTGTGTGTGTGTGTGTGACAGGGCGGGCACCCTATTCCTCCTTGCGGCGGAAGTCGGGGCTGTCCGCAGTGAGAGTTGGGTGGGAGGAGGCCGTGGGCAGTGTAGTCCGGAGGTGAGAAATGTTTCTCTGAATCTCCTCCCCTTCCTCCCTCCGGATACAGAGAATGATCGGTGCCACCGCCCGCTGCGCCGCATGGCATGCCGGGATATGTAGTCCGGCCTCTATTGTTAATGAAGGGGGAGGTCTCCTTGAACTTCTAATCCCAGGATTCCTAGCGGGAACGGTTCCAGGCAGGGAGCGGATCGGAGAATGCTGCCCGGAGCCAGGGAGACTAGGGCAAGTGCTGGGGGAGCCCGGCCGGAGCTTTACCACTGGAGGAGGCAGAAGACGGGGGCACCAAGGTGAGGGCATACCTGGGGGGTCTGTGTAACCGAGAGCCTGGGAGAGAGAGAACCATTGTACTACCTGGGGGCCTGAGAGGGAGTATACATAGGCAATGGTGACCTAGGTAGAAGTGACAACACAGGGGCAATGGTGACAACATGGGTAGTGACAACATAGGGGCAATGGTGACAACATGGGTAGGGGTGACAACACAGGGGCAATGGTGACAACATGGGTAGGAGTGACAACACAGGGGCAATGGTGACAACATGGGTAGGGGTAATGGTGACAACATGGGTAGGAGTGACGACACATGCGCAATGGTGACTGACATGGGTAGGGGTGACAACATGGGTAACGGTAAGCTTCACCGAGCGGGCTCACTGTTTCTAACAGCATGTCAAACAACAAGTGTGAAAGGGGCCTAAGGGTGAGTGGGGATGTCAACAACGGGTATGCCTCTCCTGGTCTCCATGGCTAATAACACAGACCCACCTTTAAAATAGCCTCCCACAAGGATTAAGGGCCAGCTTGTGCTGTACAGCCAGCTTGTGCAGCACATTTGGACTTGTTCTAGAGATGCACCGATGCACTTTTTAATTTTTTTTTATCTGAGTACGTGTAATGACACTTTCAGTCAAGTACTCGCTGATACCGAGTACTGATACTTTGCGATGCCGTTTGTGTTTTCTTACAAATAGAATGGGCACAAACCACACTGCACAGAATTGCATGCGATTTGAACAGGAATGTGGTGTGATTCCTGTCCGAATCGCATGCGGTTCTCCACAGCTCCTATGTGAACCCAGGATTGTCATAGTGATTTTGAGCCATGCTTGACTGGTCCCACTGGCTCCCATCCGACTGTGGATATCTGTGGCTCCTCCTGCCTCTCCCATGGCTTTGGTCCCCCCCCCCTCCCCAGCCTTCAGCGGTTTGTGCCACCCACTGGACCCCCCTCCCCCAGCTGTTTGTGCCACCCACTGGACCCCCCCTCCCCCAGCCTTCAGCGGTTTGTGCCACCCACTGGACCCCCCCCTCCCCCAGCCTTCAGCGGTTTGTGCCACCCACTGGACCCCCCCCCCAAGCCTTCAGCGGTTTGTGCCACCCACTGGACCCCCCCCCCCCAAGCCTTCAGCAGTTTGAGACACCAGACACCCACTGGACCCCCCCCCCCCCAGCCTTTAGCAGTTTGAACCACCCACTGGACCCCCCCTCCCCCTTGCTGTCCTGCTGTACCAGTTTGCTCATCCCAAGCGCTCAGAAGCCGCTTCACTGGTCGGGGGATTTTAAATCACGTGGCTTCAGTACAGGGAGGCCAAAAGCCCCTGATGTGTCTAAAGCCCCATACACACGGTCGGACTTTTGGCCAACAAACTTCATTTTGAGCAAGTTGGACCAACAATCCGACCGTGTGTACGCTCCATCGGACAAACTTTTTTTTTTTTTTGTGTTTTTCATCGGACAAAATTTGGGCCTGCAAACGGACAAACTTTTGCCCAACAAAAGTCCGATGGAGCAAAGTCCTACCGTGTGTACAGAAAACCATAGGACTTTTGTCCGATGGACAAAACAACTAATGTTAAAATCAACCAACAATAGCAGAAGCTGACCAAAGGGTGGCGGTAAAGAGCAGAAAAACCACCTGATGTTGCAAAAAGTTTTGGGAAAGTTTGCAGAAAAGTCTTGTGGTGTGTATGCTATGGGTGTGCCCGGCCAACTCCGTTCGGGACAAAAATCCAGGGAAAAGTCCAATGGAAGTCCGACCGTGTGTATGGGGCTTAAGGGTACCTGTCGCTCAGAAAAGTCAATCAAATAGTAATCTTAACAGCCCACTTGTGATAGGAATAAGGTTAAGTGATACCAAGTGCAAAGTAAAAAAACGTTTTAGTTCTAAATTTTTTTTTTTTTTTTTTTTTTTAGCCCCCTTCCTTTGAAAAATCTCCTGCATATAACACACTCATGTACATAAATAATTGCACAAAACATTGTATTGCTGTATACACTGGAAAGGGGAGAGTAGGGCTCCTTTCACACAAACGGACATAAATGCATTCCTATGAAAAAATGGATGATCATCTATTTTTATCCGTTTTCATCTGCTTCCGACAACATCCAATTAAAAAAAAAAAAAAAAACGGATGAAAGCTCTATTTTTCATCCGTCAAAAAAATGGATTGGACGAAAAATGAATGTTAACTCACAAATGGTCAGTTTTTCATCTGTTTTTGCCTTGGTAGTGGATGTAAAATTGATGAACTGAGCTAATGAAATTAAATGAACCCTAATGAGTGTATGTGTGAAAGGACCCTAATTCTAGGGCCAACTTTTGGGGTAATTTCAAGTTGATGACTTGTGAAGGCTTTTAAAATGTCACCTGTGGACAGTTTTGGGTATATTAACTTGTCACTGTATTAAGGGTGTATGCAGTTTTGAGACTTGACTTATTTGGTATCTGTTTACTCAACTGTCTCCCCCTGCCCTTTTTTATTTTTCCCCCTTTAAAATACAGCGTTGATAAAGTAATGTAACCCAAACACTGTAACATTAATTTAACTGCCACCATTTTATTCTGCAAAGTCTTTAGGGGAAATTTACTTTAGGAGTAAATATTTGGGGGTTTATATAATCCTCAGGCCTCGTACACACGACCGATTTTCTCGTCCAAAACAGTCAAGAAAAGTGCCGCGAGAGTTTTTTTTTGTCTAGAAAAACGTTCGTGTGTATGGTTTTACGACGAGAAACTTGACGAGAATCTCGACGAGAAAATAGAGAACCTGCTCTCTATTTTCTCGTCAGGATTCCAGATTTCCTCGTCGTGTTTCTCGTCGGCCTGTTTTGTGACGAGAAAATGGTTCGTGTGTATGCTTTTACGACTCTTCCAAAAGCGCGCATGCTCACAAGCAACTATGAGACGGGAGCGCATCTTCTGGTAAAACAAGCCTTCATAATGGAGAGAGCACATTCGTCACGCTCATAAATATTTCATAGTTTAAATGTTCTGCATTGAATTCTTCGTTAGAATGTTACATTAATCAAAACGAGTGACCTTCTTTTGCTGCTGATATTCACACAGAGTTATGCCTTATTTTTAACCTTTTTCATGCTGCTCTTTATAAGATTTATGTGTATTATATCGTGCAAGTTTTTAGGAATAATTTAAATGGTTAGATTTTTCAAAATGATGTTAATTATAATTTCTCAATGTTTTGATAGCGATCTCCCATTTAATTTTCGAATCTATATTTTTAAAATTTCACACCATGTTTTTGAGCTAATCAGATTTAGTTATTCTTTTGGGGGGGTGATATCTGTGCCTTTTATTGTCAGTCAAATGTATCTGCTTACTCCAAAGCTTGTTTTTTTTTTTATTTAAAAATACACATAGTCAAATATGAACTTAAACAAAAAACACATTTATTCATGTTTATAAATTAAATAAAGAGAAGGCAGCGCTGGAGAAGCTGCTGCCATTTGTGCATCCCAGGGACCCCAGAGCACACAGCAACCCTGTGTGGACACTAAAATTGGGAGCTTGAGAAGGCCCACATTTCAGAACACAATCTGATGCTGGCCTCCCAGAGGTCAGGAACAGCAGCAGGTGAGATATATGTCCCAAGTGTGTGGTACTACAACAGGCTGCCTTCTGTCCGACCACAATGAAGCAAGGCCATCACTTCCTCTTCTTCCTGGCAGCCTTCCCTGCAGCCTTCCCTGCAGCCTTCCCTGCAGCCTTCCCTGCAGCCTTTCCTGAAGCCTTTCCTGCAGCCTTCCTTCGGCTGGAGGCTGGCCCACTGGAGGGGTACTCCTGTCAGGAGGAGGAGGTGGAGGTGTAGCAGAAGGGGGTGGGGCAGAAGGTGGAGGTGTAGCAGAAGGTGGAGGTGTAGCAGAAGGGGGTGGGGCAGAAGGTGGAGGTGTAGCAGAAGGGGGTGGGGCAGAAGGTGGAGGTGTAGCAGAAGGGGGTGGGGCAGAAGGTGGAGGTATAGCAGAAGGGGGTGGGGCAGAAGGTGGAGGTGTAGCAGAAGGGGGTGTGGCAGAAGGGGGTGGGGCAGAAGGGGGTGGGGCAGAAGAGGGAGGTGGAGGTTGAGGTTGGGTCAGTTGGGCCACCTCACATATGGCGGTATTGGGGGTAATTTGCTCCATCACCCCCTTGTTGAGCAAGGTGATGAGCAGGGGCTCGCATAGGAGGCGTTGCTCCATGCTCATCACCTTGAACTTAGCCTCCACTAGGCCGGCAATGGCCTCTTCAGGGGATGTGGGCTCCTTGAGGGTGGCATGGGCCTCTTTAATAAGGGCCATTGCTGCCTCACTGGTGCTCCTGTCCCTCCTGCCTCTTTTGTGAAGCCGGATGGGAGGCACGTGGGATCTGGTGCTTCTCCTTTGCCCTGCCACCTCCTGTCTGCCACTGGGCCCTGCCACCTCCTGGCTGCCACTGGGCCCTTCCTCCTCCTGCCTGACAGTTTCCAGACCCTCCTCCTGGCTGATTTCATCCTGTGTATGAAAAAGGAACATAGTTTAATATGTTGGTTTAATCTTTGCATCAAACTTTGTAATCCTGATGGAAGCAATTAGAATGTAAATGCATAAATCCTTGCTTTAAATTTACCACTACATCAGCTTGACTATTTACCACACAATTAAGTGCAGAATAATGTCTACAGATCATGATTTCACTTGTGGAATAAAAAATAATGTATGTTTCTCATCCTGACATATTTGGGAAACATTAATTTTATCCCAATACATTTTCAGTTAATACTATACCTGGCTCCAGATGGACAAATCAGGATCATCCAGGATGGCTGCCTCCTTTTGCTCCAGAGAAGGCTCAGGTTGGCTGCAGGGAAGTCTGGGGGGAAGAGTGGAGAGTGATGGCCTTGGCTCAATGTGGTCATCCAGGAAGGACATCCTGCTGTAGTACCACAAAATCGGGACATAAACATCATCTGCTGCTGCTCCTGACCTCTGAGAAGCCAGCACCTTAGAGCGTTCAGTCCTGTAGGTACCTCTCAAGCTCCCAATTTTAGTGTCCACTTGTTTTGCTGTGGCTGTGGGCACCTTGGTATGCACAAATGGGAGCAGCTTCTCCAGCGCTGCTTTTCTCACCCCTTTTTTTTTATGGATGGGGTTTTTGGTCTCCCACAGAGCCGGCAGCTCCCTTACCCGGTCAATAAATTCCGCCAGGAACTCTTTGTCGCTAATAAAGACATTCATATTGTATCTGCAAGTAAAATAAATTATATTTAAATAATGTGAGGCAAACAGTCTAACCTCCTTCACATCCTAGTCACCATATATATCCTCCACCAATCTCAAGACAGTATAGGCCAACAATTTTTACAAGTCTCACAAAATCACATACCTTCGTTCGCACGTCCGTCACTTGAACTCCTCTCTCCGCACACCGAACGTACTATAGTCACATGTGTGTTTGCTATATACACACCACGCATGCGTCCAAATTCGAACACGTCGCTCCGCACACGTCGCCCGCCCATGACGTTCTAACTAACATCTTTTCCCCGCCCCTTCTCTTTCGGCGCGCAGACAGATATGGCGGAGTTACAGCAGGTGTCTGATAATTCCGCAACTAGCGAGGAGACAAGCCCGGAGACCGAGGACACGTCACGATCAAGGAGGAGATTCAAGGCATCGAATATGTCTTTGGCGGAGATGGCGGAGATGGTGGACATCTTGGTCAAGGCTGATTATGATGCCAAGCATGGGCCGTATAGCAAACCAAATAGAAGGAAGGCCAAAATCCTCACTAAAGTTGTGAAGAGTCTGAGGGCGAAGTTCGGGGTGAAACGCTCAAATGAGCAGCTCAGAAAGAGGTGGTCAGACCTCAAACTGAGGGAGCCAGACCAGTTGAGGAGCATAAAGAGAATGCTCGCTAAAAGTAAGTAAAATGACGACCTTTCTGCTATTAATCTTTTTAGAAACTGACTTTTTTTTTTTTTTATCATATTGGACTCCCTTCCAAAATGTAATATTTTGAACTAGGTTGGGCACAGTAATCGTTCGTTACGTTACCGACACTTCGTTCGGCCACTATCCGCGGTTTTGGCTTATTTAAAAGCCACAAAAGTAATTAGACATCTGCCATTTTTGATCAAGTATTGTGGATAATTTTTAAGTCTAGATGATGTGTTTGTAAGGAGAATGAAATGCAAACTTTAATCAGTGTAAAGGAGAGGACACTCAGCAGCTGCTTCCACATCTGTACTTTGGAGCACTATAGTGTGGGCCACCAGACCCGCCTTTTTTGGGTGTCCCACACAGGTGCATCAGAGTTTATTTGTGGTGCCTCCATGTCCAAAAAATTACATCCAAATGTGAATACTAAACATATTTGGGGTCATAAATAATGCATTTTTCTTTAAATTCCGCACAAACACACACTTGTACCCCACTTCCAAACAATTTAGCCTGTTTTTAGTTTAACAATGAGATTTTTACAGTGTAATAAATAGACCTTTGGTTTTATTCTCATAGGGGAGAGAAGACTGGGAGGAGGACACTCCAGGGAGCACATGCACCCCACAACTTCCAAGCAACCCCAAACTCCCAAAGATCCACAACCGAAAGATGTGCAGGAAGTTGAGGTGGAGGAAGGAGAAGTGCAGGAAGGAGAGGTGGATGACGTTGTGGATCTGGTCACCACAACAGGTCAGTATCTGACACCACAGCTTAAGGTAAGCGAGGTAGGCCTGCAGAGTTTTATTTTTTTTTAATGGTTTTTAGGGGATGGAAATGTTGTGAAGGATAGCACACGGTTCTCTGCTGACAGTGCCCTCCGCCTCATCCAGCAAGTGATGGAATGTAGCACGGAACTGGACCTAATTAAACAAAGAATCCATGTGATGGAACAAACATTT
Source organism: Rana muscosa (assembly GCA_029206835.1). Lineage (NCBI taxonomy): Eukaryota > Metazoa > Chordata > Amphibia > Anura > Ranidae > Rana > Rana muscosa. The sequence goes on from CM055118.1 coordinate 876,838,930, forward strand.
AAAGACATTCTCGATGTTTTGGGGAGAATTCAATAAGCCATCCAAACACATTTGTTTTTACATGTTTGTTTTTATATTTTTTCTAATTTTTTGAGTAACAAAGCAGCCAAAAATTGAATATGCACACAGTGTGTGAACATGTGCTATCTGCCATCAGGGGATATCCATGTACGTCTTTTGTGGGTGCAACCCCTTCCTCGTCTCAAAAGTCGGTGAACTAAGGAAGGGGATGCACCCCCAAAACACGTCCATTGATCACCCCTGATGGCAGATAGCACATGTTGACAATAGGGATCAGGATTGTAAACTTCCTATTTGTAAAAATGTGTGCATATTGAATTTTTGGCTGGGCAAGGGGTGGCAGGACCCCATATTAGGACGGGCACATAGAGACATAGTTTGTGTAACTGAATGTCTCAGATTGCTCAGAGGTATCCAATGTTGTCATTTTAGAAATGCAAGTGGTATTTTTGTATTTTCATAAGCCAAAATTTGCCGGGTTGTGGCCAGGCCAACCCCAAAGTAAAACAAAAAAAAATGTGCAGAGAGTAAAATATTTGACCACAAACGTGTAGCTTCTTTTTCTAATACTCTCTAAGCTTATTTGGTTCTTTTGTAAGGTAACATAGTGAAATTGGTTGTTATTTACTAAAGTAAAATACACTTGCCACTACAAATGCACAAAGACAAACTAGGAGACAGGAAAGAACAAATAATTAAAGGTTTAAACAAGATTTTTATTGGGATACTTAGACATAGGCTGGCATAGGAATTGCCCCCCTACCCGTGAAATACTCCATGTATTTGTCCCGAACCACACGGGCATTTTGGGGGGGCAAGCCAAGACGGGCAGATTCCAGGCCCGGAAGGGGATTTGCAGGGGAAAGTCCAGCCTCTGGCAAAACTGAGGCCATATAGGAATTAGATTTTTGGCTCAGAAAGTTGTGTAGCACACAGCAGCATAACACTACATAGTTTATTTTGTAGTCCGCCAAGTGGATGGAAGTCATAAAAAGGCGGAACCGGCTGGCCATTATGCCGAAGGCATTTTCAACGACTCTTCGGGCCCTGGCCAGCCGGTAATTGAACACACTCTTCTCTGGGGTCAGGGTCCTCTGTGGAAATGGCCTCATAAGATGCCATCCGAGTCCGAAGGCTTCATCAGCCAAGAAAACAAAGGGGAGTCCTTCAATATTCCCTGCATCCGGTGGCAATGCAAGGTCGTCACTCTGGAGACGGAGGGCAAACTCCGTCTGGATGAAGGATCCCCCATCGGACATCCGGCCATTCTTCCCTACATCAACATAGAGGAATTCATACCGTGCTGACACCACCGCCATCAGCACAATGCTATGAAACCCCTTGTAATTGTAGTAGTAGGATCCAGAACGGGGTGGCGGCACGATGCGGACGTGCTTCCCGTCTATGGCACCACCGCAGTTGGGGAAGTCCCACCGCGTGGCAAACTCCGATGCCAGTCTGCCATTCCTGTGGCGTGGAAGGAAGCTGTGGAGTGAAACAAGATGAAATAATATTAGAAAAACAAAGGCATACATTACAAGGAAATTCTATCCCAAAAAATTAGAGACCCAACATCAATCTAATTATACGTTTATTAAGGTGTGTAAAAAAAGTATAATGGAAGGCTCATTTATCATATTCATCACCCCCTCTGATGGGCCATTACTAAATTATTTTGGGGGGGGGAGATGTGTTTGGCCACAGGATAGCATTGCAGTGGCGGTGCGTCAAGAGTGGGCGCTGGAGCACTGTCCCCTCTCTCCTGTGCCCATCACTCAGAACAATACATAGGTTCATGCGTTGCATGAACCTATGTATTGTCTATGCCGCACACTATTCAGGTGGATGGCCTCTTGTAAAGCGACCGACATATAAATAATTGCGGCATTTAGGGGGTTAAAATTGCAGAGCAGAAACAGGTATTAAAATAGTCTTGCAAATTACAACCTGAGGGATGTAATTGGCTTCCTCAAAGAAAAATCGGGGACGCAAGGAGGGGGGCATTCCTTGTGTAAACACTGACAGGCTGCTCTGCCAATCATGTTCACCAAGTCTGTTTAATGGTAACATGATTGGCTGATGCAACATGAAGGGAAGGAGAAGACATCAAGGACAGAAGAAGGATGGCGCTGACCACAAGAAGGTAAGTGCAGGGCTGGGGGGGGGGGGGGGAACTGGCTGCATTAGAGGGGACTAAATGGCTGCATTGGAGGGGACAACTGGGGGCGTTTATTAGGCAACAGAGCAAAAAAGGAGGAAGTTTATTTCCGAAATTGGGGTTGGAACCCCCCAACATTTGGAGCAACAGGCGCCCCTGCTGGAAAAGTTAGTGAGGGGAAATATTTAGGGAGGATAAAAAAGGGGCAATCTAAAGCTTCAGGCATACATGAGGACAAAGGGGACATTCTCAGCATATTACAATCATGGTAATTAGGGAAGGATGAAAGAAATACAATACATTAGCATACATGTAATACATAAAATGTGATGTTAAGGGAGAAAACTTACCCTAATATAGTCCTCCTGCAGGACTTGTATAATAGCAGAACAGGTGTCTGGGATTATGAGGCCCAGAGCCTGGGGGGAGATGCCTGTGGTGAACTTCAAGTCCTGAAGACTTCTCCCTGTCGCCAGGTAACGCAACGTGGCGATGAGCCTCTGCTCAGCACTGATGGCTTCCCGCATAACGGTGTCCTTCCTGGTAATATAGGGGGACACCAAAGCCAACAGTTCCTGAAAAACGGGGTCAGACATCCGCAGAAAATTCCTGTAGTCCTCAGGATTATTCTCGACTATCTCCCGCAGCAGAGGCATATGGCAGAATTGGTCCCGCTGGAGCAACCAATTCTTGGTCCATGAACTCCTCCTCACACCATTCATGGACTGGTCTTGGTCCAAAACAAGCAGACCAACACCAAGCGCACGAACTCGACGACGAGAACGTCCAGGCGACATGGCTAGGAAACGGTCGTCTAATCAGAACGTACAGAACAGAACGCACTTTAGAACAGCAAGGCCTATGAATAACGAACTGAAATTCAGAAACGAACAGGCAAGAACGCACTGTAAAACAGATACGACCTGCCTAGACGCCCTGAAAGTCAAGATACGAACCCACAAGCACAAACTGAACGGCAGAAAACGATCTGAAAAGTACGAAGACTGAAAAGCGCGAATCGTCTCTTCCCAAACTTTTACTTCACACGCGGTAACACGAGATCAGCAAAAGCAGCCCAAGGGGTGGCGCCAAGAAAAAAGATCTTCCCCTTTATAGTGCCGTCGTATGTGCTGGCCGTGACCGCGGAGAACAACGAGGAAATTGGAAAATGACAGTGTGTACGCATAGAAAGCTTGACGAGAAAATCGACAAGCTTAACAAGAATCTCGTCGAAAAAAACGACGTGTTTTTTACGACGAGAAAATCGGTCGTGTGTACGAGGCCTCAGGCCTAAAAAATGTGCATTTTATTATCTTCCAAAAAAAAAGCCCTGGCAGCAAAAAAGAGTTAAACACCAGAGATGGTAAATAATTTTAACTGAAATACAAAATTCAAACGCAGACAAACAAAAATATACCCAATAGGGATTTTGTATAATTTGTATGGTTGAATAAAGATACCAGTCTATCAAGTTCACCCTGAGAGTGTTTGACTTCTGTTCTCCATATCCCTGTGAGAAACCCATCTCATAAAGAAAACATTTATTTTATTTTTTTGTTTTGTTTTATTTTTTTATCTACACACTCAAATGAAAACCCCAACTGTGGAAGGAAGTTTCACATCCTCATTATTCTAACAGTGAAGAACCCCATACGCAGTTTAAGATTGAACCGTTTCTCTTCCAACTTCATTGTGTGGCTGCATGTCGTCTTTAGAGAACCAAGATTAAAGTGTCCACCCAATGCTAGTCACCATTTAAGGATTTGTATATTGCTGTCATATCCCCTCTTAAGTTCCTCTTCTCCAGGGATAATAAATGTAATGTTTGTTGTTGTTCCTCATAACTGATGTCCTTAGCTTTGTTGTCATCTGGACTCTCTCCATTTCAAGCACATCATTCCTGAGTATTGGTGACCAGATCTGGACAGCATTCTAAAGATTAGGGTTGTCCCGATACCGATACTAGTATCGGTACTGAAACCGAGCATTTGCTTGAGTACTTGTACTCGGGCAAATGCTCCCGATGCTTCACCCGATACTTGTACAGTCAGCGGTGATCAGTGTGGTGGGGGGGTTACAAGCACCGATCACTGCTGTATAGATTTAAAAGTCTGACAGCCGTTCCTCAGCTTCTCCGCGCCCCCCCCCCCCCCCCCCGTGTGGCTTACAGCTGCTTTAGTGAAATCTGTGGTGATCGGTGCTTTTAACTCCCCCACACACGATCACCGATGATTGTCCCCATATACTCCTCCAGACTCTCTCTCTCCGTTCTGCTGGTGTCCCCCGCCGTGCCGCCGTCCCCCTCCGTTCACCCCTCGATCTGTCAGGATGGAGAGCGGATGTAGGATCCGGTAAATCCGGCTCCATACTGTTCGGAATGTACCGAGTCAGTGATCATTGACTCTGTCTATTCACATAACAAACATCGTAAACTGTGTTTTACAATGTTTCAGTTTATGAATGAAGAGGAGCCGCTGTCTTCGCTCCATTCATTATCAGTGCAGCTGAGGCTGCTGAGAAAGGGACTGGGGGAGCTGTGTCCCTAGTCCCTTTTCCTGTCTCAAAGGGGAGATGTCAGAGGTCTGTTGACTCCTGATATCTCACCAAAGCCCCCCAACAGGGCTGATAAAAAAAAATAATAATAATAATAATAAAAAAACAAACAAAATTTAAAAAAATTAAAGAAAAAACATTGTCGTCCCCCCCCCTTAAAAAAAAGAAAGCATTGTAAAAAAAAAAACTAGAAATAAATTGTAAAAAATAAAAAAAAGACGCGCTACTGTCACATGAGATTACAAAAAAGTATCGGTAATCGGTATTGGCGAGTACTTGAAAAAAAGTATTGGTACTTGTACTCGGTCTTAAAGTGGTATCGGGACAACCCTACTAAAGATGCGGATGAACCAGAGTTTTGTAAAGTGGTAGAGGTTATCTCTTTTGAGTAAATACCTTAAAGGGGTTGTAAAGGTTCATTTTTTATTTTCTAAATAGGTTCCTTTAAGCTAGTGCATTGTTGGTTCACTTACCTTTTCCTTAGATTTCCCTTCTAAATATTTGTTTTCTTTGTTTTCATTGTCTGAATTTCTCACTTCCTGTTCCTCCTCAGTAAGCTGTTCAGTAAGCTGTTCTGGCTGACTAAACACCACTTGGATGATGGTGTGAAGTTCAGTGAGGAGAAACAGGAAGTGAGAAATTCAGACAAAGAAAAAAAACATTTAGAAGGGAAATCAAAGGAAAAGGTAAGTGAAGCAACAATGCACTAGCTTAAAGGAACCTATTTAGAAAATAAACGAACCTTTACAACCCCTTTAAATGCATGTTAATAGTTTAATGGCGTTGCTTGCTACAGCTCTGTCATCTACTAGGAACCCTAGATCTTTTTCCATCCGTGTGTGTTTTTTTTTTTTTTCTAGTTTTGTTTTTTCTCCCCCCCCAGATGTTTTTCCCTTTTTAACATGCATGTATAATTTAATCTTTCAAGTGTATTACCTAAATTGAGTCTTGTCTGCCACAAAGTTGTCCAACCCTCTATTCTAATTAAGTTTTCTTGTAAAGTTGCTGTATCTTGTTGTGAAGTTGTTGCCCTGCTTGGCTTATCAGCAAACACTCCAATTGAACTATTTATTCTAACCTCCTATATCGTTTGCGAAGTTAAACAGAATTGGTCTCAGGACAGATCCCCAGGGCACCCCACTCACTGCACCAGAAACACATTAAGAAAATCTGCCCCATAATCGTCAACCTCTGGACGTACTCCTGTAACCAGTTTTCGGGGTTAAACCACGTCGTCTGTGTCAAAAGATCTTAAAGCAGTATTAAACCCAAAAGCAAACATTTTATTATATTGCAGCTTAACATTTCTTAGATGTGATGGCTGCATTTAATTTTTCTTTTTTCATATGGTGATCCAGCCAGTAAGTCTGTTTTTCAAAAGCACAAGCTTTCCAGCAGAATATATAAAAGTTACAGAGATGAGACAAACCATTTAACCCTAGCAGGGGTGCTTACAATGATCAGCTTTTTATTTTTGTAAAACATTTTATTCTAAAAAGGAAAAATAGAGCTTGCTGTAACTGCTTATAAGGTATTTAGCTGAAGCTTGGCTGACCATGCTACAGTCCAAAGGTGCCCCCTGTGCTTTTTTATGCAGAGTGGGAGCACTCTAATACTGGTGCGTTACTGGCCAGATAACCAGGTAAAAACAGAGGGGGGGGGGGCCTAAAAAAAAAAGAGAGAGAGAAAACCGATGTAGCCACGACATGTTTGGTAAGCTGCAGTATACTGTTACATTTTTGATTTTGGGTTTATTAACGCTTACATTTTTGGATTAATCATTTGTGGGGTACTGTGTCAAACGCCTTAGGGAAAACCAGATAAGCTCTAATCGTCTATCTCCTCCCAGAATGTTAGAAGGTTGGTCTGGAAGAAGCAGTTCATCAATAATTCATGCCTGATCAATCCTTCCCATCGTTTACGCACTATTGATGTTAGACTGACTGGTCTGTAGTTTCCAGGTACAGATCCCAGCCCTTTTTTGATTATTGGTACCACGCCAATCAGCTGGTACCATTCCAGTCTGTAAGCTGTCCTTTAAAGGGGAGTTCCAATCTTATTTTATGTTTATTAAAAGTCTCTTCCCCCTTCTCCGCCGGCGCCTCCATTCATAGTGTGGGCACCCGGCCATGACAGCTTTCAGCTTCACGGCCGGGCACTCACTGCGAATGCGCGAACAGCGCAGCGCTCTGAGTGGACAAGCGATCGCCTGGGACCTGTCATGCCCCAGGTGATCGCCTACAGGGAGGGGCCGCCAGAAGGCGATATGACGTATCGCCTAGGCGACTCCAGGGCGGAAGGAGGAAGTGGGACAGGAAGTCCCACTCCTACTGAAGCCCCCACTCCCCCCCCCCCAAAAAAAAATGACATCCCAAATGTGGCATGTAAGGGGGCGAGGAGTGGATTTAGCGGAAGTTCCAAATTTGGGTGGAACTCCGCTTTAAAAATTAGGAATAATGGTCTGGCTATAACATGGCTAAGTTCTTTGAAAACTCTTGGGTGCAAGTCACCTTGTTCTTCTTCTTCTTTTTTTTTTTTTTTTTTTTATACACATATTTTTATTAAATTTTTTTCTTTGGTCGGTGTCAGCCACAAGGGTACATTCAGTATAGTTCCATAAGCTCAAAAAGCTGACAACTCGGTAGCTTCTTCGCTGTGAAACTTTATTTGAGCACTACCAGCAATTGTAACCTCATTAAAATGCTAACATGTTTTGGCCGAAGCCTTACCCATAGCATATACTAATAACCATAAAATCCAACTTGTATAGTGATGCACATCCTCTGACAATCTAGGGGCGGTGCAATCTTGATTAATCACTTCCCATCCCGCATATTGTCAAATGACGGCTGCAAGGCTGGGTGGCCGTCACATGTTGTCCTTGGGCCTCACGGCCGCTCAGGTGCCGATGCGCGTGCCTGGCGGCCGCGATGTCTGCCAGGTACCCACGATCGGCCGTTACAGAGCCAGAGACATGGATCTGTGTGTAAACACACAGATCCATGCCTGTCAAAGAAAGGAGACCGATGGTGTGTCCCTTGTACATGGGGACAACGATTGTCACCTCCCCCAGTCAGTCCCCTCCCCCCCACAGTTAGAATCACTCCCTAGGTAACACAATTAACCCCTTCCCTGCCAGTCACATTTATACAGTAATCAATGCATATTTATAGCACTGTTCGCTGTATAAATGTGAATGGTCCCAAAAATGTGTTAAAAGTGTCCGATGTGTCCGCTGCAATATCGCAGTCCTGACAAAAATCAGATAACCCTGATTCCTAGTAAAAAAAAAAAAAAAAAAAAATTCATAAATCTAACCCCCTATTTTGTAGGTGCTATAACTTTTTTGCACAAACCAATCACTATACGCTTATTGCAATATTTTTGGTTAAAAAAAAAAAAAATGGAGAAAAAAAAATATAAAAAAAAAAGTGGAATATTTATTATAGCAAAAAGTAAAAAATATTGTGTTTTATAGCGCAAATAATAAAAACCGCAGAGATGATCAAATACCACCAAAAGAAAGCTCTATTTGTGGGGAAAAAAGCCGTCAATTTTGTTTTGGGAGTCACGTCGCACGACCGCGCAACTGTCATTCAAAGCGTGACAGTGCTGAAAGCTGAAAATTGGCCTGGGAAGGAAGGGGGTGAAAATGCCCGGTATTGAAGTGGTTAAAACCTAATTAAGTCAATGAAGAACAGATGGGGATGGTAAAAGAGAGGCAAAAGAGTGATAATTAGAACAGACTATGAAAGCTAAGGATATTAATCATACTTATACTAAATGAAAACAAATTATAAAAAAAAAAGAGGGTAATATCCATCCTGCTGTTGATTCCAAATGGAACTCTAGTATTGAGTGTGTGTATCCACCACACCTCACGCTGGAGCAGGATGCGGTGTGTATCGCCCCCTCTGATGGGTCTTTTGATCTCCTCAAGGCCAGAAAATTAAAGAGTCAAGATTTCCTCCATGCACCATTCTAAAATGCTTCGACACATTAGATATATTTTTTGCATGTTAAATAAGTGTCCTTGAAATGCTCTGGTATCCCAACGTGTAGATTGTGAATAATGCAACCTACGTATTATATCTAGCAACTGCTACATTCTTTTACATAAACAACCATTTTAGAATTGCAATTAATGTAATTTTTTAAGAGGCTAAGATTTCCCTGTAGGAAAAAGAAGTAACAGTTTTGCTCTTTTTATGCCTTCTACACTGCCTACATGCATTAAAGCCACATGGATATGAATCCACATGTACTGGAAAAATGAGAATTATGGGAGCGAAAGAGAGGGAGATGGTATGGATCCCAAAGTGGGAGCTTTTCTACTTTAAAATTTGCATCCCTGTTGTAAAATATCATGTAATGCCTTATCTGTATACAGGATGGGGAGGCAACATTTAATGATTCTAACAATCTGATTGTACTGTATGGAGTAAGTGGTTACAAAATGGGTTGCTCCACTTTTACATTCAATATACAGTGCCTTGAAAAAGTATTCATACCCCTTGAAATTTTGTCATGTTACAACCAAAAACGTAAATGTATTTTATGTGATAGACCAACACAAAGTGGCACATAATTGTGAAGTGTAAGGAAAATGATAAATGGTTTTCAATTTTTTTTTTTACAAATAAGTATCTGAAAAGTGTGGCTTGCATTTTGTATTGTAACAGTAGGTATTCCTGCGCTAATAGGAGATATTAAAACCAATCTAAGGTGCAGCAAACACCGTTGGGGGTCAAACGCCACCCAAAATAAATCTGTAGAAAATTAATATTTGGTGTTGCGCTCCAAAATAAATTATAAAGTGCTAGTCAGTGGCAAAGAAGATATGCGCCAAATATTAATAGGTTACAGTGAGTGAAAGATCATCTAGCCCTTTACTCTGATATGCCGATTACCTTGCAGCAGTAAGGCAAGAAGGTAGTACACCCACGGTGTCATACATACCGAAGATTCCAATCACTCAAGTCACATCACCATTTGTTGATGTTATACAGCACCTTATTATTGCACCTGCATCTTGAGCTTTTTTCTGGAAGACTTTATTGCTTTAAGATTACGATTGATTTGCACCACTTGCATTTTATTTAGTCATATGGACTATTAATGTATTTTATTTATTTTTATTCATATTTATGATCCTTTGCTATTCTATTTATGATAAGCAATTTATTTCACTCATTGTAACCTATTTATATTTGGCTCATATCTTCTTTGCCACGGACTAGCACTTTACAATTTTATTTTGGAGCGCAACACCAAATATTGATTTTTATGTGCATTTTGTATTCAGCCCCCTTTACTCTGATACCCCTAACTAAAATCTAGTGAAACCAATTGCCTTCAGAAGTCACCTAACTGGTAAATAGAGTCCACCTGTGTGTAATTTAATATCAGTATAATTATAGCTGTTCTGTGAAGCCCTCAGAGGTTTGTTAGAGAATCTTGGTGAACAAACGGCATCATAAAGGCCAAAGAACACACCAGACAGGTCAGGGATAAAGTTGTGGAGAAGTTTAAAGCAGGGTTAGGTTTTTAAAAAAAGCTTTGAACATCTCACAGAGCACTGTTCAATCCATCATCACAAAATGGAAAGAGTATGGCAAAACTAGAAACCTACCAAGACATGGCCATCCACCTAAACTGACAGGCCATGCAAGGAGATCATTAATCAGAGAAAAAGCACATGGTAACTCTGGAGGAGCTGCAGAGATCCACGGGACAACTTTAGCAGTCATGCGCTCCACAAATCTGGCCTTTTATGGAAGAGTGGCAAGAAGAAAGCCATAAGAAGTCCCATTTGCAGTTTGCGAAAAGCCATGTGGGGGACATGGCAAACATTTGGGAGAAATCTGTTCAGATGGGACCAAAATTGAATTTTCTCTTATCGTCCATGGACTGACACAGCTGGATACTGTAAACGTGTGGGTATATGTCCCTGCTCGCAGGAGAAGATCTAGGCAGAATGTTAGAGGTTAGCAACATACATTCTAGAACAAACCAGAGCTGAACGGCCCCGCCCAGGGGGGGCGGTCCCTCCGGACATTACCCTCCCACCTGCAGCCAGCAGCCTCAGTTTTTTTCTGCCTAGCAGAAGGAGAAGACGTGGCTCTCAGGAGCCAGTCTCCTGGAAGATTTTATTTTTCTTCCTTCGGGAATTTTATTTTATTTTTGAGACCTTCAATCAACTGTCGCCTGGGCAACAGGTTGGGTACACTGGTATCCTTGTAGTCTTCCCTGTCCGACCATCGAGCGTGCTGATCCTCGCCTTGTGTGCGTGAGACTCAGTTCACGACATGCCCCATGACTCCAGGGGTGGCCGGGTTGCTTTTATGCTCCCGCGGTCCTCTCAAGATTAAACAGTACCTGACTGACTGTATCTTTCGCGGTGGACCGGGCCAACAGCTACACAGTACTGCTCTGTGATAGGTCTGTCTGAAACAAGCCAGTGGGTCCCTCTGGGACGGGTAAGTAGTCTCTCCTACTGCAGCTGAGTACATGCTGGCTGTGTTTCTTTATATGGGGGGGTTTCTCCCTGTCTCCCCCCTGTTATGCTGCTCTCTGCACCCTGTACTGGTGCTGTGCTTGGGGGTCACTCTGGCCTGGCTTGGGGCGCTCATGTCTGTAGTGGACTCTGGGGAGAGGGGCAGTTTTTCTGGTGTGTGAGGTGGGGACTTATTGCGTGCGCCATTAGCGCTGTTTGCTTTTTGAATATTGCGCTCGGCGGCCATCTTGCTGTGGTTCAATGGCGCAGTTATATCTGCGGCCGGCGGCCATTTTCTTGTAGCCGCGCTTTTTTACTTTTGGTTTCGGCCTCTAGCGGCGGCGCTGCGGTGCGAATCTCCTCACAGATTCTTCACTCTCCTCATGCTTCACAGCGCGGTTTCTTCAGCAGAACTGAGCGGTCCTTAAGGGTTGGTGAGTCCTCCGGGTATCCCCTCCTCAGCCTCAGCGTAGCCAGTGGGTGGACTGTGTATATTCACTGTAGTAGTGTATAAGGTCTCAGAGGGTGGCGATATGGAGTCTGGTACACCTGCTTCTCCACACTTGCCTGAGGCAACTGGCAGTGCTCCTGCACCTGCAATCCCTATGGACCAGTTGTCGGCAGTCCTGGAATCATTCCTTGTCAGAATGGAAGCGGTGTGTGAGCGCAAGGGAGCTGTAAAGCGCCCCCCTCCCCACACATTCTTCTGTAGGGGAGTCCTCTGTCTCAGATATGGGCCTAGCTACTGCCGCTCAGGACCCTAGCTCTGAGGATTTTTATGTCTTTGGACAGGACATTCCTTGTGGGGAAGACTCCAGTCCTGAACCAGTAACTGACAGGGTGCTTGTAAGTGAACTCATTGATGCTGTGAGGGACACTCTCAAGCTGAATGTTGAGACTGAGGAACCCTGGGTGGAAACTGTCTCCTTTTTGGTTTCTTTAAAACCGTCTCTTCAAAAAAAGGTCTTTCCATATGTGCCTTTAATACATTCATTGACCAAATCCTGGGATAAGCCGCAGAAGACTTTGACGGTCCCGCGGCGCCTAGCCATAAGGTACCCCTTTTGAGGAGGAAATGGTTAAGAAGTGGGCTCACCCCCCAGTGGCCTAAAAGCAAACGCTATGCGTAGAGGAAAACTAATGCCGCGTACACACGGCCGGAATTTCAGACCGAAAAAGTCAGATGGGAGCTTTTGGTCGGGTATTCCGACCGTGTGTATGCCCCATCGGACTTTTTCTGTTGGAATTTCCGACGGACTTAGAGAGCAGGTTCTATATTTTGTTCGACTGCGGTTTTCCTGTTGGAAATTTTGGCGGTGTGTACGCGGCATTACACTGCACATCACCCTGAACACACCATCATCACCGTGAAACCTGGTGGTGGGCAGCATCATTTTGTGGGATGCTTTTTCTTCAGCAGGGACAAGGAAGCTGGTCACAGGTTAATGGCAATATGGATGGAGCTAAATACAGGGCAATCTTAGAAGAAAACCTGTTAAGCCGAGAATCTCGTCAGGAAAAAAAACTGTAGTTTTTCCTGACGAGATTCTTAACAAGAATCTTGTGTCGGCTGAGTGTACACACGTACGATTCAAAAGAACCGCCGTTCTTTTGAATGGCACGAACGCGGTGACATCATCAAATACGACAAGCATGCGCTCGTCACATTCGATGCCGTCGCCGCCATCTTGCTTCACCCTACCTATGCCTTGGAAGCTACCGCGAATGCGTCAGTCATTTCGAGCATCCGTGGGTTTCCATGGAGGCAGGTAAGTATACACACGCTCGGGTTTCTCATCGGGAAACAGGCCGACAAGAATCCCGACGAGAAAATAGAGAGCAGGATCTTTATTTTTCTCATCGAGATTCTGGGCATTTTTCCCGACGAGAAACCTGAAAGCCTCGCACACATGCATGGTTTTCTCGGCAAGAAAGCTCTCCCAGCAGGTTTCTTGCAGAGAAAACTGGCCATGTGTACGAGGCTTTAGGCCTCATGCCCACGGACGTTTTTTACAGCTGCGTTTTTGAGCGTTTTTTTACAGCTTAAAAACGCCTGTCCATGTTAGTCTATAGCTTCATGCCCACCTAGACGTTTTTGAGCTGCAAATAGCATAGGCGTTTTTAAGCTGTAAAAAAACCCCAGGACCAGTGCGTTCCTTGGCGTCGGCGTTAGGCATAAAAAAAACGCGTAAAAACGCAGCAATTGCATTTTTGAGCTCCGGCGTTTTTTTTTTGTTTTTTTTTCGAAAAAATATATGGTCGAAAAATTTATACAATAACATGGACAGGCGTTTTTAAGCTGTAAAAAAACACGGCTGTAAAAACGTCCGTGGGCATGAGGCCTTAGTCTTGCAAAAGACTTGAGACTGGGGCAGCGGTTCATCTTCCAGCGGGACAACGACCCTAAATATACAGCTAGAGCTACAATGAAATGGTTTTAGATCAAAGCATATTTATGTGTTAGAATGGTCCAGACCTAAATCCAATTAAGAATCTGTGACAAGACTTGAAAATTGCTGTTCACTGATGCTCTCCATCCAATTGACAGAGCTTGAGAAGAATGGGCAAAATGTCCCTCTAGATGCGCAAAACTGGTAGAGACATCCCCAAAAAGACTTTCAGCTGTTTTTGCAGCGAAAGGTGGTACTACAAAGTATTGACCCAGGGGGGCTGAATACAAATGCACGTCACACCTTTTTAGATGCTTATTTGTAAAAAATGTTAAACATTTCATAATTTTCCTTCCACTTCACAATTATGTGGCACTTTGTGTTGGTCTATCACATAAAATCCAAATAAAATACATTTTACATTTTTGGTTGTAACATGAAAAAATGTGGAAAATTTAAAGGGGTATGAATACTTTTTCAAGGCACTGTAATCCTATTAACATTACTGTTTTGTTTAAAGGCCAAGTAAAGGTGTGCGTGTGTTTTTTTTTTTTTGTTTGTTTTGTTTTTGTTTTGTTTTTTCCCCCAGATTCATACGTGCCTAGGTGGCCACAGCATCGGTCCCCTTGTGCCTCTGCATTGAGAACCTAGCGATCGATCAGTTTTCAGAGCTCACTGACCAGAGAGCTGTAGACTGTCCGCCACTGCGCTCTACCCCTCCTCGCTCCATTGGAGTGCTGAGCTGTGGAAGGGGTGGGGGTGGCCAGCTCAGGCGCTGTGGTTTGCTGAGACGGGTGTTGGTCCAGGCACCTGGCGGATTCAGACTTTATTGTTGCAATGACACAGAGCCTGGACTGACTAATGTGACTTCAGCCCGCTCTCTGCTGAAAACGGGTCACAGGAGTGCAAAACCAACTGCACTGTGATCGATAGAAGTACAGCCAAACAAGCTTTGGCTGCACTTCTCCTTTTTTTTAATTCCTTTTTCTTTGGTATAAACTGAGGAGAAGAATGTATTTAATAGAGCAAACTTCTCCTGTCACCTGATGGGGTGTGTTTTTTATTTTTTATTTTATTTTTATTTTTTCCATGCGTCTCTACAATGTGTCTTTCGTAATCCTATTTTTTGTTCATTTATATTTGTTGCCCAGTGGAATGCTCTGACGAGTGCCATTTAACCACTTCAATAACAGACACTTTCACACCCTTTCTGCCTAGACCAGCTTTCAGCACTGTCACAATTTGAATGCCAATTACGCAGTTATGCAACACTGTACCCATATGAAAATGTATCTTTTTTTTGTGTGCACCGAAAATGTTTGGGGGGAAGCTTTTCTTTGTTTTCTCTTATATTTGGCATATAAACTTTCTTCATAAATTTAAGCAAAAATAAAATGTATATTATTTAGTCTGTTTGAAAGCTTATAGAGTCTACTAACTTCCAGTGCGTGTGTGTGTGTGTGTGTGTGTCACAATAATATACAATACCACATGAATGGATGAGTGAGTGAGAAACTTGTATAGCGCTACAAATGCGAACTAAATCGCCTCAAGGCGCAAAAATTATTTGCTTAAAACTGTGATCGGACATTCTAGAACGGCATTCCATCCCTTCTAGAAACGTGAGCATTCCCCCGAAAACTGTGCTTCCCACGCACACCTCTCCCACTATTATAGCATCCAATACAGTTTGGCAAAAAACATATTTTTGCATCTTGGACATCAACCCCTTTTATCACCTATAAAGCTTCTTATATCCATCCTGCAGCTACTAATTCCCAATTTAAACCTTAATTTGTGGCCCAAACATACCTCTAAATGTGAAATCAGTGTAAAAGCTCTACCCAGCAACAAATTTAAAGTGGAGTTCCACCCTGAGAAAAAAAATACATGAAAATGCTGCAAAAAGTGTAAAAAATAAATTTGAAAAAAAATTACAAAATTTTACTCACCCGAAATACCTGTTGCTATGCAGATGTTCCTAATCTGCCTCTTCCTAGTCCGCGGCTGGTCTTCTTCCGCATCCTCCTTCTGGTGAATGGGGCGCGCTGCCTTCTGGGAACTGTGTGTATCCCAGAGAGCAGCCGCCCATTCACAAAGCGGCGCGAGCCTCGCACATTGCGCAGTAGGAAATGGGCAGTGAAGCAGCAAGCTTCACTGCCTGTTTCCCTTACGGAGGATGGTGGCACCGGGACCTGCAATGATTCGGGGGGGGGGGCATCATCGTGGGCGCCTAGGACAGGTAAGTGTCCTTATTAAAAGTCAGCAGCTACAGTGTTTGTTGCTGCTGACTTTAAAAAAAAAAAATTGCGGGTGGAATCCCGCTATAAATAGATACAAATTCATGTATCTGCACCACAATTGCTAAACCATGGTGCAACAAATCTATCCATTGTGCAACATGTGACATTCATTAGTCTATACGATAAGAAACCAATAAATGAAAAATGTATAAAATTAATATAAAGTCCACATTGAGTTCATACATTTTCTCTCAATCTTCTTTGTACAAATTCATGTTTTCATTGCACTAATTGTTATCAGAACATAAAATTTTGCACAATCAGTGCTCCCCCTCTTGTGTACCCACTCACTCACCAGCTGCTAGGGACTCCCATTACAGGATTCTTTCTCACCTGTGACGTATGGATGGCTGGGCCTTGCTGTTCTCCTAGTTGTTACTCTGGTTATCCTCAGGATGTGCACATAAGGGTAGTAATAAATGGCAGAAGAGAAAGGGATATAGCGTAATTCTGTTTATTGATCCACAATACATAAAATACCTACTCGGAAGTTAAAATCGCGCTGTAACGCTTAAAACCGGAAGTGTACATTGACTTGCATCTCACCGGCCGGAAATTATGTCGCCACCCACGGTCCTCTTGACTCATTTCATCCCTCCCACAGGATGTTATCAAATGCTCCTACAAGAGCAGCAACCCAATTAATTCACATATATTTTGGTTAATCACTCATTCCTAGCACAGGAGTATATATTAGATCTATACATATTAATTCATTGCCAAACATACCTATGTTTCCCTAGATGAACTTTTCCTAAAGTCAGCCAAAACCTAAGTTTACATGCAGCAACTTAATATCAATACCTACAAATTGCCCACGGTCTTTAGCATAACCCCCATCTTCTTGCTCGCATTCCTGATTGAGCTCTCGCATTCTACTCGCCGAACTCTAAATCCACCAAGGGTATCTCAACGTTCTACAACTTCCATGGAAAAAAATTTCTTTCAACATTCCTGCCTTTTTCACCAGTGGAAAAGGGACTTGGAGCAAACCTACTCTTACCAATGGGAAACGGCCCTACAAAGCCACCAGCTGTACTTCACTGTGGAAGCTAACACAAAGCATAACCCAACGTAGATACTTGACCCCACTCAAAATTGCTACTTTCGCCCAACACGCATCTTCGGATTGCTGGAGGAAATGTGGAGCTGAGGGCTCACTTCTCCATTTCCTATGGAGATGCCCACTCCTGACCTTCTTTTGGTCAGAAGTGTACTCCTTGATCGCACAGATTATTTATATATCCATTACCCCATCACCTCGCCTGATCTAGCACTACTAAACCTAAATATAGACACTATTCCTCGCCAGTTCCACAAAGTAGTATCGCACATCCTTTTAGCAGCCAGGCAGAATATCCCAAAACGCTGGAAGTCGTCCAATCCACCATCCGGTCTATGTGTAATAAAACCAATCTAAGACCACTACACATAAGCACGTCTATCTGCTGCAAAGGACTGTTTAATTTCTTAAGATATCTTGGGGATGGGAACCCTTGTCGTTATGGTATGACTCCTTTTTTTTCTTCATTAACCACATTGACGAATCTCTACATGCACAGTCCATACTCTATACTTTTTCCCCTCTCTTGGCTCCTTTTTTTTTTTCCCCCCCTTTCTTCTCCTCTCTAGGCCCTACTCTCTTGCCTCTTTAAAAAGCACTCTTCAGGGTATTGCCTCCCAAAAGGGATTGTTCTGCTGCTTATACTCCTGTTCTAAGATATATTGTGTACAACCTCTATGTGGGTACGCCATTATGGCGGCTTACTCATCGGTTACAGATGTTATGTATGGTTTTGAACGCTGCCTGTACTAAAAGATCTTGTTTTATGAGCCTACTTGCTGTGTTTATACTATTAAAATTCAGTGTGTGTGTGTGTGTGTGTGTGTCAGTGTGGTGTCCCTTGTGCTGATCCTTGGATTAGGAGAAATTTTCATCTTTCCCGGCTGAACGAAAATAAAATGTGGTTGGCTTTAGATTTCTGGGTAGTTTTTTAAAATCCTAGCTGAAGGCAGGCTGAAAAGGACGTTTTTAATCTTTAAGAGCGTTTAAACCACATTATAACGTTTTATATAGTTTGGGTATACTTCTGTGACCTACAGAAGGAGTGCAATTTGTTTTGCACTCCTGTGACCCATTTTTCAACCGACAAGCCGCAAGTCCACTGTCTGCTGATGTCACTCAGCTGGTCCAGGCTCAGGAAAGATCCCAATGATATGGTCGGGATCCACGCAGATGCCTGGGCCGGCACCTGGCTCAGCCTCTCAGCGATACGCCTGAGCCTGCCACCTTCACAGCCCAGCACTCCAGTGAGTGCTGGAGGGGCAGAGCGCAAAGCGGATGACTGGCGGTCACGGCTGTCTGCTCAGAGCAGAGAGGGAGAACTGAGCGATCAGTGGTGTTTGCTCAGTGCTCACTGCAGAGCTGGCGGGGGGATAGATGCAGCATCGGATCAATGCTGCATTCACCCAAGTGAGTATAAATGTTTATCATGCCAGTGATCCAGCGCTGTCCCGGCTGCAGGTCTTCTCCCTTCACTTCCTGGTCTTCTTCCTTCTTCCTTCTTTCTTCTTTCTTCTTTCTTCTCCCTTATAATAATGCTGGTGAGGAGTGGACCTTTTTTCTCAAGTTGGATGAATGGAAATGTATTAGTTATGAAGCTGGAAAACGTTTACCTGTGTAGCAATTTAAATGTGACATATTTATGTAGAAAATAGAATAAAGTCAGGGATGCCAAATTGTATGTAACAGAATAAGCGGCTTCTCCAAGCAGGAAACATATGTTGGCTTATAAGCAGGGCCGGGACAAGGGGCAGGCAGGAGGGGCGGCTGCCCCTGGCGCAATGGTTTATTGCGGTTCCGCCGCTTGATCGTTCTTATAGGCGGCGGGAGGGGACACCCCTCATCCGGTGCTTCTCCGGGCTCCCCCGTGCGATCGGGGACCCGGAGCGAATCTTCCGGCATCGTTGGTGGAGTCACGTGATGAGCATAGAGATGACTGGTGACCAGATGGTCCCCAGTCATCTCTATGATCGTCGGAGGCCCGGGCACGATGTGATGACGTCACGCCCGGGTCTCAAATGTAAACAAAGCCGCCATTGCGGCTGTAAGTATGAAATCAGTGAAAAATTTTTCACTGATCTCATGCTTTCCAGCCTGGAGGAGAGATGTGGGGTCCTATTGACCCCGCATCTCTCAATAAAGAGAACCTGTCACACACATTCCTATTACAAGGGATGTTTACATTCCTTGTAATAGGAATAAAAGTGATCAAAAAAAAAAAGTAAAATCATTGTAAAAAAATAAGTAAAAAAAATAAATACATAATACAAAAAATAATTTAAAACGCCCCTGTCCCTGGTAGCTTGCGATCAGAAGCGAATGCACACGTAAGTCGCCCACATATGTAAACGCCGTTCAAACCACGCATGTGAGGTATCGCCGCGTGCGTTAGAGCGCGTGCAACAATTCTAGAACTAGACCTCCTCTGTAATTCTAACCTGGTAACCTGTAAAAAAAATTAAAGCGTCGCCTATGGAGATTTTTAAGTACCGAAGTTTGGCACCATTCAATGAGTGTGCGCAATTTTAAAGCGTGACATGTTAGGTATCTATTTACTCGGTGTAACATTATCTTTCATATTTTCCCAAAAAATTGGGCTAACTTTACTGTTTTGTTATTTTTTAATTCATGAAACCATTTTTAAAAAAAAAAAAAAAAGCGTTTGAAAAATTATTGCGCAAATATTGTGAAAGAAAAAATGTTGCAATGACCGTCATTTTATTCCCTAGGGCAGGGATATGCAATTAGCGGACCTCCAGCTGTTGCAAAACTACAAATCCCATGAGGCATAGCAAGACTCTGCCAGCCACGAGCATGACACCCAGAGGCAGAGGCATGATGGGATTTGTAGTTTTGCAACAGCTGGAGGTCCGCTAATTGCATATCCGCGCCCTAGGGTGTCTGCTAAAAAAACATGTATAATGTTTGGGGGTTCTGAGTAATTTTCTAGCAAAAGAATGATGATTTGTACATGTAGGAGAGAAGTGCCAAAATAGGCCCGGTATTGAATAGGTACAAAAAGCCCTGTATTGAAGTGGTTAAGGAAGGTAGTAGCCTGGTACAAAATATGATTGCCAGAAAGAGCCATACAGCAGCAATCATCTGCAGTTCAAAATGTCCATGGTTAACTGGTGGTTTTCTTTTTATTCTTATCAAATCATTAAAAATGTTAACCCCATATTTACTTCTGGCACACCAAAGCATGATGTATTCAACTGCGGCTGAAAAGCTGCCAAAGTTTAGGGACATCTGGAGTAGATGATAAATACATTTAACTTTGAAAGAGTTGTAATGGCAAAAAATTGGTTTTGTCAGATTAGGTTTTGTGAAAAGAGGATTGAACCAAAATGGTTGTGGGTGTTTTTTTTTCTGTTTTTTGTTTTTTCTTTAGGCCTCATGCCCACGGGCGTTTTTTCAGCTGCGTTTTTGAGCGTTTTTTACAGCTTAAAAACGCCTGTCCATGTTAGTCTATAGCTTCATGCCCACCTAGGCGTTTTTGAGCTGTAAAGAGCATAGGCGTTTGTAAGCTGTAAAAAAAACCCAGGGCCAGTGCGTTCCTCAGCGTCAGAATTTGGCAGGAAAAAACGCGAGCGTCAAAAAACGCGCACTAACGCGTGGTCGCGTTTTTAGCTCCGACGTTTTATTTTTTTATTTTATTTTTTTTTTCAAAAAAAAAAAAAAAAAAATATTTACAATAACATGGACAGGCGTTTTTAAGCTGCAAAAAACGCAGCTGTAAAAACGCCAGTGGGCATGAGGCCTTAAAAGGGGGGAGGGGGGGTTTTAGAAACTTCTCCTGGGAAGTTTGCACTCTGTTTTTATTTAGTGTAGTGTGCATTAAATATATATGTGATCCAAGAGATCAGTGAACAGAATAGTCAAGGCTTCGAACCAGACTGGTTCATGTGTCAGTACAGGTGAAATCTCGAGGTAGGGAAACTTCAACAGACTTGCTGACATTGAGGGAAAGTCTGCAACCAAGTGGAAACAGGAGTACATCGATAACCATATTTGTGGCCATTTATCTCCATGCATATTGTTTGCAAAAACTTCATGTTATAATACATCCACTGATGCATTAAAGTTAAAGTGGTTCTAAAGGCAGAGTTTTTTTTTATTATTACATTCTATGCTTTAACCACTTCAACACCGGGCTTTTTTTACCACCTCAATACTGGGCCTATTCTGGCACTTCTCTCCTACATGTACAAATCATCATTCTTTTGCTAGAACATTACTCAGAACCCCCAAACATTATATATGTTTTTTTAGCAGACCCCCTAGGAAAAAAAAAATTACGGTCATTGCAACTTTTTTTTCTTGCACGGTATTTGCGCAATAATTTTTCAAACGCCTTTTTTTTTCTTGGCGGGGGGGGGGGGGGGGGGAATGGTTTCATGAATTCAAAAATAACAAAACTGTAAAGTTAGCCCAATTTTTTTGTAAAATATGAAAGCTGATGTTACGCCGAGTAAATACCTAACATGTCACGCTTTAAAATTGCGCACTTTAATGGAATGGCGCCAAACTTCGGTACTTAAAAATCTCCATAGGTGACACTTTGAAATTGTTTACAGGTTGGTTACCAGGTTAGAGTTAGAGGAGGTCTAGTGCTAGAATTGTTGCACGTGCTCTAACGCACGCGATGATACCTCACATATGTGGTTTGAACGGCGTTTGCATATGTGGGCGGGACTTGCGTGTGCGTTCGCTTCTGATTGCGAGCTACCGGGGACAGGGGCGTTTTTAAAAAAAAAAACATTTTTTTTTATTTTAACACTTTTTTTTTTTTGGATCACTTTTATTCCTATTTCAAGGAATGTAAACATCCCTTGTAATAGGAATGGTGTGTGACATGTCCTCTTTATGGAGAGATGCAGGCTCAATAAGACCCCACATCTCTCCTCCAGGCTGGAAAGCATGAAATCGGGAAAAAAATTTCACTGATCTCATGCTTTACTAGCCGCAATGGCGGCTTTCTCTACTTCTGAGGACCCGGGCGTGACGTCATCACATCGCGCCCGGGCCTCCGACGGTCATAGAGATGAGTCATCTCTATGGTTCACCTCCGGCGCCGGACGATTCATTCTCCAGGCCCTCGATGGCATAGGAGAGCCCGGAGAAGCACCGGATGGCGGCGGGGGGGGGTGTCATTTCCCGCCGCCTTTAAGAACGATCAAGCGGCGGAACCGCCGCTATGATCATTCTTATGGTGCGCAGAATCGCCGGCAGAAGACAAGGATATCTGAATGATGCCTCTAGCTGCAGGCATCATTCAGATATCCCCCCCACAAAGCCCAGGACATCCTATAACGTCATATTACTATGGGTGGGTAGAGAAGTGGTTAAGATAAAAAAACTTTCCGTGTGCAGCAGCCCCCCTAATACTTACCTGAGCCCCATCTTGATCCAGCGATGTTGCACAAGAGCCTCGGCTGTCCAGGGCTCTCTCTCCTCATTGGCTAAGACTGCAGCGGGTGCCATTGGCTCTTGTTGCTTTTAACCAGTTAACGACCGTCTCCTGTACATATACGTTGGCAGAATGGCGCGGCTTGGCAGAGTATATTTACGTCACTTTAAAAGTACCGCCGTGCGGGCTCGGTGACCGCGGGACCCGCAGACTCGATGTCTGCCGGTATCCCGCGATTGGGTCACAGAGCTGCAGAATGGGGAGAGGCAAGTGTAAACACGCATCTCCCCGTTCTTCCTAGTGACACTGTCACTGATAGTCTGCTCCCTCTCATCGGGAGCAGCGATCAGTGATGTGTCACTCGTAGCCACACTCCCTAGGACACTCTTAACCCCTTCAGTGCCCCCTACAGGTTAACCCCTTCACTGCCAGTGTCATTTTTACAGTAATCCGTGCATTTTTATAGCACTGGTCACTGTAAAAATGACAATGGTGTCAAAAGCGTCCACCATAATGTCGCAGTCATGATAAAAATCGCTGATCGCCGCCGTTACTAGTAAAAAAAAAAAATATATTAATAAAAATGCTATAAAACTATCCCCTATTTTGTAGACGCTATAACTTTTGCGCAAACCAATAAACGCTTATTGCGATTTTTTTTATTTATTTATTTTTTTCTCTTATCGTCCATGGACTGACACAGCAGGATACTGTAAACGTGTGGGTATATGTCCCTGCTTGCAGGAGAAGATCTAGGCAGAATGTTAGATGTTAGAAACATACATTCTAGAACAAACCAGAGCTGAACAGCCCCGCCCAGGGGGGCGGTCCCTCCGGATATTACCCTCCCACCTGCAGCTAGCAGCCTCAGTTTTTTTTTTCTGCCTAGCAGAAGGAGAAGACGTGGCTCTCTCAGGAGCCAGTCTCCTGGAAGATTTTACTTTTAAAATGTATTCCTTTGGGAATTTTATTTTATTTTTGAGACCTTCAATCAACTGTCGGCTGGGCAACAGGTTGGGTACACTGGTATCCTCGTAGTCTTCCCTGTCCGACCATCGAGCGCGCTGATCCTCGCCTTGTGTGCGTGAGACTCAGTTCACGACCTGCCCCATGATTCCAGGGGTGGCCAGGTTGCTTTTATGCTCCCGCGGTCCTCTCAAGATTGAACAGTACCTGACTGACTGTATCTTTCGCGGTGGACCGGGCCGACAGCTACGCAGTACTGCTCTGTGATAGGTCTGTCTGAAACAAGCCAGTGGGTCCCTCTGGGACGGGTAAGTAGTCTCTCCTGCTGCAGGTGAGTACATGCTGGCTGTGTTTCTTTATATGGGGGTGGTTTCTCCCTGTCTCCCCCTGTTATGCTGCTCTCTGCACCCTGTACTGGTGCTGTGTTGTGGGGATGCTTGGGGGTCACCCCATCCTGGCTGGGGGCGCTCATGTCTGTTAGTGTTCTGGTGTGTGAGGTGGGATATTATTGCGTGCGCCATTAGTGCTGGATGGTTTTTTTGAATTATGCGCCCAGTGGTCATCTTGCTGTGGTTCAATGGCGCAGTTATATCTGTGGCCGGCGGCCATTTTCTTGAAGCCGCGGCACTTTTACTTTCGGTTTCGGCCTCTATTGGCGGCGCAAATCTCCTCACTATCTCCTTGCAGATTCCACACTCTCCTCAGGCTTCACAGCGCGGTTTCTTCAGCAGTACTGAGCGGTCCTTAAGGGTTGGTGAGTCCTCCGGGTATCCCCCCCCCCCTCAGCCTCAGCGTAGCCAGTGGGTGGACTGTATATTCACTGTAGTAGTGTATAAGGTCTCAGAGGGTGGCGATATGGAGTCTGGTACACCTGCTTCTCCACACTTGCCTGAGGCAACTGGCAGTGCTCCTGCACCTGCGGTCCCTATGGACCAGTTGTCAGCAGTCCTGGAATCATTCCTTGTCAGAATGAAAGCGGTGTGTGAGTGCAAGGGAACTGTAAAGCGCCCCCACCCCACACATTCTCCTATAGGGGAGAGCTCTGTCTCAGATATGGGCCTAGCTACTGCCGCTTAGGACCCTAGCTCTGAGGACTTTGATGTTTTTGGACAGGATATTCCTTGTGAGGAAGACTCCAGTTCTGAACCAGTAACTGACAGGGTGCTTGTAAGTGAACTCGTTGATGCTGTGAGGGACACTCTCAAGCTGAATGTTGAGACTGAGGAACCCCAGGTGGAAACTGTCCCCTTTGGTTCCTTTAAAGCCGTCTCTCAAAAAAGTTATTTCCATATGTGCTTTTTTTTTTTTTTTAATACATTCATGGACCAAGTCTGGGATAAGCCGAAGAAGACTTTGACGGTCCCTGTTTGTTGTCCCGAAGAAGGACGGGGTACGGCCAATCCTGGACCTCAAGGCTTTGAATGCCTATGTGGAGGTTCAAAAATTCCGGATGGAATCCATTCGCACAGTGATTGCGACCCTCCACCAATGGGATTTCCTGGCGTCCTTGGATATCAAGGACGCTTACTTGCACGTCCCAATCTGCGCAAGTCCCCAGAGGTTTCTGCGCTTTGCCATAGGCGAAGTCCACTATCAGTTCGTGGCTCTTCCCTCACGCTGAGCGGCGATCTCAGATTAGGCTGCATCTGATGGGCCAGGCAATATTGCATCTGGACGGGTCCAGGCGAGGCTGCATTGATCTCTTGTATCATGTCTGCTGTCTGACCATCTCCTGTATCATGTCTGCTAGAGGTGCACTGAATGGAAATTTTGCTAATACTATTAGCAGTGTGTTTTTAAATTTAGGTAAGAGATTGCAGACTGCATCTTTCTTGACCTTTCTTGCACTAAAGGTGCCAACAATAAATTCATATTTTAATTTAAAATATTAATTAAAAAGGCTAAAAAAAAAATGTTTTTTATGTAAACTGTCATTTTTGCCAAAGTGTATCCTGCATTTTCGGTTTTGGCACCAAAATTTCCATTCTGTGCACCCCTAATATGAAGGTTATTCACTGACGGTCTAGCAAAACGGATGCATAGAACCACTCATAAGTGATAAAAATTATGTAAAGTATGTGTCTTGGCAAATGCACATATGCCATTTTAAATAGTATTGCAAACCTGACAGCCATGCCACAGCTTTTAAGAGTGAGCAACATTTCTTCAGTAGCTAGTGCCGTGACCGTTGACGCCGGCGGCCCTGGAAGGAAGAGGGGCAAAGATGAATGTGGCCTGCAGTGGGGATGGCGCTGGCTTCGTTTGCAGGAAAGTGGCACATAATGTGCTAATATGCAATGCATATTAGCACATTAAGTCTTTACTTTGCAGAGGAGGGAGAAGAAACCATTTTTGAGCTGAGGTTTTACCTAACCCCCCTCCTCCTTCACAGAAACCTTTTTAACAGTTGGAAGTTTGAAAGTTGGAGTCTGAAATTTCAGCCCCCCTGCTTTCCTCACAGCCTTCTGGAACATGTGACGGGTCCCTGAAAGCTTCGGGACCAATCAGATAGTGCAGCGCGGCTTGCGCATACGCAGTGAGCAGCCAGCTGTGAAGCCGCAAGCAGTCACAGCTAGCTGCCTACAGTTAGTATGCCAGCACCAAAGCCCAGTGAAGAAAGTGGGCGAGGACAGCAATGGATTCTGGGACAGGTAAGTGCCTGTTTGTTAAAATTCAGCAGCTTCAGTTTTTTGTAGCTGCTGACTTTAAAATTTTCAATATCTGACTGAACAACCACTTTAACCTGGCCACCTGTGGAAATTAATATCTGATTTTCACATTTTGACCATAGATAAACTTTAAAGGTGTTGTATCCTCTCCTATAGTCTTCATGTGATTATTTACAGGTCCTAACGCTGTTTTTCTGGTAACTAATACAAATACTGAAACGGGTAGTGCTTATCAAACCATATAAATTTTTGCATTGATTTTTTTTATGCAAATGAACACTCATTGTGTTTGTAGACATTATTGGACGCAAACATGCTGACTCCGTAAAGGGCTAAGATATTAACCACTTCAGTACTGGACTGATCTTTCTTTTGGTGGTTTTTGCAAATAAGTTTTTTTTTCTTCTTCACGGATGGGGCTGCGCTGATCAGTGTCCTGATTATCGGTGTAAATGTGTGCTGTCAGACTTGGGGGTTACCAGCTCTCTTTTTCTCACACTGTGACAGCACGTGAGGAAAAGAATGTTAAGTGGCAAGTTTGTTTACATGTGATCGGCTGTAATTGGACACAGTTTATCACATGGTAAAGGGCCGCGGTGCTTGGCCCTTTACCTCGATCTGTGATCAGCTGTGCCCAAAACACACAGTGGTTGCAAAGCAGGCTGATGCGTGCCACCCGGGGAATGGGGGAGGCTTGTTCTGGGAGGATGTCCATGCATGCCCTCCCAAAACAGAGCTGCACTGTAACCATCTTTTGGCCATGGCGTGGTATTGAAGTCGTTAAAGAGCCTCCTTATTCTACTGCCAAGCAAAATATACGCTAGAAAGTTCTGTGCAGTAATGTACAGGTCCTTCTCAAAAAATTAGCATATTGTGATAAAGTTCATTATTTTCTGTAATGTACTGATAAACATTAGACTTTCATATATTTTAGATTCATTACACACAACTGAAGTAGTTCAAGCCTTTTCTTGTTTTAATATTGATGATTTTGGCATACAGCTCGTGAAAACCCAAAATTCCTATCTCAAAAAATTAGCATATCATGAAAAGGTTCTCTAAACGAGCTATTAACCTAATCATCTGAATCAACTAATTAACTCTAAACACCTGCAAAAGATTCCTGAGGCTTTTAAAAACTCCCAGCCTGGTTCATTATTCAAAACCGCAATCATGGGTAAGACTGCCGACCTGACTGCTGTCCAGAAGGCCATCATTGACACCCTCAAGCAAGAGGGTAAGACACAGAAAGAAATTTCTGAACGAATAGGCTGTTCCCAGAGTGCTGTATCAAGGCACCTCAGTGGGAAGTCTGTGGGAAGGAAAAAGTGTGGCAGAAAACGCTGCACAACGAGAAGAGGTGACCGGACCCTGAAGAAGATTGTGGAGAAGGACCGATTCCAGACCTTGGAGGACCTGCGGAAGCAGTGGACTGAGTCTGGAGTAGAAACATCCAGAGCCACCGTGAACAGGCGTGTGCAGGAAATGGGCTACAGGTGCCGCATTCCCCAGGTCAAGCCACTTTTGAACCAGAAACAGCGGCAGAAGCGCCTGACCTGGGCTACAGAGAAGCAGCACTGGACTGTTGCTCAGTGGTCCAAAGTACATTCGGAAATCAAGGTGCCAGAGTCTGGAGGAAGACTGGGGAGAGGGAAATGCCAAAATGCCTGAAGTCCAGTGTCAAGTACCCACAGTCAGTGATGGTCTGGGGTGCCATGTCAGCTGCTGGTGTTGGTCCACTGTGTTTTATCAAGGGCAGGGTCAATGCAGCTAGCTATCAGGAGATTTTGGAGCACTTCATGCTTCCATCTGCTGAAAAGCTTTATGGAGATGAAGATTTCATTTTTCAGCACGACCTGGCACCTGCTCACAGTGCCAAAACCACTGGTAAATGGTTTACTGACCATGGTATTACTGTGCTCAATTGGCCTGCCAACTCTCCTGACCTGAACCCCATAGAGAATCTGTGGGATATTGGGAAGAGAAAGTTGAGAGACGCAAGACCCAACACTCTGGATGAGCTTAAGGCCGCTATCGAAGCATCCTGGGCCTCCATAACACCTCAGCAGTGCCACAGGCTGGTTGCCTCCATGCCACGCCGCATTGAAGCAGTCATTTCTGCAAAAGGATTCCCGACCAAGTATTGAGTGCATAACTGAACATAATTATTTGAAGGTTGACTTTTTTTGTATTAAAAACACTTTTCTTTTATTGGTCGGATGAAATATGCTAATTTTTTGAGATAGGATTTTTGGGTTTTCATGAGCTGTATGCCAAAATCATCAATATTAAAACAAGAAAAGGCTTGAACTACTTCAGTTGTGTGTAATGAATCTAAAATATATGAAAGTCTAATGTTTATCAGTACATTACAGAAAATAATGAACTTTATCACAATATGCTAATTTTTTGAGAAGGACCTGTAGAATGAAACATTTGTGCAGAAGCTTCCTGTAACAAAGTCTAACTGCTGCTGCTCTTGACAGGCCTTGTATTCCTCTCATGTAGTTTTCGAAAGGCAAACTGTAGTGGGTGGAGCCTGCTGGGTCCTTCCCACAACTCTGCTCTCAGTACAGGCTATGTACAACACAGTGATATCACTGCTTTTATATGGCAATATCTGGGTTTGCAAAGTTGTATGTGGTGCACACCAAATACATTTATATCTTATGTGGCTATTAAAGAGGTTGTAAACCCTCAAGGTTTTTCACCTTAATGTATTCTATTAAGGTGAAAAACCTTCTGTAGTGCAGCAGCCCCACAGAGCCCCCCTTTTACGAACCTGAACCTGATCGTTCCAGTGACGGGGACAAGCACAGCAGCCACTGCCTTGGGTCCTCATTGGATAGATTGATAGCAGCAGGAGCCATTTGCTCCCGCTGCTGTCAATCAAATCCAGTGACACGGCAGGCAGGGCAGAGTCCTGCTATCTGTGTCAATTGACGCAGCAGCAGGACTCGGGAGCATGCTCGCAGGAGAGCCCCTGGGGAATGCGGGTCTCTGTGGGGGCACTCGAGAAGAGGAGGAGCCAGGAACGCTGCTAAGGGACCCCAGAAGTGGATGATTGGGGCCGCTCTGTGCAAAACCCTTGCACAGAGGAGGTAAGTATGACTTTGTTTTTTTTATTCTTTAGTTTAGCTTGTAAAACTGTGTAATTGAAGGTGTTTATTATCATAAACGCTTGCTTGTTACCATCAAACTCCTTTTTCTATACTTCCTGGTTATTGACCGAAATGCACATTATTTTGGCCAACATGAAACATTGATTATTCTTCTCAATGCGGCTTTGTGAACGTGTCTAGATGGCAGCGGGATATTTTATCTAGGTCATGGGTCTAGCAGGGAGACATAAGCTGAATCCAGACCTGCTGTTTTATCTGATTGTAAAACACAGGGCAAGTTGCTAAGAACAATTACCAGGTTTCGTGTAGACTCCAGACAATTTATCTCTAGGTGATGGATTTATGTTTTAAAAGTGAAGTTCTTTTGAAAATTAAATGCACATTTTTGCATCTTTTTTTTTTTTTTTTAATGCCAGGGAAATGGTGATTGCGGGTGCAATGTCCAACTCCTGATCATTCTTCTTCCTCCTGCTTTGTGCCCATTTCCCTGTACAGACTTTCTGTTACAAAGCTAGAGGAAGACTGACTGAGCTAGGAACGTTCTTGCCAGCACACTTGCAGTTCATTGAAACTACAAGTCTATCTGCCATGATGGGACATGTTTTTTCATTCACAGATCACTGTAAAAAAAAAATGCAGCTGCATGGGTAGAGCTTGGCACAGCCACACCGTTTTTCAAAATGTGACAGCGGGTGTGGGGAGAGGATCCCCTACCTGCTGTCATGGGGGATTGCGGGGGGGGGGGTGCTTATTGGTAACAGGTTACAAGTTGCATTCTAAATACAGGTGTAACATGTTGTTAAAGGTAAACCTATCCTTTTAAAGTGTCTAAAAGTAGGAACAGTCTAGTATGCAGTTAATGAATCCTCATGTTAAAAACCCTTTTGTGGAATTGTCAATATGACTGGGCAACCAGCCAGCCACCATGTTTTAAATCAAATGACAATTCTTGTCCTCAAGCTGTGACACTGTTCAAGCTATTGAGAAATGTTAGTAGACCTGTCATGTAGCACCGGGAAATCAATAGGTTGACCACTGATTCAGAGATATTTACCCATTGCTATAGATGTAGAAGTGATGGCAGATTCTTTTTGGTGAATACAAATGTCTGTATCATGTGTGGCATTTTTTTACAGGAACCCCTTTGTGTTGATTACCTCTTCTCAACCACCCCAGTGTCCCTTTTTATAGTTCTAAATGCCTTTTGGGGGTGGCAAGGGTTTAGTGATCACCACTGTAACCGCTCTCAGCACATAAACATCAGCCGCCCAGTGACGCATATGCATGGCGTGTAGGAGTTTAAGCCCACCTCTTTTAGCGCCGCACATGTGTGTTGGGTGATCGTAAAGGGGTTAAAGAGGAACTTCACACTTATCATAAAAATCACAACAAAGGCCGCTTTTGAAATGATTAATAATGACGATCTACAAACGGATACTTTTAGATAATTGCAGGCTTTTTATTCTTTGCATTATTTATTTTTTCTTTTCCTCCCCATTCTTCATCCGGTGGCCATTTTTGCTAAGGGAAGATTAATCTGTCTCCCTTTTACTTCTTGGAACTCGATCTGCCTCCTGGAACATGTGAGAGACAGTTCACAGGCTGCAGTTGTGAGGCCAGGGTGACATCACCAGTGCCTCACTCAACTAGTGGAAAAATGCCATTGTAAGTAAAAGCAAAAAATGTTTAACTCATGAATATTAGATTTTTTTTTATCAGAATGCAGAGCTGTATGGCACTAAGATTTTTAGTGATTGGAGGAAAGGGTCCATTTTATGCACTTGCGCAATAAAAGCGGACCTACACTACCTCTGAGCACTGCAAACCAATGTAAAAATGTTATTTTAACCACTTGACGACCGCTCACTGTATATATACGTCAGCAGAATGGCACCGACAGGCACAATCACGTAGAGTGTACGTGATTGCCTTTGTACAGTTGGGGGGTCCAATCGGACCCCCCTTCTATACAGTGAGCGGTGGCTAAGTGTCCGGGAGCGTTCCGGGATGAGGGGGCAGCCATTCGTTTCTGGCCACCCCCTCGCGATCGCTCCCGGCGAATGGAAATGCCCCCTCTGTCTGTGTCAGACAGAGGGAGCAGGAGGAAGTGATGTCATCTCTGGTGCGGCGCTCACATATACCGAGCGCCGTACAAGAGAAGATATCAGGTCAGTGCACACAACACTACACTGACACCAGGACACATAGGGACATAAATCGCCCCCCCCAGACACCCCAGATCACCCCCCCAGCCCCCAGTCACAGTGTCACTGATTGCAGTGACCATTTATTTAGTGATCACTGCAATCAGTGACATTTGTGACTGTAAAAGTGTCACCAAAGTTTAGTCTTGGGTCCAGTGTAGCCCCCTAACCCCCCCTAATAAAGGTTTAACCCCCTGATCACCCCCCAGATAACCCTTTCACCCCCTATCACCACTGTCGCTTAGCGATCATTTTTCTGATCGCTGTCTTAGCGTCAGTGATGCCGATCGGCAGCCAGTAATTTTTTTTAGGTTCGCCGCAGGTTTTTATAGCGTCAGGTACCCCAATATATTATCTAATAAAGGTTTAACCCCCTTGATCGCCCCCCAGGTAACCCTTTCACCCCCTATCACCACTATCACTAAGCGATCGTTTTTCTAAACGCTGTCTTAGTGTCGGTGATGCAGATCGTAGCCAGTATTTCTTGTTCATACATCACGGGACACAGAGCAGCATAGTCATTACTATGTGGGTTATATAGAATTACCCTCAGGTGCTGGCACTGGCAACTTCCAAAACAGGAAGTACCCTCCCCTATATAAGCCCCTCCCATCCGGGAGTACCTCAGTTTTTTGCCAGTGTCTAAGGTGTTGGCCAAGGTTAACATGTATTCATCTGGGCTTGTGTACAGGTTCTCTGGGCCTTAGCAAGCTATTCCGGATCCGACCAAAAAAGCTTCATAGCTAAACGGTCGGTACCCGGGCCTTGCAGAGAAGAGCAGGGTTTTGCCTGTAATGCCTCTCTTAGGAGGGCTGGACCCTGGGATCCAGAGCTCTGGTCATACCCAAAACCAAGAGGCTATCTGTGCAGGGTGCTATACAGGTCCAGGGGAGTGGAATCCTTGGGAACCCGGTCCCTGAAGGTCTAGTACAATGCCTGCCGTGAGAGGTGAAGTTTGGGCTTCTGTGGACCAAACAAAGTCCTGCGGCGGGGAAAAGGTAAGTGGGGGCCCCTCAGGAACTTGGTTCTATTGAGGGGACCCCCAAGCCTAATATGTCTTTCTGCCTGTTACCTAAAGGGTATTCCCGCTAATAGCTGTATATGCCTAAGAAATCCTAGAAATGTTTTTTCATAAGGGAAGTTTTACAAAAACTGTAAACCTGGAAATGTTTTTCATAAAGGAGGTTTTAAAAAAAAACAAAAAAAAAAAAAAACACAAAAGTGCGGTACCTGTGTTTGTCCACTAGAGGCCGCTGTGGAACGTCTTTTTTTTCTTGGGACTATTCCTTCCATGGTGAAAGTCCAGGCAGATGA
This sequence comes from Rana muscosa, assembly GCA_029206835.1. Taxonomy (NCBI): domain Eukaryota; kingdom Metazoa; phylum Chordata; class Amphibia; order Anura; family Ranidae; genus Rana; species Rana muscosa. The sequence goes on from CM055118.1 coordinate 876,871,599, forward strand.
GTGAGCTCTCTATCAGGGAAGCTGCATTCCTCTGTCATGCTGCCAAGTAGTTTCCTTCCATCCCCGAGTCCTGGTAAAACAGGGACCCTGGCTCCTCTCCCTACATGGCGCCAAGAGCGCACACGTGCACGCGCGCGCACACATGCTTTCTTTTTATAAGGTTTAGCTACAAAAAAGGGGGCGGAGCCTGGCGGATGACGCGCTCTGTGCGCCCAGCGCTTCTGCGCATGTGCGGGCGTCCCAGCAAGATAAAAGGACTCAGTCCACGCTGCTTGCTATGGACACAGAGCATGAAAAGGAGCTGGTAGCATGGTATAGGGGCTTACAGCGGGCGGTTGATACAGGCATCCCCAGAAAGACGCATTAGTAGACACCCACTGATATACATAGCAGCAAATTGCATTAGACTATTTCAGTAAGGGGTGTATTGCGGCTGGAATACCTCAGCTTTGAACTAAGGAATATGCCGCCTAAAAAACTCCGAGATATACCTCTCAGGAAGTGTAGGGGGTCTCCATCGGGCTCTGAGGATCTGGAGCAGTCATCTGCACCCTCGTCCCCTGAGAAATCAGAGGTTAATACCCATAAGGAACCCCCGGGAGTGCCAGGTACTGCGGCTGTCCTCAGTCCACCTGCTCCTGCATATATAACAGAGGAGGTTTTTTCCTCAATTCTGGAGGGATTGGAGCAGAGATTGGCTGCATTGATCGCTTCTTCTCTACAGGAAAGAAAGCGCGCCAGATCTCCATCACCTCCATTAGAGTGCCTGTTGGCAGAGCAACAGTCCCAGGAGGGGACCGACCTACCTGAAGGGGATCAGGAGGAGGTTAGCTCTGTTTTTGAGGAATCGACGGTAGATGAACCATTTTCAGCATCACAGACTGAAAGATTGTGGGTCCAGACCCTAACTGACATGGTTCGATCTGCATTTAAAATGCCTCTTGTTGAACCATCAACTACTGCTGTCTCCTCATTGGGGTCGCTAAAAGCTCCCCAGGTTAATTGCTCCTTTCCAATACATCCATTATTGGAAGGACTTATATACCAGGACTGGGAACATCCTGATAAACTATTTGTTCCGCCTAAAAGGTTTCCGGTGATCTATCCCATGGAGGAAAAGTTCACCCAGAGATGGAATGTTCCTACAGTGGATGCAGCCATCTCTTCTGTGAACAAATCACTGACATGTCCAGTAGATAATGTTCAAATGTTCAAAGATCCAGTGGATAAAAAATTGGAATCTTTATTAAAATCTGCTTTTTCCACAGCAGTGGCTGTTACACAGCCAGCAGTGGCAGCTATTGGGGTCTGCCAAGCTTTAAAGGATCAAATAAAAATGGTCCTGAGGGATTTGCCAGACCAACAGGCCCAGGCTCTGGCTGATCTGCCTAGAGCATTATGCTTTGCGGTTGACGCCATCAAGGATTCTATCCATCAGGCCTCACGCTGTCTTTGGTACATATGCGTAGGCTTCTGTGGCTTAAAAACTGGTCTGCTGAAGCTCCCTGTAAGAAGCTCTTAGTTAGCTTCCCATTTCATGGGGAACGCCTTTTTGGCGAAGACCTGGATAAGTATATCCAGAAGATTTCCAGTGGTAAAAGTACTCTCTTACCGAGTAAGAAGAGGACTAGGGGTCCCTCTTTTAAGAGGACTACCTCTCCTATCCCTGCGACGTCTGCTACTAAGCAGTTCCGACGGCCTCCTCGGTCAAACTCAGGAGGTAAAAATCAGGGACAGCCACAGGGTAATAAAAAGCCCTGGATCCGAAGAGGTACTAAACCAGCCTCCAAGTCAAGCCTATGAAGGGCTGCCCCCACTCAAACGGGTGGGGGGAAGACTTCAGTTGTTCGCAGAGACCTGACGGGAGACGATCAATGACAGATGGGTGCTCTCCGCAGTAACTCTGGGATACAAGTTGGAGTTAAGAGTCTCCTCCATCCCATTTTATGTGGTCAGGCATGCCAAGAGACCCTCTGAAAAGACGGTCTCTCCTATTGGCGTTAGAACGACTATTGCTCCAAGGAGTAATTATGGAGGTTCCTATGGAAGAGTGGGGGTTGGGTTTCTACTCAAACCTTTTCACAGTCCCGAAGCCAAACGGGGACATAAGACCCATATTGGACCTAAAGAGTCTAAACAAATTTCTAAACGTCCGGTCTTTCCGGATGGAGTCGATCCGATCGGTCACCACTGCCCTACAAGGGGAGGAATGGTTAGCCTCGATCGACATCAAAGATGCTTACTTGCATGTTCCCATCTTTCCAGGTCATCAAAAATTCCTACGCTTTGCAGTAGAAGGGCGCCATTTTCAGTTCAGAGCCTTACCATTCGGTCTGGCCACAGCACCACGAGTGTTCACAAAAATTCTGGCCCCACTGTTGGCCGATCTAAGAACACGGGGTGTAACGATAATGGCATACCTAGACGACCTGTTGTTGATGGACCACTCAGTTGCCAAGCTAGAAGTGGTAATTATCGATACAATCAAGTATCTAGAATCTCACGGTTGGGTCATCAACCTGGACAAGTCAGCCCTACAGCCAGTGAAAAACCTGGTATATCTAGGGCTACGGCTGGATTCAGACCAGAGGAAGATTTTCTTACCTCTAGACAAGGTATCCTCTTTGAGGGGCTTGGTCCGTCTGCTTTGTGCAAAAAGACAGCCGTCCATACGCCTGTGCATGAGGCTGCTAGGAAAGATGGTAGCATCATTCGAAGCTGTGCCATACGCCCAATTCCACTCAAGGAATTTACAAAGGGCCATATTGTCAGCCTGGAACGGAAAAGTTCAGGCTCTAGACTTCCCGATGGCTTTGTCCCCTTCCGTTCGGAAGAGTCTCTGCTGGTGGTTGATCCCCCAGAATCTCCAGAAGGGAAAACCCTTCAGCCCGATATCTTGGAAGGTGGTCACTACAGATGCCAGCCTTACAGGCTGGGGGGCAGTACTGGAGCAATGGTCTCTCCAGGGCAGATGGTCAAATGTAGTAAAAACCCTGCCCATCAATCTCTTAGAGATACGAGCAGCCCGGTACGCCCTAGTAGCCTGGACATCCAGACTCCAAGGGTCCCCTGTCAGAATTCAATCAGACAATGCCACAGCAGTGGCATATATCAATCATCAGGGAGGCACCAGGAGTCGTGCAGCCCAGAGGGAAGTAAGTCACATCCTGGAATGGGCAGAAAAGCATGTCCCATGTATATCAGCTGTCTTCATTCCAGGGGTGGAGAATTGGAAGGCGGACTTTCTGAGTCGCCAACAGTTATGCCCAGGGGAATGGTCCCTTCATCCCGAGGTCTTCCGAGCAATATGTCAGCGGTGGGGAACACCGGATGTAGATCTGCTAGCATCCAGATTCAACGCAAAGGTGGACAGGTTTGTCTCCCGGACAAGGGATCCCCTCGCTTGCGGCTCGGATGCTCTGGTGTTCCCTTGGGATCAGTTCAGACTGATATATGCATTCCCTCCGCTACAATTGTTGCCTCGACTCCTTCGCAGAGTCAGGTTGGAGAAGAAGCCGGTGATCTTGGTGGCTCCAGCGTGGCCCCGAAGGGCCTGGTACGCGGAGATCATCAAAATGTCTGTGGGGAGTCCTTGGACCCTTCCACGTCGTCCGGACCTGCTTTCGCAAGGACCGATATACCACCCTTCCTTACTAACTCTAAGTTTAACGGCCTGGCTATTGAATCCCACATCCTAAAGAAGAGAGGTCTCTCTAACTCTGTGGTATCAACTATAATCAATGCCAGGAAGCCTGTATCCAGGCAGATCTACTATAGAGTTTGGAAGGCGTACATCACTTGGTGCGAGGCCAGAAAATGGCATCCACGTAAGTACGTTATAGGCAGAATTCTGGACTTCCTGCAGTGGGCTGTAGACAGGAAGTTTGCCTTAAGTACTATCAAGGGCCAGGTTTCGGCCTTGTCAATACTATTTCAAAGGCCCCTGGCTATGCATTCACTTGTCAAATCCTTTATGCAAGGTGTGACTCGTATTATTCCACCGATTAAGGCTCCCATATGCCCATGGGATCTAAATTTGGTTCTGTCAGTTCTGCAGAAGCAGCCATTTGAACCTTTGCGGCACATTTCCTTGGTTCTACTCACCAGGAAATTGATATTTTTAGTAGCCATATGCTCGGCTAGAAGAGTGTCGGAATTAGCCGCCATGTCCTGTAAAGAGCCATATCTGGTTCTCCATAAGGACAGAGTAGTATTACGTCCTCACCCAGCCTTTCTTCCTAAGGTGGTATCGAGGTTTCACTTGAACCAGGATGTGGTTCTTCCTTCTTTTTTCCCCAAACCAAGCTCGGTAGAGGAAAAGTTATTGCATTCTTTGGATGTAGTAAGAGCAGTTAAAGCTTATCTAAAAGCCACTGCTCAGATTCGTAGAACGGATTCTCTGTTTGTTCTGCCGGAAGGCCCCAGAAAGGGTCAGGCAGCATCAAAATCTACCTTAGCCAAGTGGATTCGACAGGTCATAATACAAGCCTATGGCTTGAAAAGTAGACCGCCTCCGTTCAAAGTTAGGGCGCACTCCACGAGAGCAGTTGGAACTTCATGGGCAGTGCATCACCAGGCCTCCCTGGCGCAAATTTGTAAGGCCGCAACATGGTCTTCAGTACACACGTTTACTAGGTTCTACCAGGTGGACGTTAGAAGTCAGGAGGATGTCGCCTTTGGGCGCAGTGTGTTGCAGGCCGCAAAAGATCCTCATGCCTGATGGCGCCCAGCTTATGTATGGTGTATCCCCCCCCCTCATGTGGCATTGCTTTGGGACGTCCCACATAGTAATGACTATGCTGCTCTGTGTCCCGTGATGTATGAACAAGAAAGTAGGATTTTTAAAACCGCTTACCTGTAAAATCCTTTTCTTGGAGTACATCACGGGACACAGAGCTCCCACCCCTCTTTTGGGGACACGTATTGCTTTGCTACAAAACTGAGGTACTCCCGGATGGGAGGGGCTTATATAGGGGAGGGTACTTCCTGTTTTGGAAGTTGCCAGTGCCAGCACCTGAAGGTAATTCTATATAACCCACATAGTAATGACTATGCTGCTCTGTGTCCCGTGATGTACTCCAAGAAAAGGATTTTACAGGTAAGCTGTTTTAAAAATCCTACTTTTTTTTTAGGTTCGCCGCATGTTTTTATAGCGTCAGGTACCCCAATATATTATCTAATAAAGGTTTAACCCCCTTGATCGCCCCCCAGGTAACCCTTTCACCCCCTATCACCACTGTCGCTAAGCAATTGTTTTTCTAAACGCTGTCTTAGTGTCGGTGATGCAGATCGTAGCCAGTATTTTTTTTTTTAGGTTCGCCGCAGGTTTTTATAGTGTCAGGTACCCCCATATATTATCTAATAAAGGTTTTAACCCCCTGATTGCCCCTAGTTAACCCTTTCACCAGTGATCACCATATAAGTGTTACGGGTGACGCTGGTTAGTTAGTTTGCTTTTTATAGTGTCAGGGCACCCGCCGTGTATATAACCCAATAAAGGTTTAACCCCCTGATCGCCCGGCGGGTGATATCAATTAGGTTTTAGCATCAGAGAGGGTCTGAGTCACACCCCAGGCAGCGTCAGGTTAGTGCCAGTAACGCTAACACCCACGCGTGAAGCATACACCCCCCTTAGTGGTATAGTATCTGAACAGATCAATATCTGATCAGATCTATACTAGCGTCCCCAGCAGTTTAGGGTTCCCAAAAACGCAGTGTTAGCGGGATCAGCCCAGATACCTGCTGGCACCTGCGTTTTGCCCCTCCGTCCAGCCCAGGCCACCCAATTGCAGTATCGATCGATCACTGTCACTTACAAAAAACAACACACATAACTGCAGCGTTAGCAGAGACAGGCCTGATCCCTGCGACTCCAGTGCTGTAGGAGGTGATTTCACCACCACAGTTTAAAAAAAAAAGCAAATATGCCGAAGCATTGGGGCAGCAGGGGCGGAGGAGCGATTTTGCTCCTAATGCCGCGTACATACGGTCGAAATTCCGACGGAGGCTTGCCCGTGGAAAAGTCCGACCATGTGTGTGCGGCATAACTTTTTTGCGGGAGGATGCCCCCATGCTTCGGCATATATAAATGGTGCGTGTATGCCCATCATTGGAAGTGGGTGGATGAAGGGCGGTATTCTAATGGTGGGCATACCCACCGATCAATCTCTTTTTTCGTTCAGCCAACTGGCTGCATGAAATAAAAAGATTACAATACATGTCCAACAAGGACCAGCAACGTACTGGTATGTTGCTGGACTTTGAATGTTTATACCAGAATGATGCCTGCGGGTTTAGGTATCATCTTGGTATCATTCTTTTCAGCCTGCGGCCGGCTTTCATGTAAAAGCAATCCTAGCGGCTAATTAGCCTCTGGACTGCTTTTACAAGCAGTGGGAGGGAATGCCCCCCCCCCCGGATATAAAAAGCGCCATTGGGAAATTGGGAAAGCATTTTATCACACCGATCTTGGTGTGGTCAGATGCTTTGAGGGCAGAGGAAAAATCTAGGGTCTAGAAGACCCCAGTTTTTTCAAAAAAAAGAGTACCTGTCACTACCTATTGCTATCATAGGGGATATTTACATTCCCTGAGATAACAATAAAAATGATTAAAAAAAAAAAAACTTGGAAGGAACAATTTAAAAATAAAATATAAAAGCAAAATTAATAATAATAAAAAAAAAAAAAGCACCCCTGTCCTGCCCTGCTCTTGCCCAATGGCGAACGCAAGCGTCGGTCTGGCGTCATATGTAAACAGCAATTGCACCATGCATGTGAGGTATCACCGCGAAGGTCAGATCGAGGGCAATCATTTTAGCAGTAGACCTCCTCTGTAAATGCTTTTAAAGGCTTTTAAAAATGTATGTAGTTTGTCGCCAATGCGCGTTTGTGCGAAATTTTAAAGCATGTCGTGTTTGGTATCTCTGTACTCGGCCTAAGATCATCTTTTTTATTTCATCAAACATTTGGGCAATATAGTGTGTTTTAGTGCATTAAAATTAAAAAAAGTGTATTTTTTAACCCAAAAAATGCGTTTGAAAAATCGCTGCGCAAATACTGTGTAGAAAAAAAAAAATGCAACACCCACCATTTTAATCTGTAGGGCCTTTGCTTTAAAAATATATATATAATGTTTGGGGGTTCAACATAATTTTCTTGCAAAAAAAAAATGTTTTCATGTAAACAAAAAGTGTCAAAAAGGGCTTTGTCTTCAAGTGGTTAGAAGAGTGGATGTAAGCTTCCTAATGTGTATAAAATGCCAGAACAGTTCAAAACCCCCCCAAATGACCCCATTTTGGAAAGTAGACACCCCAAGCTATATACTGAGAGGCATGTCGAGTCAATGGAATATTTTATATGTTGACTCAAGTTGCGGAAAAACGACAATTTTTTTTTTTTTTTTTTTTTTGCACAAAGTTGTCACTAAATGATATATTGCTCAAACATGCCATGGGCATATGTGGAATTACACCCCAAAATACATTCTGTTGCTTCTCCTGAGTACGGGGATACCACATGTGAGACTTTTTGGGAGCCTAGCCGCGTACGGGACCCCAAAAACCAAGCACCGCCTTCAGGCTTTCTAAGGGTGTAAATTTTTGATTTCACTTCTCACTGCCTATCACAGTTTCGGAGGCCATGGAATGCCCAGATAGCACAACCCCCCCCCCCCCCCCCAAATGACCCCATTTTGGAAAGTAGACACCCCAAGCTATTTGCTGAGAGGTATTGTGAGTATTTTGCAGATCTCGCTTTTTGTCACAAAGTTTTGAAAATTGAAATATATATATATATATATATATATTATTTTTTTTCTTTCTTCATTTTCAAAAACAAATGAGAGCTGTAAAATACTCGCCATTCCTCTCAGCAAATAGCTTGGGGTGTCTATATTCCAAAATGGGGTCATTTGGGGGGTTTTTGTGCGATTTTGGCATTTTATGGCCTTCGAAACTGATAGGTAGTGAGGAGTGAAATCAAAAATTTGTGCCTAGAAATCCTGAAGGCGGTGCTTGGTTTTCGGGGTCCCGTACGCGGCTAGGCTCCTAAAAAGTCCCACACATGTGGTATCCCCGTACTCAGGAGAAGCAGAAAAATGTATTTTGGGGTGTAATTCCACATATAACCATGGCATGTGTGAGCAATATATCATTTAGTGACAACTTTTTGTAATTTTTTTTTTTTTTTTTTTTGTCAATCACTTGGGACAAAAAAAATTATATTCAATGGGCTCAACAGGCCTCTCAGCAATTTCCTTGGGGTGTCTACTTTCTAAAATGGGGTCATTTGGGGGGGTTTTGTGCTATTTTGGCATTTTATGGCCTTCGAAACTGTGATAGGTAGTGAGGAGTGAAATCAAAAATTTGCGCCCTTAGAAATCCTGAAGGCGGTGCTTGGTTTCCGGGGTCCCGTACGCGGCTAGGCTCCCAAAAAGTCCCACACATGTGGTATCCCCGTACTCAGGAGAAGCAGCAAAATGTATTTTGGGGTGAAATTCCACATATAACCATGGCATGTGTGAGCAATATATCATTTAGTGACAACTTTTTTTTTTTTGTTTTTTTTTTTCTTTTTTTTTTTGTCATTATTCAATCACTTGGGACAAAAAAATAAAAAATTCAATGGGCTCAACATGCCTCTCAGCAATTTCCTTGGGGTGTCTACTTTCCAAAATGGGGTCATTTGGGGGGGTTTTGTACTGCCCTGTCATTTTAGCACCTCAAGAAATGAGATAGGCAGTCATAAATTTAAAGCTGTGTAAATTTCAGAAAATGTACCCTAGTTTGTAAACTCTATAACTTTTGCGCAAACCAATAAATATACGCTTATTGACATTTTTTTTTTTTACTAAAAACATGTGGCTGAATACATTTTGGCCTAAATGTATGACTACAATTGAGTTTTCGATTTTTCTTATAACAAAAAGTAGAAAATATTTTTTTTCAAAATTTTCGGTCTTTTTCCGTTTATATCGCAAAAAATAAAAATCGCAGAGACAATCAAATACCATTAAAAGAAAGCTCTATTTGTGAGAAGAAAAGGACGCAAATTTCGTTTGGGTACAACATTGCATGTCCGCACAATTTACAGTTAAAGCAGCGCAGCGCAAAATTCTGAATTCACCTCTGGTCCTCTAGCTACCAAATGGTCCGGGGCTTAAGTGGTTAATACATTTTTAATATTCAAAGCAAATTAATTCAACCATATCTCCTTGCTTTATTTTACTGAGAAATCACTTTGAAAAACACCCCCTTAGCATTTCTAGCCATGGTCATCTTGAGTAAGGGCAGATGATTCATGTATCATTTACTTCCTAGAATCCATCTGCCCTTAGCTCAGGCATGCAGGCAGGCGGGTATGCTTGGCTGAAAAAAAATCCCTCCTAAAGTCCAGGGTTGTATGACATAATTTGGCCTGGAAACATGGCAGTAACTGAAGAAATGTTAAAAAAAAAAAAAAAGTTTTTAAAACAAGTAAATATGGTATACATTTACTAATGCTAGCATCATAAGGATTACACATAGTTAATGATTGAGAGAGTGAAGTTCTGCTTTAAACAATCTCTCCTTCCCCATAAATACTGTCCATTCTTTCATTTACTGACCTGTGTTCTATGACTAGTGAAATTCTCACCTTTGTTGTTGGTGATTGGATAGTAACTTTGATATTTTACAATGAAAATCGTTTATTTTATTTTATTACGTTTGTTTTTTTTTCTTTTAAAAACCTATGGCTTTTGAAGTTCCAGAATGTGTCAATCCTAAAGCCCCTTTCACACTTGGGAGACTTTTTCTGCGACTTTGGACATCGGAGTCGCATGACAAGTCGTACCCCATGATTCCAAATGATAACCGTGTAATATCTGTGTGACTTCAAAGTAGTCCCTGTACTACTTTGGTCCGACTTTGATGCGCGTTAAGGTTACAAGATTACACAGACATTCCCTGAAATCGTGTCAAAATCGCGGCCGCAAAATTATGTGTTTAAATTTGGGGGGGAGCATCTGGGTTAGTTAACCCAGCTGTACTAATTGTTAGGGAATCTGAGAATCCCTTTTGTGGTTCTTGGAGGACTCTGGTGGTGCAAGGTTGCCTGTGGCCTGCAGGTGGCGTTGTCGCCCTGGGCCGGAGTTGAACCTGCACCGCAAGACTGTACCTTTTTGTCCTTTCCTGGCGCCGGTACAGCGGGGCGGGGAACCCGCTGTGACGCAAAGGGAGAGGAGATAAAAGGGGAGGATGCCCTGACCTCGGGGTTCAGTTGGAGGACGCGGCCCAGGTGCCCTTGACCTGGCCGGAGCGAGGGATGGAGTCCATCCCAGGCACCTTAAGCCTGGGGTGAGGTACTATGGCCAAGGCCTGGAGCCCAGGACTTCGACTGGGTTCCGCGAGGGTGGAGGAGTCCGAGGGGCCCTAAGGTGTTGGGACCCGTATCTGAGGCGAGGAGGCCGGGGAGTGTAACCCTTCCGGATAGCCCGGTACAGCATTAATCCGGTGACGGCGGGGCCTCTGGTAACTCCCTTGGAGGGATGTCTTCCCCCTGACAGGGGCTGCAACGTAGCAAAGGTAACTCCAGTTCCTGTTCACTAGAGTCGCTGGAAGAGACTCTGAAGCCAAAAAGTCCATTTAACAGCCACTGTGCTTAGCAACCGTTGGTGAAACCTCAACGGTTTAGTTTCTTTGAGGATTGTGCCTTGACCTACTCCCCACCAATACTGAACTGTTCTATGGGTCTCAAACTGTCTGCTCGCAAAGGACTATTTGTTTGCCGTTATGGAATAAATAAGTGTTGGACCTTTTCAGTGTGTAGTACTCCAATTACTGAGAGCAAAGGGGGTTATCAGCAGAACAGACTTGTCTCTGAGCGTATACACAGCCCGGGTGTAATTAGATGCTGGCCTTCACCTCTACATGCTGAAATCTAGAGGACATGGGCCGTGGCGCACCTCGCTCTCCCCTTCAAAGTACCCCTAGACTGAAGCCAAAATATCCACTAAAGAAGAGAGAGAGGGTGAGGCTGCTACATATGCAAACATCAAGTTGCGGCAGTGTGAAAGGGACCTAAGAGAAAATTGGACATAAACTGACTTCATGGGAAAATGCAGCCACATGTACTGTTTCCAGTGTACCTTGCCTCAATGTCTTTTTCTAAACACTGCAACTTTTCCACAGTTATTTCACAGGTCTGCACTTCTAGTTGGCTACTTACCTGCCCCAGCTAACTGCATCTAAACAGAATAGTCTAGGATCTCTGATTAAGCCCTATGTTGCTGAACCACAATGCAGCTTAGGCTCGCATGGGCACTTGGTAAATCTTTTCTTTGTTATACTTTTTCTCCATGCCTGCCATCGTACCCACTACCTTCCCTTCCTGAACAAAGTTCCTGCGTCATACCCTCCTCATGCCTCTCCTGCACACATTGCTCTACTGCAGGTATGATATGTCGCACCCTCTGCACTTTTCTCTAGCACATATTGCCCTCAGTAGTACCCTCTGGATTCCTCTCCTGCACAAACTGCCTGCTGTCATGCCTTCCACACTCCTCTATGGCATATACTGCCTATGGTCACATCCTCCGCACTGCTCTCCAACACATACTTCTCACTGTCATACCAGTTGTACTTGTGTCCAGCACATACTGCCTGACGTCCTGGGTTTTTTTTTTTTTTTTGCAATGGTCTCTGTGACAGATCTAGCCGGGACAGAGGCTTTTGGAGAGGACTGAATGCTAGCCTCCTTCCTTCCGATTATGGGCCAGGGCCTTAAGACAGGGCAGAAGACCCCCCACTGTGTAATAGATTCAAAGGAGAAATACTTCTGTATTCAAAGGTTCATGACAATACTCCCTCCTGGGAAATAGTCCAACAGCCACAGTGGGACCCCGAACGGGTCAACTCAAGGATGTTGGAAAAGTAGTCTTAAGGTTTCAGGTCTGTCTGCCGGAAAGTGGTTGTTGGGAGCAGGGTGTTCAAATCAGCTGTATAAGAGTGTGTGTGTGTGTGTGTGTACATCCAATAAAATGAGATGCCTGTTTGAACTTGCATACAGCCTGCCTGGTGTTTGTTCTGAGCTATCACAAATGGATTAGAACGGCACATAGCTGTAGCTTGAATCCTGGATCATCGGATGACCGAACCATCAGACGTTGCGATCTTCGATATGATCCAATAGTAGCAGAGGAGTGTCGGGAGAGTGGAACCGAGCGAGCAAGGGGCTCGTTACAGTCTCCTACACCTAGACCTGACCAGCTTTAGGCATCTTAGGTTTTCCTGTGCTTCCCAAAACACATTTATATCCTGCAGCCCTCTGTCATCGATGAAATACAACAGAAGCTATTGTCAAGTAATCGATTTTCTATCTTCGGCTGTCATTCGAAAATAGATTAAATTTGGTTTATCGCATTTAGTCTCTGTACTGTGGGGCTTAATAGAATATATAAAGATGCAAGTATTAGAGCAGTATTAAAGCCATAAACAAAAATTTATTCTAATGCAGCTTACCAATGATTAGATGTGATGGCTGTGTTCGTTTTTCTTTTTTTTGGGCTATTTCCTCTGTTTTCACCTGGTGATCTGGCCAGTAACACTTTCTGCAATAGAGAGCCCCCACTCCTAGATGAAGAAGCATAGGAGGCACAGCAGCATTGTCAGTCGGAGGGTAGTGTTAAGTGTATTAGAAGATTTAACCACTTCCTTTATCGGGCCTAGTCTGGCACTCCTCTCCTACATGCAAAAATCATAATTTTTTTGCTAGAAAATTACTCCAAACACTAATATGTATGTATGTGTGTGTGTGTGTGTGTGTCTGTATATTTTTTTTTTTTTTAGCAAACACCCTAGGGAATAAAATGGCGGTCATTGCAACTTTTTATCTTGCACGGTATTTGCGCAATAATTTTTCAAACGCATTTTTTTGGGGAAAAAAACGGGTTCATGAATTAAAAAATATTAAAACATTAAAGCAAGCCCAATTTTTTTGCATAATGTGAAAGATGAAGTTACACCGAGTAAATAGATACCTAACATGTCACCCTTTAAAATTGCACACGCTCGTGGAATGGCACCAAACTTCGGTACTTAAAAATGCACATGGGCGACGCGTAATTTTTTTTTACTGGTTACATGTTTTGAGTTACAGAGGAGATCTAGGGCTAGAATTATTTCTCTCGCTCTAACGTTCGCTGCGATACCTCACATGTGTTTTCATATGTGGGCGGGACTTGCGGATGCGTTTGCTTCTGCGTGCGAGCTACCGGAGACAAGGGCACTTTAAAAAAAAATCTCTTATCGTCCATGGACTGACACAGCTCTAATACTGTAAACGTGTGGGTATATGTCCCTGCTCGCAGGAGAAGATCTAGGCAGAATGTTAGATGTTAGAAACATACATTCTAGAACAAAACCAGAGCTGAACAGCCCCTCCCCCCCCCCCTCCAGACATAACCCTCCTACCTGCAGCCAGCAGCCTCTGTTTTTTTCTGCCTAGCAGGAGAAGACGTGGCTCTCTCAGGAGCCAGTCTCCTGGAAGATTTTATTTTTAAATTTTATTCCTTTGGGAATTTTTATTTTATTTTTGAGACCTTCAATCAACTGTCGGCTGGGCAACAGGTTGGGTACACTGGTATCCTCATAGTCTTCCCTGTCCGACCATCGAGCGTGCTGATCCTCGCCTTGTGCGCGTGAGACTCCGTTCACGGCATGCCCCATGACTCCAGGGGTGGCCGGGTTGCTTTTTTGCTCCCGTGGTCCTTTCAGGATTGAACAGTACCTGACTGTATCTTTTGCTGTGGACCGGGCAGACAGCTACTCAGTACTACTCTGTGGTAGGTCTGTCTGAAACAAGCCAGTGGGTCCCTCTGGGAAGGGTAAGTAGTCTCTCCTGCTGCAGGTGAGTACATGCTGGCTGTGTTTCTTTATATGGGGGGTTTCTCCCTGTCTCCCCCCTGTTATGCTGCTCTCTGCACCCTGTACTGGCGCTGTGCTGTGTGGGGGTACTTGGGGGTCACTATGGCCTGGCGGGGGGCGCTCATGTCTCTGTACTGGGAGAAGGGCAGTGCTCTGCCATGTTTGAGTGTTTGGGGACTTTTTGCGTGCGCCATTAGCGCTGTGTGGTATTTTACCCTGCGCTCGGCGGCCATCTTGCCGTGGATCAATGGCGCAGTATTACATGCGGCCGGCGGGCATTTTCTTGAAGCCGCGTCGGTTTCGGCCTCCATCGCCGCTGCTGCGGCGCGTATCTCCTCAGGCTTCACTCGCACTGCAGCGCGGTTACATACAGCGGAACTGAGCGGTCCTTATAAGGGTTGGTGAGTCCTCTGTTTATCCCCTCCTCAGCCTCAGCGCAGCCAGTGGGTGGACTGTATTATTCACAGTAATTGTGTATAAGGTCTCAGAGGGTGGCAGTGTGGAGTCTGGTTCACCTGCTTCCCCACACTTGTCAGAGGCAACTGGCAGTGCTCCTGCACCTGCGGTTCCTATGGACCAGTTGTTGGCAGTCCTGGAATCATTCCTTGTCAGGATGGAAGTGATGTGCGAGCGCAAGGGAGCTATAAAGTGCCCTCTCCCCACACAATCTCCAGTAAGGGAGTGCTCTGCTTCAGATATGGGCCTAGCTGTTGCTGCTCAGGACCCTAGCTCTGAGGATTTTAATGTTTTTGAACAGGACATTCCTTGTGAGGAAGACCCCAGTTCTGAACAAGTAACTGACAGGGCGCTTGTAAGTGAACTCATTGATGCTGTGAGGGACACTCCCAAGCTGAATGCTGAGGAACCTCAGGTGGAGGTTGTCTCCTTTTTGGTTCCTTTAAAGCCATTTCTTCAAAAAAGGTCTTTCCATATGTGCCCTTTTTTTGATACATTCATTGACCAAGTCTGGGATAAGCCGCAAAAGACTTTGACGGTCCTGCGGCGCCTAGCCATAAGGTACCCCTTTTGAGGAGGCCCTGGTTAAAAATGGGCTCTCCCTCCAGTGGTCGACCCCCCCCGTCGCCCGTTTGAATAAGGCTACCACACTCCCAATGGAAGGGACTCCTGCATTTAAGGATCCCACTGACAGGAGGTCAGAAGTGGTGAGTAGAACTATGTTTGCCTTGTTGGGGTCTGCCTTACGCCCTATAGCGGTGGCGACCCTTGTGTCTCAGACACTCACAGGCTGGGCAAAGATTTTGCACCAGATGGTGCAGGAGCATAATCTCCCTCCAGAGACCATTGCCCTGGCTCACCAACTTGCGCAGGGTTTGGTCTATGTGTGAGATGCCACTTTGGATGCGGCCCCTTTAATATCTGTGGCCTCTATCTCTGCTGTGGTGTTGTGTCGCCTTATCTGGTTGAAATGCTGGTCGGCCGACCTAGCTTCAAAGAAGCTCCTGGCTGACTTGCCCTTTAAGGGCGGTAGACTGTTTGGGGCTGCCCTGGATGACATTATTAAGGATGTCACAGGGGGTAAGAGCACCTTCCTTCGTCCGTTTAAGGGAAAGGAGCCCCACCGTAGGCCGGGCCCTTCCTTTCTGGCAAAGAAGACGTTTTTTCGTCAGACTCCATGGGTAAGCCCTCCCAGACTGAAAAGAGTGTGGCTGGGGGACAGAAGCGTCCCTGGGTGTGTAAGCCTACCAAGCAGGCTCCCAAGCCGGCCACCGCATGAAGTCTTGCCCCTGCCTGACTCTGGGGTGGGGGGACGTCTTCGCAGGTTCACGGTTAGGTGGACCTCCCGGATCGCCGACCAGTGGGTGTGCGAGGTGGTCACCTCGGGATACAGGATAGAGTTTCGCTCGTGGCCCCCAAACAGGTTCTTTCCCTCAAACCTCCCTCTCCTCCCTGCCAGGCGGCCCTCTTGGGGGCTGTACAGGATTTGCCCAGGAGCGGAATAATTGTGCCGCTTCCGTCACACGAGAGGTTTCAGGGGTTTTACTCGAACCTGTTAGTTGTTCCAAAGAAGGACGGGGTCCGGCCAATCCTGGACCTCAAGGTCTTGAATGCCTATGTAAGGGTACAAAAATTCCGGATGGAATCCATTCGCACAGTGATTGCGGCACTCCACCAAGGGGATTTTCTGGCGTCCTTGGATATCAAGGATGCCTACTTGAACGTCCCGATCTGCGCGAGTCACCAGAAGTTTCTGCGCTTTGCCATAGGCGAAGTCCACTATCATTGTGTGGCTATTCCCTTCGGCCTAGCATCGGCACCACAGGTTTTCACCAAAGTGCTTGCCCCGGTTCTAGCTTTGCTGAGACAGCGAGGAATTGTCGTGGGCTATCTGGACGACCTCCTTCTAAGAGCAGAAAATGGCTCAGAGCTGGAGGAAAATGTGACAATAGTCAGTCAGACCCTCCGGGACTTCGGGTGGCTTCTGAACATGCAGAAGTCGGGTCTAGTCCCGACTCGACGTTTGGAGTATCTGGGTCTGATCCTGGACACTTCGGCAGCGAAGGTGTTTCTACCCTCGGAGAAGTTACAGACACTTCAGTCGGCAGTACGGGTACTGACGTCCCAAAAATGGTCGTCAATCCATTTCTGCATGAGAGTCCTGGGACTCATGGTGGCCTCTTTCGAGGCAGTTCGGAAGGGAATTATGTCTACTTGGGACAAGTCCCCGTTGTCGTTCCTCCCCATCCAGTGGATGGTGGTCACGACGGATGCCAGCCTGATGGGCTGGGGAGGAGTTTGGGGGGTTCTATCGTCTCAAGGGCTCTGGACGAATCTCGTCTACCAATCAACGTTCTGGAAATGCCGCTCGGTCAGAATCCAGTCGGACAACGCCACGGCCGTGGCGTATGTCAACCATCAGGGGGGCACTCGGAGCTCGGCTGCGGCATCCAAAGTCGCCCACATCCTAAGGTGGGCGGAAAGAAGCGTGCCGGCTCTGTCGGCCGTCTACATTCCGAGTGTAGAAAACTGGCAGTCGGACTATCTGAGTCCGCCAGTCCCTGGACCAGGGGGAGTGGTCCTTGCATCCGGAGGTGTTTCAAATCATTTGTCGGCGGTGGGGCGCGCCGGACGTGGACCTGATGGCGTCTCGACTCAATCCCATTATGTCAAGGTTTGTAGCCAGGTCCAGGGACCCCTGGGCGGATGCCTCGGACGCGTTGGTGGCCCCGTGGGGTCAGTATCGCTTGATATACGCTTACCCTCCGCTGCAGTTGCTTCCTCGTCTGCTGCGCAAGGTAGCGGCCGAGGGCATTTCGGTAATACTCATTGCTCCGGATTGGCCTCTGCATCATTGGTACGCCAATCTGGTTCGTCTCATCGCGGACGTCCCTTGGTGATTTGCCCATGAGGGAGGACCTTCTGTCTCAAGGTCCTATCTTTTCATCCTGCTTTACAGTCTCTGGTTTTAACGGCATGGCTATTGAGAGCCAGGTGCTGAAGGACTGAGGCCTTTCGGATTCAGTAATTTCAACCATGCTGAGGGCACGTAAGTCTTCTTCTGGAAAGCTTGCATCGCTATGTGCGATGAGCTAGACTGGCATCCACAGATGTACTCTGTTCCCAGAATCCTGCGGTTCTTGCAGCGTGGTGTAGCCCAAAGGCTGGCTTTGAGCACAATTAAGGGTCAGATTTCGGCCTTGCCGTTTTTTCTTTCAATGACCCCTAGCAGGTCATTCTTTAGTTAGCACTTTTGTGCAGGGGGTTCGCCATGTGATTCCCCCTGCCAAGCCTCCGCTCCCTCCTTGGGATCTGAACATGGTGCTCTCGGTTCTTCAGGAACCTCCCTTTGAAAATATCAGAGATATTCCTCTCTTGACTTTGTCTCAGAAGGTGGCTTTCTTAGTGGCCATTACTTCTGTGAGATGGGAGTCTGAGTTGGCGGCCCTGTCATGCCAATCGCTTTACCTGGTCCTCCATAAGGATAAGGCGGTGTTGCGACCGCCTTTCCTTCGAAAGGTGGTTTCGGCTTTTCACCTTAATGAGGACATTGTCCTTCCGTCCTTGTGCCCTCACCCATCGCATCCCAGAGAGTTTGCGCTTCACAATTTGGATGTGGTGCGAGCCTTACCGGTGTACCTGGTGGCTACTGCTTCCATTCGAAAGTCTGACTCACTGTTTGTGTCTGTCTCTGGTCCAAAACAGGGCCGAGCGGTGTCGTCTGCCACCATTTCTAGATGGATCAGACAGACTGTTATACATGCCTATGCCATTAAGCGGCGGGCGCCTCCCTTTCCGGTTACGGCGCAATTGGTGCTTCCTGGGCTTTCCGACATCAAGCGTCGGTTGCACAAGTGTGCAAGGCGGCGACCTGATCGTCCGTTCATACCTTTTCGAAATTCTATAAGGTTGATGTGGCTGCATCTTCGGATGCTTCCTTCGGCTGCAAAGTGTTGCAGGCCGCTGTTTAAGGTTGCAACTCCTCCGTTGAGGAGCTCTGCTTGTTTGGAGTGCAGTTTTGATTTTTCCTTTACGACTGCTCCCACCCTTTTCTGATACTGCTTTGGGACGTCCCACACGTTTACAGTATTAGAGCTGTGTCAGTCCATGGACAATAAGAGAAAATAGGATTTTTGTACTCACCGTAAAATCAGTTTCTCTGACGTCCATGGACTGACACAGCACCCACCCTTCTATTAAGGTTTGTACTGCTTGTTACGAACTGAGGCTGCTGGCTGAAGGTAGGAGGGTTATGTCTGGAGGGACCGCCCCCCTGAGCGGGGCTGTTCAGCTCTGGATTTGTTCTAGAACAGGGGTCTCAAACTGGTGGCCCTCCAGCTGTTGAACTACATTTCCCATCATGCCTCTGCCTGGGGGAGTCATGTTTGTAACTATCAGCCTTGCAATGCCTCATGGGACTTGTAGTTCTGCAACAGCTGGAGGGCCATCAGTTTGAGACCCCTGTTCTAGAATGTATGTTTCTAACATCCACCATTCTGCCTAGATCTTCTCCTGCAAGCAGGGACATATACCCACACGTTTACAGTATTAGAGCTGTCAGTCCATGGACGTCAGAGAAACTGATTTTACAGGGATCATTTAAAATGAAGATCTGTATTCAAAATTGTAAAAATATAATTATTAAGGAGATCTTGCTCAATATAATACAGCTAAATATTCATGAGATCAGCATGAAAAAGGTTTAAAATAGTTAGTCAGAACTGTGTGACTATAAGCAGCAAAACAAGTTCTTAAGACCCCATTAACACAGGGGCGACTTGTCAGGCGTCTCAGCCGCCTGACAAGTCGCGTCCCATTCTGTACAATGGAACCGTTCTAATCGGAGCGACTGAAGTCGCTCCGACTTAGAAAAAGGTTCCTATACTACTTCAAGACGACTTTCAGGGCGACTTCCATTGACTTCAATACAGAAGTAATTTTTGAAGTCACCTTTGAAGTCGTCTTGAAGACGCCCAGCACAGTCGCGGGACAAGTCGTGCCGCCCCTGTGTGAATGGGCTCTTAGTTTTCATTATTGTAACATTCTAAAGAAGATTTAAATGCGCAACATTTAAACTATGCAATAATTTACAGCGGGACAAATGTGCTATCTCCTTTACGAAGGCTTGTTTTACCAGAAGAAGCGCTCCCGTCTCATACTTGATTCTGAGCATGCGCACTTTTTGAAGACTCGGAAAAGCATACACACGAACGGTTTTCTCGTCGCAAAACAGGCCGACGAGAAACACGACGAAAAAAAATCGAGAATCCTGACGAGAAAAAAAAAAGAGCAGGTTCTCTGTTTTTCTCGTCGAAATTCACGGCAGTTTTCTCGACGAAAAACCATACACACAAACGGTTTTCTCGGCAAGAAAGCTCTCTCGGCAGTTTTCTTGTCGTTTTTGGACAGGGAACTCGGTCGTGTGTACGAGGCTTTAGAGTGTCTGAAGTGTACAAATGTCATCAGTGTGAAGGAGTCAGCACAAAGGAATTAGTGTCATTCCAGCTCAGTTCTAATTCTGGGAGACCTGCCTTAATGTTGACTGTCACATGACCGCAGTTCCCAGCCTGAAGTTCAGGCCAGGGGCGGATCCAGAGTCTTTTCTCGGGAGGGGCACTGCCAAAAAATGTTTTTTTTGTGGGAAATTTATCAGGGAAATGGCTGGTGTCGGCGCTTCAATCATCCCGGCACCCATAGGCGTGCGCACAGGGTGTGCCAGGTGTGCCCAGGAACACCCTAAATTGTCAGGTCTGCCAGGAAACTACAACCGTCCCTCCGCTTTCCTGACCGGTAGTCTTGTTATCCCGGTGTCAGGTGGAGGGACGGCTGAGATCTCCCACAGACAGGAAATAAGGAACCACAAAGGAAGGTGCAGATAGCCTAACCACAACCCCCAGCAACAACTCACGGTTAGTAGGCAGAAGACAGGATCCCAGGAGGGAAAAGGACAATCCAGGTAACGTAGTCAGAACAAGCCAGGGAGGGTCGGCAGCAAGGTTAACCAGGTTCAAGGGATAATCCAGGAATCGTAGTCAAGACGAGCCAAGTAGGTAACCAAAAAGCAAGAGCATCCATAAACAGGAACCTATCCTAAGGCACGGACAGGAAGGGGAGGTGGGAATATATATAGGGACACTAATGAGAAGACTGCTGACAGCTGGTCCCAGGGTGGAGCAAACATCCCCACTAGTGAAAAAGAACATAATTACGATGCTAACATAAAACCAGTTCACTGGTACAAAAATCCTATTTTTTTTTTTTAATTATTAATTTTACTTTACACTTTATACTTTGACACTTTTTAAAAAAAATAAATAATTTGATCACTTTTATTCCTATTACAAGGAATGTAATAGGAATAAGCATGACAAGTCCCCTTTACAGTGAGATATGAGGTCAATAAGACCCCACATCTCACCTCTAGGCTGGGAATCCTAAAATAAACAAAAACAAAACAATCACCGCTTCCTAGCCAAGTAGGTAGCGTTTTTTTGAATGCAGAGGCCGGGCGTGACGTCATAACATCGCGGCCGACCTCCGAACGATCATAGAGACTGCGGCGACCATCTGGTCCAACGGAAATCTCTATGGTAGGCAGCCGGGGCCGGCGGATCTGTTCTATGACTCACTGATCGCACAGGTGAGTCGGTAGAAGTACCGGAGGGAGGGGGGGGGTTGTCCCCTCTCGCCGCCTTTAAGAACAATCAAGTGGCGGAACAGCTGATATGATCATTTTTACGGCGCGCAGAATCGCCGGCTCTAAAAGACGATATCTGAATGATGCCTGTAGCTGCAGATATCCCGGCTCAAGGTCAAGGACGTACATCCGGTACGAAGTGGTTAAACACACTAACTTTATAATCCGTTACAGCAAGATTTTTTTTCTTCCTTTTGGGATAAAGGTTTTACGTGGATAAATAAAAGCTGATCATTTAATCACCCCTGCCAGTGTTAAATAGTTTGTCTCATCCCTGTAAAGTGATAAATTCTGCTGGAAAGCTTGTGCTTTTTGAAACACAACAGACTTGCTTGGCTGGATCAGATGAAAATGGGAAAACTAAAAAAGAAAATGAACGCAGCCACCACATCTAAGAATTGGTAAGCTACAATATCATGTTTGTTTTTGGTTGTAAATATCTCCCATACAAAGATCTATGTGATCACTTTGCAAGTGAGAATCTTTTTTACCGGCCAGTGAAACCAAAAAACCTTTGCATCTAAATCTCTCCCCCCCCCCCCCCCCCCAAAAAAAATAATTTATATATAATTTATTGCAGCTTACTAGTCCTTAGATGTGATGGCTGCATCAAATTGATTTGTGTGTGGGTTTTTTTTTTTTTTTCCCACTCTTGTTGGCTTTTATGTTTACCTGGTGATCCTGACACACACAACACCTACTGTACTGTGTGGGGCAGCATAGCTGTCCTAGGCTTTTCTCCTACCTTTTCTAACCGCTTGCCGACCAGCTCACGCACTTATACTTCGGCAGAATGGCACGGCTGCGCAAAGCAACGTGTATATACAAGTCGCTTTGAATTTCGCGCCCCCTGCCGCGAGCTCTGTGCCCGTGGGACCCGCGGACTCTATGTCCGCCGGTGTCCCGCGATCGTGTCACAGAGCTGCAGAACAGGGGGATACCTGTGCAAAGGCATTTCCCTGTTCTGCCTAGTGACAGGACAGTGATCTTCTGCTCCCCTGTCATCGGGAGCAGTGATCAATGTCGTGTCACTGGTAGCCAAGCACCCACACAGTTAGAATCACTCCCTAGGAAATACTTAACCCCTTCCTTGCCCCCTAGTGGTTAACCCCTTCCCTGCCAGTGTCATTTACACAGTAATCGGTGCATTTTTATAGCACTGATCGCTGTATAAATGACCATGGTCGCAAAAGTGTCCGATGTGTCCGCCATAATGTCGCAGTCACGATAAAAATCGCTGATCGCCGCCATTACTAATAAAAGAAAACCTTTATAATAAAAATGGCATAAAACTATCCCTTATTTTGTAGATGCTATAACTTTTGCATAAACCAATCAAATATACGCATATTGCGATGGGGATATTTATTATAGCAAAAAGTAAAAAATATTGCTTTTTTATTTTTTTTTCAAAATTGTCGCTTTTTTTTTTATTTTTTTGTTTATAGCGCAAAAAATAAAAACCGCAGAGGTGATCAAATGCCACCAAAAGAAAGCTCTATTTGTGGGGAAAAAAAGGACGTCAATTTTGTTTGGGTGCAACGTCGCACGACCGCGCAATTCTCAGTTAAAGCGATGCAGTGCCGAATCGCAAAAAATGGCCCGGTCATTGGGCAGCCAAATCCTCCGGGGCTGAAGTGGTTAAAACAAACCTTTTCTCCCTTTCTTCCTCTTCATTACATGGGTAGGAGATTTTCTGTATTCAATGAAAGAGAATTAGGAAAGACAATAACAATGATTGAGATTTTGGTTCAGGAAGTTACAAGAACCCTGGATTTTAGCAGGATCAACAGGTATTTTTCTGTATTTGCAGATCATGTACCTTCCACAAAGTTATAGAAAAGAGGTGAAAGTTTTTAGTTTTTTTTTTTCTGCAGTTCTGTCTCGGGTGATAATGCTGCTCCTCTGACACAGTAAGTTGAGTAAGCATGTGTCGCCCCAGGACATAAAGCTTTTTACTGGCAGGTTTACCATTTAAAAAAAAAAAAAACTATTGCGGCTACCACCTCCGGGACTGATAAGCTGCAATATGTTCCCCAAAAAGTGTCACTTAGAGTCAGATTTGTCCGCCACAATGTCATAGTTCCCGCTAAAAAACGCTGACCGCCGCCATTACTAGTAAAAAAATAAATAAAATAAATATGCCATAAAATCTAAACCATAGGCCGCAATAACTTTTGTGCAAACCAATCAAACGCTTATTGGGATTTATTTTTACCAAAAATATGTAGCAGAATACATATTGACCTAAACTGATGAAGAAATGTTTATTTTTTTGGGAATGTTTTTTTTATAGCAGAAAGTAAGAAATATTGTTTTTTATTCAAAATTTCTTTTTTTTTTTTTTTTGCCCGAAAAATAAAAACCGCAGAGGTGCTCAAATACCACCCAAAAAAAACTCTATTTGTGGGAAAAAGGACATCAATTTTATTTTGGTACAGTGTCGCACGACCACGCAATTGTCAGTTAAAACAACGCAGTGCCGTATTGTAAAAAATGGCCTGGTCAGGAAGTGGGTAAAACCTTCTGGGGCTGAAGTGGTTAAAATATAACTAAAGGCAATATAATTTTTTTGATTTTGTATAGCGTGAAGAGGGATTGTAACACCTGTCAGGACTTTATTGCTGTGTCCCTCATTCACCCTCTATTTGTCCTGTTTACAAATATCACCAAAATCAAAAGAAAATCCCACATTTCATCTTGTCCCCAGAACCGTAATAGAGGGGAGAAATTCCAATGACGACACTAGTTCTAGTGACAACCAGGGATACCCATACTTTTGGATGGATTTCCTCTCACTTCTTGTTTTGGCTATGGGTCAGGAAGTGAAGGCAAATCTCCCCAATGGGACACAGATATCAAAAACTTCAATTGCTCAATACAAAATTTACATACTTTAAATCCGTTTGACTGCTTTGGGCAGCTGCTCAGTTTTTACACCAATCTGTTACATAGTTGGTAAAGTTAAATAAATCCCACAGTCTAGCAAGTCCAACGTGTGTGTGTGTGTGTGTGTAATGCTTTACGTCTATCTATTAAGGTTACTCTGTGGTAAAATCAAGGAAGCTTAAACTTCTGTAGTGTATCAATGCTTTACTAAACAAGGAAAAATCTGCACATACAACTGTAGGATGCACAATACAACACACTTCTAGCTTACAAAGTATATGCCTACAAATATATATAAACATGTACCGTATACATTAAGTAAACTAAATAATTACTCAACTTAGAGGTCAAGATGTAATGTCCATAGTTCCTTGCTCAGTCCAACTCCCAATAGCGTCTTCAAAGTTATCCAGCTTCAGGCAGGCATGTCTACTTCCTTTCTCCTTCCAAAGACCAACTCCTTCCTTTGTCCTTCCCAAACACAACTGTTCAAAACATGTCTCTCCACCAAACACCTTTTCAAACCCCCCCCCCTTTCCTGTTTCCTGATCAATGAAGGGGGAGGGGCCCCTCCCACCCATTTCCAGCAAAGAACTTCCAGTCAATGGAGGGGGAGGGAAGGGGCTCTTTACACATCCTGTTACTACCTAAACTCTATATTATTATTATAAAGTCACCATAGAATTTGCCATAGCAACACAGTGTGGTGTATAAAATCATTTCCCATTCGCTAAGATGCCTGTCCAAGAGTCCTTTTAAAACTATCCATACTTCCTGCCCATGCCACCAATTGTGGAAGAGCGTTCTACATCCTTACCACCCTGACAGTGAAAAACCCCCTACGCAGCTTAAGGTTAAACTGCTTCTCTTCCAGTCTCATCGTGTGGCCCTGTGTCCTCTTACACTCTCTGGGACTGATAAGTTTCTTGCTTAGGTTGGGATCACCGTTTGAGATATTTGTATATCGATATCATATCTCCTCTCGAGCGTCTTCTCCAGAGGGAATAAATGTATCGCTTGTAGTTGTTCCTTGTTCCTCATAATTGAGGTCATTCAGCCCCCATATTAGTTTAGTTGCCCTTCTCTGGACTCGCTCCAGCACATCCCTTTTGAGGTCTGGTGACCAGAACTGGACAGAAAACTCCAAATGTGGCCTAACCAGAACAAGTGGCAGAATAATCATTTTATCTAGAGTAAATTCCCTTTTTAATGCATGGTAATATTCTGCTGGCTTTGTTAGCTGCAGCTTGACACTGCATGCTATTGCTCAGTCTGTCTTCTACTAGGACCCCTAGGTCCTTCTCCATCCTGGAAGCCCCTATGGGTTCTCCCCCTAATGAGTAACTTTTGTTTATATTTTTACCCCCCCAAGTGCATCACCTTACATTTTTCAATGTTAAACTTAATTTACCACACAGTAGCCCACTCCATTAATTTATTCAGGTCCTCTTGTAAGATTTTTATATCCTGCTGTGGTGTTATTGCCCTACATATTATTGTCAGCAAAAACTGAGATCAAGCTACTTATCCCACCCTCTATCATTTATAAATAAATTAAACAGAATTGGTCCCAGGGCAGAGCCTTGGGGTACCCCACTGACCACTCTAGTCTAGACCATTCTGAGTACATGTTATTTATCACAACCCTTTGGACACGACCCCGTAGCCAGTTATCAATCCAAGAACAAACCTTGCCTACAGACCTCAGCTTGTAGATTAAGCATTTGTGAGGGACTGTATCAAATGCTTTTGCAAAAACTAGATACACCACATCCACCAGAATACCTTTGTCCAGATGGCAGATCACTTCTTCGTAGAATGTTAATAGGTTGGTTTGGCAAGAGCGACCTTTCGTAAACCCGTGCTGATTACTGTTAATGATACTGTTTTCATCAGCAAATTCTTGGATATGGTCCCTTATCCCTTCAAATGGTTTATAAACTATTGACGTTGGACTAACAGGCCTATAGCTCCCATGAATAGATATCTGCCCTTTTTTTGAATATTGGTATGTTTATGTTTTAGCTTCTCTAAACCTTTCCGGACTCTGGCCTCTGTTAGCCACAAGAGTAGATCCTGTGACGTGTCACTAACAATATCGTCGTGGTCAGTGTTCCCATCCTTTCCTGTGTGAAGACTGAGGAGACTAAAGCATTTAGTACAGCTGCCTTCTCCTTGTAATCTGTAACCATCTTCCCATCCTCATCCTTTATGGGGCCTATGTGTTCCGACCTTGCCTTTTTCCTGTTCATATATTTTAAAAAACTTCTTGGGATTATTTTTACTCTCCTCCGCTATGTGTGTCTTTCATAGTCTTTTTTTAACCACCCTGATTGCGTTCTTACACCTCACATTGCATTCCTTGTATTGTTGGGATGCTGACAATGACCCCTCTGCTTTGTACTTTTTAAAGGACATTTTTGTCCTTTTTTTTATTATGACATTTTAAGTTTTTTTTTTTTTTTTTGGATTCAGCCACCCAGGTTTAACATTTGTTGTTCTATATTTATTACCCCTTTGAATTTACTTGGTGACACTTGTATTTAAAATATTCCTAAAGCATTCCCATTTTTCCTCTGTATTCAATTTTTCAAGGATTTGGTTCCACTTAATATCCTGCAGCATTGAGCGCAGTTTAGAAAAGTTGGCTCTTTTGCAATTTAGTGTTCTTGTACTGCCCTTGTGCATCCCTTTCCTATGATTTATGCAGAACGTAATAATTCTGTGGTCGCTAGTTCCTAATGTGTCCCATATTTCCACATCTGCAATCAGATCTGTATCATTTTGTAATTTAAAAGCTCTAGCAATGCATTTCTTCTAGATGGGGAAGCCACTGGGATTCCCCAACTAGATTCAACCCAACTGGGTTTTTGTCCACCATACACGAACTTGTTAGAATGCACTGCATACTTGTTGTTTTTCTTTTGAATCAGCTTTTACAACAAATTACTCTATACATCTTCGTTTGACAGGTTGACTTATTGTTCAAATCAATTTTTATTATATCCTTCATTACCATACAGAACAGGGAATTATGTGTAAACATTTATGGCATAGCAGAGTTTACAAACCACCAGGCCATAGAAGGATTATTACAGTAAAACTGCTGATGGACTGCTTCATTAAAAAGATATAATTAGTGTTGATGGCAAACATAAAAAGACTAGAAAAATGGAGAAGGGTGAGAAATGTACGGAAGCAACTGAAGACGTAAACCCCAATGAGTGTCATTAGTGTGCTAAAGCAATTGTGTATCATGGACAGTTTTTATTATTTTTTTTATTTTTTTTTTAAGCCTGGAGCTTGCAAAGTGTTGCACGGCAATCAGCAGATCATGGTTGCAATGTCAGGCTTTTGCACACACTTCTACAGCTCTGCTCTTGTACCTCCTGTATAGGCTATCCTTTTCAGAGCTGTAGACAAGAGGGAATAAACTACAAGCATACTGACCAGCGTGCTTGCATGTCATTTTATTTTAAACTTCAAGTCCTGTCTACCACGGCGGCAGGCGGGACTTGTAGTTTCTACATTTACAGATCCCTGTGATGTGGCTATGAGGCAGAGCCTTGGACAGCCGCACCATTTTTTTTTTTTTTTTAATCTTTTTATTGGTCTTTAAAAGACAAACAAGTGTACAACATAAAACACAAAACAAACAAAACAAAACAAAAAAAAAACCCCCATAATGCATAATAGTGACCTCCACATGGGGTACAAAAGTACATCAGGAGATATTCAGAGTATAATCAAACGGCAATCACTATTACAGGAAGTGAGGTGTGGATCCCACGGCCGGAGTCATGCCACTTGGCGTAAACGCCAACCCTATGGTCTCATATATGTACAGATGGTAGAGGACACAGAACGTAGATCCAGGCTTTACTGTAACTATTAGGCAGTGGATGGTTCCGCCAACCATTTTGACCATACCTTCTGGTATTTGGTAGGACAGCCTCTGTTGGAGTATGTGTCTTTGTATAGAGGTAAGCCGCACCATTTTTAAAATGTAACAGCGGGTGCAAGGAGAAGAACCCCCACTCACTGTCACACTGAGGGGAGGGGTGACTAAGTACATGTTACACCCTGAATGCCAGTGTAACATGTTCTAAAAAGTGAACGTATACTTTAACCACTTAACGACCGCCCACTGTAAAAATACGTCGGCAGAATGGCACCGACAGGCAGAATCACGTATATCTACGTGACTGCCTTTGTATAGTTGGGGGGTCCGATCGGACCCCCCTTCTTTACAGTGAGTGGCCGTTATTCGTTTGGGAGTGATCAGGGATGAGGGGACGGCCGTTCGATTCCGGCCACCCCCTCTCGATCGCTCCCAGCGAATTGAATCCTTTCCCTGCCTGTGTAATGTTTACACAGGCAGTGATGTCATCTCTCCTGCGGCGCTCACATATACCGAGCGCCGCACAGGAGAAGATGCAGGTTAGTGCACAAAACACTACACTGACACCAGGACACATAGGCACATAAATCGCCCCCCCCAGACACCCCAGATCACCCCCCCAGCCCCCAGTCACAGTGTCACTGATTGCAGTGATCAGTAAATAAATGGTCACTGCAATCAGTGACATTTGTGACTGTAAAAGTGTCACTAAAGTTAGTTTTAGGTCCAGTGTAGCCCCCTAACCCCCCCCCCCCTAATAAAAGTTTAACCCCCTGATCGCCCCCCAGATAACCCTTTCACCCCCTAGCACCGCCGTCGCTAAGCGATCATTTTTCTGATCGCTGTCTTAGCATCGGTGATGCCAATCGGTAGGCAGTTATTTTTTTTAGGTTCGCCGCAGGTTTTTATAGCGTCAGGTACCCCCATATATTATCTAATAAAGGTTTAACCCCCTTGATCGCCCCCCAGGTAACCCTTTCACCCCCTATCACCACTGTCGCTAAGCGATCATTTTTCTGATCGCTGTCTTAGCGTCGGTGATGCCAATCGGTAGGCAGTTATTTTTTTTAGGTTTGCCGCAGGTTTTTATAGCGTCAGGTACCCCCATATATTACCTAATAAAGGTTTTAACCCCCTAATTGCCCCTAGTTAACCCTTTCACCAGTAATCACCATATAAGTGTTACGGGTGACGCTGGTTAATTTGCTTTTTATAGTGTCAGGGCACCCGCGGTATATAACCCAATAAAGGTTTAACCCCCTGATCGCCTGGCGGGTGATATCAATTAGGTTTTAGCATCAGAGAGGGTCTGCGTCACACCCCAGGCAGCGTGAAGTTAGTGCCAGTAGCGCTAACACCCACGCGTGAAGCATACACCCCCCCTTAGTGGTATAGTATCTGAACAGATCAATATCTGATCAGATCTATACTAGCGTCCCCAGCAGTTTAGGGTTCCCAAAAACGCAGTGTTAGCGGGATCAGCCCAGATACCTGCTAGCACCTGCGTTTTGCCCCTCCGTCCAGCCCAGGCCACCCAAGTGCAGTATCGATCGATCACTGTCACTTGCAAAACACAACACGCATAACTGCAGCGTTCGCAGAGACAGGCCTGATCCCTGCGACTCCAGTGCTGTAGGAGGTGATTTCACCACCACAGTTAAAAAAAAAAAAAAGCATATATGCCGAAGCATTGGGGCAGCAGGGGCGGAGGAGCGATTTTGCTCCTAAAGCCGCGTACATATGGTCGAAATTCCGACGGAGGCTTGCCCGTGGAAAAGTCTGACCATGTGTACGCGGCATAACTTTTGCGGGAAGATGCCCCCATGCTTCGGCATATATAAATGGTGCATGTATGCCCATCATTAGAAGTGGGTGGATGAAGGGCGGTATTCTAATGGTGGGCATACCCACCGATCAATCTTTTTTTCGTTCAGCCAACAGGCTGCATGAAAAAAAAGATTACAATACATGTCCAACAAGGACCAGCAACGTACTGGTATGTTGCTGGACTTTGAATGGTTATACCAGATTGATGCCTGCGGGTTTAGGTATCATCTTGGTATCATTCTTTTCAGCCAGCGGCCGGCTTTCATGTAAAAGCAATCCTAGTGGCTAATTAGCCTCTGGACTGCTTTTACAAGCAGTGGGAGGGAATGTCCCCCCCCCCTGGATATAAAAAGCGCCATTGGAGAAATTAGGAAAGCATTTTATCACACCGATCTTGGTGTGGGCAGAGGAAAGATCTAGGGTCCAATAGACCCCAGTTTTTTTTAAATAAAGTACCTGTCACTACCTATTGCTATCATAGGGGATATTTACATTCCCTGAGATAACAATAAAAATGATAAAAAATATGGAAGCAACAGTTTTAAAAATAAAATAAAAAAGCAAAATTAATAATAAAAAAAAAAAGCACCCCTGTCCTGCCCTGCTCTTGCCCAATGGCGAACGCAAGCGTCGGTCTGGCATCATATTTAAACAGCAATTGCACCATGCATGTGAGGTATCACCGCGAAGGTCAGATCGAGGGCAGTAATTTTAGCAGTAGACCTCTGTAAATCTAACGGCGTAACCTGTAAAGGCTTTTAAAGGCTTTTAAAAATGTATGTAGTTTGTCGCCAATGCGCGTTTGTGCGAAATTTTAAAGCTTGTCGTGTTTGGTATCTATGTACTCGGCCTAAGATCATCTTTTTTATTTCATCAAACATTTAGGCAATATAGTGTGTTTTTAGTGCATTAAAATTAAAAAGTGTATTTTTTCCCCAAAAAATGCGTTTGAAAAATCGCTGCGCAAATACTGTGTAGAAAAAAAGAAATGCAACACCCACCATTTTATTCTGTAGGGCCTTTGCTTTTAAAATATATATAATGTTTGGGGGTTCAACATAATTTTCTTGCAAAAAAAAAAAATGTTTTCATGTAAACAAAAAGTGTCAAAAAGGGCTTTGTCTTCAAGTGGTTAGAAGAGTGGATGTAAGCTTCCTAATGTTGTGTATAAAATGCCAGAACAGTTCAAAACCCCCCCAAATGACCCCATTTTGGAAAGTAGACACCCCAAGCTATATACTGAGAGGCATGTCGAGTCCATGGAATATTTTATATGTTGACACAAGTTGCGGAAAAAAGACAATTTATTTTTATCTTTTTTGCACAAAGTTGTCACTAAATGATATATTGCTCAAACATGCCATGGGCATATGTGGAATTACACCCCAAAATACATTCTGTTGCTTCTCCTGAGTACGGGGATACCACATGTGTGAGACTTTTTGGGAGCCTAGCCGCGTACGGGACCCCAAAACCAAGCACCGCCTTCAGGCTTTCTAAGGGTGTAAATTTTTGATTTCACTTCTCACTGCCTATCACAGTTTCGGAGGCCATGGAATGCCCAGATGGCACAACCCCCCCCCCCCCCAAAATGACCCCATTTTGGAAAGTAGACACCCCAAGCTATTTGCTGAGAGGTATGGTGAGTATGTTGCAGATCTCGCTTTTTGTCACAAAGTTTTGAAAATTGAAAAAAAAATATATATATATATTTTCTTTCTTCATTTTCAAAAACAAATGAGAGCTGTAAATTACTCACCATGCCTCTCAGCAAATAGCTTGGGGTGTCTACTTTCCAAAATGGGGTCATTTGGGGGGGGTTTTGTGCTATTTTGGCATTTTATGGCCTTCGAAACTGTGATAGGTAGTGAGGAGTGAAATCAAAAATTTGTGCCTAGAAATCCTGAAGGCGATGCTTGGTTTTCGGGGTCCCGTACGCGGCTAGGCTCCCAAAAAGTCCCACACATGTGGTATCCCCGTACTCAGGAGAAGCAGCAAAATGTATTTTGGGGTGCAATTCCACATATAACCATGGCATGTGTGAGCAATATATCATTTAGTGACCACTTTTTGTAATTTTTATTTTTTTTGTCATTATTCAATCACTTAAAAAAATATTCAATGGGCTCAACATGCCTCTCAGCAATTTCCTTGGGGTGTCTACTTTCCAAAATTGGGTCATTTGGGGGGGGGGGGTTTGTACTGCCCTGCCATTTTAGCACCTCAAGAAATGAGATAGGCAGTCATAAATTAAAAGCTGTGTAAATTCCAGAAAATGTACCCTAGTTTGTAGACGCTATAACTTTTGCGCAAACCAATAAATATACGCTTATTGACATTTTTTTTACTAAAGACATGTGGCTGAATACATTTTGGCCTAAATGTATGACTAAAATTGTGTTTATTCAATTTTTCTTATAACAAAAAGTAGAAAATATTTTTTTTTCAACATTTTCGGTCTTTTTTCGTTTATATCGCAAAAATAAAAATCGCAGAGGCAATCAAATACCATTAAAAGAAAGCTCTATTTGTGGGAAGAAAAGGACGCAAATTTCGTTTGCGTACCACATTGCATGTCTGCACAATTTACAGTTAAAGCAGCGCAGTGCAAAATTCTGAAATCACCTCTGGTCCTCTAGCTCAGTGTTTCTCAACTCCAGTCCTCAAGGCGCCCCAACAGGTCATGTTTTTAGGTTTACCATTATTTTGCACAGGTGATTTAATCAGTTTCACTGCCTTAGTAATTACCACAGCAGTTTTCTCTGAGGGAAATCCTGAAAACATGACCTGTTGGTGCGCCTTGAGGACTGGAGTTGAGAAACACTGCTCTAGCTACCAAATGGTCCGGGGCTTAAGTGGTTAAGGGCAGGGTTCCTGATGCTGATAACAGTGGAATATACCTGTATGATGAAACAGCCACTTGTAATCTCCATTGGAAGCCTGTGTGACAGGCTGTCAATACAAAGCACAATTATGAGGGAGGGACAGAGAATTGTCACCCTGTGACGGAAAGTTCCTTCGTGGTAGGATCAGCAGATATTAAAAGCTTTAAATGTAAAAATATTGATGATGTATTTTAAAAATGCATTAATAAGTTTAAGGCTTATATAGGTTTTATTTTTGGGTTTAAGAAGGTAATTGTAAGCTTAAACAGTCAGGGCTTTTACCTCCTATATATCATTATGCTATGCAATTGTATGTACCTTCCACTGGAAAGATTCTGTGTATTTGTGTCCGATCTTGAGGTGGTTCATTTAAACTGTGCATACATTCAGTTAATTGTGCACAGGCTTGAATTTTTCTAATGACTTGCCAATTACAAAGCTACTTTAAGTAAAGGAAGCAAAAATACCACATTAACGGTCAGACCATGAGCCATAATTGAGCAAGATTAAGATCAGCAATACAGATAAAATGTTCAGTCAGGTGTGCTACTGCACTGTAAAGAATGCATAAGAAACTAACAATTTAACGCTTGGCTTGCTCAAAGCTATTGCCAAGTTTAACCACTTGCTCACTGGGCACTTAAACCCTCCTCCTGCCCAGACCAATTTTCCGCTTTCAGCGCTGATGCACTTTGAATGACAGTTGCGCGGTCATGCAATAATGTACCTAAATTTAATTTTTATAATTATTTTTTTTCACACAAATGGAGCTTTCTTTTGGTGGTATTTAATCACCACTGGGGTTTTTATTTTTTGCTAAACAAAAATTCAAAAAAAAGATATTTTTTTTTTTTTTATAAAATTTTGCAAACAGGTAATTTTTCTCCTTCATTGATAAGCTCTGATGAGGCTGCACTGATGGGCACAGATAAGGCGGGCGGCGCTGTTGATGAGGCACTGGTGGGTGGCACACATGGGCACAGATGAGCTGGCGGCAGCTCTCCCTGTTTGGGACCGATGTCCCCCTGTCTTCCGCTTCTTTTTTTTTTTTTTTTTTTTTTCTCCTCACACTATCATCGTGAGGAGAAAAAATAGCCGATTTACTGGCTCTGTTTACATCACATGATCAGCAGTCATTGGCTGACAGCTGATCACGTGGTAAGAGGTTGGGATCGACCCTTTACTCTGATCGGTGATCCAGCGAGTCTCAGACGGGAAGTGAGAGGAAATCCCTGCAAATTAAGGGAATTCCTTGTGGACCCCCCAGATCACCAGAATTCGTATCCGTATTCATATTTGGAAGTTTTTCCCTCTATTCCTTTTCTGGGGACAAAATTTTGGGTCTTTCATTTTTAATGATGATGGTAAACAGGACAGATAATAGGGTGAATCTCCATAATGGGGACACAGACAGCATTAAAAAAATTAGAGGTTCAAATCCCTATCCCTATCCACTCTATCCAAAACTAAAAAAAAAAGTTTTGACTTTAGTTATAATTTAAGGCCCTATCAAATTATTTTTATAGCCCAGAGGTTCCCATCTCAAGATAGTTTATGCGGACTTTGGCATTCTTATTTAATGTACAATGTAGTAGTATAACAGGTGCACATTAAAGGAAAACAGCGCTAACTGAAAATATGGGGCTTTTTGAGTCTGTACCCTATTATGCGGATCTTCTTATTTCATTACTTTTTGAAGCATGGACCTGAAAATGGTATGCAGTCACTCTGAGATTAAGAATGCCCATCATTTTCTCTTATTTCCTTTAAAGCCACGGTTTGCTGTATCATATTTTGTTTTTCATTGTACATAAGGCCCCTGTGGGTGGAGCAGCATCATGTACAGTACAATACAGGGCTGTTAACCCGGCCTGGAGCAGCTTACAGTGATTTTGTTAATATTATACAGGATTTATACAGCACCAACCATTTGAGCAGCTCTTTACAATTTAAAGGGAGACAGTATAGTTACAGTACTATAAAATGCATGAGTTAAGAGGGCCCTGCTCATAAGGGCTTACAATTTAATAGGTTGGGGCAAGTGGTACAAAAGGTAATAACTGAGAGATGAGTTGATGGGAAGAATTCATAGTTCAGTTGTTAAGTGAAGAACGGACAGACTTCCCTGAAGGGATGAGTTTTCAGGGATCGCCTATATGTGGCCAGAAGTAGGAGATACCCGGACAGATGGAGGTAGGTCTACTAATCTAGATGGCTGTGGTGGACTGGTCACACAGATCAAGGGAGTCAGGAGGAAAGTAATACAGCCACCTCTGCAACCCTCTTGACTTCTAAGCATTTAACCCTTGCAGTGCAGAGGCCAGAAGTTGGGCTTTAACAAAATTTGAATTGACAGTTTGATCGATCAAATTGCCACATATGGCCAGCTTTAGGATTGTAGCTCTTCTGTATATGCATCTTGGAAATTCAGGGTAAAACACTGGATCCTAAAGTTATGCATACAAATTGAATTGTTAGAATCTTTATCTCTGTGTTGCTGATTAAATCTTACATTCTTTTGGACTTGCCCATAGAATTTTACCAAAAAAGCTGTTCTCTAGGGGTGTCACAAGTCCCTGCTGCAATCCTTTTGTTTATAGCCCCTCGCTAAAATGCATTCCCTCTCTTTCGGATCAATTAACCACTTAACGACCTCTCACTGTATATATACGTCGGCAGAATGGCACAGACAGGCACAATCACGTAGAGTGTACGTGATTGCCTTTGTATAGTTGGGGGGTCCAATCGGACCCCCCTCCTATACAGTGAGCGGTGGCTAAGTGTCCGGGAGCGTTCCGGGATGAGGGGGCAGCCATTCGTTCCCGGCCACCCCCTCGCGATCGCTCCCGGCGAATGGAAATGCCCCCTCTGTCTGTGTCAGACAGAGGGAGCAGGAGGAAATGATGTCATCTCTGGTGCGGCGCTCACATATACCGAGCGCCGTACAAGAGAAGACATCAGGTCAGTGCACACAACACTACACTGACACCAGGACACATAGGGACATAAATCGCCCCCCCCAGACACCCCAGACCACCCCCCCCAGTCACAGTGTCACTGATTGCAGTGACCATTTATTTAGTGATCACTGCAATCAGTGACATTTGTGACTGTAAAAGTGTCACCAAAGTTTAGTCTTAGGTCCAGTGTAGCCCCCTAACCCCCCTAATAAAGGTTTAACCCCCTGATCACCCCCAGATAACCCTTTCACCCCCTATCACCACTGTCGCTAAGCGATCATTTTTCTGATCGCTGTCTTAGCGTCAGTGATGCCGATCGGCAGCCAGTCATTTTTTTTAGGTTCGCCGCATGTTTTTATAGCGTCAGGTACCCCAATATATTATCTAATAAAGGTTTAACCCCCTTGATCGCCCCCAGGTAACCCTTTCACCCCCTATCACCACTGTCGCTAAGCGATCGTTTTTCTAAACACTGTCTTAGTGTCGGTGATGCAGATCGGTAGCTGGTAATTTTTTTTAGGTTCGCCGCAGGTTTTTATAGCATCAGGTACCCCCATATATTATCTAATAAAGGTTTTAACCCCCTGATTGCCCCTAGTTAACCCTTTCACCAGTGATCACCATATAAGTGTTACGGGTGACGCTGGTTAGTTAGTTTGCTTTTTATAGTGTCAGGGCACCCGCCGTATATAACCCAATAAAGGTTTAACCCCCTGATCGCCCGGCGGGTGATATCAATTAGGTTTTAGCGTCAGAGAGGGTCTGCGTCACACCCCAGGCAGCGTCAGGTTAGTGCCAGTAACGCTAACACCCACGCGTGAAGCATACACCCCCCTTAGTGGTATAGTATCTGAACAGATCAATATCTGATCTGATCAGATCTATACTAGCGTCCCCAGCAGTTTAGGGTTCCCAAAAACGCAGTGTTAACGGGATCAGCCCAGATACCTGATGGCACCTGCGTTTTGCCCCTCCGTCCAGCCCAGGCCACCCAAGTGCAGTATCGATCGATCACTGTCACTTACAAAACAAAAACACACATAACTGCAGCGTTCGCAGAGACAGGCCTAATCCCTGCGACTCCAGTGCTGTAGGAGGTGATTTCACCACCACAGTTAAAAAAAAAAAGCAAATATGCCGAAGCATTGGGGCAGCAGGGGCGGAGGAGCGATTTTGCTCCTAATGCCGCATACATACGGTCGAAATTCCGACGGAGGCTTGCCCGTGGAAAAGTCCGACCATGTGTGTGCAGCATAACTTTTTTGCGGGAGGATGCCCCCATGCTTCGGCATATATAAATGGTGCGTGTATGCCCATCATTGGAAGTGGGTGGATGAAGGGCGGTATTCTAATGGTGGGCATACCCACCGATCAATCTTTTTTTTTTCATGCAGCCAGTTGGCTGAACGAAAAAAGATTACAATACATGTCCAACAAGGACCAGCAATGTACTGGTATGTTGCTGGACTTTGAATGTTTATACCAGAATGATGCCTGCGGGTTTAGGTATCATCTTGGTATCATTCTTTTAAGCCTGCGGCCGGCTTTCATGTAAAAGCAATCCTAGCGGCTAATTAGCCTCTGGACTGCTTTTACAAGCAGTGGGAGGGAATGCCCCCCCCCCCCAGATATAAAAAGCGCCATTGGGAAAGCATTTTATCACACCGATCTTGGTGTGGTCAGATGCTTTGAGGGCAGAGGAAAAATCTAGGGTCTAGAAGACCCCAGTTTTTTTTTAAAAAAAAGAGTACCTGTCACTACCTATTGCTATCATAGGGGATATTTACATTCCCTGAGATAACAATAAAAATGATAAAAAAAAAAAATACTTGGAAGGAACAATTTAAAAATAAAATAAAAAAGCAAAATTTAATAATAAAAAAAAAAGAAAAAAAAAAGCACCCCTGTCCTGCCCTGCTCTTGCCCAATGGCGAACGCAAGCGTCGGTCTGGCGTCATATGTAAACAGCAATTGAACCATGCATGTGAGGTATCACCGCGAAGGTCAGATCGAGGGCAGTCATTTTAGCAGTAGACCTCCTCTGTAAATCTACTGCGGTAACCTGTAAAGGCTTTTAAAAATGTATGCAGTTTGTCGCCAATGCGCGTTTGTGCGAAATTTTAAAGCATGTCGTGTTTGGTATCTATGTACTCGGCCTAAGATCATCTTTTTTATTTCATCAAACATTTGGGCAATATAGTGTGTTTTTAGTGCATTAAAATTAAAAAAAGTGTATTTTTTAACCCAAAAAATGCGTTTGAAAAATCGCTGCGCAAATACTGTGTAGAAAAAAAAAATGCAACACCCACCATTTTAATCTGTAGGGCCTTTGCTTTAAAAATATATATGTTTGGGGGTTCAACATAATTTTCTTGCAAAAAAAAATTTTTTTACATGTAAACAAAAAGTGTCAAAAAGGGCTTTGTCTTCAAGTGGTTAGAAGAGTGGATGTAAGCTTCCTAATGTTGTGTATAAAATGCCAGAACAGTTCAAAACCCCCCCAAATGACCCCATTTTGGAAAGTAGACACCCCAAGCTATATACTGAGAGGCATGTCGAGTCCATGGAATATTTTATATGTTGACACAAGTTGCGGAAAAAACGACAATTTTTTTTTTTTTTTTTTTTTTTTGCACAAAGTTGTCACTAAATGATATATTGCTCAAACATGCCATGGGCATATGTGGAATTACACCCCAAAATACATTCTGTTGCTTCTCCTGAGTACGGGGATACCACATGTGTGAGACTTTTTGGGAGCCTAGCCACATACGGGACCCCAAAAACCAAGCACCGCCTTCAGGCTTTCTAAGGGTGTAAATTTTTGATTTCACTCCTCACTGCCTATCACAGTTTCGGAGGCCATGGAATGCCCAGATAGCACAAAACCCCCCCCAAATGACCCCATTTTGGAAAGTAGACACCCCAAGCTATTTGCTGAGAGGTATTGTGAGTATTTTGCAGATCTCGCTTTTTGTCACAAAGTTTTGAAAATTGAAAAAAATATATATATATATATTCTTTCTTCATTTTCAAAAACAAATGAGAGCTGTAAAATACTCGCCATTCCTCTCAGCAAATAGCTTGGGGTGTCTATATTCCAAAATGGG
Source organism: Rana muscosa (assembly GCA_029206835.1). Taxonomy (NCBI): domain Eukaryota; kingdom Metazoa; phylum Chordata; class Amphibia; order Anura; family Ranidae; genus Rana; species Rana muscosa. The sequence goes on from CM055118.1 coordinate 876,910,226, forward strand.
GTCATTTGGGGGGGTTTTGTGCTATTTTGGCATTTTATGGCCTTCGAAACTGTGATAGGTAGTGAGGAGTGAAATCAAAAATTTGTGCCTAGAAATCCTGAAGGCGGTGCTTGGTTTTCGGGGTCCCGTACGCGGCTAGGCTCCTAAAAAGTCCCACACATGTGGTATCCCCGTACTCAGGAGAAGCAGAAAAATGTATTTTGGGGTGTAATTCCACATATAACCATGGCATGTGTGAGCAATATATCATTTAGTGACAACTTTTTGTAATTTTTTTTTTTTTTGTCATTATTCAATCACTTGGGACAAAAAAAAATATATTCAATGGGCTCAACAGGCCTCTCAGCAATTTCCTTGGGGTGTCTACTTTCTAAAATGGGGTCATTTGGGGGGGGTTTGTGCTATTTTGGCATTTTATGGCCTTCAAAACTGTGATAGGTAGTGAGGAGTGAAATCAAAAATTTGCGCCCTTAGAAATCCTGAAGGCGGTGCTTGGTTTCCGGGGTCCCGTACGCGGCTAGGCTCCCAAAAAGTCCCACACATGTGGTATCCCCGTACTCAGGAGAAGCAGCAAAATGTATTTTGGGGTGAAATTCCACATATAACCATGGCATGTGCGAGCAATATATCATTTAGTGACAACTTTTTTGTAATTTTTTTTTTTTTTTTTTTTTTTTTTTTTTAGTCATTATTCAATCACTTGGGACAAAAAAAAAAAAAAAATTCAATGGGCTCAACATGCCTCTCAGCAATTTCCTTGGGGTGTCTACTTTCCAAAATGGGGTCATTTGGGGGGGGGGTTTGTACTGCCCTGTCATTTTAGCACCTCAAGAAATGAGATAGGCAGTCATAAATTTAAAGCTGTGTAAATTTCAGAAAATGTACCCTAGTTTGTAAACTCTAACTTTTGCGCAAACCAATAAATATACGCTTATTGACATTTTTTTTACTAAAGACATGTGGCTGAATACATTTTGGCCTAAATGTATGACTACAATTGAGTTTATTCGATTTTTCTTATAACAAAAAGTAGAAAATATCATTTTTTTTCAAAATTTTCGGTCTTTTTCCGTTTATATCGCAAAAAATAAAAATCGCAGAGGCAATCAAATACCATTAAAAGAAAGCTCTATTTGTGGGAAGAAAAGGACGCAAATTTCGTTTGGGTACAACATTGCATGTCCGCACAATTTACAGTTAAAGCAGCGCAGTGCAAAATTCTGAATTCACCTCTGGTCCTTTAGCTACCAAATGGTCCGGGGCTTAAGTGGTTAAAGGTGTTGTAAAGGTAATTCTTTTTTTTTTTTTTTTTTTTAAATAACAAACATGTTATACTTGCCTCCACTGTGCAGCTCATTTTGCACAGAGTGGCCCCGATCCTGGTCTTCTGGGGTCCCTCGGCGGCTGTCTCAGCTCCTCCCCGCAAGAATTCACCACCTTCATGCAAGTGAGCTCGCATGGTGGTTAGTTCTTGAGGGTGCGCTTTAGTGATACAGCAGACGGCTGTAGCCGCTCGCTGTATCACTCGGCTCCGGCGCGCCGCGTCATTGGATGTGATTGACAGCAGCGCGAGCCAATGGCTGCGCTGCTATCAATCAACCAATGAATAAGCCGAGAAGCCAGGGCGTTCACGGCGCGGGACTTTCGAGGGGTCAGGTAAGTAAACGGGGGGGGGGGGCGCTAATCCTCAGATGTTTTTTCACCTTGATGCATAGAATGCATTAAGGTGAAAAGGCATGTACCTTTACAAACCCCTTTAAGCTCTCTTTGAACAGTAATAGTTCCTAAGATGTCGGCCAACTTGTATTCCAGTAAATATTTTAACACCTCAAATAAAGCTTAGTTTAAAGAAGTAATGGGCCCCACTTCTTTTGTAGGTCACATGAGTGCACTTTTGTTCTGCAAGCCAGTGACCCATATTCAGCTGACAGTGGGCTAAAGTCCACTGTCAGCTGACGTCACTCAGTTGGACCAGACGCTGGATAAATCCTGACTTTAATGTCAGGATCCACCCAGATACCTGACCGTTTTTTATATCTGCCTGTCTGTTTTGGTAAATCTGCATGATTTTGGATTCTAGTTTGGGATTGCTTCTGTAATCAACAATGGTGTGGAAAGTATGAACATTTAGTTTCTGGACATTGCTGTTTGGTTTGGAAAATGCCATACCACTTTCACTGACATGGTTCCCTGAAAATGAACATTAGAAGCTAAAATTATCATGATGCTGTATGTGTTTTTCCCCTTATTTTAATTTAGAATTGTTAATATCACATGGAGTTATTTTTAGAACAATTTTGTTTCAAGCTGTACACAAGTAATTTATGATAAAACTAAAGATTTATTTCAGAAGTCTCTGAAGCTGTTATGATCCATCTAATAGGCTACATACCAGTTGTGAGATGGTGATATAGGTAGAAGTTAAAGAGAAGAGATGGTGTACTTTCAGTGAGCACAAGTTGAAGTGGTAGTGGTTACAAAGGCTCCTCCTGCTGTCAGCCAAACACCTGTGTGGAGGAGGTGGGGCCAAGCCACGCTGTGTGCACAGTGCACACAGCCCAGCTTGGGATCGAGCCTGCACGAGTGCCCCCATAGCCAGCCATTGGCTATGGGGGGCACTCAGAAGAGGAGGAGCCAAAGACTTTGGGTTGGTTGGAGTGATTTGGATTTCAGTGCATACAAGGCACTGTTGTCAGCCCAAGCAGAAAATTAGGAGTACACTGGATTTCTGGATCAAGAAGTGGTGCAGGTTTTTTTTTTTGTTGGTTTTTTTGCTCTTGCGTACACTAGCAACCTTTTTTTTAAAAAAAAAATACCAGGAAGTGCATGGTACTTTATTTCACCAGAGAAACCTTCTAGTCTTGCATGTAGCGAGTTTTGTATAATGTAAAAAAAAATAAAAATAAATATGGAATTGGCCATATGAAGTACACATCGTCTGTTTTGGAGGCAATACAAAACTTTTTTGTTTTTTAAGGTGTTAACCCTGTATGAATTTCAATCTGTTAAACATAACAGTTTTGTTCTATGTTGTCTGTCAGGGTTCAGCATCCTTTTCCAAGTTTATGTCAATTACAAGCAACTGGCGTGACACTCAAATATTATTCAGTTTTTGCACCCAAAGGCCTCGGGCACACTGCAACTCTTCTAAAAGCTTTTCTTCTGGCAGGAGAAATCTGCATTTTTTATTATTTTTTTAAACACGTTCAGACATGTCAAGCGTTTTGCCATTCATTTACTTGGCCAGAATAATTATTCTGGCCATTGAAATTAATGAAAACCCAAGCACTAAATGCGCCTAAGCGAGTTTAGGCATGTGGGCAATCTTTTTTTTTTTTTTTTTTGCAGTGAAACACTCCTCTTCTTCCTCTCACCAAGATGAACAACTGGGAAAACGATTGCTTCCACTAAAAACAACACCATTTCTCCCACTAATACAAATGATGGGCCTCCTCCTAATGACCATAGGCACTAAGTACGTTCTTTCATTCCACTGATGCTGGGGCATTTTCTCCTCCCCACTGGCGAGAGTCCAGCCCCCCAAAGTCTGAAAGACAATAAACTGGCCCTTTGTTTAGAAAGTTTGGACACCCCTGTTGTAGAGAATAGAATAGAGGTAAGGTTTTCAGTAGTTTAGAAAACCACCAATCCAATTTCTAGCAGATCAACAGCTTGCACAAGGGAAGAGCAATAGCAGAGGAGCTAAGGCACTGTTCTGTGCGATACCATTATACAAAGTGTAAAGGTATAACCTCTAATTTAAAACTTAAAAAAAATGACCCTTTAGAATCACTTGAGGCACACAGCTAAGTGCATGAAGGATGGGTTGGGAACATCCATGGGTCTCAACCCACTGTGGTCAGATGAGGGGCTGGGGTAGATGGTAATGAGATGAAAGAATTTTCAAGAAGAAATCGGTATATACACAACAATTGCGTGGTGTAGATTATTATCTAATTGTTTAAAAAACAACTTTCACATTTGCTGGTGTGGCGTTTTGTTTTGTAATGGCACATCTTCTATGTTTCTACAATCTGTAAGCAACCGTTTTCCCGAGATGCTACATTTTTGTTACTAGACAGTTTTTGCTGTCAAATTGCTGTATTTATACTCCTTTTTTTATGGCTAATGAAGATCTTTGTTGCATTGTGAAACATTGAAACATTTTCCATTCTCTACTTTTTATGCTGAAGAGAGTTTTGTAACATACAAATGAGTCAAACGGTGCCAGCATCTAGCAATGCTGCTGGTTCATGTCAATTTTACATGAAGGGAAATGCTTCCCTTCATAGTTTTACATTTAGTATATATGTCAGCTGTTTTTTTGATCCAAAAGTTACCGTGGCTTTCAGTTTTACTTCATTTTTTTTCTGTGCTTATGTGAAGGTATTTAAATATACAGTAGTTGTAAAATCTATGATGCCAATAATTACAACCTGCTTAGTGTCCCATGCAAAGAAAAGGGGGGGGGGGGGGGGAGATCTCATCTTGTACCACAGTATAGGGAGCCTTTTATGACAGAAGTATGGAGGCTACTTGAAGTTGCTACCTTTTTTTTTTTTTGGCATACATTGAGTCAGATGTACAGAACAATTCTGGATCAGAAAATCTTAGTTTTTTTTACATTCCTTATTCACAGGCCAGTTCCAGGTAAGCCAGAGGGTTTGCATAACTGACGGTCAACTAGTATTATCAGCAGGTCAGAAATTGTATATTTGTCTTTGGAAAAGTTTTTAAAGTGGTTATAAAGATAAAAAAGGTTTTCTACTTTTTACCACTTGTCGACAAGCGCACGACGATGTACATCGACACAATGGCACGGCTGGGCAGATGGGCATACAGGTACGTCCCCTTTTAAGATGTGGCATTGTGGGCGTGCGCCTTCCCGCCGCAAGCTCTGTGAGTCCGACCGCGGGTCCCACGGACTCTATGTCCGTGGGTATACCCGCGATCGTCTCACTGAGAGGAAGAACGGGGAAATGCTGATGTAAACAAGCATTTACCCATTTTTCCTAGTGACAGGACACTGATCACAGCTCCCTGTAATCGGGAACGGTGATCAGTGTCGTGTCACACGTAGCCCATCTCCCCCACAGTTAGAACACATCCCTAGGACACACCTAACCCCTTCAGCGCCCCCTCCTAGTGCCAGTGTCATTTTTACAGTAATTGGTGCATTTTTATAGCACTGATCGCTGTATCAATGACAATGGTCCCAAAATGGCGTCAAGTGTCCGCCATAATGTCGCATTCACGATAAAAATCGCTGATCGCCGCCATTAAAAATATTAATAAAAATGGCATTAATCTATCCCCCTATTTTGCAGACGCTATAACTTTTGCACAAACCAATCAAACGCTTAAAGTGATTTTTTTTGATTTTTTTTACACCCAAAATATGTAGAAGAATACACATTGGCCTAAACTGAGGAAAAATAAATGTTTTTTTTTCTCTTACCGTCCATGGAATGACACAGCATCTTCATTCTTGACAAAGTGGGTTATTTTCCTGCTCATAGGCGAAGACTAGGCAGAATGTTAGATGTTTTAACATACATTCCCTTACCAGAGCTGATCAGCCCCGCCCAGGGGGCGGTCCCTCCGGACATAACCCTCCTACCTGCAGCCAGCTGCCTCGGTTTTTTCTGCCTAGAAGAGGACGTGGCTCTCTTCGGAGCCAGTCTCTTGAAGAAATATTTTATTCTTTTTAAATTTTATGTTTTTATTTTTTAGATCTTCTTCTATCAACAGTGGGCTGGGCAACAGGTTGGGTAGTTCGCTATCCTCGTAGTCTTCCCAGTCCGACCATCGAGCGTGCTGATCCTCGCTCTGCGTGAGATCAGTCCACGACATACCCCGCGACTCCAGGGGTGGCCGGTAAGCTTTTTGCTCTGGGGTCCACATATGACTGAACAGTTATACTCTATCTCTCACAGTTGACCGGGCCGACAGCTACTCAGTACTGCACTGTGATATGCTTGTCAGGAACACACTAGTGGGTCCTTGCGGGATCTTGTGCGCCTGGTGGCGGACGTTCCATGGCGACTGCCAATGCGGGAGGACCTTCTATCTCAAGGTCTCATACTTCATCCTGCTTTACAGGCGCTGGCTTTAATGGCATGGCTATTGAAAGTCAGGTACTGAGGGTCCAAGGTCCTTCGGCTTCGGTCATCTCGACCATTGTTGAGGGCAAAGAAATCTTCCTCCCAGGAAAATATACCACCGTACCTGGAGGGCCTTCATCGCTTTGTGCGAGGAGCTGGATTGGCATCCACGGATGTATTCCGTTTCCAGGATCCTGCTGTTTTTACAGCATGGTATGGACCAAAAGCTTGCTGTAGCACCATTAAGGGTCAGATTTCAGCTTTTAGCTGTTTTCTTTCAGCGGCCGCTAGCGGGCCATTCTTTGCTTAGTACCTTTGTACAGGGGGGTCTGCCATGTGCCCCCCTATTAAACCGCCTCTCCCTCCTGCTGGGGATTTGAATTTGGTGCTTTCGGTTCTTCAAGAACCTCCTTTTGAGGACGTCTGGGAGATTCCTCTCAACTTATCTCAGAATGTGACTTTTCTTGTAGCCATTACTCCTGTCAGAAGGGTTTCTGAATGGCGACATTGTCTTGCAAATTGTCATACTTGCTATTTCATGACGATGAGGTAGTGCTGCGCCCACAACCTCCCTTTCTTCTGAAGGTTGTCTCGGCCTTCCGCCTTAATGAGGACATTGTACTTCCGTCTTTTTTGTCCTCGTCCATCGCATCCCAAGAGTTTGGCTTCACACTTTAGACGTGGTACGTGCCTTGCGGGTGTGCCTGTCTGTTACGGCTTTGTTTCGGAAGTCTGACTCCCTGTTTGTGTCTGGGCCAAAACAGGGCCTAGCGGTTTCGTCTGCCACCATTTTTCAGTGGATCAGGCAGACTGTGATACAGGCCTATGCCCTTAAGGGGCAGGGGCCTTCCTTTCCGGTTGCGGCGCATTTAACCAGGGCGATTGGTGCTTCCTGGGTTTTCCGACATCAAGCGTCTTTTGCACAGGTGTGCAAGGCGGCGACCTGGTTGTCCGCACATACCTTTTTTATATGTTTTTATAAGGTTGATGTGGGTGCATCTTCTGATGCTTCCTTCGGCCACAAGGTTTTGCAGACGGCTGTTTAAAGTTGCAACTCCTCCGGTGAGGAGCTCTGCTTGTTTTGGGGTGAAGTTGGTTTTTCCTTGATACTGTTCCCACCCCTCGTTTTTGATACTGCTTTTGGGACATCCCACTTTGTCAAGAATGAAGATGCTGTGTCAGTCCATGGACGGTAAGAGAAAATGGGATTTTTCTTATCGTCCATGGACCGACACAGCTCTCATACTGATTACATGTGGGTATATGTCCCTGCTTGCAGGAAAAGACCTAGGCAGAATGTTGGATGTTAAAACATTCTAGAACAAGCCAGAGCCGAACAGCCCCACCCAGGGGGGCGGTCCCTCCAGACATTACCCTCCCACCTGCAGCTAGCAGCCTCAGTTTTTTTCTGCCTAGCAGAAGAAGACATGGCTCTCTCAGGAGCCAGTCTCCTGGAAGATTTTTGCTTTTAAATTTTATTCCTTTGGGAATTTTATTTTATTTTTGAGACCTTCAATCAACTGTCGGCTGGGCAACAGGTTGGGTACACTAGTATCCTCGTAGTCTTCCCTGTCCGACCATCGAGCGTGCTGATCCTCGCCTTGTGTGCGTGAGACTCAGTTCACAACATACCCCATGACTCCAGGGGTGGCCTGGTTGCTTTCATGCTCCAGCGGTCCTCTCAAGATTGAACAGTACCTACTGTATCTTTTGCGGTGGACCGGGCCGACAGCTGCGCAGTACGACTCTGTGATTGGTCTGTCTGAAACAAGCCAGTGGGTCCCTCCTAGGGACGGGTAAGTAGTCTCTCCTGCTGCAAGGTGAGTACATACTGGCTGTGTTTCTGTGTGTGGGGGGGTTCTCCCTGTCTCCCCCCTGTTATGCTGCTCTCTGCACGCTGCTCTGGTGCTGTGCTGTGTGGGGATACTTGGGGGGTCGCTTTGCCCTGGGGGGGGGCGCTCCATGGCTGTTAGTGAACTTGGGAAGTGTTCTGGGGGAGTGTGTGAGGTTTATTGCGTGCGCCATTGGCGCGGTGTTTTAAATTTAAAAAGTGCGCCATCGGTGGCCATTTTGCCACGGCTCAAAGCACAGTTATACAGGCGCCCGGTGGCCATTTTCTTGTAGCCGCGGCGCTTTCAGTTTCGTTTTCGGCTGAACGGCGCGAAATACCTCATCTCCTCACAGATTCTTCATTCTCCTCAGGCTTCACTCGCGCTACAGCGCGGCTCGTACAGCGGAACCGAGCGGTCCCTAAGGGTGGTGAGTCCTCTGGGTATCCCCTCCTCAGCCTCAGCACAGCCAGTGGGTGGACTTTATTATTCACTGCAATAGTGAATAAGGTCTCAGAGGGTGGCAATATGGAGTCTGGTTCATCTGCTTCTCCACACTTGTCAGAGGCAACTGGCAGTGCTCCTGCATCTGCGGTCCCTATGGACCAGTTGTCGGCAGTCCTGGAATCATTCCTTGTCAAGCTGGAAGCGGTGTGCGAACGCACGGGGGCTGTAAAGTGCCCCCTCCCCACACAATCTCCACATGGGGAGTACTCTGACTCAGATATGGGCCTAGCTACTGCTGCTAAGGACCCTAGTTCTGAGGATTTTGATGTGTTTGGACAGGAAATTCCTTGTGAGGAAGACCCCTGTCTTGAACCACCAACTGACAGGGTGCTTGTGAGTGAACTCATTGATGCTGTGAGGGACACTCTCAAGCTGAATTTTGAGGCTGAGGAACCTCAGGCGGAAGCTATGTCCTTTGGTTCCTTTAAAGCCGTGTCTTCAAAAAAAAGGTTTTTCCATATGTGCCTTTTTTTCAATACATTCATTGACCAAGTCTGGGATAAGCCGCAGAAGACTTTGACGGTCCCGCGGCGCATAGCCTTAAGGTACCCCTTTGAAGAGGACCTGATTAAGAAGTGGGCTCACCCCCCAGTGGTCGACCCCCCGGTCGCCCGTTTGAATAAGGCTACCACGCTCCGGATCCCACTGACAGGAGGTCTGAAGTGGCGTGTAGAACTATGTTCACCTTATTGGGGGCCGTCTTACGCCCTATAGTGGCGGCGACACTTGTGTCTCAGACACTCACAGGCTGGGCAAAAATTTTGCACCAGAGAGTGCAGGAGCATAAGCTCCCTCCTGAAACCATTGCCCTGGCTCACCAACTTGTGCAAGGTTTAGTCTTAGTGTGCGATGCCACTGTGGATGCGACCCCTTTAATAACGGGGGCCTCCATTTCTGCTGTGGTGATGCGTCACCTTATCTGGCTGAAATGCTGATCAGCCGATCTAGCTTCCAAAAAGCTCCTGGCTGACTTGCCCTTTAAGGGCGGTAGACTGTTTGGGGCCGCTCTGGATGACATTATTAAAAACATCACAGGAGGTAAGAGCACCTTCCTTCCCCAGTCTATTAAGGGTAAGGAGCCCCACCGCAGGCCGGGCCCTTCCTTTCCGGCGAATACGTTTTTTCGTCAGTCAGATTCCATGGGTAAGCCCGCCCAGACTGAAAAGAATGCGGCTGGGGGACAAAGGCGTCCCTGGGTGCGTAAGCCTACCAAGCAAGCTCCCAAGTCCACCACCGCATGAAGTCTTGCCCCTGCCCGACTCTGGGGTGGGGGGACGTCTTCGCAGGTTCTCGGTGCGGTGGACCTCCTGGATCTCCGACCGGTGGGTGTGCGAGGTGGTCACCTCGGGATACAGGATAGAGTTCCGCTCGTGGCCCCCAGACAGGTTTTTTCCCTCGAACCTCCCTCTCCTTCCGGCCCGCCAGGCGGCCCTCTTGGGGGCCGTACAGGATTTGCTCGGGTGCGGAGTAATTGTGCTGGTTCCGTCACGAGAGGTTTCAGGGGTTTTACTCAAACCTGTTTGTTGTCCCGAAAAAGGACGGGGTTCGGCCAATCCTGGACCTCAAGGCCCTGAATGCCTATGTGAAGGTATTAAAATTCCGGATGGAATCCATTCGCACGGTTAACGCGACACTCCACCAAGGGGATTTTTTGGCGTCCTTGGATATCAAGGACGCTTACTTGCACATCCCAATCTGCGCAAGCCACCAGAGGTTTCTGCGCTTTGCCATAGGCGAAGTCCACTATCAGTTCCTGGCTCTTCCCTTCGGCCTAGCATCGGCACCACGGGTTTTCACCCCGGTTCTGGCTTTGCTGAGACAGCGAGGAATTGTTATCGTGGGCTATCTAGACGATCTCCTTCTCAGAGCAGAAAATGGCTGAGAATTGGAGGAAAATGTGACAATAGTCAGTCAGACCCTCCGGGACTTCGGATGGGTTCTGAACACGCAGAAGTCGGCTCTAGTCCCGACTCAGCGCTTGGAGTATCTGGGTCTGATCCTGGACACTTCGGCAGCAAAGGTGTTTCTACCCTCAGAGAAGTACTGATACTTCAGTCGGCAGTACAGGTTCTGACGTTACGAAAATGGTCGTCAATTCGCTTCTGCATGAGAGTCCTGGGACTAATGGTGGCCTCCCTCGAGGCGGTTCCGTATGCTCAATCACACACTCGGGCATTACAGAAGGGAATTTTGTCTGTTTGGGACAAGTCCCAATTGTCTTTGGATCTTCAGATCCAGGTGAGTCACTCTGTCAAGGCGTCCCTGACGTGGTGGCTGAGATCCCCGGCTCTTCTGGCCAGGAAGTCGTTCCTCCCCATCCACTGGACGGTGATCACAACGGACGCCAGCCTGACAGGCTGGGAAGGAGTGTGGGGAGTCCTGTTAGCTCAAGGGCTCTGGACTCCAGCCGAATCTCGTCTCCCAATCTACGTCCTGGAATTGCGGGCGATCAGACTGTCTCTCCGCATGGTCGAAGAGGTTACAGGGCCGCTCGGTCAGAATCCAATCGGACAACGCCACGGCCGTGGCGTATGTCAACCATCAGGGGGGCATTCGGAGCTCGGCTGCGGCGTCCGAGGTCGCTCACATCCTAAGGTGGGCGGAAAGAAGCGTGCCGGCGCTGTCAGCCGTCTACATTCCGGGCGTAGAAAACTGGCAGGCGGACTATCTGAGCCGCCAGTCCCTGGACCAGGGGGAGTGGTCCTTGCATCTGGAGGTGTTTCAACTCCTTTGTCGGCGGTGGGGCACTCCGGATGTGGACCTGATGGCGTCTCGACTCAATCGCAAGGTGTCGAGGTTTGTGGCCCGGTCCAGGGACCCCTGGGCAGGTGCCTCGGACGCGTTGGTTGCCCCGTGGGGTCAGTATCGCTTGATGTATGTCTACCCTCCGCTGCAGTTGCTTCCTCCTCTGCTGCGCAGGGTAGCGGCCGAGGGCATTCCGGTGATCCTCAATGCTCCGGACTGGCCTCGGCGTCATTGGTACGCCGACCTGGTACGTCTCATCGTGGATGTCCCTTGGCGCCTGCCCTTGAGGGAGGACCTTCTATCTCAAGGTCCTATCTTTCATCCTGCTTTACAATCTCTGGCTTTAACGGCATGGCTATTGAGAGTCAGGTGCTGAAAGACCGAGGCCTGTCAGATTCGGTAATTTCAACCATGCTTAGGGCAGGGAAGTCTTCTTCTAGGAAGATCTATCACCGTACCTGGAGAGCTTACATCGCTATGTGCGAAGAACTAGACTAGTGTCCACGGACGTACTCTGTCCCCAGAATCCTGAGGTTCTTACAGCGTGGTGTTGCTCAAAGGCTGGCTTTGAGCACTATTAAGGGTCAGATTTCGGCCTTGGCCGTTTTCTTTCAAAGACCCCTAGCTGGTCATTCCTTGGTTAGCACTTTTGTGCAGGGGGTACGCCATGTGGTTCCACCTGCCAAGCCCCCGGTCCCTCCTTGGGATCTGAACTTGGTGCTTTCGGTTCTTCAGGAATCTCCTTTTAAGAATATATGAGATATTCCTCTTTTAACTTTGTCCCAGAAGGTGGCTTTTTTAGTGGCCATCACTTCTGTTAGACGGGTGTCTGCGTTGGCGGCTCTGTCATCATGCAAGTTGCATTACCTGGTCCTCCATATGGATAAGGCGGTATTGCGACCGCGACCGTCTTTCCTTCCTAAGGTGGTTTGGGTTTTCACCTTAATCCGTCCTTGTGCCCTCATCCATCGCATCCTAGAGAGGTTGCGCTTCACAATTTGGATGTGCTGCGTGCCTTGTGGGTATACCTGGCGGCTACTGCTTCTATTCGGAAGTCTGACTCGCTGTTTGTATCTATCTCTGGTCCGAAACAGGGCCAAGCGGTGTCGTCTGCCACCATTTCTAGGTGGATCAGACAGACTGTTATACAGGCCTATGCCATTAGGGGACGGGCGCCTCCCTTCCCGGTCATGGCGCATTCCACCAGGGCAGTCGGTGCTTCCTGGGCTTTCTGACATCAAGCGTCGGTTGCACAAGTGTGCAAGGCGGCGACCTGGTCGTCCATTCATACCTTTTCTAAATTCTACAAGGTTGATGTGGCTGCATCTTCGGATGCTTCCTTCATCCGCAAAGTGTTGCAGGCCGCTGTTTAATGTTGCAACTCCTCCGTTGAGGAGCTCTGCTGGTTTGGAGTGAAGTTTTGGTTGTTCCTTACTTTTTTGCTCCCACCCTTTTCTTATACTGCTTTGGGACGTCCCACATGTAATCAGTATGAGAGCTGTGTCGGTCCATGGACGTCAGAGAAACGGCTTTTACGGTGAGTACAAAAATCCTATTTTTAATTTTTTTTTTTTTGTACTCACCGTAAAATCCTTTTCTCTGACGTCCATGGACTGACACAGCACCCACCCCTCCTTTCTTTGAGTTTGTACTGCTTTGATACAAACTGAGGCAGCTGGCTGCAGGTAGGAGGGTTATGTAGGGACTGCCACCTGGGCGGGGCTGATCAGCTCTGGTAAGGGAATGTATGTTAAAACATCTAACATTCTGCCTAGTCTTCTCCTATGAGCAGGAACATAACCCACTTTGTCAAGAATGAAGATGCTGTGTCAGTCCATGGACGTTAGCGAAAAGGGTTTTACGGTGAGTACAAAAAATCCTATTTTTATATATTTTTTGGGGATATTTATTATATCAAAAAGTAAAAAATATTTGCTTTTTTTTAATTTATTTTTTTATTGTCGCTCTATTGTTTATAGCGCCAAAAATAAATGCCACCAAAAGTAAGCTCTATTTGTGGGGGGAAAAAAGGATGTCAATTTTGTTTGGGAGCCACGCCGCACGACTGCGCAATTGTCAGTTAAAACGACGCAGTGCCGAAAAGTGCTCTGGTCTTTGGTCAAATGGTCCAGGGCTTAAGTGGTTAAAGCGGTAGTAAACCGGCAGATTATTTTTTTTTTTCAAACCTGTAAGGCAAAAGGCATAATGAGCTACTATGCATCGCCATGTACTTTGCAGTTCAAAAACGAACCTCCTGCATCGGATTAAATTCTGAAATATTATGTCGCCAAACATCCTTTCACTTGATGGAATAAGAAAAGTGTACAAAATCTCAATATAAACCTGTGCATTTATTGAAGATTTAATAAGTCATCTCCCCCGTACCGTTACCTGACATGCAATCCCATATCATTAATGATTGTGGAAATGTGCATGTTTTCTTCCGGCAGTCGTCTTCATACATTTCATGGGTACGGCACCAAACAAAAGCTCCAGCATCATCAGCCTGCCCAATGCAGATTCATGATTCATGACTAAATATCTCTTTCATCCACAGTCCATGATTGCTTTTCTTTAGCCCACTTTGTTTTTTTTATGTTTGGGTGTTTAATGATGGTTTTCGTTTGGCTTTTCTGTATGTAAATCCCATTTCCTTAAGGCGATGTCTTACAGTTCAGTGAGAGACATTGATTCAAGTTTCTGACCATTTGTTCCTCATTTGTTTTGTTGTAAGTTTTATTTTTATTTTTTCTGTTTTGTTAATAAAAATGTAAAAAAAAAAAAGTGCATTACAGTAACAAATTTGACAAAATGCTTAACATGAGCACCTCGGCAGGGCTGTTACTGATTAAAATTTTCGTGTTTGATTTTAATCAATTTTTTTAAAATCGATTAATTGACTCATTTCGATTAATTATAACGCACATACAGATCCAACTACTTTTAGCTGATCTCCTTGCAGGCCGATTCCCAGTGCAGCAACCAACCACTGGAAAAATGGATAGCAGGATACAAAAAACACACAAAGGCAGCGCTCAATGGGAATAGCATTAAAACTTTTATAGTCTTCAAGTAGACAACAAAATATTGCACTGGAGATAAAATCAATGTAGCTACATAAACGGTAAAAATGGTGTGAGTAATACCAAACGGTAGCAAAAGCAGTCATAAAAACATGTAGCCAAGTATGATACTGGTATAAAAATCTGTACAACGATACCACTGCTGATTCCAGATGAGGAGGGGTTAACATCAGTCCGTCTGCATTTAGATATCCCGTGAAGGGAACTATCACAACTCCTAGTGGATGTAGAATCCCAGGTTGATAGAGGGAAGTGTGGCAGATGGTAATGTCCCGCCGGCATGCAGCTATGAAGGCACAGCAAAGGAGCCCTTCAGATGGACACGGCAAGCCCCGCCGGTGTCTAACGTCACTGAATCTCCGACAGAACTCCCTGAAGACCCGGACGCCGGCGGAGAGGTGAGTACCGATCAAAAAAAGTAATCGATTAATCGAGGAGTTAATAATTAATTTCCACAGCCCTAATTAGTGTGTGTGAGATATTATATAATTATATATATATATATATATATATATATATATATATATATATATATAATCTCTCTCTCTCTCTATCTTTTTTTTTAATGAGTCACCGTTATTTCCCTGGGTATGAAAAATCAGCATGAAGAGGTTTGAATTCTGACAGTTATACTTTTGTCTGAGTCAATGGGTTTCTCAATTACTGGAAATGGTGAGGGTAGATGTGCACCACACATCCCCAAAAAGTTTTTTCATGTGGCATTATTTGGTTTACCATTTTTATCCATGTACAGACAAGAGGAGGACTGGGTTGAATCCACTTAGTTTGTTAACCCCCCCCCCCCCCCCCAAAAAAAAATACATATCCTGGTCCCTTTTTAAAGCATATTAAACAGCACAGTGCTTGTGCTGTGTAATCTTCCCCCCTCTAAACGGTAAAAAACCTCCCTGAACCTGCCACTTTCTGTATGCCCTCTATACTGACCACGATAACCAGGGCTACTGAGCCCTGACCACCGTTGTCAGAGTGCTTCCTCCCGCAGAAGCCCTGTCTTGTAGCTGTAAAGTGGCTGCGAGTCATGTGACTGGCCTGAAGATGGCTATAAATAGGTATTTAGACTGCACGATTTTTTACATAACTTCCATAGTGTGGTATGCCAGGCTCTAATAGAGGGCTCTAGCAGTTACTTGCAATTTAGACTTCACAAACACTTTAAGTGCAATGGCCTTCCTAGCCAGAAACAACGTCTCTTTTAGTAGAGCTCTGTGATACCTCTGCCACTGTTCCTCATCCAGAATACCTAAGAGGCATGCATACTCTAGGACAGAGGTGCCCAACCTTTTGAAGAGCTAGGGCCACTTAAGCAACTTAGTAACCGGTCGCGGGCCACAATGAGTGGAGCGGGCGGATAACAGGTCTGTGTCCACACTGCATATGCAGAGCAGACACCGACACAGCCCACTCTACTCTATGGGCCCTCTGATCTGATCTGCCGATATAGAAGGTGGGTGGATCCCCCCTTCTGTGTTTTTTTTTTTTTTTTTTTTTTTTTTTTTAAGCAGCTTGGATTAAAGTGGGTGTAAACGGCCACAAGCCTGTTTACATGTGATGCTCCATAGAGGTGAACGGAGGGTCTGATTGGGTTGGACTGATCGTATCAAAGGCACCTAAGGCTGTTTTCACACTGATGCACTGTGGTTTACCCACACCGAGGGTAGAGTGCAGTGCACCTATGGCTTTCATGCGGGTTAGCTGCACTTTGCCATAGACTTCTATTATATCCTGCAAATGTGGTGCACCAAACCCGCAGGTAATAACAGAAGTCTATGGCTCAGTGCAGGTAACCTGCGGGTGTTCTGCGCTGTGCCTGCGAATCAGTTTGAAAGCAGCCCAGTAACCACTGCTGAACAGAGATGCCCACATATACACTGTGATTTTAGTAATAAACTTACTGTTAATAACAGTCTTCCATTCAGGTATCGCCGGCTGTTGCTGTCCCAGGCAGAGCGCATTTGGTAACACTCCGCCTGTGACAGGAGCTGGCACTATATAGAAAGCATTGGCTTATAAGGCTCTGTTCTGCAGCCGCTTGCTTCCTCTACCCCAGGATTCATTCACCACACTGATGCTCTGGGATGGCGGGTCAGCAACACACGATCTGGGCTTGCCAACCCACCATCCCAGAGCAGGAGGTCGCGGGCCACATCAGAGGGCTCTGCGAGCCACATGTGGCCCCCGGGCCACTGGTTGGGCACCCCTGCTCTAGGAGTACAGGGAACCGGTAACAACAATACTGTACATTTTCTGTTTCAAGGCATATTGCTTTAAGTTTTCTATCTTGACACTTTGATGTCTTCCTTGGTCTACCAGAATGCTTCCCTTTTTAACAACCTTTTCCATTTAATTTGTACTAATGAAAACCATCATTAACACCTAAACAGAAAAAAACAAGCTTACAGTAAGCTAAAGAATAGCGATTGTGGTCTGTGGAAGAAAGTGATATTTAGTGATGAATCGCCAATCTGCATTGGGCAGAGTGATGATGCTGGAACTTTTTATTTGTTGCCATTACAATTAAATGAATGAAGACTGCCTGACGAAAACATGCACATTTCCACAACAATTGTTGATTTGGGATTGCATGTCAGGTAAAGGTACGGGGGAGATGACGGTCTTTAAATCTTCAATAAATGCACAGGTTTATATTGAGATTTTGGACACTTCTTATTCCATCAATTGAAAGGATGTTTGGTAAAGACATTGCATCAGATTACATCCTGAAAATGTTTTTGTTTTAGAACTGCAAAGTACATGGTGGTTCCATAATTTCCTCCAGAATTGAGTGATTCCATATTTCCTCTGCAAAAACAGTTGCAATTTACTACAGTTTTCTCTCAATTATTTTTTTTAAGTGTTTATTAAAGCCAGAAGTTTGGCATGTTAAATGAAAATCGTTTTGAGGCATGTCTGTAATTAGTTTTTTTTTTTTTTTTTTTTTTTTTTACACAATTAAACAATTGAATGAACATTTTCCAAGAGTGGTGATTCCATACTTTTTTGCCAAGGGCTGTAAAACTAAAGCCTAGTACACACGGGCTGAATGTCGGGCAACAGTAAAAAACCGTCCCACATTCGGCCTGTCTGTTTGGCCAGCTTCTGTTGGACAAGCATGCTGGAAAGCCAGCAGCCAACCGGCTCCCGATCAGAGCTCTTAGCCAATGGCTGAGAGCGCGGACTGAAGTGTTCTGGTGGGGGGGCTGTCTCCCTGTCGGAACACAATAGCTCAGCAGGGGAGATCGCTGTACTAACATCAGATTGTTAATACAGCGGCTCCAATCTGAGCTGTCAGGTTTTTAACCACCTCGCGCCGGCCGTACGACTATATACGGCCGCAAGGTGGCTCTACAAATCCTGGAGGCTGTCTTTTTACGGCCTCCGCTTCTTTGGCCACTGGGGGGGCGCGCGAGTGAAGCAGGCGGCGCGCGCCCGGCGCGTCGCTGTGATGCCGATGCGCGTGCCTGGCGGCCGCGATGTCCGCCAGGCACCCGCGATCGGCGGTTACACAGACAAGGACATGGATCTGTGTGTAAACACAC
The DNA here is from genome assembly GCA_029206835.1 of Rana muscosa. NCBI lineage: Eukaryota > Metazoa > Chordata > Amphibia > Anura > Ranidae > Rana > Rana muscosa. The sequence goes on from CM055118.1 coordinate 876,928,051, forward strand.
AGATCCATGTCCTGTCAGGGAGAGGAGACCGATGCTGTGTCCCTTGTACATAGGGACACATATCGGTCACCTCCCCCAGTCGGTCCCCTCCCCCCCACAGTAAGAATCACCAATAGGGAATACATTTAACCCCTTCCTCGCCCCCTAGTGTTAACCCCTTCCCTGCCAGTCACATTTATACAGTAATCAGTGCATATTTATAGCACTGTTCGCTGTATAAATGTGAATGGTTCCAAAAATGTGTCAAAAGTGTCTGATGTGTCCGCCATAATGTCGCAGTCACGAAAAAAATCACTGATCGCCGCCATTACTAATCAAAAATAATTTTTTTATAAAAATGCCATAAATCTATCCCCTATTTTGTAAACGCTATAACTTTTGCGCAAACCAGTCAAACGCCGATTGCGTTTTTTTTACGAAAAATATGTAAAAGAATACGTATCGGCCTAAATTGAGGAAAAGAATATTTAAAAAAAAAAAAATTGGGATATTTATTATAGCAAAAATCTAAAAATATTGTTTTTTTCTTTATCGTACACCACGGGACACAGAGCTAGTCATTACATAATGGGTTAAGGGTCACCAGCGGTGATTGGACACTGGCACAACCAATGGAAGACAGTTCCCCTCCATATAACCCCTCCCATCAGGGAAGTACCTCAGTTTTTTCGCCAGTGTCGAAAGGTGTTGGACGCGTTAGGAGGTGCTAAAGGAAAGCTCTACCAAAGAGACCCTCTGGGGGTAAAAGAGCTATGCTTTCGGATCCATCCAAGACGCCTACAGGTTAAGCCGAATCTGGATGGGATCCGGGCCTCATCCATGAGGCGTCGCCTGTAATGTCTCTCTTCGGAGGACTGGGCTCTAAGATCCAGCACTTTCGCTATTTCGCTATAAAGTCCTGGTAAGAGTCTTGTACAAGGCCCAGGGGAGAGGTATCCTTTAAATAGGAACCCATATCCCTGAAGGTTGGCACACATAGCCCACCGTGAAGGGTGAAGTTTGGTATCTGTCTGAAAACTTTCAGCAGAAAAACCTGCGGCGTGGATAAGGTAAGATTAGAAGGTCCATAACTAGGTTGGGACCTTTTTTTCAAGAAGTGGATGTCTTCTTTTTTTCCACCACTGGGGGGAGTAAAGAGCTGAATATACTCACCTCACTCTGTTCAGTGTCGGCTTCGGCGAAGTACACTGCTCGTCACCTCCGCTGCTGAGCTTGCTTGAGCACCCCGCTCCTCCTTTCGGTGGCCGACACAGACACCTGCAGATGCAGGTAAGTGGGGACAGGGGCTGATGAGAGTCCTCTCTCACTATGGCCACCACCATAGCGCTAAAGGCCGCGCGCGCGGGAGCGCGCTTTATCGGAGGGGGGGGGGGCCCGAAGGCGGGCACGTGGCGCGCGCAGGCACAGAAACGGCGCCAAATTTAAAAGACTGTCAGTGTGAAAAGCACTGCAGCAGCAAGCAAGCTCGTTAGTTCTCTTGTTCCTGGCAGAGAAACACAGCAGCTATACAGGGACGTAAGACTCCATGTGGTTGGACTGGGTACTTCCTAGAAGACATCCATGTTATGCATAGTTATGTGTTAAAAGTTGCATACTTAATGTATTTGCTAAACTGAACACGGTAGTATATGCATTTAGGTACCTTGTATTTTGTCTAAACAGTAAGTCTTCCAGGGGAAGTAATGCGGACAAAAAGAGATAAAAGAGCACCGCCGCCTGAGACAGGAGGCTCTAGCTGTGCTGACTCGGTACCTTCCTCTCCTGTGTTGCCAAATGCACCTGTACAGGATGAGCCATTACCTCTGTCAGGTATGGCGGCTTCCCCAGTGAAGCCTGGGCCTGCATATGTCACTGAGGACACTTTATCAGCTGCCCTAAATAATCTGGATTAGAAAATTGCTACTTTAATCGCTAAATCCTCTAAAAAGGACAATAAGCGAAGCAGATCTCCTCCAGTATTGGACCTCCCTTCAGAAGTACCTGAGGAGGAGGAGGATGAGGAGGCGGCTACATCAGCAGAGGATGAGGAGTCAGACGGATCAGGGGAGCCTTTTTCGGTATCCCAGATTTTAAAGTCACAGGTACAATGCTATGCAGGAGCCGTGCGAGCTGCATTTAGGTTACCCTCTTTGGAGGTAACAGAATCACCTGTCTCCTCCCTAGGATCATTGAGATCCCTGCAAGGTGCATGCTCCTTCCCGGTTCATCCGTTACTAGAGGATCTATTGTACGCAGACTGGCAACATCCAGATAATCGTTTTTCACCTCCAAAAAAGTTTAACATTCTTTATCCTATGGAGGAAAATTTTTTAAAGAAATGGAGCCTGCCTACGGTAGATGCGGCTATTTCTTGTGTAAATAAAAACCTGACATGTCCAGTGGATAATGTACAAGTGTTTAAAGATCCTTCTGAGAAGAAGTTGGAATCCCTACTGAAATCCTCCTTCCTTTTGGCCGGCTCAATTATCCAACCTGCAGTAGCAGCAGTCGGTATGTGTCAGGTCGTCAGCCAACAGGTAAAGCAGGGGCTGAAGGAGCTGCCTTCAGAGCAGGCTAAAAATTGGGAGAATTTGCCTAAAGCCTTATGCTTCACAGTGGATGCCATGAGAGATTCTATCATACAGGCATCACGCCTTACACTCCAGCTGGTACAGATGCGCAGAGTACTTTGGCTTAAGCATTGGTCAGCGGAAGCCCCATGCAAAAAGTTGTTGGCAAGTTTCCCGTTCCATGGCGAACGCCTTTTTGGGGAAGATTTAGAAAGATATATCCAAAAGATATCAAGTGGTAAAACGACACTTTTACCTGAGAAAAAGAAAAACAAGAGACCTTGTTTTAAACGCACTCTCTCCCCAGCTCCCGGGAAATCTGACTCCAGCCAGTGGCGACGGCCTTTTCAGCCGCCCACAAAAGCCAAAGAACAGGCTCAGAAGAACAAGAAGCCGTGGGGTTCAAGAGCTAATAAGCAAGCCCCCAAAACCTCTCATTGAAGGGGCGCCCCCGCTCGGCCGAGTGGGGGGAAGGCTTCGTCAGTTCTCAGCGACTTGGCGGACAGAAACCCAGGACAAATGGGTGGTATCCACAATATCCTCAGGGTACAAACTGGAATTTCGAGAGATCCCATCTTCTCAATTCCGAAGTTCAAGACTCTCCAAGGATCCACAAAAAAGAGGATCCTTCTTCAAAGGTTTGAATCACTTAATAGCTCAAGGTGTGGTTACAGAGGTACCCCAAAAGGAGCGAGGTTCAGGTTTTTACTCAAACCTCTTTGTGATTCCAAAACCGAACGGAGAAGTCAGACCCATCCTGGATCTAAAAAATCTAAACCGGTTTCTGAACGTTCGCCATTTTCGAATGGAAACGATTCGATCCGTGGTCGCTACTTTAAAAGGCGGAGAATTCATTGCGTCCATAGATATCAAAGACGCATATCTACACATACCAATCCTCCCCGCTCACCAAAGATTCCTAAGGTTTGCGGTAGAAGATCGCCACTTTCAATTTGTGGCCCTGCCATTTGGTGTAGCCACCGCGCCCAGAGTATTCACAAAGGTGCTAGCTCCTCTGTTAGCAAACCTGAGAACACGGGGCATTGCGGTAACAGCCTATCTAGACGATCTACTATTAATAGATCAGTCAAGGGAGGGATTGGATCACGCTGTAGACACTACAGTAGGATATCTGGAGCATTTAGGATGGATTATAAACTTACAAAAATCCTCTCTCCAGGCCCAAAGAAGGATAGTGTACCTGGGCATGATCATAGATACAGCCCAAAACAGGGTATACCTGCCAGAGCCAAAGATACAGTCTCTGAAAGACCTGATCCACAAGGTCAAAGCAAACAAGAGGCCGTCTATTCGCCTTTGCATGAGACTATTGGGAAAGATGGTAGCCTCCTTCGAGGCGGTCCCTTACGCCCAGTTTCATTCGAGACTACTTCAAGGCAATATTTTAGCCTCCTGGAACAGAAAGAGCCAAGCTCTGGATATACCCATGAGCCTGTCCTCACAAGTACGCCACAGCTTCAATTGGTGGCTAGTAGCCAAGAATTTACGGAAGGGAAAGTGCTTCCTCCCAGCAGCCTGGAAGGTGGTGTCTACGGATGCCAGCCTATCGGGCTGGGGTGCAGTATTCGAGGAGGCTTCTACCCAGGGAACCTGGGCCAAGTCTCAGGGGATCCTGCCCATCAACGTGCTAGAGATCCGTGCAGTATATCTAGCCCTCAAAACCTGGACATACAGGTTACAGGGCTACCCAGTTCGGGTTCAATCCGACAATGCTACTGCAGTAGCTTACATCAATCACCAAGGGGGCACCCACAGTCGGGCAGCCCAAAGAGAGGTGAACCGGATCTTGGCATGGGCAGAAGAGCATGTACCTTGCATCTCTGCAATCTTCATTCCAGGGATAGAAAACTGGCAAGCAGACTACCTGAGTCGTCAGCAGCTGCTACCAGGAGAGTGGTCTCTTCACCCAGAGATCTTTCAGGCCATATGTCTGAGATGGGGAAACCCAGATGTAGACCTGCTAGCTTCCAGGTTCAACAAGAAATTGGACAACTTTGTGTCCAGAACGAGAGATCCTCTAGCCTACGGGACAGACGCTCTAATAACTCCATGGAATCAGTTCTCACTGATCTATGCATTCCCTCCGATCCCTCTTCTACAAAGACTGCTTCGCAGGATCAAGGAGGAGGGAATACCAGTAATCCTAGTGGCCCCAAACTGGCCCAGGAGGCCTTGGTATGCCGAGATCGTAAAAATGGCAATAGGAAGGCCCTGGAAGCTTCCACTTCGACACGACCTGTTGTCACAGGGTCCAGTATTCCACCCTTCCTTACAAAGGCTAAATTTGACGGCCTGGCTGCTGAGACCCACATTTTGAAAAAGAGAGGGGTCTCTGGCCTGGCTCTTTCTACGCTCATTAATGCTAGAAAGCCAGCCTCCAGACTCATCTATCATAGAGTCTGGAAAGCATACGTTTCCTGGTGTGAATCCAGAAGTTGGAATCCTCTGAAATATGAAATAAGTAGGATTCTTGCTTTTTGCCAGTTAGGAGTGGATATGAAATTAGCCCTTAGCACCATCAAAGGGCAAATATCGGCTCTATCAGTCTTCTTTCAGAGACCATTGGCATCTCACTCCCTAGTTCGGACATTCATTCAGGGGGTACTGAGGATAAATCCTCCAGTTAGGGCTCCCTTGTGTCCATGGGATTTGAATTTGGTATTGTCAGTGTTGCAAAAGCAACCTTTTGAACCTATTCGCCATATTCCTTTAATTATATTGAGTAGGAAGTTGGCCTTTCTGATTGCTATAGCTTCTGCTAGGAGAGTATCAGAGCTAGCAGCTCTTTCTTGTAAAGAGCCTTATCTAATTTGTCACAAGGACAAAATCGTACTACGACCCCATCCGGCTTTTCTACCTAAGGTGGTGTCGGCTTTTCACTTGAATCAAGACATTGTTCTGCCTTCCTTTTTTCCAAACCCGCGGACGGCGGGGGAAAAATTATTACACTCTCTAGATCTAGTGAGAGCGGTAAAGGTGTATCTGCAAGCAACCGCTCAGATACGTAAAACAGGTGTTTTGTTTATTTTACCAGATGGTCCCAAGAAGGGCCAAGCGGTATCAAAATCCACCATTTCCAGGTGGATTAGACAAGTAATTGTTCAAGCTTATGGTTTAAAGAACAGGACTCCTCCTTTTCCTGTTAAGGCGCACTCTACCAGGGCGATAAGTGCTTCATGGGCAGTGCACCACCAGGCTTCGATGGCTCAGATCTGTAAGGCTGCAACTTGGTCTTCAGTCCATACATTTTCCAAATTCTATCAAATAGATGTGAAAGGACATGAGGATTCCGCCTTCGGGCGAAGTGTGCTGCAGGCAGCAGTATAGGGCTTCTGGTCCGCAAGCGGCCTGTTTGATCTGTGTCTCCCCCCCTTCATATGAGCATTGCTCTGGGACGTCCCATTATGTAATGACTAGCTCTGTGTCCCGTGGTGTACGATAAAGAAAATAGGATTTTTATAACAGCTTACCTGTAAAATCCTTTTCTTGGAGTACACCACGGGACACAGAGGTCCCACCCTTCTTATGGGAACCTTACTGCTTTGCTACAAAACTGAGGTACTTCCCTGATGGGAGGGGTTATATGGAGGGGAACTGTCTTCCATTGGTTGTGCCAGTGTCCAATCACCGCTGGTGACCCTTAACCCATTATGTAATGACTAGCTCTGTGTCCCGTGGTGTACTCCAAGAAAAGGATTTTACAGGTAAGCTGTTATAAAAATCCTATTTTTTTTTCAAAATTGTCGCTATTTCTTTGTTTGTAGCGCAAGAAATAAAAACGGCAGAGGTGATCAAACACCACCAAAAGAAAGCTCTATTTGTGGGAAAAAAAGGACGTCAACTTTTTTTGGGAGCCACGTTGCACGACCGCGCAATTGTCATTCAAAGCGTGACAGTGCCGAAAGCTGAAATTTTGCCTGGGCAGGAAGGGGGTTTATGTGCCCAGTAAGGAAGTGGTTAAAGTAGTGTGTTCTAGGCTTTAGGCTGGGTTCACACTAGTGCGACACGACATCTGTCCTACTTTGGATCCGACTTTGCCCTGCGACATGAAGCCGACATATGTCCGACTTTCAATGAACGGGGATCCGACTTGGATCCCCGCCAATATCAGGCACTGTGTTTGGTATGAATCTTGAGGGGGAACTCCAGGCCAAATTTTAAATAAAAAACCGGCATGGGTTCCCCCTCCAGAGGAATACCAGGCCCTTGGGTCTGGTCTGGATTTGAAGGGGAGCCCCTATGCCGAAAAAACGGCGTGGGGGTCCCCCCAAAATCCAAACCAGACCCTTATCCGAGCACACAACCTGGCAGGCCGCAGGGGAAAAGGGGGGGACGAGAGAGTGGCCCGCCTCCCTCCTGAACCATACCAGGCCGCATGCCCTCAACATGGGGGGTTTGGTGCTCTGGGGCAGGGGGGCGACCTGCGGCCCCCCCACCCCAGAGCACCCTGCCCCCATGTTGATGAGGACAGGGCCTCTTCCCGACAACCCTGGCTGTTGGTTGTCGGGGTCTGCGGGCGGGGGGCTTATCGGAATCCGGGAGCCCCCTTTAATAAAGGGGCCCCCGGATCCCGCCCCCCCACCCTATGTGAATGAGTATGGGGTACATCGTACCCCTACCCATTCACCTGGTGGAAAAAATTGCAATAAAAAACCACACAGCTTTTTAAAGTATTTTATTGCACAGCTCCGGGGGTCTTCTTCCGACTTCGGGGGTCTCCGGTGTCGTCGCCGCGCTCTCCGGTTCTTTCTTCCGCCGGGCCTCCGATAACTTCTTTAGCTCTTTTGCTAACGGAGGCCCGGTCTTCTCAGTCTTCTCGTCCGGCTCTCCGTTGTCCTTCTGCCGGCCCCTCCACTAACTTCTTGGTAGCTCTTTCGCTAGTGGAGGGGCGCGGTCTTCCCGTCGCCGTCGGCGTCTTCTACCCTCTTCTCCTCCTCGATGTTGACGCGTCGCTTCCTCCCGCTGTAATACTGGCTCTCCGCTCCACTCCGCATTAATATAGGCTTCTCATGACGTCACAGTCACATGTTCCGGGGCACATGGCCCCGGAGCATGTGACTGTGACGTCATGGGAACATGTGACTGTGATGTCATGAGAAGCCTATATTAATGCGGAGCGGAGAGCCAGTATTACAGCGGGAGGAAGCGACGCGTCAACATCGAGGAGGAGAAGAGGGTAGAAGACGGCGACGACGGGAAGACCGCGCCCCTCCACTAGCGAAAGAGCTACCAAGAAGTTAGTGGAGGGGCCGGCAGAAGGACAACGGAGAGCCGGACGAGAAGACGGAGAAGACCGGGCCAACGTTAGCAAAAGAGCTAAAAAGAAGTTAGCGGAGGCCCGGCGGAAGAAAGAACCGGAGAGCGCGGCGACGACACCGGAGACCCCCGAAGTCGGAAGAAGACCCCCGGAGCTGTGCAATAAAATACTTTAAAAAGCTGTGTGGTTTTTTTATTGCATTTTTTTTCCACCAGGTGAATGGGTAGGGGTACGATGTACCCCATACTCATTCACATAGGGTGGGGGGACCGGGATTTGGGGGCCCCCTTATTGAAGGGGGCTCCCGGATTCCGATAAGCCCCCCACCCGCAGACCCCGACAACCAACGGCCAGGGTTGTCGGGAAGAGGCCCTGTCCTCATCAACATGGGGGCAGGGTGCTCTGGGGTGGGGGGCCGCAGGTCGCCCCCCTGCCCCAGAGCACCAAACCCCCCCATGTTGAGGGCATGTGGCCTGGTACGGTTCAGGAGGGAGGGGGCCGCTCTCTCGTCCCCCCCTCTTCCCCTGCGGCCTGCCAGGTTGTGTGCTCGGATAAGGGTCTGGTTTGGATTTTGGGGGGACCCCCACGCCGTTTTTTTCGGCGTAGGGGCGCCCGTTCAAATCCAGACCAGACCCAAGGGCCTGGTATGCTCCTGGAGGGGGAACCCACGCCGGTTTTTTATTTAAAATTTGGCCTGGAGTTCCCCCTCAAGAGCAGTACAGCACAAGTCGCATGCCAAAGTCGGACCATGCAAGACTGCGGTCCGACTTTGATCCGACTTCAATGATAGTCAATGGGCTGAAGTCGGATCAAAGTCGGACCAAAGTAGTACAGGGAGCATTCTCAAAGTCGGACCGACATGTGTCGGACCAGTTAAGACGGCTCCCATAGGGAAGCATTGATTTTCACACGTCATGCGACATGAGCTCCCAATGTCGGAGCGTTTGTCGCCCCAGTGTGAACCAGGCCTTAGACATGAAGTTGAGAAGGTTTAAATTGGGGCACAGGTTTACTTTAAGGAATTAATATTGTACTGGTTATATCAGTCTTGCTCATTACTGTGGCTCTCATACATGAGAACATGTGTGGTTTAGTTTACCTGCAGAATGGAATCGTGCTGTGTGCTCATTTGGAATAGTGTGTTTTAGAGTAAGTCATACCACCTAATTTTGATCTTTAGCTTGTACAGCATAAAAGATGCTTTTAAAATCTATAGCTTGTACAGCATAGAAGATGTTAAAACTTCTGTTCTATATTTAGTCTTGGATCATTAAGCGTAGTTCAAGAATTATAGATCTGTAAAGAATGGAGATGGTGATCTGTTGGTGGCTTTCATGTTGTTGAATTTACAGTCTGAGCTGCTCTATGTATGTCAGCAGGGGAGTTCTGGTTAATAAAATATTTAAAATGCGTATGACCTTCTGTTGAGGAGCATTAAAAGCATACTGTAGCTCTGACCCTCTTTCAAGTGGAAGTAGACACTTTCCAAACTCAGATTCCAGTTCGCTGCTGTGTAAATGTTGGCTGCAGCATAAAGAACGACTGTTTTCCTACACTGGCTGTTATATGGACATTTTTTTTCTGTAATATTCAATCATTTTTCTATAATGTGCAAGTTCTTATGCCTAAAAAAGGATATTGCTTGTTAAAGCTGGACCCTGGGAAAAGTCAAAATCATCCCTTGCAGTGGGGCTGCCAAGGTCCCACCCCAAGACCTTCTGCAGTAATCTTCTGGTGTGGTGGGGGTTAATAGAACTGTTTGATCTCACAGGCGCTCTCGTCAAGAGTGCTTAACTATGCTCTCCCTTTTCATCTAGCTCCTCCATTCAGGAGGATCAGGGCAATCTGATTGGTCAAAGCAGTCCTACATCAGCACTGGCCATTTAGAATTGCTTTGATCTGTCCTGGAGGCCCTGCAGAAAGGGGAAGTAGAATGTGGATTTCAAATACCCGGACTGCTATGCTGGCCACATGAGCAGTGATGGTTCATTACCCAGAGAGATTGTTTCTGTGAAAAGGTGAACTTGCACTTAACCCTCAATAGCCACAAATGATAAAAATCAACGTTTGCACAAAATGCCGTTACAGACCCAGTTAATACCTTGTAAAATTAGCAGTGACATTATCATTGTGCACAGCTCTAGAATGGACCCAGCATGTATACCACTACAGACTACCTGCAGAAAACCTGAGATGGAAGGCCGGTGGGAGCTGCAGTGAATGTACTTTATTACAGGAAGTCCTTGCACAAAGTGTTTCACATTGGATTACTGCACAGATCTTAAGAAATTCCACAAACCATGTCAGGATTAAAATAAACACACATATTCCTTTTGTATTTAAAGCCATGAAAGTTTTTCAAAGCCATGAAAGCTTTGAAGGATCTATTTGTGGTATCCCTGTCCTCACAATGCTTGACTCAGCTATTTATCATTCGTAGAGCCTATTATTCTCCTGCAAAGTTATACTCTTGGGCTAAAGCAGCTACGTCAAATTGTCCAAGGTGCACTGCCAATATAGGTACACTTATGCATATGCTGTGGTGATGTCCTAAACGACACCACTACTGGAAGTGTGTATTTGATACCTTTTTTAAATACCTTAAAGCTGTTGTATATACCCGCAAATGGGAAGAAAAAAAAACCCTGAAAGGCATAATGAGCTAGTATGTACCGCATACTAGCTCATTATGAAATGCCTTAGAACGATGTCCCCACATTGCATCCCAGTCAACGCCGAGGGAGCTGATGTTTCCCCTCTGCGTTTCTTCTGGGTTCGCTGCTCCGGCGCTGTGAGTGGCCATAGCCACCATTACGTCACTCCCACGCATGCACGCGCGCGTCCTCAGTTCCACTACGATACGCCGGACCTTCACTGACATCGGCAGCTGCATGCAAGGGTGAATATCTCCTTAACAGTGTAGGTTTGGGAGATATTCATTTTACCTACTGATAAGCCTTATTATAGGCTTACCTGTAGGTAAAAAAATTAAAAAGGGTTATACAACCACTTTAAAGTGGAGTTTCCATCAATAATCTGCCACTAATATGCATATAATACGTAAAAAAAAAAAAATTGGGATAAAAAAAAGATATATTTTTTTCACTCACCTTGAAATAGCTGTTGCTATGTAGTCCCATGAAATCTGCCTTCTTCATCACCTCGGCTTGTGTCGTCCTTTCCGTCGGCGCCTCAGCTCAATACTGCTCCTGGGAAATGTGTGTCATCATGCGCTTCCCCTAGGGCTAGAATCGCAGGACTTCCAAACCGGAAGTGACGCGATAAAAGGCAGATCTAATATTGGATCTAATTACAATCTAATTTAAAAACAAGTAATGTAGCCTGGCAGACGATATTTTAAAACTTCAATCTTCTGTTTTTTTTTTATTATCTTTGTTGCTATCACAACGGGACGGGCACTTCCGACGGCTGTTGTGATGGCAACCTGCGTAGTTGACGGCGCTCCGACATTGCCTCAATGCGCATGCGCGAGATCGGGGACAGAACAGGAGGTGCATGCTGGTCTCTCAGCAGCACCATATCCCAGAACAGGATGCTTGTGGGCTTCACATGCCCAAAAGCAAAATGACAATGGCCACTCATCAAAGTTATTTTGGAGGATGAAACCGAACATCGGGGGACGATTTTAATAGAAGACGTGAGTTTTATAATGACATTGTAAGCGCTTGTGAAAGGTCCAAAAAAATAAAAAATAAATTGAGATTGTAGTTCGAACTCCGCTTTAAGCTCGGCTCTACAGATTCATTTTGACCCAAAAATAGCATTGTTAGGGATTATGCCAGAAGATACCCTCCCAGTTGAAATGCATGCAATGTGGTTGAGAACTATGTATATGGCTCGTAAACATATACTACAAAAATGGATATCAAAATATCCACCAATGATAGATTAATGGATTAAAGCAATTAACCCTAATTTTAAGATGAGCGGAATTAACATACAAACATAGGAGGAGCCCTAAAAAATGTGATAAAATTTGGCACTGGTGGTCAGTCTCTACGGCCCCTTTCACACTGGGGCGGTGTCGGTGGTAAAGTGCCGTTATTTTTAGCGGCACTTTACCGCCAATTTCGTGGCGCTATTCGGTTGCTAGCGGGGCAGTTTTACCCCTGCTAGCAGCCGTGAAAGGGTTAAAAACCACTGCAAAGTGCCGGTATAGCCGCGGTGCCCCATTGATTTCAATGGGCAGGAGCGGTATACACACCGCTCCAGAGATGCTGCTAGCAGGGCTTTTTTTTACCATCCTGCTAGCGTACCGCTCCAGTGTGAAAGCCCTCTGGGCTTTCACACTGGAGACACAGCAACGGCTGTTTCAGGTCTTTTTGCAGGCGCTATTTTTAGCGCAATAGTGCCTGCAAAATGACCCAGTGTGAAGGGGTCTAATCTATCTGAGCGGAGTATATTAACTACATATTTTTTTGTATTTGGGTGTGGGGACTTGTTGGAGTTATATTGTGTGTTTGTGAGCCTATTTTTTGTTGCACTATGAAAAAAAAACGAATAACTATTTGATAAAAATAAAAAAAAGCCATGAAAGTAATGCTTTGCAGGCCAAGGAAGTGAAGTTTTTCAGGGTCAGCTGTAATAAAGGCAGCATAAAGGTATAATTGGAGTGCAAATTAGCAGCTGTTTTCGCAGTTGGTAAACCATTCGTGAGTTTTAGTAGGTCACTGTCTGTGGAGTGTCGTGGGCTAAAGCCAGACTGCAGGGGGTCAAAAATATTATCGGGTGGTAGCAGCTCAAATACTTGTAGACTGGGCATTCTAGACGTTTGGAAGTAAACAGGATCAAGGAGATGGGGCTCAAGTTGTTAAGACTGGTGGGATCCAACAAGACATTTTAACAACAAGGTTGGTCTTTATTGAAAGTTGAGGCAGTCATTAAGTTATCAAAATACAAATCAGGTGAAATCGTACAAATTAGAGGCTCAGAAACTCAGTTGAGGACAATAGCAGGTAAACATACATTCCAATGTCTGTAAATAAAAAAACAAAAAAAAAAAACAAAGAAGAGCAAGAGAAAGAAAAAGGGAAAAAAAAAAAATTATATACATACACACATACATACATACACACATACACACATACATACACACATACATACACACATACACACACACATACACACATACATACACACATACACACATACATACACACATACATATACACACATACATACATACACATATCCCTTCCCCCCCTCAACATAGGTGGAATGCCCACATCCAGGAAATCCTGCACATATCAGCGGAAACAAGACATTTTAAGTATGGATTGCCACTTTTCCACTGAAGTGTGTTGTGGGAACATACAAGTTACTTGGGTTGCAGTGTCATTCATTTGAAATGCACTAAGGCAATGCAGCTCAAAGGCACTTGAGTTTGCAGCTCACCACAACGCATAGTAACACGCAACGTGATCTGACCAGAGAACAAATGACTACCAATTTTGTCAGTAGTCGGCTAGTCTAGGCCTAGGGATGGCAGCCCTAAACATGTTTTTCTATGAGGCCAGCAGAATTCTCAACATAATTACTGTAAATGTTAATGTATTTTCAGTACAGTATTGCACGTTGGATTGTAAAGTCAGAAGGTTTTTTATCTTGATGCATTCTAAGCATTAAGATAAAAAGCCTTCTGTGTGCAGCAGCTTCCTTCAGCCCCCCCTAACACTTACCTGAGGTCCCTCTCTCTGTCCAGTGATGTCCACAAGTGTTTTAGCCGTCAGATTCTCCCTCCTGATTGAAGGGGCCGGGTCGGGGCTTTGTGTCTGAATAGACATAGGGAGCTATGACTCGGCTCGGGTGCCCCTATAGCAAGCTGCTTACTGTGGGGGCACTGAACAGGAGGGAGGGAGGGACTCGAGAAAAGAAAGATCTAGCTGCTCTGTGCAAATTCACTGCAACAGGGCAGGTAATATGTTTGTTATTTTTATAGGGAAAAAACAAGACTTTACAATCACTTTATTACATCACTTGAATATATACTGTATTCTACATTCAATGAACTAAGTTAGATCCTATAAAAACCATGTCTGTCTACTCTGTAAACTCTATATTTGACATACTGTAATTTGCCCCATAAATTTAAATTAACGAGCATTGGCATTGTTTGACTTTTCTCAATAATTAATACAAACTAAACACAGTATAAAGAAAAAAACATAAAATGATGTAGCCTCAATGTGGTCGGTACCTGGCTTGACTTCTTTCATTATTGCCTTTTATGAAGACCTTGCAAAAGATTCAGTCAGTTTGCAAGAGCTCTTTTCTCTAAAGAATCTTTATCTTGTCATCCTTCAGTCTTTAATGTAGCTTGCAATTACAAGAGCTGCTGCTTTCAGCAGAACTAGACGCGTTTCACATTTTATTGTAGTCACATTTGACCCCCAGTGTTTCCAACATAAAGTAGAAGGCAGTCCTGCTGTCAATAAACCAAGCTGAGAAAAGCACAACACTGAACAATGTTTTTTGGAGTGCATCTGTTTTTAAACATTGTGTTCTATCATCGCCTACAGTTCCTTGAACGAAGACATACCATGTAGAGTGCCCAAGATGCTTTTTTAACACGGGTGCTATATTATGTATCAATTACAACCAGCTACTGTGGTGGAGAGCTCAGGTCCACCTGTTCAATTTAGGTCACTGCTGACCATGTTGTAGTTGTTGTCCAGTAACAAGTGGGAGTCAGTTGATAGATTAGAATGTTTAAGTGAATATAGTTTCATATTAATGGTTTCTTACAGAAAGTAAAAGTAAAACCAGCACTTGCAAACCCTCATAAACTCTGTAAGCTCAATTATGCACACTTCATCATTATTATTATGATTATTATTATTATGATACAGGATGTGCAGCACTTTACAACATTAGGGCAGACAGTACAGTTACAATACAGGAGAAATCAGAGGGCCCTGCTTGTTAGAGCTTACACTCTAAGAGGGTGGGTCAAGTGATACAAAAAGTAATAACTGTGGGGGATGAGCTGATGGATGGGCCTACACTTGAGCCTTACCCAGGTAATGGATGGGCCTACCCAATTTGTCCACCTGCCCTGAAAGTCCTGTAGAGGATCCACTGGCGGCCAGTGGATCCTCTACAGGACTTTCAGGGCAGGTGGACAAATTGAGTAGTTCCATCCATTACCTGGGTAAGGCTCAAGTGTGCAACAATTTTAAATCATTCTGGTTGCAACTACAACCAATGCAAGCTCCTGCATGTCTGCTCCAATTGTTTCACAGCTCACCCCAAGTCCTCCGGTCTTGTCAAGCTCTTTAGTTCATCATAACTAAGCCAAGTCAATGTATCCTTGGTAGGGGCTTGTTTAGAAAATCATCCATCCTCAGCCTTCAGACAATTCCTGCTGGATGGATTTTCAGTAGGATTTCACACAGGCCTGATTACGCTGTTAACGGAGTCTCATTTGAATGCAGGAATTTATTGTCGGCAGACAGCCACGCTCGTATTGTTGATGAATTTTTGGAGGCAGAAGTGTCCAAAGGGTTTGTGATTGGTCCGTTTGTTTCACCACCAGTCTGCATGTAGAGGGTCAGCCCCATCGGGGTGGTTTGTGGCAAGTTTTTGAATAAATATTGGTTATTTACGACTTGTCTGCGCTTCATTCATCTCACATTCCCCGATTCCCTCTGAGGAGATTTCACTGAACTATTCATCTGTGGATTCGGCTATCCAGCATATTCTACAATTGGGCATGGGAACTTGGTTATCCAAAGCGGATATTGCCGATGCATTCAAGCTACTTCCCAAAAATGTTACTATTTCGCCACCTTCAGGTCAAAGGGCAGTCTTTGCTTGTTTGACATCTTTGCCCAAGCACTCCATTGGATCTTGGGTAACTGCAAAGGTTGTCAGGGGATAGTGCATTATCTAGATGATTTCCTGCTCTTAGAGGACCCTGGTTGTCTGCCCAAGGCTCTGCAGTCTCTTACAGAGCTTTTTGCTAAATTAAACGTACCATTGGCTACCCGTAAGGTGTAGGGGTGTTTTAAAATGATCGCCGCATTGATGCATCACGATTATGCCTTTCACGATTCGGCATTGATGCGGGTATGCAGCCTAATCGATTATGCATGACGTCCTTCCTGCCCCTCACCCGCACAGCAGTCTTTTCTGGTCATGACAAACCAGTGATCGGCTGGCTGCGCCTGGCGCCGTTCCCCGTCACTAGAGGATGTAGTCTAAGTATTCTGCCCTCACCCACGCTCTCCCCCCATCTCAGAATTTGTACCTGTGAGGAGTGAACACCGGTCATCTCCCCCGATGGGCGGGCGCAGATCACTGCACTGAGCTGTGAGACTGATCACTGCAGCTGTCTTATCACCCGTGTGATAAGGCATAGCACTGGCTTCAGAAAACAAGCTGTGAGGAGAGGAGGGGGGATGGTAGGAGTGCTCCGGAGGTGAGATAAGTCTGTCATGCTTGATGTATGTGAGGGGTGAGTGCATAGAAGTGGCACACACCCCCCCCCCCCCCACATGCTGCACCTATCCAGTGTGTACTGTCTGTGTGCCTAACACATTGGGGGCTGAAAAAAAACGTTTCACCAGTGCTATTGAATTGATGTAAACTGAACACCAGCTGGGAAAAGTGACATGCAAAAAAAAAAACCTCCTGTGATACTGTAGGATCTTTTAAATCATCCCTATTACATATAAACATGTACTGGTCCAGTCCCTTTATGGGTTTTTTATCAAATAAACTTTGTTTTTCTTTATTACTGTCACTGATGGATTGACTTTATTCTGGTCTTAACCCATTGAGCGCTGACTCACATTGGGGCTGCACAGTGCACACTCTTTTTCTGTCTAATTTCTTCCAAAGATTTCCCTATCATCTCTCCCCTCTGGAAACATCCACTGATCTGCAATCAGTATATGTATTGCTGATTTGGAATGTCTTCCCTTTTTTTTTTCTTTTTCTTTTTTTGCACTGATGTTGACCTGTTTACTATCCAAGTTGCTGCCAAAAGACTAAAGGGTATTATTTTTTCCTTTTAAAATAAAAAATATATCACATTTACAGGTCTGCAGTCTCTGACCATCTCCTGTAGCATGTCTGCAGTCTCTGACCATCTCCTGTAGCATGTCTACAGTCTCTGACCATCTCCTGTAGTAATTTGGGGGGAGCCTGGAGCTCCTCTAAGTGGTTGTCTGCTGTGTTTAGACTTTGCTGCATGCAGGGAGTGTTGTGTGTGTTTTTTTTTTTTTTTTTATAAGAACAGATAAAATAAAAAAAATGGAGTTCTCCTGACTGCTTGAATTTTTTTTATGAAAACCGTGCACAGCAATCGTGATGCATCGTAATGCATTGCGGAATCGAATCGTTGACATGATAATTGTAATCGAATCGTGAGGCCAGTGAAGATGCGCACCT
This sequence comes from Rana muscosa, assembly GCA_029206835.1. Lineage (NCBI taxonomy): Eukaryota > Metazoa > Chordata > Amphibia > Anura > Ranidae > Rana > Rana muscosa. The sequence continues at coordinate 876,945,292 of CM055118.1, forward strand.
CTAGTAAGGTGGAAGGTCCGGCCAATATCATACATTTTTGGGCATTACGCACGACTCGAATCTCCATGATTGCGAGTTTGCCCAGGGAAAAGTTGGTCAGGATACATCGGACGATTCATCTTTTTGTCCGGTCCTCAGTCTGTTCCAAGAGACTTGGCATGATTTAGCATCGTCAAGAGTGACTATGAGGATCAGTACACAGGGTAGATCTTTTGTTTCTAGGTTGCTGGCCCTTCTACCCCTGTATCAGGACTCTGAGTCTGTCGTTAGTTTACAAGCTGACACACGAGCCAATCTCATCACGTGGGACCAGTTCCTGTGTGACTGGAATGGCATTTCTATGCTCGTTCCACAAGCAACGATCAAGTCTCCCAGAGTATTTTCAGACGCCTCTGCGTCAGTCAGTTTTGCGCCCATTTTTGGATGTGGAATGGCCGGGCGGCCAGCCATTGACACCCCCCCCCCCCCCGAAGTATTTTGCATGCCCAAGTTTGCACAGACTTTGGCATTGTTCTAAATTTACCCAATATTGACGGCAGCAGTCACTTGGGGACCTATTTGGTCGGAACTCATCATTTTTCTTTACTGATAATTTGGCCACAAAATGTATTAATAAGGGCAGATCGGGGTCACTGCTCATCATGTCCTTCGTGCGCAGGTTGACATGGCTAGGTTTGACATACAAATTTTGTTTCCGTTGTGGTGTTAAAAATCTTGCTTCCTGCATTTTTGGTCAGTTAAACTTTTTGAGTCACATGACCTATGAAAAGCACACCATACGCACAGTAAAACTGTGTCAAATCTTCCGCAAAATCGTGTGCGTTTTTTCGGCCGATATGTTTCAGCCCACCTCTACTCTATGCCTCTCCTCCTACCTGCCACTGTCAGAAGTGGCTGAAGCTGCTCTGTCCTAATTCCCTACAGATTTTCAGTGCATTCTGGGATACATGAACCTTCACTGCTTCTTCCCCCCCAGTGCCCAGATAAAATGTAATAAATGCTTCACTAACACGTCATAAATCCTATGGGTGTGGGTACAGACAGGGCTGGCCCAAGACATTGCTCTGCCTGGGCCCAAGAATTAAATGCTGCCCCCACCAAAAAAAAGAAAAAAAAAGAAATCATGCCCACCAAAAGGCCTGCACATCCATTATTTTGAATCGTGATTACAACTAAAATAAAATTTATCAGGAAGTCAGATTTACAGGAAACAGCATTTTGTCTATATGCAAAATTATATGACATACCATTATGTTTATTATGTGAATTTATTCACTCTTGAGAGGAGGAGAATAAGGGGGGATATGGTCAACATGTAAAAATAAATAAGGGGTCCATATAGTGAACTTGGTGTTGAGTTATTCACTTTACGGTCATCAGAGGACAAGGGGGCACTCTTTACGTCTAGAGGAAAAGAGATTTCACCTCCAAATACGGAAAGGTTTCTTCACAGCAAGAGCTGTGAAAATGAGGAATAGACTCCCTGCAGAGGTGGTTCTGGCCAGCTCAGTAGATTGCTTTAAGAAAGGCCTGGATACTTTCCTAAATGTACATAATATAACTGGGTACTAACATTTATAGGTATAGTGTATACAGGGAAAATCTGATTGCCTCTTAGGGGATCAGGAAGGAATTTTTTCTCCTGCTGTAGCAAATTGGATCACGCTCTGCTGGGGTTTTTTGCCTTCCTCTGGATCAACTGTGGGTATAGAATTGGGTATATGGGATTGTACGATATTTTTATTTTTTTTATGGTTGAACTAGATGGGCTTGTGTCTCTTTTTTTTTTCAACCTGACTATGTAACTATGTTCCATTCGAAGGGGCGGGCTAGGGTAGTACATGGGCGGGCTAGGGTAGTACATGAGTGGTATCAGTGGTGGGGAGGGATGGGGGATCAGTGGCGGGGAGGGATGGGGGATCAGTGGTAATGGGGGGGGGGGTCAGTGGCAGGGAGGAAAGTCCCCTTTCCTTCTCAGGCTGCTCCTAACCCGCACAGCCGGCCAATGAGGAGGGGGCACCTCTGGCGCCCCTGACTGATGTGTGCTGGTAGCTGAATGTACTGGAAAAAACATTTGGGCGTCAATTTGCCACCCCTCTTAAAGTGCCGCCTGGGACATTGGACCCATGGTAGGGCCGTTCCTGGGTACAGAGCATTACCTTTTTGAAATCATTGAAGGCAGCTGATTTTTTAACACAAAACGCTGCAACTCTTTTGTGTGAACATCACTTTGTGTTGCTATTGTAATATTCATGGCAGGCGTTGAAGGATGGTTATGAGGCCTTAAAAATACTGAATAAATGCCGCTTAAGCACAAGGTATTGTACGTGTGAAGGAGCACTAAGAGGGAAGCGTCAGCGCAGTGTAGATGGAAAATGTCAGCTTTATAGATGGTGCATTGCACTATATGAGCAAAAGTAAACAAGTATTCATTTTCCACAGTTCGGAAGCTTTGTGTTTTGGATGACAACGTTGTCTTTTTTGTGCTTTAATGTATGCTTAATTATATGTCAATATTTTACACTCCCGGTAATCAATATTTTTATTATTTTTTTGCTATTCTAGTGGCCTTAGGACGTAATCAACCCTTGAAGAAAGACAAGCCTAAATGGAAAAGTGACTACCCTATGACTGATGGACAGTTGCGCAGTAAACGGGATGAATTCTGGGATACTGCACCGGCATTTGAAGGGCGTAAAGAGATTTGGGATGCTTTGAAGGCTGCAGCACATGCTTTTGAGAGCAATGACCATGAACTGGCCCAAGCAATCATTGATGGTGCAAGTATAACATTACCACATGGTAGGTTTGTGTTGTCTGACTGTGAGGCAGAATGACAGTAATGCTTAAGAGTCGCACTCTTTTTGAAGATTCAAGCTGGTGCATGACACTGTTCAGTAGTGGAGATGAACTCAGACATGCTCCTAACTCTTCCTAGCTGAATTTTTTTACTCCAGTGAGCTATGGGTAAGGTCATTCCCGTCCTGCACCCTGCCTCTTCACTTGCATGAACTGCGGTGCAGGAATGATCCCGACCACATCCCATTTGAGTAAAAAAAAGAAGTTGGGTTAGAAATATTCGTTTAGAGGATCCCAAGCTCATCTCTGTTCAGGCGCTTTCAGACAGGCATTAAATTCTAAAGCAGCCTTAACACATTAACGTACCTATAGCATTTAATGAGCATTTTGGATGTGTCGTATGGGCATTCATGTGTCAGGCAACACTCCTAAACGCCCTGTGGGGTGTGTTTTTTTATTTTATTTTACTTTATTTTGTACAAGAGTAAAATAAGAAGTGATCACTTTTGACTTTTTGCAACTGTATCTTAACCTCTTTGTGCGATAGCCGAATGATGGCTACAGCACAGTCATACGTTTCCAGGAGGGTGTCTATTGACGTCGTCCTCTAATTGCGCTCCCCCTGAGGCACACAACGGCAGTGACCTGTAATCGTTGTGTCCTGCAGACACCGCTAATCCCAGATCAGAGTAAAGAGCCAATCGCAGCGGGTTTTTACCATGTGACCAGCTGTGTAAATTATCGGTTATCGTCAGACCTCTCCTCACACTGACTGCACGTGAGGAGAGGATAGCCTGTAAGCGGCAATAACACAGGGGGGGGGGGGGGGTATTTACACTGATCATCAGGGCACTGATTATCAGTGTCCTGATGATCAGTATCTGCCTATCAGTAGTGCCTGCCTGTGCAGCTTCATCAGCACCCATCAGTGAAGGAGAAAATTTATGAACTACTAAGAAACCCTTTTTGTGAAAAAAAAAAAAATAATAAAAAAAGTTCATCTTTTATCGTTTGTTTTAGCTAAAAATAACCAGTGGCGAATAAATACGACCAAAAGAATGTCTCAAAAAAATATAAAAAGTTTGTTTGGGTACAGTGTTGCATGACCACGCAATTGTCATTCAAAGTGCGACAGCACTAAAAACTGAAAATTGGCCTGGACAGAAAGGTAGTGAAAGTTCCCAGTAGGCAAGTGGTTAAAGGCACTGTAAACGCCATAGGTGCATTTACAGCACGCTTGTGGTGCATTTCAATATAAGTGAATGGATGCAGTTACAAAGCGTCAACGCCTGCCAAACTGCAGGAAGTGCTATTTTTGCCTCAACGGAACACGAGCAGGGTGAACACCTCCATCCGCTCCCTGTTTTAACGATTTACATAGGCGTTCAGGAAGCATTAAAAACAAGCACCAGCTGCCTATTTTCATCAAAGTACAAAAGAAGAGATGGCGCAAGGATAGGGGTAAACTATAACCATGCGATATCAAGGATATTAAAAATGATGAATAATGAAGTTATAGCAACATCAGTAATGGTGATCATAATTGATCAGTATAGAGAGAGAAAAAAAAAAAAGTCCCGGTATAGAACAAAAGTCCATATGTTGGTAAAAGGACGCAAACTGCACTGGTGGCAGCTCCCTTAGGAGCGAAGCAGACTCTGGAATGCAAGATGAGAAACAACAAGGTGCGCCGACTAAGTGCAGTGTGTTGAAATAAACTGAATTTATTAGTATAATCAGCCAAATGGCTACTCGCATGACAGCTGTGAGAAAAGGGGCATGGGTATCTCTGTATAGGGTGTCTAGTCACTGTAGGGTCTGAAACTCCATCCAGGGTGCTGCCCCAGTGGGCTGCAGCGATGCGTTGGTAGGAAGATGGAACATGCCGGCCCGATTCCTGCTCAGCAGCGGCTTGCTCACCAGCGTGGAACGCACTCGGATCGATCCGAAAGTGATGTCAGGACGTGTCAGATGACACTTTTCAAAGCTTCCACTTTTTCCTCAGATCTAATTGGTGATTGAAGCTATCGGTCTTATATAGAGAGGGAGCAGAGAGGGCGTGACACTAGCTAATGTTAATTGAAGGCTTAAAGTGGTTGTAAAACCACTCTGACAACTTGCACCTACAGGTAAGCCTAGATTAAGGCTTACCTGTAGGTGCAAGAAATATCTCCTTAACCTACACGGTTAAGGAGATATTTGCAGAAAACTCTGCACTGATGTCTACGGCGCATGCGCACCATAGACGCAGGCGCACTGAGCGTCCCGGTTTTCTGAATGGGACATGCAGGGATTATGCCGGTCCCGCGCGCATGGGTCAGTCACAGCGCCGTAACGGCGATACACGGAAGGGACTCGAAAGCAAGATGGCGGAGGGGAACGAGGAGCGCTTTGGGGGCATCGATCTAAGGTAGGTCATTCATAATGAGCTAGTATGCTATGCATGCGCTGCCGCACTGTCAACGCCGATTTTATCAATGGATAATGATGGCTGCTGCGTGCATGCGCTGTGACGTCATCGCCGCTCCGGCCAATCAGAGCGCCGGAGAGGCGATCCCCGGAAGTAACCTTCCGGAGCGATGTCTGCGGCCGGAGGGGGAGACGAGGATGGCTTCGGGGGCTTCGATCTAAAGTAAGTAATGCATAATGAGCTAGTATGCTAGTCATACTAGCTCATTATGGATTTCTTTTGCAGGTTATTATTTAAAAAAAAATTGTAATTGGGTTTACAACCACTTTAAGAGTAAAAATGCTAGTGCAATAAAGATGGATTATTCAATAAAAATGCGTATGTATACAAATATAATAAAAAAATGTCTGTCTGTCTGTCTCTCTCGCTCTGTCTGTCTCTCTCGCTCTGTCTGTCTCTCTCGCTCTGTCTGTCTCTCTCGCTCTGTCTGTCTCTCTCGCTCTGTCTGTCTCTCTCGCTCTGTCTGTCTCTCTCGCTCTGTCTGTCTCTCTCGCTCTGTCTGTCTCTCTCGCTCTGTCTGTCTCTCTCGCTCTGTCTGTCTCTCTCGCTCTGTCTGTCTCTCTCGCTCTGTCTGTCTCTCTCGCTCTGTCTGTCTCTCTCGCTCTGTCTGTCTCTCTCGCTCTGTCTCTCTCGCTCTGTCTGTCTCTGTCTGTCTCTGTCTGGCTCTGTCTGGCTCTGTCTGGCTCTGTCTGGCTCTGTCTGGCTCTGTCTGGCTCTGTCTGGCTCTGTCTGGCTCTGTCTGGCTCTGTCTCGCTCTGTCTGGCTCTGTCTCGCTCTGTCTGGCTCTGTCTCGCTCTGTCTGGCTCTGTCTCGCTCTGTCTGTCTCTGGATTCAAATTAAGGATCAGTGAGGATTATTGGTATAGTAAAATTAATAATTCATAAAAATACAAAAGCAATTTTTACTAATAAAAAGAATATTAGAATTCAATGATATTCATACACATGAATCAAAAAGCAACAATCCTAATAATGATGGGGAAAGAGCATCTAAATTCATGCGTCCGTGAGGATGCATAAAGCACAAGGACAAGATCATGATGGTCAGATATGGAGTGCACTATTACTATATATGCGCACATAAATGTGTGTGTGTGTGTGTGTGTGTGTGTGTATATATTTATATATACATATGGACACGTGCAAATGTGCGCACACAACCACACATGAATGCGTGAGGGACATATCTCTGGACGACTGTATTTTGTGTGTAGCTATTTAGATACTTGGTTACTTACCACCCTGCAGAGAGAGGTGGTGTAATCCCCCAAGGAAAATGGTGGTGATGGGGAACGAAATGGTAGGAGAGGAATGGAAAGGGAAAGATAAGAGGGGGAAGGCTGATGGAAGGGAAAGGGGATGGAGGTGGGGAAAAAAATGAAAGGGTGGGAAAAGAAAAGGAGGAAAAGAACAAGGGGGGGGGACCACGGGGTCTAGGAAGGACCCCAGAGACCTGAAATTATGCAAAAGCACATATTTGAATATATGACTATAACAATACATATAGTAAACACAAAGATTTAGAAAACTGTATGGACCTCAATTTTTTTGAGGCCATGCTGCGTCAAAGTATTAAGAGTATAAGTTCAGAAAGTTTCTTGTTTACACAGGCGTTGGAATCTTTCAGGTGGTGTATATTTATTTAATATACAATTTTAAAGTGGTTGTAAACCCTATTTTCCCTGATCATCTTTCAGGACAGCACATGAGAGAGTGGCTCCACCCACCAGGAATCACAAACTCCACCACACTTTAAAAGGAGGCTTCTCCCCACAGCTCATCGGTTTTTGTGTTTCCTCAGGCAAGGGAACACCTAGTAGGAGTCAGTTAAGGTGCTGTTAAGGTGTTGTCCTGAGAGGCAAGGCTGCCTACCCCACCATTCCTTTTGTCCTCCAGAGAGTCCGATCCTCCCACACCGCGCCAAGGGTAGCTGGCAAGTGGGCTCCTTCTCAGCTCAGAGGAGCGGGACTGTTCCTGGAGCCGCTACTTAGGCGGCGACAGCCGTTCGCTGGGTTTTTTTTTTTTTAACGGCATGTCTGCGTTACAGGCCGCCGCCATCTTTGTGGTGGCAGAGTAGAGACTCGGCTGGCCTGAAGTGTGGTATCCGGCAAGGGGCCGCACTGGGGACAGGCGCAGCGTAATTTTCGGCAGAATTTGCGCAGGGGGAGAGGGGAGGAGCGGTCCTGGTGCCTATAATTCGGTTCCGGAACCGTCGTTTTGAAGCCACAGAACGAACGCTGCTCCACGATGGATTCTGTGACAGCAGCGAGTGGGACAGGCACCAGCAAGGCCCAGGTAAGGGGGTATGTGGGATCTACCCTGTATACTGTAGGTGCCTCTCTCTTTCCATGTTTTTCCCCCTGGTGGCTGGGGCCTGTCTGGGCACAGGGTGTTGGCTGTTATACTAACTGTGCACCTGTGTTGAGCCTGTTAGGAGGCAGGTTTGACTCACTGGGATGCTGGTGTTTCTCTTTCTTTGTGGCAGGCTAAGAGCTCTGACCCTCCTATCAAAAAGAGATGTCCCTCATGTAAAACAAAGTTACCAGAGGGCTGGAAAAAAGCTTTGTCAAGTTTGCATTGACTCCTTAGTGAAGGAAGAAGCTTCTTCTGCATGCAGCGATTTAATTGCATCGGTCAAGAAAGAGCTAGATGCTACCATACAATCTTTTCGCTCTTCTCTTGCAATACCATGCCTGAGTCAGCCAACTACCTCAGGATCCTCTCAGGGCTCACAATTAATCCCAGCGGTAGAGGCTGAAGCTGGCCCTCCTACCCAAGGGGAGCAATTCCCCCTCTTACTCCAGGGAGGAGGAGGAGGAATAAGAGGCAGGAGATGCACCTTCAAGATACAAACTGTCCTTAGAGCAAGTAGACAGTCTGTTGAAAGCAGTCTATGCAACATTGGGAATAGATGAAGAAAAAAAGAATTGTCGCTGCATGACCGAATGTATGCAGGGCTTAGTGAAACAAAAAGTCGCACTTTCCCTGTGCATTCAGTAATCTCGGAAGCCATTAAGAAGGAATGGGCTGATCGAGAGAAAAAACCTTTTTTCCCAAGAGTGCGTAAAAGACGCTTTCCGTTCAATGAAGACCCAGATGCGCTTTGGAACAAAATTAGACGCAGCGTTTTCACAAGTTTCCAGGTCAACCGACTTGGCATTTGAAGACATGGGTATACTGAAAGATCCCACGGACAAAAGGATGGATCAGCAGCTTAAAAAGGCTTGGCAATCCATTATGGGTAACCTTAAACCAGCTATAGCTACTACCTGTGTCTCCAGAAACATGGAGTTCTGGCTGAATCAGCTTAAAGCCCATATTATAGCAAATTCACCTAAGCAGGAGATTCTTGTTTCTTTTTCAACTTTAGCAGCAGCTGTAGCTTATATTTCTGACGCTTCTGCAGAATCAATAAGGATGTCAGCCAGATCTGGGGCCTTAACTAACTCAGCCAGGAGAGCTCTATGGCTGAAGACATGGCCAGGGGACGCAGCTTCCAAAAATACGTTATGTGGAATTCCTTTTTTTGGAGATCTTTTGTTCGGTCCTGATCTAGATTCTGTTTTAGATAAGAGAGAGAGATGGATCTGATTATGTCTTCCAGCTTGGGCCGGAGGTACTCTACTACAACTGATGAGCTGTGGGGAGAAGCCTCCTTTTAAAGTGTGGTGGAGTTTGCGTTTCCTAGTAGGTGGAGCCACGCTCTCATGTGCTGTCCTGGAAAACAAGTTACCGGTAAGTCCAACTTGAATTTTTTTTACTTCTACCTATAGGTAAGCCTAGAATAAGGTTTCCCTATAGGTAGTGGAAATATCTCCCAAACGTGCGCCGTTTAGGAGATATTTCACTTGTAGTCCGCCGATAATACGGCGCATGCGCTGGGAAGAAACGAAACTCTGTGCCGTTTCTTCCCTATAGTGGCTGCTGTTACCGTGCGCATGCGCGGAGTGACGTCATTGCTGCTCCAGGCCAATCACAGCGCCGGAGCTGCGATACCCGGAAGTAACCTCCGGGAGAGATGTCTGTGGCCGGAGGGGGGAGACGAGGACGGCTTCGGGGATGGCTTCGGGGGCTTCGATCTAAGGTAAGTAATTACTTTATCAAGGAATTTTTTTTTTTCATCTTGTGGATGAAGCATAATCTGCATATCACACAGAGAACATGCCCATTTTGCAGAGAAAAAAAACTTCTGAATCTGTTACTAGATTTATTACACAATATCATGCTAGCCATAAGGAAATGGAAAATGTTTTCAAAAAAATTGGTCCATTTTAACACAGGATCCCCATCTAACTACGCCCCTCCCCCCAAGTTTGCATATCGCAAAGCCCTGAGTTTTAAAAGTAAAATTGCGCCCAACAAAATAAAATCTCAAACCAAGACAACTATCCTGAAACAACTCGCACTAATCCCATTAATAGGTATGTTCTGTTGTAATAAGGCTCAGTGCCTTACTTGCTCACACGTTCCAATGGCAACGGAAAAACGTTCATCCTTAACTAATTTTTATAATTTCTCCACAACACATGTTGTGTACTTTATATATAGAAAATAGTGCAGCGCTCAAACTCAAGGGTTGCTGAAAGCAACTCTAATGTGTAAATAACTAATAAACCACTCTAAATTAGTGATGAATTAAATAAAGTTCATGGATGGTCCATTCCAATGGATAATTTCACATATGAGATGACCTCCATGTAGACTGGAAAATGTGACCCCTCGGGGTTAAATGAAGCGATTCAAAAGAGTCCAAACAGCATGTGTTTAGTGGAAATGGATGTCTTTTCATGGACAACACCGCCACCGCATGAACGACTGGAAGGTCTCAATATGTCAGATGGAAATTGACAGTAAGGCACAAAGGGTAAGGTTGGATACTCTTACCGGACACGGTGGACCCACCTGTCATATGACAGTGGGTCAAACGAGCTTGATGGTCGCCGTGACCAGAAGTGAAGGGAACTGGATATCCAGGATACCTCGAACCGACTCCCACGGGGTAGCAGATGACTGACTCACTCGATGGAAGCTCCTCTGGTCGTACAGGCTCCAAAACAGTCCCAGATGGAAACAAGGGTAAAAAAGAAAGAAAAAACTCCAGATGGTGTAGGTCAATATAACCATGAACGGTTTATTGAATAAATTTAGTCTTGTATAAATATAGACAAAAATAAAATATTAAAAGCAATGTGGGGTACAGCATAAGCTTATGCTGTACCCCACATTGCTTTTAATATTTTATTTTGTGATCACCTTTTATTTTTGTTTATATTTATACAAGACCAAATTTATTCAATAAACCGTTCATGGTTATATTGACCTGCACCATCTGGAGTTTTTTCTTTCTTTTTTACCCTTGTGTCCATCTGGGACTGTTTTGGAGCCTGTACGACCAGAGGAGCTTCCATCGAGTGAGTCAGTCATCTGCTACCCCGTGGGAGTCGGTTCGAGGTATCCTGGATATCCAGTTCCCTTCACTTCTGGTCACGGCGACCATCAAGCTCGTTTGACCCACTGTCATATGACAGGTGGGTCCACCGTGTCCGGTAAGAGTATCCAACCTTACCCTTTGTGCCTTACTGTCAATTTCCATCTGACATATTGAGACCTTCCAGTCGTTCATGCGGTGGTGGTGTTGTCCATGAAAAGACATCCATTTCCACTAAACACATGCTGTTTGGACTCTTTTGAATCACTTCATTTAACCCCGAGGGGTCACGTTTTCCAGTCTACATGGAGGTCATCTCATATGTGAAATTATCCATTGGAATGGACCATCCATGAACTTTATTTAATTCATCACTAATTTAGAGTGGTTTATTAGTTATTTACACATTAGAGTTGCTTTCAGCAACCCTTGAGTTTGAGCGCTGCACTATTTTCTATATATCTGTTTATACTTTGTTTGAGTGCCAGCAACTTTGTTGCATACATTGGTTTAGCGCAGTTTTTTTCACTATATATTTACATGTTGTGTACTGCCTGTCCTGTCCGTGTGGAATGCTATGTGTTGGTAGAACCATCAGAGCCCTGCGGGCTAGGTTTGGGGAACACCATCAGGCAGTAAAGAAGGGCAGTCCATAAGTGTCGCGCCATTTCAACACCCACCATCCAAACGTCATCACTGCTCTCCAAGTATGGATTATTGAATGTATACCAGATAAATATACACCAGCTGATTCCAACGCCTGTGTAAACGAGAAACTTTCTGGATTTATGCTCTTAAAAACTTTGACCCCCATTGCCTCAATGAAGAAATTGAGGTCCATACAGTTATCTAAATCTGAAGCCTCGTACACACGACCGAGTTTCTCTGCAAAAACCAGCAAGAAACTTGCTGGCAGAGATTTCTTGCCGAGAAATTTGTTTGTGTGTATGGTTTCTCGTCAAGAAAAGCGACAAGAATCTCGACGAGAAAATGGAGAACCTGCTCTCTATTTTCTCGTCGAGATTCTCGTCGGCCTGTTTCTCGACGAGAAAATTGTGTGTGTGTGTGTGTGTGTGTGTACACTTACCTTTTCGCCGGGAAGCCCGCGCATGCTCGAAATGACTTCGACGCATGCGCGGTAGCTTCCTAGGCATAGGTAGGGTGAACAAAGATGGCGGCGACGGCATCGAATGTGACGAGCGCATGCTCGTCGTATTCGATGATGTCACTGCGTACGCTCCATTCAAAGAACCGCGGGTTCTTTGAATCGAGCGTGTGTACACTCGGCCGGGACAAGTTTCTTGTCCAAGAATCTCGTCGAAAAAAACGACATGTTTTTTTCGACGAGAATCTCGGCCGTGTGTACGAGGCTTTAGTGTTTACTATATGTATTGTTATAGTCATACATCCAAATATGTTCTTTTGCATCAATTCAGGTCTCTGGGGTACTTCCTAGTCCCGTGGTTTTTTCCTTTTTTTTTTTTTTTTTTCCCCTCCTCCCTTTCCCTTTCTTCTGTGTTTGTGTGTTTTTTTGGGGTTTTTTTTTCCCTTCCATCACCCTTCCCCCTCTTATCTTTCCCTTTCCATTCCTCTTCTACCATTTCCTTCCTCATCACCACCATTTTCCTTGGGGGGATTACACCACCTCCCTCTGCAGGGTGATAAGTAACCAAGTATCTAGATGGTTGCACACAATATACAGTCGTTCAGAGATGTTTGTCCCTCACACATGCATATATGTGTGTGTGTGTGTGTGTATATATATATATATATATATATATATATATATATATATATATATATATACACACACACACACACTATATATTTATTTAGCAGAGCATCCCAGAGAGCCAGGAAAAGTCCTGTTCGGGGTTTATACATCTCCCAGGCTCCTCTCTTGCACGTTCAGGGATCTCTGATCCAGTATCCAGTTCAGGTGTTGGTCCTCTCTCCCAGGTCATTTTAAGCTCACCTGAGCAGACAGCCTTTGCTCTGCCTGTGAAACACAGACAACGCTGGTCTGTGAGAGCAAGAAGGTTGGTGAAAACTGTTAGGCCGGGTTCACACTAGTGCGACACGACATCCGTCCTACTTTGGATCCGACTTTGCCCTGCGACATGAAGCCGACATATGTCCGACTTTCAATGAACGGGGATCCGACTTGGATCCCCGCCAATATCAGGCACTGTGTTTGGTATGAATCTTGAAGGGGAACTCCAGGCCAAATTTTAAATTAAAAAAACGGCATGGGTTCCCCCTCCAGGAGCATACCAGGCCCTTGGGTCTGGTCTGGATTTGAACAGGAGCCCCTACGCCGAAAAAACGGCGTGGGGGTCCCCCCAAAATCCAAACCAGACCCTTATCCGAGCACACAACCTGGCCGGCCGCAGGGGAAGAGGGGGGGACGAGAGAGCGGCCCCCCTCCCTCCTGAACCGTACCAGGCCGCATGCCCTCAACATGGGGGGTTTGGTGCTCTGGGGCAGGGGGGCGACCTGCGGCCCCCCCACCCCAGAGCACCCTGCCCCCATGTTGATGAGGACAGGGCCTCTTCCCGACAACCCTGGCCGTTGGTTGTCGGGGTCTGCGGGCGGGGGGCTTATCGGAATCCGGGAGCCCCCTTCAATAAGGGGGCCCCCGGATCCCGGCCCCCCACCCTATGTGAATGAGTATGGGGTACATCGTACCCCTACCCATTCACCTGGTGGACAAAAATTGCAATAAAAAAACACAACACAGCTTTTTAAAGTATTTTATTGCACAGCTCCGGGGGTCTTCTTCCGACTTCCGGGGGTCTTTTCCGACTTCGAGGGTCTCCGGTGTCGTCTCCCGCTCTCCGGTTCTTTCTTCCGCCGGGCCTCCGCTAACTTCTTTTTAGCTCTCTTGCTAACAGAGGCCCGGTCTTCCCGTTGTCTCGTCCGGCTCTCCGTTGTCCTTCTGCCGGCCCCTCCACTAACTTCTTGGTAGCTCTTTCGCTAGTGGAGGGGCCCGTCGTCGCCGTCGGCTTCTTCTTCTCTCTTCTCCTCCTCGATGTTGACGCGTCGCTTCTTCCCGCTGTAATACTGGCTCTCCGCTCCGCATTAATATAGGCTTCTCATGACGTCAGTCACATGTTCCCATGACGTCACAGTCACATGCTCCGGGGCCATGTGCCCTGGAACATGTGACTGTGACGTCATGAGAAGCCTATATTAATGCGGAGCGGAGCGGAGAGCCAGTATTACAGCGGGAGGAAGCGACGCGTCAACATCGAGGAGGAGAAGAGGGAAGAAGACGCCGACCGGAAGACCGACCCCTCCACTAGCAAGAGAGCTAAAGAAGTTAGTGGAGGGGCCGGCAGAAGGACAACGGAGAGCCGGACGAGAAGACGAAGAAGTCCGGGCCTCCGTTAGCAAAAGAGCTAAAAAGAAGTTAGCGGAGGCCCGGCGGAAGAAAGAACCGGAGAGCGGGAGAAGAACCGGAGACCCCCGAAGTCGGAAGAAGAGCGCCGGAGTCGGAAGAAGACCCCCGGAGCTGTGCAATTAATTACTTTGAAAACCCGTGTAGTGTTTTTTTATTGCAATTTTTTGTCCACCAGGTGAATGGGTAGGGGTACGATGTACCCCATACTCATTCACATAGGGTGGGGGGGCCGGGATCCTGGGGCCCCCTTATTGAAGGGGGCTCCCGGATTCCGATAAGCCCCCCGCCCGCAGACCCCGACAACCAACGGCCAGGGTTGTCGGGAAGAGGCCCTGTCCTCATCAACATGGGGGCAGGGTGCTCTGGGGTGGGGGGGCCACAGGTCGCCCCCCTGCCCCAGAGCACCAAACCCCCCATGTTGAGGGCATGCGGCCTGGTACGGTTCAGGAGGGAGGGGGGGCCGCTCTCTCGTCCCCCCCTCTTCCCCTGCGGCCTGCCAGGTTGTGTGCTCGGATAAGGGTCTGGTTTGGATTTTGGGGGGACCCCCATGCCGTTTTTCGGCGTAGGGGCGCCCGTTCAAATCCAGACCAGACCCAAGGGCCTGGTATTCTCCCGGAGGGGGAACCTATGCCGGTTTTTTTATTTAAAATTTGGCCTGGAGTTCCCCCTCAAGATCAGCAGAGCACAAGTCGCATGCCAAAGTCGGACCATGCAAGACTGCGGTCCGACTTTGATCCGACTTCAATGATAGTCAATGGGCTGAAGTCGGATCAAAGTCGGACCAAAGTAGTACAGGGAGCATTTTCAAAGTCGGACCGACATGTGTCGGACCAGTTAGGACGGCTCCCATAGGGAAACATTGATTTTCACACGTCATGCGACATGAGCTCCCAATGTCGGAGCGTTTGTCGCCCCAGTGTGAACCAGGCCTTAAGCAGTTTATGTGGAAGCTGACAAGCCAGGCTTTCTCAGCCTGGTAGTGAGGGCCTGTATATATCGTATAGTTAGAGCCGAGACACGGCTAGATTTTTAACTATTTTTGTTCTGTTTGTTTTTCTGCACACTGTACAGCACCTGTAAATAGACTTTGTATATATCACCAATAAACACTTCACTGTTTTTCACTTATCCAATGGACTTGGTAACTGTGCCTGCTCATCCCAGGGAGCTTTTGTACCTGCTACCTGTCCCCCAGGTTAATATAAATATATAAATGAATACAAATTGTTTTTTATATATAATATATATATTCGTGCCCTACATATCTGACCATCATGATCTTGTGCTTCATGCGTCCTCACGGATGCATGAATTTAGATGCTCTTGCCCCATCATTATGAATGTTGCTATCGCTGCAGCTCACTGGGACATCACTCTGGATTGAGTTCCAGACCCTACAGTGATTAGACAGCCTATACAGAGATACCCATGCCTGTTTTCTCACATCTGTCATGTGAGTAGCCATTTGGCTGTCTATACTAATAAATTCTGTTTATTTTAACATGCTGCACTTAGTCGGCGCACCTTGTTACTTATCTTGTCTATTTTCATCGCCTGTGTGAAAGCCCTTCATTAGAACTGCAGCTCTAGCTTTGAACTACATATCACAATATTTTTTTTTTCTAAATAATATTACTATTTCGTAGAATGTTTGTTTTTATTGATGCTTTTCTGTAATAGGTTCTGGAGGTCAACAATTTAAGATGGATTAATTTAGCTATTGCCATCTGGTCTTGCAGGTTTAGTGAATACAGAATCATTTTTTCTTGTGGTCACAGATGACCATATGTAACTAGATAGTCTTCCACTAGCTCTATGCAGTGCCTTTTGGCTTTGCATATGTTATCCCTTTTACAGTGTTTTTTCAGGCAAGGTATTTTTTACCTTAATGCATTCCCTGCGTTAAGCTTATAATGTCCCAGTAGTTTTTGTTATCCCCCACCTCCCTATATACTGGATTGAGTGCTATTGCTGCTGTCAGTCAAATCCTGTGAGGAGGTAGCAGAGGGCAGAGCCGAGCAATGCTATGTGGGTTTATGGATGCACACAGCCTGCAGCCTGGCTCAGAAGTGACCCCGCAGGTGTGCCCCCCCCCCCCATAGCAAGCAGCTTGCTATGGGGGCAACCCAAGAGGAGGACCCGGAAGAGGAGGTTTGGGGCCGCTCTGTGCAACACTGCTTAAATTTAATGAATAGATTAGTGATTATGAAGAGGTTACTAGGAAGAAATGAACTTTCAAGCAAAATCTGCACTCGAGCAAGTTATTAAAGTGCATGTCAAGGCAAAAAAAGGTATGTGGTACATCTTTACAATGCATACACATTTACTTATGTTTATCCCTTTAAAGACTCTGTACAGAAAAATACCAATTTATCTGCTGGAAATACATTCCACTCCTAATTCCTTATTGTGGGCTCACAACACACACAATCTTTTTGGACCGAGTTAGGCTTACCCAGGATCTTTTACTAAACCACATAAGCACTTTCATCTCCAAAGCATAAGCAGTAATTGACTTGTAGTCCCATAATAAGAACGAGGAGGTCTAGACGCACTCTAATGCAACAGAGGAGGTGTCCAGAGGGCACAGGGCAGCTTTGCGTTTCTGACAGATAGTTATCTGCACTTATAAAGCAGGTACAACCAAATCCTTTCAGTAGTATATTTAATTGACTAAACGGGAGTAGCAACAACCAACAAGAGCATAAACGCAAAACTGACATGTCACAAACATTCAGTTCAGCCATAATTCCACGGTGGTATGTCTTCTTTTTTTTTTTTTTTAATTGTCTGATCCACATGGTTTTATCATGGTGTAAAGTTTCAAAAAAGATTTTTGCTTGCCGTTACAATTCAAATGCACATTACTGAAATACTCCTATGTCATATACCTTCCTCCCATCCTTAGTGAATCAGGAAGGAGAGGTGAAGTTGCACAACACAGGCTTCAGACCATATCCTAATGACCCTGTGAGGTGCCCTCTACATTGTGCCTGCAGTGGATTATTTGGGTTAACGTTAATTGAGCATTATAATTTTAGCACAGGGTTTGCAGGATAGCATTCATAGCTTGCTGTTTCTTTCTTTCGTTTTTTTTTTTTATTATTGTAAAAATTGTACTTTAACATTGGTAGATTTGAAATCCATGCTTGCTAAAAAGCTTGCCATCCCGTGGGTTAGAAATATGCAACTGAATGCTATTGTTTGGGTGGTCTAAAAACTCAGTTTTGCCGGGGTTTACAAAGTGTTAAATTGTGCATACGTAGATTGAAATAGCAGCAGCAGCTCTTCACTTATTGGTCGGTTTTGTTAAGCAAAATGTTAAGAGAAGTATGGGTTTAATTTTTTTTTTTTTTTTTGGGTTCATACTTGCCTCGGTGGATGGAGCATCTGACCGATGCTCCATCTGTCCCCCTGGCGTTTGTGCACTGAGAACCGAGCCACCGAACATCACTGATGGCTCGGTTCTCACAGATCCCTGAGAGGAAAGCTGCTGACTATCAGTCAGTGTCTTTCCTCTCTGCTTCTCCACGCTCATTGGAGCGCTGAGCCGTGGAGGGGCGGGGAGAGGCTGTTTCAGCGGCTCGCGGAGACTGCCATCAATCAGGGGCAGCTGGCGGATCCCGACTTGGAAGTCGTAATGACGCGCTGCCCCGACTGATGGCGGTGACGTCTGCAGAGAGCGGACTTCAGACCGCTCTCTGCTGAAAACGGATCACAGGGGTGCAAAATGAATTGCACTCCTGTGACCCTTAGGCCCCTTTCACACTGAGGCGTTGAAAAAACGCAAAAAAATAATTACATTTTTTACCGTGATCGCGGTAAAAATAGCGCTAACGCCTATGCGTTTTTACCGCGTTCGCGCAAAAATTAGCGCGAACGCGGTAAAACCGCATAGGCGTTAGCGCTATTTTTTAACATAACGCTTATGCCTATGCGTTTTTACCACGTTTTTACAGCGAATCCCATTAATTTCAATGGGGATAGGCGTTTTTACAGCGCTATTTTATGCGCCCTAAAGTTGCTCTAAAAAAGCTGTTTGCAGGATTTTTTTCAACGCCCAGCCAGCAAAACGCCTCAATGTGAAAGCCCTCAGAGATTTCACATTGAGAATGCTGGGGCAGGATTATTTCAGGCGTTATTACAGCGCTATTTTTACTGCGAAAACGCTGTAAAAACGCCTCAGTGTGAAAGGGGCCTTAGGAGAAGCCCAGCCTAAAAAGCTCAGGCTGGACTTCTCCTTTTTAAGTGCTTGTCTTGTTTTCTTTTTGTTTTAAAACAATTTTGCGTTTATTTGTCTTTGCTGTAGCTTCAGACAGTAATTGGTCCCTCACATCGAGCCATGACCCAGCATACTTGACCCCCTAAGCTTCGTTTCCAAATGTTCCATCTTGTCCTGGAGATTTGTGAAGTGTTTTTTTTTTTTTTTTTTTTTTTTTTTTTGCATGCAAAGAAGTCACTTTTGGCTTTTAAAATGGTTTTATTGGGTTTAACAGAAATTAAATTGTAAACGCAATATATAGTTTGACAGGACAAGCATTTTAAAATCGAGCAATGAACCAGAGCACGCTCCTTCTCTGCACTCCATCGTAATACCACAAATTATATCAGCAAATAGTTTTTAACGTGACACAGATTGAATCTGGTGCTGACAATTTTTGAGGAAATTGTTCCTGTCATTTCCGAAAGTAACAAGTGTGATAAATGTGATCTCCAACAAATTTTATTTCCCTGGAAAAAAATAAAAAATTGGCAGAGGTTGCTTTTTACACTGCAGTGCCTATTTTATTAGAGGAGGTTATAACTTGCTCAATTCCTGACAAATGGTACGCCATAAATTGCTTTCTAAAGAATGGATTTATTATTATGTTGGTCCATTTATTTAATGTACTATTTTTATGATTGTTCATGCAAAACAAGGTAAATATGTGTAGACTGCATATGTTCATTGGTTATACACCACAACTTCTGATAACTTGTTTTAAAAAGACCAGACCATTTTGTAGGATGTTTTTTTTTTTGCCTCCAATACACATAGGCCGGGTTCACACTGGTACGATACGACAGTTGTACTACTTTGGATCCAACTTTGCCCTGCAACTTGAAGTCCGACATGCGTCCGACTTCAATTAACAGGAATCCGACTTCGATCCCTGACAATACCAGGCACTGTATCTGGTATGAATCTTTAGGAAGAACTCCACGCCAAATTTTAAATAAAAAAACGTCAGGGTTCCCCCTCTAAGAGCATACCAGGCCCTTCGGTCTGGTATGGATTTTAAGGGGAACCCCCTACGCCGAAAAACGGCGTGGGGGTCCCCCCCCAAAGTCCTTACCAGACCCTTATCTGAACAAGTAGCCCAGCCGCCCTCCTCCTGAACCGTACCAGGCCACATGCCCTCAACATGGGGGGGTGGGTGCTTTTGGGGCAGGGGGGCGTCCTGCGGCCCCCCACCCCAAAGCACCCTGTTCCCATGTTGATGAGGACAAGGGTCTCTTCCCGACAACCCTGGTTGTCGGGGTCTGCGGGCGGGGGGCTTATCGGAATCTGGGAGCCCCCTTTAATAAGATCCCAGCCCCCCACCCTATGTGAACCCTACGAGATCACTTTTATTGGAGGTGGGAGAGGCCACACACACACCCCCCCCCCCCTTCCTTCGGTCTTCGCCGCTTACTGGAGCTGTCGGTAGCGGTGGAGACGATCGCGTCCGTTCTCACTGCCTGGATGCCGAGTGAGGGAAAGATGGCGGAAGCAACTCCCCAATGCTCTCAAAGGGAATAAAAAAAGACATTTAATATCCCCCCCCCCTTTTTTTTTTTTTTTAATTATATATTGCATTTTAGTGTAAATATGAGATCTGAGGTCTTAATGATCCCAGATCTCACATTTTAGGGATGTTTACAATACTTGTAATAGGAATAAAAGTAGCCCAATTTTTTTAACATTTTTAAAAGGACAGTGTAAAAATTTGTAAAATTAAATGAATAATAAAACAAAAAAATTTTAAGCACCCCGTCTCGCTGAGCTCGCGCGCGGAAGCAAGCGCAAGTCGCTCCTGCATATGAAAACGGTGTTCAAACCACACGTGAGGTATCGCTGTGATCATTAGAGCGAGAGCAATAATTCTAGCCCTAGACGTCCTCTGTAACTCAAAACTGGTAACCTGTAGAAATTTTTAAACGTCTCCTATGGAGATTTTTAAGGGTAAAAGTTTGTCGCCATTCCACGAGCGGGCCCAATTTTGAAGCATGACATGTTGGGTATCAGTTTACTCGGCGTAACATTATCTTTCACAATATAAAAAAATGTGGGCTAACGTTACCGTTTTATTTTTTAGGTAAAAAAAGTGTATTTCTTTATTGTATATCACGGGACACAGAGCAACCATAATAAATGACTACAGTGGAACTTTGGATTACGAGCATAATCCGTTCCAGGAGAATGCTCGTAATCCAAACCACTCGCATATCAAAGCGAGTTTCCCCATAGAAGTCAATAGAAACGAAAATAATTAGTTCTGCATTGACTTCAGTGTCATGCAATACTACATGTTGCCAGAGGTGGGGGGCGCCGGAGAGCCTCAAACACTCGGAAAGGCCCGGGGACATCTCGGCTGAACTCGGGAACGGAGCATTTCCGATCGGCTACGGCGCCCCCCCCCCCCCCACCTCAGGCCAAACGTGGTATTGCACACCGCTTTGGCTTGAATCCTGCTCGTTTTGCGAGATAACACTCGTGCAAACCGAGTCGGGATTTTTAGAAATACAGTGCTCGTATTGCGAAACGCTCGTTAACCGCGTCACTCGCAATCCGAGGTTTCACTGTATGTGGGTTATACGCCACCTACTGGTGGATGGACACTGGCAGATAGTCAAACAGGAAGTCCCCCATTATATAACCCCTTCTACACAGGACCTCCGATATTATTATTTTTTTTTTTTTTTGCCAGTGTCTGTAAGGTGGAATGGTCACTGATGTGATACATGTGCTCTGGGAGCATACTTGGAGGTCTGGATGGTTCTATTTAGAATCATGGACTTCATTTGGATCCGTGCGAAAGAGCTGTCAGCCAAAATGGATGGTATTAGAGCCTCATTGGAAGAAGAGAAGATTCCTCAAGGTTTTGCCTGTAATGCAGCCTTATGGCACTGGACCCTGCGTAATGGAGCCCTGTGCAGTGTTTGTGCTGAACAAGGTGCTTTTCTGCAGGGTGCTATATGGTTCTTTTATGACAGCTCACCGTGATGGGTGAAGATTTGACTCCTGTTATGGTTCAGAGTCCTGCAGTAGGAATGGCAAGTCTGGATTTTAGCAGTTTCTCTTTAAAAAAAAAAAAAGATCAGACTGTTCTCCCAGTGGCCACTGGCGGGGGCAGTGTGCTGTTTAATCATGCTGTGTACTTCTTAGTCGTGTGGGCTTCTGTTTCTCCTCCAGCCACTAGAGGACGCAGGCTTGCACAGTGTGGCCTATTTTTATATGGGCAGGAAGTGGAAGGGCGGCCATGTTGCCATGAGGGTGACGGCTTCAGCAGGGCCTCTTGAGACATAACACCAGCCCATGGATACTAGTGAAGTGTGAGTACTTACTATGGTAGAACTGTGTGGCCAGACAAGTCATGATTATATACTGCTTAATCCGGGGGGCCTGTACAACTGAAAGTTGATACACCCCTAGCAGTGCACTTTAAAGTGGTGTGTCTCCAGAATACTGTGCATTTGGCACAAAAATATTATGGGGCCTGGTGCAGTTGAACAGGTGCATACTTGCAAACTTCAGAATAATATGCATTTGGTCTTCAGGAGCTTACTTTTTAGGCTGAAGCAGGAGAGGGCTGCCATGGCATGCATATGTGCTAAACTAGTATGGGGCCAAGTGCAGTTGGGCAGGTGAAGCATAGTATACATGCCTGTAAGCTTGTTGCCTAAACGCATGCTTGAATAAATACGTCTTGCATAGATGTTGCATGCATGCATGCATACATGTGGCATAAGCACATGTTTGGAAGAACATGGGCATCGATGCACTTGAAGGAGTTGTCTCCAGAATAGCATGCATTGGGTCTGCAGGAGCTTAGTTTTGGGCTCCCTTTTCACACTTGTGTGACTAGAAAGTCGTGCATTTTGGCTGCAACTTTGATGCGATTTTGCATTGACGTTAAGCAGTGCTTGTGTAATTTTGAGGTCTATAGACCTTATGTCGCGCCAAGGCCGGACCGGAGTGGTGCAGGGGCTACTTTGAGGTCGCTGTGACTTGAAGACGCATGGATGTGAAGGATACTCATTGGAAATCATGGAGTGTGACTTGTCAGGTGACCTTGCAGGATGGGTCGCACAGTTGTTCAAGAGGCCTTAGGCTGTTGAAGCAGCAGGCCCAGGTTCAGTTGAGCAAGTGGAGCATGGTATACATGCTTGCATAGAACACAAGCCTGCATAGGCACATGTTTGCAGAGGGCCCTGCGGCCCTTGCGCACGACATGCGGGCTGCACCCATCCACCCAGCATGCAGCCCCACCACAAGGCTGGCCGCGATGGCGCGTTTACATGGACACGTGTTGTGTAAACACAGGTTTTTATAAGCATATGTTTGTATAGACGTGTGGGCATAAGTGTGTATGCATGTTTGCATAAACACATGGTACATAGATGCATGTTGCGTAATATATGTTGCATAAACACGTTTAATGAATGCATGCTTGCTTATTCCGTAAATGCATGTTTCCATGGGCATGTATTGCACAAGTGCGTGTTTGCATGGACACGCGCCTTTGTGTTTTTCGTCTAAACGCATATTTGCTTAAAGCGGAGTTCCACCCAAAAATTTTACTTCCGCTTTTCGGAACCCTCCCCCCCTCTGGTGTCACATTTGGCACCTTTCAGGGGGGAGAGGGGTGCAGATACCTGTCTAAGACAGGTATTTGCACCCACTTCCGAAAATACACTCCTGCGGCAGACACGCCCCTACCCGCACCCCCCGCTGTCTTCTGGGAAACGCACTGTTCCCAGGAGAGAGCGGGGACCAGTGACGGCACGCTTTTGGCGCATGCGCCGTAGGGAACTGGGCAGTAAAGCCGCAAGGCTTCACTTCCTGATTCCCTCACGAGAATGACGGCGGCAGCATCCGAGGACCTCGTCTGCTGACATCGCGGGCACGCTGGACAGGTAAGTGTCCATTTTTAAAAGTCAGCAGCTGCAGTATTTGTAGCTGCTGGCTTTTAAAAAAAAAAAAAAAACTTTGGCGGAACCTCTGCTTTAAGCACATACCTGCATGCTGCCATAAACGCATGCCTCCATAAATGCATATTGCTTTAACACATGCTGGCATGTTTTCATTTGTACTGCATACATGTATGCTTAGTTTGAACGGCATACTTCTGTGCTTGGTTGCATTAAACTGTATACAGATGTGCTTATTTGCCTAAGACTACATATATAGATGCATGAATGGCAAGAATACTTGTATACCTGCATGTTTGCATACCATACATGCAGGGTAGCGGTAGACCAACATTGTCTAGGCCTGCATCCTTGTGGAACTGCGTATTAGTTTGTTCCAAGTTCTACAAAAAGTAGGGACAGGTTGTGTCCAGGACGAGAGTCCCACTGGCAATAGGGGTAGATGCACTGGTAACAACTTAGGGAGCAGTTCTCCCTTATTTGACGCTTCCCTCTGTTTCGACTTCTCCCACATCCGTTTGCAAAGAATTCGGGAGGTGGTAACACTGATAATAGTGTTAGCCGAATTAGCCCAGGAGGGCTTGGTACACTGACATAGCATGTCTGGCAGGGGTTCCTTCTTGAATGCTCCCAGTCCAGTGGGGACCTAATGGTCTTGAGTCCTTTATCTCAGAACTGTTGCGCCTCCGGAAGCCAGCTTTGGGGAACTTCAATTACAGGACTTGAAAAACATTTTATTTTTTGCCTGATGTTAACCCAGGAAGTGGCACCCGCAGAAATATGTGAGTGGGAGCTTTTCTTTTTTTTTTCCAATCGGTAGGGGAAAGGAGATTGGCCTTAAGTAACGTTAAGGATCGGGGTTCGTCCCTATACATATTTTTTTTTTCAGGGGCTATTTCTCAGTCCTTGATTCATACTTTGTATAACGTGTAACAGACAGTCTCGCCTGTCAGGACATTCTTGTGTCCTTTGGACTTGAATTTGATCTTGACTATCCTTGCAGAGGCCACTTTTTGAACCAATCAGGAGATTCTGTTAGTCCCTTTATCTCGGAAGGTGGTTCCTTTGGTTTCTATCACTTCACTATGTGGAGTGTCCGAGTTGGCATCTCTTTTATGCAAGGAGCCATTTTTGGTCTTGCATCATGTTAAGGTGATGTTACATCCTTGAGGGTTTTTTTTGCCTAGAGTGGTGTCTAGTTTTCACTTGAATCATGTCTTGCCTTCCTTTCTGATCCTCAGTTGGCAAGAATTAGATCACTGCGTACTCTGGAGGTAGTTCTGGCGTTCAGAATTACTTGATTTGTTTGTACAGGTCAGGGATCCAGTAGAGTCCAGGATGGGCAGGAGGCATCCAAGTTAACTATTTTCATTTGGATTTGCCAGCCTATGGCTTGAAAGGGCAAGGTCCCCCACCCCTACCAGATATGTGGGGGCATCTTGGTGTCGGTGGCTCAGGATTTAAGGCTATGGTCTTTTGTTCGTTCATTCGCAGAATTTTACCAGATAGATCTCAAAGCCACGGAGTATACTGCTTTGGCCACAGTATGTTTTGAGCTGCAGGAGGAGTCCTCAGGTGGCATTTTCTGTGAGCATCTCCCTCCCCTCAAGTGCATTGCTTTAGGACATCCCATATAGTCATTATTATGGTTGCTCTGTGTCCTGTGATGTACGATAAAGAAAAAAGGATTTTTGCATCATACTTGTAAAATCCTTTTCTTGGAGTACATCATGGGACACGGAGGTCCCTCCCATCTTTTTTGAGATATTCATTGCTTACTACAAAACGGAGGTCCTTCCTGTGTAGGAGGGGTTATATAGGGGTGGACTTCCTGCTTGACTATCTGCCAGTGTCCATTTACCAGTAGGTGGCATATAATCCATATAGAAACAAAAGAGGAAAAAACGCACTGACGTCATCGCTGTTGGACGGGAGACTGCATGCCGGCCGGCTCTCCTCAATTTTATGCTCGTATTTTCCACATTGCTGTAAGTTGCTACCTTTATTTCAATAAATGGTTTGTTTTGGACGATATACACTATGTGGTTTTCCTTCTCTATTTCGAGTGTAATGAGTACTGGGTATTGAGTTCCTGCCTTTTGAAGTGTTCCATCCTTGGGTCCTTCATCCACCACGAGGAAGGGAGCTATCTGTGTTTGGCTTGTGATCAGCTTGCCTTTGGTAAGCGCATTGATTTGGTGGTGGTGCACGTGTGCAGTTTGGTGTGAGTTCTGAAGTTCACCCTTTCTCCTCCACTTTACACCTTCACTTCAAGATTTACATCATGGATCATATTATGGACTTTTTTTATGGACATTCACATAATTAATTTCTATCTTGCCTGGTGTTTATCCAACCGTTGGTTGGTTTATTATTAGTCTGTTATAACCAGATTATTTTATTTATATGCACATCTATTATCACTTGATTATGGTTTAATTTCTCTTATCGTCCATGGACCGACACGGCGGCTCTTATCACTGAACGTATGGGTATATGTCCCTGCTTGCAGGAGAAGATCTAGGCAGAATGTTAAATGTTAAAACATTCTAGAACAAACCAGAGCTGAACAGCCCCGCCCAGGGGGGGCGGTCCCTCCGGACATTACCCTCCCACCTGCAGCTAGCAGACCTCAGTTTTTTCTGCCTAGCAGAAGGAGAAGACGTGGCTCTCTCAGGAAGATTTTACTTTTAAATTTTATTCCTTTGGGAATTTTCTTATTTTATTTTTGAGACCTTCAATCAACTGTCGGCTGGGCAACAGGTTGGGTACACTGGTATCCTCGTAGTCTTCCCTGTCCGACCATCGAGCGTGCTGATCCTCGCCTTGTGTGCGTGAGACTCAGTTCACGACATACCCCATGGCTCCAGGGGTGGCCGGGTTGCTTTCATGCTCCCGCGGTCCTCTCAAGACCGAACAGTACCTACTGTATCTTTCGCGGTGGACCGGGCCGACAGCTACGCAGTACGACTCTGTGATAGGTCTGTCAGAAACAAGCCAGTGAGTCTCTCTATTGGCACGGGGGGTGTTCTCCAAGGTGCTTGCGGGATGGGTAAGTAGTCTCTCCTGCTGCAAGGTGAGTACATGCTGGCTGTGTTTCTGTGTGTGGGGGGTTCTCCCTGTCTCCCCCCTGTTATGCTGCTCTCTGCACCCTGTTGTGCTGTGTGGGGATGCTTGGGGGGTCACTCTGCCCTGGGGGGGCCGCTCCATGACTGTTATTTTGCTTGGGAAGTGTTCTGGGAGGACTGGCTGTGTTTTTTCTGTGCGCCATTGACGCAGTGTTTTATATTTAAAAAGGTGCGCCATTGGCGGCCATTTTGCTGGGGCTTAATACACAGTTATACTGGTGCCCGGCGGCCATTTTCTTGTAGCCGCGGCGCTTCAGTTTCGTTTTCGGCCTCTAGCAGCGCTGCTGAATGGCGCGAAATACACACATCCTCACAGATTCTTCACCTCAGGCTGCACCCGCACTACAGCGCGACTCGTACAGCGCTACAGCGCGACTCATACAGCACGGCTCATACAGCGGTACTGAGCGGTCCCTAGGGGTGGTGAGTACTCCGGGTATCCCCTCCTCAGCCCCAGCACGGCCTGTGGGTGGGCTGCATGATTCACTGTAATGGTGAATAAGGTCTCAGAGGGTGGCAATATTGGAGTCTGGTTCACCTGTTTCTTCACTTTGTTAGAGACAACTGGCAGTGCTCCTGCACCTGCGGTCCTTAGGGACCAGTTGTCGGCAATCCTGGAATCATTAATCTGACCAGGAGGAAGCAGTGTGTGAGCGCAAGGGAGCAAAAAAGCCCCTTTCCCCACTTTTTTTTTCCACAAAAAAAAAAAAAGGGGGGAAGGTGTGCGCTGATTCAGATATGGGCCTAGCCACTACCGCTCAGGACCCTAGCTCTGAATATATTTGATGGTTTTGAACAGGACATTCCTTGCAAGGAAGACTCCAGTTCTGTGTCAGTAACTGACAGGGCGCTTGTTTTGTGAACTCATTGATGCAGTGAGGGACACTCGCAAGCTAAATGCTGCGGATGCAGAACCTCAGGCGGACAGTCTCCTCTGGTTCCTTAGGGCCGGGCCTTCTAAAAAGTTTTTTTTCCATATGTACCTTTCTTTGACCAGCTCATTGATAAGGTCTGGGGGAAAAAGCCGCAGAAGACTTTTATGGTCCCGCGGCGTTTGTCTAGCAGATACCCCTTTTGAGGATGCCCTACTTAAAACGTGGGCTTCTCCTTCAGTGGTCGACCCTATAGTCGCCCGGTTGAACAAGGCCACCATTCTCCCGGTGGAGGGGACTCCTGCATTTAAGGACCCCACTCACAGGAGGTCAGAAGTGGTGAGTAGAGTCATGTTTGCCTTGTTGGGGTCCGCCCTACGGCTTGTGGTAGCAGCGACCCTTGTGTCTCCAACACTTACAGGATGGGCAAATTTTTTTTGCACCAAACTGTACAGGAGCATAATCTTCCTCCAGACACTATTGCTCTGGCCCACAAATGGTGCAGGGCCTGCTTTATGTGGCGACGCCACATTTGACGTGGCCCCTTATAACTCATGGCCTCTGTCTTGGCAGTGGTATTGCATTGTCTGATCTGGTTGAAATGCTGGTCTGCTGACCTAGCTTCTAAAAAGCCTCTGAAGGATTTACCATTTAAAGGTGGTAGGCTTTTCGGTGCTGCGCTGGATGACATCATCAAGGATGTTACGGGAGGTAAAAGCACTGTTCTTTCTCAGGCTAGCAAGGGTAAGGAGACCGCCGTAAGCGGGGTCCTTCCTTTCCAGCAAAAAGGGTTTTTTTTCGTCAGTCAACGGGGAGGCCCTCCCAGACTGACAGCGTTAAGGCTGGTGGACACGAGCGCCCCTGGGTGCGTATGCCGAACAAGCCGGCTCCCTAGCCCGCCTCCGCGTGAAGTCTTGCCCCCACCCGACTCTGGGGTAGGGGGGTCGACTTTGCAGATCCACGGATCAATGGACCTACCGGTGGGTGTGCGAGGTGATCACCTCAGGTTACAGGATAGGTTCCGTTCCTAATACCAGACAGATTCTTCCCTCGAATCTTCCTCTCCTTCCTGCCCGTCGGGCGGCCCTATGGGGCCTATTCAGGTTTGAGGTCCGGAGTGATTGTGCCAGTTCCGTCACAGGAGAGGTTTCAGGGATTCTACTCAAATTCGTTTGTCGTCCCAAACAAGGGACGGGGTTCGGCCTATCTTGGACCTCCAGGTCCTGAATGCCTTCATGACGGTGCAAAAGTTCCGCATGGAATCCATTCGCACGGTGGTCAGTACACTCCGTCAAGGGGATTTTCTGGCGACCTTGGACATCAAGGACGCCTACTCGCATGTTCCGATCTGCGATCGGCGAAGTCCACTATCAATTTGTGGCTCTTACTTTCGGCCTAGCCTCGGCACCGAGGGTGTTCACCAAGGTGCTTGTGCCGGTTCTAGCTTGCTGAGACAGCAAGGCATTGCTGTCGTGGGCTATCTGGACGATCTTCTTCTCAGAGCAGGAAATGGCTCAGAATTAGGAGAAAGTGTGGCTATCGTCAGTCAGGCCCTCAGGGACTTCGGGTGGCTCCTAAACAGTCAGGAGTCAGTCCGGGTCCCGACTCAAGATCTGGAGTATCTCGGTCTGATTCTGGACTCCTTGGAGGCAAAGGTATTCCTACCTCCGGGGAAGCTACTGACACTTCAGTCTGCAGTGCCGATGCTGACATCCCAAAAAATAGTCGTCAATACGTTTTTGCATAGGAGTCCTGGGACTCATGGTGACCTCTTTCGAGGCCGTTCCGTATGCCCAATCACACACCAGGGCATTGCAGAAGGAGATCTTGTTCCCTTGGGACAAATCCCCGTTGTCTTTGGATTTTCCGATCCAGGTGAGCCCACCTGGTCAGGGCGTCCCTGACATGGTGGTTTGGGTCCCCGGCTCTTCGGTCCGGGAAGTCGTTCCTCCCCGTCCAATGGACGGTGTTCACTACGGACGCCAGCCTGAAGGGCTGGGGTGTAGTCTGGGGAGTCCTGTTGGCCCAAGGGCTTGGACTCCGGACGAAGCCCGTTTGCCGATCAATGTTCTGGCAATACGGGCCATCAGACTGTACCTCTCCTTGTGGTCTGAGAGATTGCAGGATCGCTCCATTAGGATCCAGTAGGACAAGTCATGGTGGTGGCGTATGTCGACCATCAAGGGGGGACTCAGAGCTCAGCTGCGGCTTCCGAGGTCCCCCGTACCCTGAAGTGGGCTAAAAGAAGCGTGCCGGCTCTGTCGGCCGTTTACATTCCGGGCATAGAACTGGCGGACTATTTGAGTCGCCAGACGTTGGACCAGAGAGAGTGGTCATTGCACCCGGAGGTATTTCAACTCCTTTGCCACACAAACGGTGGGGCACGCCGGAGGTGGACCCGATGGCCTCTCGACTCAATCGCAAGTTGTCGAGATTTGTGGCCAGATCCAGGGATCCTTGGGCAGATGCCTCAGAGGCGTCAGTGGCCCATGGGGTCATTATCACCTGATATACGTTTATCCTCCGCTGCAGTTGCTCCCTCGCCTGCTGCGCAGGGTGGCGACCGAGGGATGTCCGGTGATCCTCATTGCTCCGGATTGACCTCGGCTTCACTGGTACGCCGATCTGGTACGTCTCGTTGCGGCCGTTCCCTGATGGTTGCCAATAAGGGAGGACTTTCTGTCTCAGTCATATATTTCATCCTGCCTTTACAGTCTCTGGCCTTAACGGCATGGCTGTTAAAAGCCAGGTGTTGAGAGACCGAGGTCTCTCGGACTCGGTCATTTCGTCCATATTAAGGACACTGAAGTCTTACTCCAGAACTATCTCTGTACCTGGAAAGCTTGCATCGCCATGCGCGAAGAGCTGGACTGACATCCTCGGACGTATTCCGTCCCTAGAATCCTGCGTTTCCTACAGCATGGAGTGACCCAAAGGCTCGCTTTGAGTATCAAGGGTCAGATTTCGGCCTTGGCCGTCTTCTTTCGGTGACCACTAGCGGGTCATTCCTTGGTTGGCACCCTTGTGCAGGGGGTTCGCCATGGGCTCCCTCCTGTCAAGTCTCCTCTCCCCCCGTGGGATCGGAATTGGTACTCTCGATTCTCCAGGAACCTCCTTTTGAGAATATCAGGGATATTCCCCTCTTCACTTTGTCTCAGAGGGTGGCCCTTTTAGTGGCAATCACTTCTGTTAGACGAGTATCTGAATTGGCGACCTTGTACTACAAGTCACCATATTTAGTCATCCATAAGGATAAGGCGGTGTTTCATCCGCGACTTTCTCTTTTGTCAAGGGTGATCTCGACCTTTCACCTAAATGAGGACATTGTCCTCCCGTCCTAGTGTCCTCGCCCATCGCATCCCAGAGAGTGTGCGCGGCACACTTTGAATGTGGTACGAGCCTTGCAGGTGTGCCTGTCTGCTGCTTCTATTCGGAAGTCTACTCTCTGTTTGACTGTCTCTGGTCAGAAACAGGGCCAGGCGGCTTCGTCTGCCACCATTTTCTAGGTGGATCGGACAAACCGTCTTTTTCAAGCCTATGCTCTCATGGGGCGGGCGCCTCCCTTCCCGGTTACGGCGCATTCCACCAGGGCAATTGGTGCTTTCTGGGTTTTCCGACATCAAGCGTCGGTTGCACAAGTGTGCAAGGCGGCGACCTGGTCGTCTGTTCATACCTTTTCTAAGTTTTATAGGGTTGATGTGGCTGCATCTCCGGATGCTTCCTTCGGCCGCAAGGTGTTGCAGGCCGCTGTTTAAAGTGGCAACTCCTCCGTTGAGGAGCTCTGCTTTGTTTGGAGTGAAGTTTTTTGGTTTTTCCATTTATACTGTTCCCATCCCTCTTGACACTGCTTTGGGACATCCCATATGTTCAGTGATGAGAGCCGCCGTGTCGGTCCATGGATGATAAGAGAAAATAGGATTTTTGTACTCACCGTAAAATCCATTTCGCTGACATCCATGGACCGACACGGCACCCACCCTTCCTTTTTAAGTTTGTGCTGCTTTGTTACGAACTGAGGTCTGCTAGCTGCAGGTGGGAGAGTAATGTCCGGAGGGACCGCCCCCCTGGGCGGGGCTGTTCAGCTCTGGTTTGTTCTAGAATGTTTCTAACATTCTGCCTAGATCTTCTCCTGCAAGCAGGGACATATACCCATACGTTCAGTGATAAGAGCCGCCGTGTCGCTCCATGGATGTCAGAGAAATGGATTTTACGGTGAGTACAAAAATCCTATTTTTTTTTGCGCAGCTCTTTCTCCTTTTGTTTCTAGATTTAGTGTTTTGTCTACACATTTATGAGCTTGCTGCAATCTCAGGGGTTTAATTTAAACTAGTTTTACCTATTTTTTTTTTTTTTTGTTATTCATCACTTACTTTTATTAAGCGCGGTATATTCCTTTTCCATATAATCCATATAGCCATTAATATGGTTGCTCTGTGTCCCGTGATGTACTCCAAGAAAAGGATTTTACAGGTATGACGAAAAAATCAAGACCGTTGCGCAAATACGGTGTGACACAAAGTATTGCAACAACCACCATTTTATTCTCTAGGGTGTCAGAACCCCCAAACATTATATATTTTTTTTCAAAGTAATTTTATAGCAAAAAAATGCTTGTTTACAATAGCATTTCCCCATTCTTCCTCACTGTGAGACGATCGCGGGTATGCCCACGGACATAGAGTCCGCGGGACCTGCGGTCGGGTTCACGGCGGGCGCGCGCATCCACAATGGGGACGTATATATACGCCCTTCTGCCTGTCCGTGCCATGCTGTCGACGTATATCGTCGTGCGCTGGTCGGCAAGCAGTTAAAGAAAAAAAAAAACAAGGACTTTACAATCACTTTGACCGGGCCTATTTTTCAGACTCCGTGTTTGCCGAGTCTGAAAAAAAACCTTTCCCCGGTCTTCCTAGTGACAGGACAGTGACCACAGCTTCCTGTAATCGGAAGTGGTGATCACTGTCGTGTCACACACAGCCTATCCCCCCTACAGTTCGAAGCACTCCCTAGGGCACACTTAACCCCTACACCGCCACCTAGTGGTTAACACCTTTACTGCCAGTGTCATTTTCACAGTAATCAGTGCATTTTTATAGCACTGATCGCTGTAAAAATGACAATGGTCTCAAAAATGTGTCAAAAGTGTCCGATGTGTCCGCCATAATGTCGCAGTCATGATAAAAATCGATATGTAGAAGACTACGTATCGGCCTAAACTGTGAAAACATTTTTTTTTATATATATTTTTTGGGGGATATTTATTATAGCAAAAAGTAAAAAATATTGATTTTTTTTTTCAAAATTGTCGCTCTATTTTTGTTTATAGCGCAAAAAATAAAAACCACAGAGGTGATCAAATACCACCAAAAGAAAGCTCTATTTGTGGGGAAAAAAGGACGTCAATTTTGTTTGGGAGCCACGTCACACGACCGCAATTGTCAGTTAAAGCAACTCGGTGCCGAATTGCAAAAAGTGCTCTGGTCTTTGGCCAGAGAAATGGTCCGGGGCTGAAGTGGTTAAATAACAAAAATATTATTCTTGCCTCCCCTGTGCAGCTGGTTTTGTACAGAGCAGCCCGGATCCTCCTCTTCTGGGGTTCCTCTTTGCTGCTCCTGGCCCCTCCCTCCTATCGAGTGCCCCCAGAGGCAGCAGCTTCCTAGGGGGGCACCCGAGCAGCGTAGCAGCTCTGTGTCCATTCACACACAGAGCCCCGACCCAGCCCCGTCCCCTTTCTCTCCCCTGATTGGCTGGCTGACTGACAGCTGTGAAAGCCAATGGTGCTGCTGCTGTGTCTCAGCCAATCAGGAGGAGTATCCCGGATGGCTTAGACATTCGTGGAGAGAGATGGGGCTCAGGTAAGTAATTAGGGGGTGCTGGGGTGACTGCTACAGTTTTTTTATCTTCATGCATAGATAAAAAAAAAAAACTTCTGCCTTTACAACTCCTTTAATCTTTGAGCAGAGCTGCACCAGATTTTGCACTCTCCAGTTTTAGTGAATCAACCCCATATTCTTTAGGCTGGGTTCAAACTAGTGCGATGCGGGAACCCTGCGAATCCACTGCGGGTTCCTGCATCGCACCCGGCTCACATTGCAGCTCGCATATTGCACTGCAAACTGTTAGTTCGGACATGAATCAGATCGCATAGGTGTGAACACCCCTCTGCTCTCAGCTGAGAGCTGTGACTGTCAGTCAGTGACTGTGCTCTCCCCTCCAGCACTCACTGGAGGGATAGCTCAGGCTCTCGGCGGATTGCAGAGATGCTGAGCCAGGTGCCAATCCAGGCCTTTGGGTGGATCTAGACTGGAGTGACTCAGCCAACAGAAGATTTGAAACTGAAAATGCTATTTTAATTCATTTTAATATTCATACTCACAAATCCATCCATGTCTCCATGCTTTATTTTGTTGAGACATCTCTTTGAAAAACACACTTGGCTCTTCTGGCTGCGGCTATCTTGAGAAAGGGAAGAAAGAAAAATCCCCTCCTCTTGTCGTACAAATTAAAGCAAAAAACTGGGATGGCTTAGGCCAGTAACCAGGAAGCAACTGACAAAAAAAGGTTTAACAAGTGATAGGAAGTTACATTTTAATCTATTTACTAAGGCTAGCAGCATTTGAGTTAAAATAGTAAATGTTAATTGAGAGTTTATTTCCACTTTAAGATACCGTATAAGCCGACCCGAATATAAGCCGAGGCACCTAATTTTACCACAAAAAACTGGGAAAACTTTTTGACTCGAGTATAAGCCTAGGGTGTCCATCTGCATGCCACACTGTGCCCATGCCTCACTGTGCCCATGACTAGACTGACGTTTAACATGGGAGTCTATGGAAGGGGTGCCCGGGTTTGAAAAATCGGTGCTCCCCACCCATAGGTCCCCCAGACAAAAGGCTTTGCTACATGTGTGCCAAGTTTAGGGTCCAGGGTACCTACTATCGGCCGGTACCGGGTCCCCAAAGTTACCAGAGAAATTACTGTTTAACATGGGAGTCTATGGAAGGGGTGCCCGGATTTTAAAAATCGGTGCTCCCCAGCCGTAGGTCCCCCGGACAACAAACTTTGCACACTTGTAGAGAGAGTGGGGCTACATGTGTGCCAAGTTTGGGGTCCAGGGGACCTACGGCCGGCCGGTACTGGGTCCTCAATGTTCAGGAGATCAGGCGCAAAAAGGTGACTCGAGTATAAGCCGAGAGGGGTTTTTTCAGCACAAAAAAATGTGCTGAAAAACTCTGCTTATACTAGAGTATATATGGTATGTACATTAGGGCCGCTCTATTTCTGTGGCATTTACTACAATGGATTATTGAACGAGCCAGCCTGTAGAAATGTGAGTCAGATCAAAACTTACTTTTAAACACTGCAGTAATTACTTAAATTTGTGTTTGCTATACATTCACTATACTTTCCCTTTAAAATATGTTTTTATGAGAGAGAGAGAGAGAGAGAGAGAGAGAAATTATCCAGTGTGACCCAGCCCTGGTCTGAGAGTCTTCTTCCCTCTGCACAGATGAACTGCTGTCATCCACTGCTGTCATCCACTCAGAGCACTAGCTGACTTTTTGATGCACAAAACACACTGGGGTTGATTTACCAAAACTGGAGTGTGAAATCTGGTGCAGCTGTGCATGGTAGCCAATCGGCTTCCAACTTCAGCTTGTTCAAATAAG
Source organism: Rana muscosa (assembly GCA_029206835.1). Classification (NCBI taxonomy): domain Eukaryota; kingdom Metazoa; phylum Chordata; class Amphibia; order Anura; family Ranidae; genus Rana; species Rana muscosa. The sequence continues at coordinate 876,980,235 of CM055118.1, forward strand.
CTTTGACAATAAAACCTGGAAGCTGATAGGTTGCGGTGCAGAGCTGCACCAGATTTTGCACTCTCAAGTTTTAGTAATTCTAACCCAGTGCCTTGCATCTTCGCACACACCAAAGTTTGTTGCAGCACTGACCTGTGCAGAGCGTATGCGACAGCTCTGTCAGGCAAACACTGACATTCATCAATGCTCTAAGCTAAAGCATGCATCAGGTTGTCACGGTACAGACACTACTCTGGGTCACCAGTTTCTCTGCTGCTGTCACTTCACTTTTTCCTGACATATGGGGGCTTACTAATAAATTACTATTTCTTTATCGTACACCACGGGACACAGAGCTAGTCATTACATAATGGGTTAAGGGTCACCAGCGGTGATTGGACACTGGCACAACCAATGGAAGACAGTTCCCCTCCATATAACCCCTCCCATCAGGGAAGTACCTCAGTTTTTTTTCGCCAGTGTCGAAAGGTGTTGGACGCGTTAGGAGGTGCTAAAGGAAAGCTCTACCAAAGAGACCCTCTGGGGGTAAAAGAGCTATGCTTTCGGATCCATCCAAGACACCTACAAATGAGCTGAATCTGGATGGGATCCGGGCCTCATCCATGAGGCGTCGCCTGTAATGTCTCTCTTCGGAGGACTGGGCTCTAAGATCCAGCACTTTCGCTATTTCGCTATAAAGTCCTGGTAAGAGTCTTGTACAAGGCCCAGGGGAGAGGTATCCTTTAAATAGGAACCCATATCCCTGAAGGTTGGCACACATAGCCCACCGTGAAGGGTGAAGTTTGGTATCTGTCTGAAAACTTTCAGCAGAAAAACCTGCGGCGTGGATAAGGTGAGATTAGAAGGTCCATAACTAGGTTGGGACCTTTTTCAAAAAGTGGATGTCTTCTTTTTTTCCACCACTGGGGGGAGTAAAGAGCTGAATATACTCACCTCACTCTGTTCAGTGTCGGCTTCGGCGAAGTACACTGCTCGTCACCTCCGCTGCTGAGCTTGCTTGAGCACCCCGCTCCTCCTTCCGGTGGCCGATACAGACACCTGCAGATGCAGGTAAGTGGGGACAGGGGCTGATGAGAGTCCTCTCTCACTATGGCCACCACCATAGCGCTAAAGGCCGCGCGCGCGGGAGCGCGCTTTTTTGGAGGGGGGGCCGAGGCGTGCGCGGGCACGTGGCGCGCGCAGGCACAGAAACGGCGCCAAATTTAAAAGACTGTCAGTGTAAAAAGCACTGCAGCAGCAAGCAAGCTCGTTAGTTCTCTTGTTCCTGGCAGAGAAACACAGCAGCTATACAGGGACGTAAGACTCCATGTGGTTGGATTGGGTACTTCCTAGAAGACATCCATGTTATGCATAGTTATGTGTTAAAAGTTGCATACTTAATGTATTTGCTAAACTGAACACGGTAGTATATGCATTTAGGTACCTTGTATTTTGTCTAAACAGTAAGTCTTCCAGGGGAAGTAATGCGGACAAAAAGAGATAAAAGAGCACCGCCGCCTGAGACAGGGGGCTCTAGCTGTGCTGACTCGGTACCTTCCTCTCCTGTGTTGCCAAAAGCACCTGTACAGGATGAGCCATTACCTCTGTCAGGTATGGCGGCTTCCCCAGTGAAGCCTGGGCCTGCATATGTCACTGAGGACACTTTATCAGCTGCCCTAAATAATCTGGAGGAGAAAATTGCTACTTTAATCGCTAAATCCTCTAAAAAGGACAATAAGCGAAGCAGATCTCCTCCAGTATTGGACCTCCCTTCAGAAGTACCTGAGGAGGAGGAGGATGAGGAGGAGGCTACATCAGCAGAGGATGAGGAGTCAGACGGATCAGGGATATCGGATGAGCCTTTTTCGGTATCCCAGATTTTAAAGTCACAGGTGCAATGCTATGCAGGAGCCGTGCGAGCTGCATTTAGGTTACCCTCTTTGGAGGTAACAGAATCACCTGTCTCCTCCCTAGGATCATTAAGATCCCTGCAAGGTGCATGCTCCTTCCCGGTTCATCCGTTACTAGAGGATCTATTGTACGCAGACTGGCAACATCCAGATAAGCGTTTTTCACCTCCAAAAAAGTTTAACATTCTTTATCCTATGGAGGAAAATTTTTTAAAGAAATGGAGCCTGCCTACGGTAGATGCGGCTATTTCTTGTGTAAATAAAAACCTGACATGTCCAGTGGATAATGTACAAGTGTTTAAAGATCCTTCTGAGAAGAAGTTGGAATCCTTACTGAAATCCTCCTTCCTTTTGGCCGGCTCAATTATCCAACCTGCAGTAGCAGCAGTCGGTATGTGTCAGGTCGTCAGCCAACAGGTAAAGCAGGGGCTGAAGGAGCTGCCTTCAGAGCAGGCTAAAAATTGGGAGAATTTGCCTAAAGCCTTATGCTTCACAGTGGATGCCATGAGAGATTCTATCATACAGGCATCACGCCTTACACTCCAGCTGGTACAGATGCGCAGAGTACTTTGGCTTAAGCATTGGTCAGCGGAAGCCCCATGCAAAAAGTTGTTGGCAAGTTTCCCGTTCCATGGCGAACGCCTTTTTGGGGAAGATTTAGAAAGATATATCCAAAAGATATCAAGTGGTAAAACGACACTTTTACCTGAGAGAAAGAAAAACAAGAGACCTTGTTTTAAACACACTCTCTCCCCAGCTCCCGGGAAATCTGACTCCAGCCAGTGGCGACGGCCTTTTCAGCCGCCCAAAAAAGCCAAAGAACAGGCTCAGAAGAACAAGAAGCCGTGGGGTTCAAGAGCTAATAAGCAAGCCCCCAAAACCTCTCATTGAAGGGGCGCCCCCGCTCGGCCGAGTGGGGGGAAGGCTTCGTCAGTTCTCAGCGACTTGGCGGACAGAAACCCAGGACAAATGGGTGGTATCCACAATATCCTCAGGGTACAGACTGGAATTTCGAGAGATCCCATCTTCTCAATTCCGAAGTTCAAGACTCTCCAAGGATCCACAAAAAAGAGGATCCTTCTTCAAAGGTTTGAATCACTTAATAGCTCAAGGTGTGGTTACAGAGGTACCCCAAAAGGAGCAAGGTTCAGGTTTTTACTCAAACCTCTTTGTGATTCCAAAACCGAACGGAGAAGTCAGACCCATCCTGGATCTAAAAAATCTAAACCAGTTTCTGAACGTTCGCCATTTTCGAATGGAAACGATTCGATCCGTGGTCGCTACTTTAAAAGGCGGAGAATTCATTGCGTCCATAGATATCAAAGACGCATATCTACACATACCAATCCTCCCCGCTCACCAAAGATTCCTAAGGTTTGCGGTAGAAGATCGCCACTTTCAATTTGTGGCCCTGCCATTTGGTGTAGCCACCGCGCCCAGAGTATTCACAAAGGTGCTAGCTCCTCTGTTAGCAAACCTAAGAACACGGGGCATTGCGGTAACAGCCTATCTAGACGATCTACTATTAATAGATCAGTCAAAGGAGGGATTGGATCACGCTGTAGACACTACAGTAGGATACCTGGAGCATTTAGGATGGATTATAAACTTACAAAAATCCTCTCTCCAGGCCCAAAGAAGGATAGTGTACCTGGGCATGATCATAGATACAGCCCAAAACAGGGTATACCTGCCAGAGCCAAAGATACAGTCTCTGAAAGACCTGATCCACAAGGTCAAAGCAAACAAGAGGCCGTCTATTCGCCTTTGCATGAGACTATTGGGAAAGATGGTAGCCTCCTTCGAGGCGGTCCCTTACGCCCAGTTTCATTCGAGACTACTTCAAGGCAATATTTTAGCCTCCTGGAACAGGAAGAGCCAAGCTCTGGATATACCCATGCGCCTGTCCTCACAAGTACGCCACAGCTTCAATTGGTGGCTAGAAGCCAGGAATTTACGGAAGGGAAAGTCCTTCCTCCCAGTGGCCTGGAAGGTGGTATCTACGGATGCCAGCCTATTGGGCTGGGGTGCAGTATTCGAGGAGGCTTCTACCCAGGGAACCTGGGCCAAGACTCAGGGGATCCTGCCCATCAATGTGCTAGAGATCCGGGCGGTATATCTAGCCCTCAAAACCTGGACATACAGGTTACAGGGCTACCCAGTTCGGGTTCAATCCGACAATGCTACGGCAGTAGCTTACATCAATCACCAAGGAGGCACCCGCAGTCGGGCAGCCCAAAGAGAGGTGAACCGGATCTTGGCATGGGCAGAAGAGCATGTACCTTGCATCTCTGCAATCTTCATTCCAGGGATAGAAAACTGGCAAGCAGACTACCTGAGTCGTCAGCAGCTGCTACCAGGAGAGTGGTCTCTTCACCCAGAGATCTTTCAGGCCATATGTCTGAGATGGGGAAACCCAGATGTAGACCTGCTAGCTTCCAGGTTCAACAAGAAATTGGACAACTTTGTGTCCAGAACGAGAGATCCTCTAGCCTACGGGACAGACGCTCTAATAACTCCATGGAATCAGTTCTCACTGATCTATGCATTCCCTCCGATCCCTCTTCTACAAAGACTGCTTCGCAGGATCAAGGAGGAGGGAATACCAGTAATCCTAGTGGCCCCAAACTGGCCCAGGAGGCCTTGGTATGCCGAGATCATAAAAATGGCGATAGGAAGGCCCTGGAAGCTTCCACTTCGACACGACCTGTTGTCACAGGGTCCAGTATTCCACCCTTCCTTACAAAGGCTAAATTTGACGGCCTGGCTGCTGAGACCCACATTTTGAAAAAGAGAGGGGTCTCTGGCCTGGCTCTTTCTACGCTCATTAATGCTAGAAAGCCAGCCTCCAGACTCATCTATCATAGAGTCTGGAAAGCATACGTTTCCTGGTGTGAATCCAGAAGTTGGAATCCTCTGAAATATGAAATAAGTAGGATTCTTGCTTTTTGCCAGTTAGGAGTGGATATGAAATTAGCCCTTAGCACCATCAAAGGGCAAATATCGGCTCTATCAGTCTTCTTTCAGAGACCATTGGCATCTCACTCCCTAGTTCGGACATTCATTCAGGGGGTACTGAGGATAAATCCTCCAGTCAGGTCTCCCTTGTGTCCATGGGATTTGAATTTGGTATTGTCAGTGTTGCAAAAGCAAACTTTTGAACCTATTCGCCATATTCCTTTAATTATATTAAGTAGGAAATTGGCCTTTCTGATTGCTATAGCTTCTGCTAGGAGAGTATCAGAGCTAGCAGCTCTTTCTTGTAAAGAGCCTTATCTAATTTGTCACAAGGACAAGATCGTACTACGACCCCATCCAGCTTTTCTGCCTAAGGTGGTGTCGGCTTTTCACTTGAATCAAGACATTGTTCTGCCTTCCTTTTTTCCAAACCCGCGGACGGCGGGGGAAAAATTATTACACTCTCTAGATCTAGTGAGAGCGGTAAGGGTGTATCTGCAAGCAACCGCTCAGATACGTAAAACAGATGTTTTGTTTATTTTACCAGATGGTCCCAAGAAGGGCCAAGCGGTATCAAAATCCACCATTTCCAGGTGGATTAGACAAGTAATTGTTCAAGCTTATGGTTTAAAGAACAGGACTCCTCCTTTTCCTGTTAAGGCGCACTCTACCAGGGCGATAAGTGCTTCATGGGCAGTGCACCACCAGGCTTCGATGGCTCAGATCTGTAAAGCTGCAACTTGGTCTTCAGTCCATACATTTTCCAAATTCTATCAAATAGATGTGAAAGGACATGAGGATTCCGCCTTCGGGCGAAGTGTGCTGCAGGCAGCAGTATAGGGCTTCTGGTCCGCAAGCGGTCGGTTTGATCTGTGTCTCCCCCCCTTCATATGAGCATTGCTCTGGGACGTCCCATTATGTAATGACTAGCTCTGTGTCCCGTGGTGTACGATAAAGAAAATAGGATTTTTATAACCGCTTACCTGTAAAATCCTTTTCTTGGAGTACACCACGGGACACAGAGGTCCCACCCTTCTTATGGGAACCTTACTGCTTTGCTACAAAACTGAGGTACTTCCCTGATGGGAGGGGTTATATGGAGGGGAACTGTCTTCCATTGGTTGTGCCAGTGTCCAATCACCGCTGGTGACCCTTAACCCATTATGTAATGACTAGCTCTGTGTCCCGTGGTGTACTCCAAGAAAAGGATTTTACAGGTAAGCTGTTATAAAAATCCTATTATTTTAAAGATAAACACCGGGCAATCGAATACACAGTTAAAACACGTATGTGAGCTGTTTAATCTGTCAAATCTGTTCAGCCTTGTTCTCCAGCCCCCCAATGCAGCATAATTTAAGATCTCTTTGTATACTGAACTCCTGCTAAGTAATACAGCCTGGTGCAGGACTTACCCCAGTTCTTTATTGGACAATGAAGGAACAGTGGCATATTGAAGAGTAACTTTACTTTTGTTGAGAAAAAAAAAAATTCTCTTATCGTCCATGGACTGACACAGCTGGATACTGTAAACGTGTGGGTATATGTCCCTGCTCGCAGGAGAAGATCTATGCAGAATGTTAGATGTTAGAAACATTGTAGAACAAACCAGAGCTGAACAGCCCAGCCCAGGGGGGCGGTCACGCCGGACATTACCCTCCCACCTGCAGTCAGCAGACCTCAGTTTTTTTCTGCCTAGCAGAAGGAGAAGACGTGGCTCTCTCAGGAGCCAGTCTCCTGGAAGATTTTACTTTTAAATTGTATTCCTTTGGGAATTTTATTTTATTTTTGAGACCTTCAATCAACTGTCGGCTGGGCAACAGGTTGGGTACACTGGTATCCCCGTAGTCTTCCCTGTCTGACCATCGAGCGTGCTGATCCTCGCCTTGTGTGCGTGAGACTCAGTTCACGACATGCCCCATGACTCCAGGGCTGGCCGGGTTGCTTTTATGCTCCCGCGGTCCTCTCAAGATTGAACAGTACCTGACTGACTGTATCTCTCGCGGTGGACCGGGCCGACAGCTACGCAGTACTGCTCTGTGATAGGTCTGTCTGAAACAAGTCAGTGGGTCCCTGAAAGGGACGGGTAAGTAGTCTCTCCTACTGCAGGTGAGTAAATGCTGGCTGTGTTTTTTTATATGGGGGGTTTCTCCCTGTCTCCCCCCTGTTATGCTGCTCTCTGCACCCTGTACTGGTGCTGTGGGGTGCTTTGGGGTCACTCTGGCCTGGCTGGGCGCTCATGCCTGTCGTTTTTTATGGTGTGTGTGAGGTGATTAATGCGTGCGCCGTTAGCGCGCATTAGAGCTTTGAATTTCGCGCTCGGCGGCCATCTTGGCGTTCAATGGCGCAGTTATAGCTGCGGCCGGCGGCCATTTTCTTGTGGCCGCCGCGCATTTATTTTCGTTCTAGCGGCGGCGCGAATCCCCTCACAATCTCCTCACAGACTGAGCGGTCCTTAAGGGTTGGTGAGTCCTCCGGGTGTCCCCTCCTCAGCCTCAGCGTAGCCAGTGGGTGGACTGTATATTCACTGTATAGTGTATAAGGTCTCAGAGGGTGGCGTTATGGAGTCTGATACACCTGCTCTCCACACTTGCCTGGGGCAACTGGCAGTGCTGCACAGTTAAACATGTTCATATGTTTCCTGCACCTGCAGTCCTTATGGACCAGTTGTCAGCAGTCCTGGAATCATTCCTTGTCAGAATGGAAGCGGTGTGTGAGCAAAAGGAGCTATAAGCCCCCTCCCCCCACAAAAATCTTTAGTGAAGGAGTGCTCTGAGTCAGATATGGGCCTAGCTACTGTGCTCAGGACCCTAGCTCTGAATATTTAATGTTTATGAACAGGACATTCCCTTGTGAGGAAGACTCCAGTTCTGTGTCAGTGAATGACAGGGCGCTTGTAAGTGATCTCATTGATGATGTGAGGAACACTCTCAAGCTGGAATTGCTGTGACAAGCCTTTCTTTTACACAGCTTCCTCACTGTTTTCCTCACATTCTGCCTCAAGAGCAGCATGGATGATACAGTGGTACACAGTGTTTCCATCCCCCTGGTCGGTGCAGCATGGTGGGGGGGAGGACTTTATTCAATTATGTCTCTAGTCCCTGTGAGCCTTCTGTGTGATATCCTGAGGCCATTTCCTGTGGAACGCTTTGAGCTCTGACAGACACACGGTCTGAGGATCAGAGGTTACCTGTTACCTGCATGCTGCTTCGGCAGCACAGTCAAGCAGGTTGGAATGATACAGAGAAGATTATACACCTCTGTGCCATAATTTAAACTCATCCTATACCTCTACACTGCATATATTCACAGTGTATGTATGTGTTATTGGTCTCTGTGTCTGCGTGGGTGTCCCCCCCACGTTCCAATGATGTGTTTCAGTGCCATACATGATATAAACGTACAAAATATGTTTATGCACGACTCCAGATACATTCACAGTATATGTATGTACGCGCGAATGGTCTTTGACAGAAACTCGGAGCAATTTACTTCCTTGCAAGGATTTTCTTTTATTATTTTATGCATATAGGAGAACTGTACTTTCTCTTGTACATTTTTTTTAAATCGAATTAAAACTTCCTTGATGAACTCTGCGCTATGGAAAGTTGTTTTTTCTTTTTTGGATTTCGTTTCATCTGCTGAGGATTATTCACTCTGATTCATCAAGAGTGTTTCTCATTTCTGGATTGGATCAGCTGTGCAGACACGTCTCTGGAGACTCGCCTACTGTGAATGGAGTGTTCCCACTGCAGTCTTCCTACCTCCCATGGAGTGAACATCGCTCTGCTAAGCTTGTTTTGACCCCCCTGAGAAGGGCGGTCACAGGCTGTTTGGTAAGCCTTCATTTCTCACTTTGGTGGCAGGATCTTCACTTATTGTTGGAATAATATCTACCAGTTTTATTGGATATTTTCTCTGTGGAACTTTTATCATCTAACTAGAGGGAAGACCCACTACACATTCAATTATTCGCTCTTCACGTGCATTTATGAACTTTATTTGTTTATTTGTGCTGTTTACTTGTGTTTTTGATACTTTTTTCACTTATTTAATTCACTGTATAGACATACACAGTTTTTTTTCCAGCGCTACACTATTTTGTATACCCATATGTATGTATTATACTCTCTGGGTCGGTGGGGGCTCCGGTGTCCTCCCGCGCTCTCATGGTATGTGCGCTTCGGCTCTCTGCACAGTATAGACATGTTCAATATGTTTATTGCACATACTATACATGTTTACAGTATGGGTATACTGTTTGCGTGGGGTTCCTCCCGGGTACTCCAGTTTCCCCCCACGCTCCAATGGAAATGCACAGCATAAACATGTGCAATATGTTGATTCACATGCTATCATTCCTACACGGTATCCGTGTGCTGTCTGCGTCAAGTTCTTCCGGGTGTTCCGGTTTCCTCCCACGCGCTGACGGTATGTGCGCCCTTGGCCTTCTGCACAGTTAAACATGTTCAATGTTTATCACGCATGCTATAATACCTACACGGTATGTGTAGGCAGTCTGTGTGGTTTTCCTCCGGGTACTCCGGTTCCCTCCCACACCACATTGGTATGGGCGCTTCAGGGCTATGCACAGTCTAAATTTGTACGATTGGATATTCACATACTAACATACCTACCCGGTATGTCTGTGCAGTCTGCATGGGTTTCCGCCCACGCTACATGACATGCATGCCTTTGGTGCAATACACGGTGTAAATATACACATTATGTTTATACACTACACTAAATACATTCACAGTAGTTGTAGGTATTGCACTCTGAGTATGCGTGGGGTACTTCGGTTCCTCCCATGCGCCAACAGTGTGCGCGCCTTCGGTGCTATGCACACATGGACTTGTGCAAAATGTTTAGCACACATACTGTAATACCTACACGGTATGCGTATGCAGTCTGCATGGGTTTCATCCGGGTGCTCAGGTTTCTCCCCTGCGTTCCAATGGTGTGCGCATTCTCAGCGCTATGCACAGTATAAACATGTGCAATTTGTTTATTCGCAGGCTAACATACCTACACGGTTGTGTATGCAATCTGCGTGGCTGGTTTACGTCCAAGCCCCGATGATGTGCGCGCCTTCGTCGCTGGCACAGTATATACGTGTTTAATAGGTTTATCCACACATACTAAACTACATAAGCCGTATGTGGTGGTATTATGCTCTTTGTGGCTGGGTGGGTTTCCTCCCACACTCTATTTGCGCGTTTGACGCAATACATAGTATAAACTATGTGTTTGTACAATCAGCACTTATCCATGGGTAGCTGCTGGATGGAGCATTGTCACAAGGATCCCTGGTTTCAGGGGTATCACTTTCCACCTGCTTTCAGTGGAGTTAGCGTTAAGCCCGTTAGTGGCTGCGTCTCTGGCGTTTTTTGTAGCTCAAAAGCCTCTGCTTCATCCATCAGTCGTCTAGCAGGTGCACTGCAACTGCTTTAGCTTTTAGGGTCTCTGTGCCCGGGGCGGGTTTGCGCCATCTGCGGAGGCTGAGGTACTAGTCCTCTGACCAAGTTTCTAGGGAAGTTCCATCAAGTTGTCTTTATTGGCCAACAGTTGAGGCACCCTGTACATCGGGGCCTCCCTTCTCCGATACATTGCGGAGACTCTTTGGGATTTTCATACATCTCGCTGCAAGACGGTCCTGTCGGCGGTGTGCATTGCAGGGGAAGGGTCCTTGCATCCGGAGGTGTTTCCACCTCCTTTACCAGAGGTGGGGCACCGGAAGTGGACCTTGTGGCCTCTCGACTCATTTGCAAGGTGGCAAGATTGTGGTCAGGTCCAGGGACCCCTGGGCGGACGCGTCAGACGCATTTGGAAGCCCGTGGGGGCAGTATCGCCTGATATATGCTTACCCTCCGCTACAGTTGTCGCCTCGCCGGCTTCGCAGAGTAGGGGCTAAGGCCATTCCAGTGATCCTCATTGCTCCGGAACGGCGACATTGGTACGCCGATCTACTTCGGCTAGTCGCAGACGTTCCTGGCGACTGCCTATTGGGGTGGACCTTCTGTCTCATGATCCCATACTTCATCCTGCTTTACAGTCCTTGGCGTTAATGGCATGGCTGTTTAAAGCCAGGTGCTAAAGGACCGAGTTCTCTCGTATTCGGTCATCTCTTCTATGTTGTTGACACAGGAATCTTCCTCCAGAAAGATATCTGACCGTACCTGGAAGGCTTACATTGCTATGTGCGAGAACTTGAGTGGCGTCCTCAGATGTATTCCGTTCCCAGGATTTTGCTGTTCTTACAGCGTGGTGTGACCCAAAAGCTGGCCTTGCATACCTTTTTTGAGGGTCGGATTTCGGCGTGGTGTGACCCAAAAGCTGGCCTTGTGCATACCTTGAGGGTCGGATTTCGGCCCGGGCTGTCTTTTTCAACGACTGTTACCGGGCCATTCCTTGATTAGCACCTTTTGTGCAGGGGGTTCGCCATGTGATCCCCCCTGTCAAGCCTCCTCTCCCTACTTGGGATCTGAATTTAATGCATCTCGGTTCTCCAAGAACATCCGTTTGAGAATATCAGAGAGATTCCTCTCTTGACCTTGTCCCGGAAGTTGGCCTTCTTAGTGGCCATTGCTTCGGTTAGACGGGTGTCTGAGTTGGCGGCCTTGTCCTGCAAGTTGCCTTACTTGGTCCTCCATAAGGATATGGCTGTGTTGCGCCCACGACTGGCCTTCTTTTCTAAGGATCGTCTCGGCCTTTCACCTTAAGAAGGAAAATTGTTCTTCCGTCCTTGTGTCCTCACCCATCGCATCCCTGAGAGTTTGCACTTCATACATTAAGATGGGTACAAGCCTTACGAGTGTACCTGTCTGCTACTGTTTCCATTCGGAAGTCTGTGTCTGGTCCAAAACAGGGCCGAGCGGTGTCATCTGCCACCGTCTCTAGGTGGATCAGGCAGACCGTCATACAGGCCTATGCCCTTAAGGGGCGGGCGCCTCCCTTTCCGGTTGCGGCGCATTCCACCAAGGCAATTGGTGCTTCCTGGGCCTTCCGACATCAAGCGTCGGTTGCACAAGTGTGCAAGGCGACGACCTGGTCGTCCGTTCATACCTTTTCAAGATTTTATAAGGTTGATGTGGCTGCATCTTTGGATGCTCCCTTCAGGCCGCAAAGCATTGCAGGCCGCTGTTTAATGTTGCAACTCCTCCGTTGAGGAGCTCTGCTTGTTTGGAGTGAAGTTTTGGTTGTTCCTTTACTACTGCTCCCACCCTTCTGATACTGCTTTGGGACGTCCCACACGTTTACAGTATTCAGCTGTGTCAGTCCATGGACAATAAGAGAAAATAGGATATTTGTACTCACCGTAAAATCCATTTCTCTGACGTCCATGGACTGACACAGCACCCACCCTTCCTTTTTAAGGTTTGTACTGCTTTGTTACGAACTGAGGTCTGCTGACTGCAGGTGGGAGGGTAATGTCCGGAGGGACCGCCCCCCTGGGCGGGGCTGTTCAGCTCTGGTTTGTTCTAGAATGTTTCTAACATTCTGCCTAGATCTTCTCCTGCGAGCAGGGACATATACCCACACGTTTACAGTATCCAGCTGTGTCAGTCCATGGACGTCAGAGAAATGGATTTTACGGTGAGTACAAAAATCCAATTTTCCCTCTGGGGGCGATCTATGTACAGTGCATTGCAGGAATTTTAACCACTTGTCCTGATCACAAAGGGGGTAAAACCTTCCTGGAGGTAATTTTTTTGCTATTCAGCACTATACTATTTTAGCTGGCAATTGCTTGGTCATGTAACACAGTACTCAACTTACATTTTATATATTTTTTCAACAGAGCATTCTTTTTGGTGGCATTTAACCACTTCAGCCCTGGAAGATTTTACCTCCTTCCTGACCAGAGCACTGCGTCGCTGTAACTGACAATTGTGCGGTCATGCACCCAAACAAAATTTGCATCCTTTTTTTCCCACAAATAGAGGTTTCATTTGGTGCTATTTGATCACCTTGGTTTTTTTTTGTGTTGTAAACAAAAAAAGAGTGACAATTTTGTGTTTTTTTTTTTTTTGCTATATTAAATATCCCCAAAAAATGTTTTTAAAAAACAAATTCATCGATTTAGGCCAATATGTATTCTTCATATTTTTGTTAAATTATTATGGCTTTTTTTTTTTTTTTTTTTTTTTTAGCAGTGTCTGTGTGAAAGTTATAAAGTCTACAAGCTATGGTATGTATGTGTATTAGAGCTGGGCGATTTTTTTTTTATAAAAAAAAAAAAAAAAACTCGACTTGCGATTCAAATCGATTTCCCCCCTCATTTAAAATACAATAACTGCGAACTGTAAATATATTTTAAAAATATATTTCTCTTTCGTTCATGGACAGACACGGCTCCTTTATTCTTGACCTTAGGGTTTATATGCCGTCTATCAGGAGAGGACTAGGCAGACATGTTAAACAGTTAAAAACATGTAACAGCAAAGCTGAACAGTACCTCCCAGGGCGGTCCCTCTGGCTATAACCCCTCACCCTGCACTCAGCAGCTCGGTTTTTTTCTGCCTAGCATAGGAGTAGGACCTGGCTCCCGGTTGGGACCATTGGTCCTGGAAATTTTTTGCTCTCTTCTACTTTTTTTGATCCTGAGATCTACTATCAACTGCCGGCTGGGTGACAGGCTGGATAATATAGATCCTTGTAGTCTCCCCAGTCCGGCCATCGAGCGTGAGCAGACCTTTAGCTACGCGCTGCTTCGCCCACAACATACCTCATTTGCTCCAGGGGTGGCCGGTGAGCTATATGCTCCGGGGCACACATATAACCAGGCTACTGCTGTCTGAGTCGCAGTGGGCCATGGCCGACAGCCACTTCGTACTGCTCGGGTGATGGGTCTGTCCGGAATGCATCCAGCAGTCCCCGCAGGACGGGTAAGTAGGGTTCCACCTGTTTCGGCAGGATGGAACAGCTGGGCATTCCTGGGGAGGTCGACTAGGGGGTCTCTCACTCTCCCTTTCCTCTCTCCCTGTCCCTTCCCTCCTTCCCATGCTTCTGTGTGAGCTGGTCCTGCTGTGTACCTGACCGGGGGTCCTCCGGGTCCTGGCTGGGGAAAGCTCTGGGTGTCCAGGGTCCGCTCTCCATGTAGGGTGTTGTCTGGTCTGCCTTGTGGGGGGCCTCCGCTCGGAGGCCCAGCGTGTTCACTGCCTTTTTTCTTTTACCTCAGAAACGAACCGCGGCCATTTTGGCGGAGCCGGCACCATTTTTTGTATCCGCGCTGGTGTTAATGCTGAAGCCGCCAGCGGCCATTTTCTTGTAGCTCGCGCTCTTTTCCCTAAGGCAACTGGCAGCCATTTTCTTGTACCCAAGCTTAGTTTTGGCCTCTAGCGCTGGGAATGTCTTTTTGAATGGCGCAAACAGCACAGAACACCTCAGGCACAGGGTGCAGGAGAGAGAGCGGACCGCAACGCTGTGCAGTACCTGGGTCAGAGTGGTGAGTCCTCTGGGGGGGCCCCTCGGTCTGTAGCAGCTCGGAGGGTGGGCCTTTTGTGTACCTTGCCTTTAGTCTCTAAGTGGCTGTCAGGCGAGTGTGGTCAGAAGCTGGAGCTTCTACCCCAGACATCCCTGTGATAGCAACTGGTGCCCGTGCGGTGCCTATTGACGCTTTGTCGGCGGTCCTGAAGTCTTTTTACCCCCCTTTCCCGCACACCGCCTTCACCCTGGCAACAAAAAACCCACCCTCCCCCCCCCCCACCATCTTCTGGGGGAAGCTCTGATTCAAACTCGGGCCTGGCTGTGGCACACGGCCCCTGTTCTGACGTGTCAGAGGATGCAGACCAGGACCATTCGGACAGTGAGAAAGACTGTGTCCGGGTCAGCGCAGGAAAAGGCGCTTGTTGGAGCACTTATCACCGCAGTGCGGGAGACTCTTAAATTGGAGGATACAGCGGGGGCATCTACTGTGTCTACTGTGTCGGTCCCTTTTGGGTCCCACAAGCTGGCCCGCACTGCTAAGGTGTTTCCCTACCTAACTTATTTTGATAAGTCTATATACAAAGAATGGGAATGACCGCAGCGGGCCTTTTCGGTCCCAAAACACATGGCGGTCCATTACCCCTTTTGAGGAGAGTGTCCTGAAAAAATGGACATCTCCCCGATTGTGAACCCCCCGGTATCCAGGTTAAACAAGGTAACCACGATTCCGGTAGAGGGGACCCCTGCTTTTAAGGACCCTGCAGACAGGAGGGCCGAGGCGGTGGCCCGGTCCATGTTCACGGTAGTGGGGTCAGCATTACGGACAGTTTTTGGCCACGGCCCTGGTATCAAAGACACTTACCGAATGGGCAAAATTGTTGCACCACGAGTTTGTTGAGCAACAGGCTTCCCCGGTCTGTGTGGAACTGCCCGACCAGTTGGTACATGGCCTCAAGTATGTCTGCGATGCCGCCTTAGATACAGCTCCCTTGCTTTCCAGAACCTCAGTATCTGCTGTGGTGCTACGCCGCCTGATTTGGCTAAAATGCTGGTCCGCGGACCAGACTTCCAAGAAGGCTCTGGCGGATTTGCCCTTCCAGGGAGAGAGGCTATTTAGAGCCTCGCTGGATGACATTATTAAAAATGTCACTGGGGGTAAGAGCATGCTGCTCCCATAATCTAGAAAAGGTAAGGAGCCGCGCTGTAGGACAGGGCCCTCCTTTTCCGCTCAGAAGCGTTTTTTTTTCGTCAGCCTGGGCCCGCAGGTAGGCGTTCCTAGGCCGACAAGGGGCCAGCTGAGGGACAAAAGCATCCCTGGTTTCGCAAGCCAAACAAGCCTGCGAACAAATCTGCAACAGCATGAAGGTTTGCCCCCGCCCGACTCTCGGGTGAGGGTTCGCCTTCACGAGTTTGCAGCTCGGTGGACCTCCCTACTTTCCGACCAGTGGGTTTGCGAACTGGTTTCATCCGGGTACAAAATAGAATTCCTTTCTTGTCCACCAAACAGATTTTTTCCCTCTGGCTCGTCGGAACGCCCTATTTGAGGCAGTGCAGGACCTGCTGATGCGCGGGGTAATAGTACCTGTGCCGCTGCCGGAAAGGTTTCAGGGATTCTACAATCTGTAGTCCCAAAAAAGGACAGGGTCCGACCAATCCTGGATCTAAAGGCCCTCAACACCCTTGTAAAAGTACGAGGGTTCAGGATGGAATCAGTTCGCTCTGTGGTCGCTGCACTCCATCCGGGGGATTTTCTGGTGTCCTTAGACATCAAGGACCCATACTTGCACGTCCCCATATACGTTGGGCATCAGAGATTTCTGCGCTTTGCAGTCGGGGACGATCACTACCAATTTGTAGCTCTCCCCTTTGGCCTGGCGTCAGCACAAAGGGTTTTCACGAAGGTGCTCGCCCCGATTCTGGCTCTGCTGAGACAGCAAGGAATCTCTATCGTTGGCTACCTGTACGACCTCCTTCTGAGAGCTGCTTCAGACTCAGAATTAGAGGAGGATGTGGCTATAGCCAGTCGGACCCTTAGAGTTTGGTTGTGTACTGAATCTCCAGAAGTCTGTGTTGGTGCCGACTCAGCGCCTGGAGTACCTGGGCTTGATTCTGGACTCCTCAGAGGCGAGAGTTCTCCCTTTTTAGAAAAGTTGCAGACTCTTCAGGGTGCTGTGAAGCTGTTGGCATCCCACAGGTGGTCGTCACTGCGCTTTTGCATTCGAGTCCTGGGTCTCATGGTAGCCTCCTTCGAGGCGGTACCATATGCTCAATTCCACACAAGTCTTGCAGAAGGAGATCCTGTCCAAATGGGACAAATCTCAGTTGACCCTGGATTGTGAAATCCAGGTGAGCCAACTAGTCGGGGCTTCCTTAGTCTGGTGGCTGAGATCTCCGGCCCTTCAGTCCGGAAAGTCGTTCCTTCCCTTTCACTGGAAGGTGATCACGACGGACGCCAGCCTGACCGGTTGGGGGGGGGAGTTTGGGGCGTACAGTCGACACAGGGTCGCTGGACACAGGTAGAATCCCGCCTGCCGATCAATGTGCTGGAACTTCGGGCGATCAGGCAGTACCTCTCCACATGGTCACAGAGGCTGCAGGGACGTCCAGTCAGGATCCAGTCGGACAACGCCACGGCAGGGGCGTATGTCAACCATCAAGGAGGAACAAGAAGCTCGGCTGCAGCATTGGCGGTCGCTCACATCCTGCGGTAGGCAGAGCAGAGCGTGCCGGCTCTCTCGGCCGCTTACATTCCGGGTGTAAAAAACTGGCAAGGGGACTACCTAGGTCGCCAGATGCTGGACCAAGGAGAATGGTCACTACATCCGGATGTGTTTCGACTCCTTTGCCTGAGATGGGGCGTGCCAGATGTGGATCTCCTGGCTTCTCGACTCAATCGGAAGGTATTGAGGTTTGTGGCCAGGTCTAAAGATCCCTGGGCGGACGCGACAGCCGAGTTGGTGGCTCCGTGGGGAGTGTATCGGCTAATTTATGCCCCCCCCCCGCTAAAACTTCTTCCCGTGTCTGCTCCGAGGGGATTCCGGTGATTCTAATTGCCTCAGATTGGCCTCGGCCTCCCTGGTACGCCGACCTAGTACGCCTGGTGGCGGATGTTCCTTGGCGACTGCCGATGCGAGAGGGTCTTCTGTCGCAAGGTCCTATACTTCAACCTGCTTTACAGTCGCTGGCTTTAACAACATGGCTGTTAAAAGTCAGGTACTAAGGGACCGAGGCCTGTTGGATTCAGTAATTTCCACCATGCTGAGGGCATATTCGGTTTCCAGGATCCTGCTGTTTCTACAGCGTGGAGTGGATCAAAAACTTGCCCTAAGCACCATTAGGGACAGATATCAACCTTGGTCGTTTTCTTTCAACGACCCTTGGCGGCTCATTCACTGGTGAGTACGTTTGTGCAAGGGGTTTGACATGTGGCTCCTTCGGTTCGACCACCACTGCCTCCGTGGGATTTGAACCTGGTGCTCTCGGTACTTCAGAAACCTCAGTTTGAGAACATCAGAGATTCCCCTTTTTGACACTCTCTCAGAAAGTTGCCTTTCTGGTGAATATTACATCAGTCAGGAGGGTTTCTGAATTGGCGGCCTTGTCTTGCAAGTCTCCCTACTTGATCCTCCACAAGGATAAAGCGGTGCTACGCCCGCAGCCTTCGTTTCTTCCGAAGGTTGTATCGGCTTTTCATCTAAATGAGGACATTGTACTTCCATCCTTGTGTCCTCAGCTGTCGCATCCTAAAGAGGTTGCGTTGCATTCCTTGGATGTGGTCCGAGCTCTGTGGGTGTATTTGTCTGCTACGGCTCAGTTTCGGAGATCAGACTCACTGTTTGTGTCGGTAACTGGTCCAAAGAAAGGCCTGGCGGTCTCGTCGGCCACCATTTCTCAGTGGATCAGACAGATCGTGATTCAGGCTTATGCCCTAAAAGGGCGGGCGCCTCCCTTTCCTGTCACGGTGCATTCAACCAGGGCAATAGGTGCCTCTTGGGCTTTCCGACATCAAGCGTCTGTCTTCCAGGTGTGTAAGGCGGCGACCTGGTCGTCCGTTCACACTTTCACTAAGTTTTACAACGTTGACGTGCATGCATCTGCGGATGCTTGCTTCGGCCACAAAGTTTTGCAGGCGGCTGTTTAAGGTTGCAACTCCTCCGTTGAGGAGCTCTGCTTGTTTTCGGTGGAAGTTTGTTTGCTTGCTGTTCCCACCCCTCGTTTTTTGACACTGCTTGGGGACTGTCATGGATATGCATTAATGTCTGTCTGCCATCTTACCTTCCTCCTCATGTGTTCATCTAGAGACCAGACCTCCTTCACCTGGCTTCCTTTATAATCTCCTCCCAGCCTGACTCCACCCCAGGCCCTATCACTGAACACTATATTAACCTGTGCACTGCAAGCCTGCTTGGCTGATCAACGTGTTTGTTAGGCATTGTGTGTTTGGGTTCCTGCCTGCCGTGTGCTACGTCTGTCTCTCTGTTACGTTATTGGCTTGTCCCCGACCATCCCTGTCTGCTCGTGACCCTTGACCTTCGGCTCGTTCTTCGTTATCCTTGTCTGCTTGTGGCCCCTGACCTTCGGCTTGTTATTCGGTTCTCTCTATCGTGTGCTGCTGCTTCCCCTTATCCTACGGGGCGTGAGCTAGGAAACTCCAGGGGCCGCGACCTGGTCCCAGCCTGCAGCGTAACATCCTCACCACTAGAGGCCCTGGAGAAGACCAGCTGGGTCTTAGACTCCGCGCCCTGGGGAATCTTGGCTCTCGCTTCCGTTGGGATCCCGGTTGTGCTCCTCTGGTCCCGCTTTCCACAACCACCCAGTTTCCTATCCACAGAAGCCAGCCATAGGGTTCACTACCTCGCGGTGCACTCCTGTCCCCCTACGGTGTGCATCTGTCACCTGGCCACAGGTGACCCTGACAGTTTGATCAGCCATGAACCCGGCTGACATCCCGCTACCCGCGGATGATCCATTGCAGGGCATAGTTTGCAGACTTGAAACCCAGGAATCGAATCAGACTCAGGTGATGCGATTCCTCCAGGATCTGGCTTCTCGCTTCGAGCAGCTTCAGGCCTCCTTGGGAACCCTGAATCCGCAACCTCAAATACAATCAGCGGCTGCACCTATTGCACCAGTCGCAGCCACACACTCACTACAACTGCCAGCTCCGTCCCGTTTCTCTGGGGACTCCAAGGCTTGCAGGGGGTTCCTTAGCCAATGCACGATTCATTTTGAGCTCCAGCCCCAAAACTTCCTGTCTGATCGGGCTAAGGTAGCCTATATCATTTCCCTCCTCTCTGGTGAAGCTTTAGCCTGGGCAGCCCCTCTGTGGGAACTGAATGATCCAGTGGTTTCTAGCCTGTCTGGCTTCTTGAAACTTTTTCGGAATATCTTCGAAGAACCGGCTCGTGTCTCTTCAGCGGCCAGCGCCCTTTTACGTCTCCGCCAAGAGTCTGCTTCTGTGGGACAGTATGCCCTTCATTTCCGCATACTGTCGGCTGAGTTGAGCTGGAACAATGAGGCCTTAGTCGCAACCTTTTTGCATGGCCTGTCTGATAGAGTGAAGGATGAATTAGCAGGAAGAACCATCCCCACTGATCTGGCCGGCGTTATCTCCTTGTGTAACCAGATCGATATTCGCTTTCAGGAGAGGACCTTAGAAAAGCAACGCCAGCAGTCCTTGGTTCTTAGTCAGCCTGAGCTCCCCTCTCTTCGACCCGTAGAGCATCTCCTACCAGCTGAGGAACCCATGCAGCTGGGTCGGACCAGGCTATCCCCCGAGGAACGTGCTAGGCGCAGAACTCTTGGTCTGTGTCTTTACTGTGGGGGCAAAGGTCATTTTCGTGACACTTGCTCTCTTTGTCCAGAAAAACGTTCGGGTCCACTTCATCTGGAAAGTGGAGTATTGGACCCAGAAATATCACCTTCCCCTTCTCGTCTTCTGCTTTCTGTGTTCCTTCATGTTGGTGCTTCTTCTCATTCGGTCTCAGCATATCTGGATTCCGGAGCCGCTGGTAATTTCATGGACTGGGAAATCGCATCGTCCATGAGACTTACTCTTTTGCCCCTCACCACGCCATTGGTGGTCTTGGCGATTGATGGTACTGTTCTCCCAGGGGGACCTATCCGCTTCCAGACCCTCCCTGTTAAGATGTCGGTAGGGACACTCCACCAGGAGTGGATATCCTTCCTTATCTTACCCAAGGCCTCAACGCCTATAATTTTGGGTCTCCCATGGTTACAGCTCCATTCTCCTCATGTGGACTGGACTACTGGACAGATCCTGGCTTGGGGTCCCTCCTGTTCCTCGTCCTGCCTACCCAAGGTTGCCCCCTGTGAATCTGAGCCGGTCATTCATTCCAGGTTGCATAACCATTTACATTTCTCTGTCCCTAACCACCCTTGGACGCACAGCCAGGCTAGCTTGTCTACAAGTCCTGCAGTCGCTACGTCTTGCGATGCGATTCAGGTAGTCGCTACACCTGACTCAGCTATTCACTCTGCCTCTGTACTAGTTATGCCAGTCCAGCCCATGCCCAGTGAGCCTCCTACTTTTTCTTGTTCGGGACATTCTGCTTGTCCTTCAGCTATTCAGCTTGACTCCTGCGACATGTCACCTTCTAACCAACCTGACTTCAGGGTTCCACTGACATCTGCCCAGTCTGATGGTCCTGTGCAAGATGACCAGTTCCCCTTTAAGGGTCTAGGGGACCCCCCTCAGATTCCTGTTGATCCTCTCATGCCCTTGCTTATTCCTAGAGAGCCTTTGGTCCTCAATAGATCTTCTTGTCATCTCCCTACCTCATTTTCGGTCTCTGAGGATAATCTTAAGTATGAGGTTAGACAAGTTCTGGATTCTCGGCTCTGCAGAGGCATTCTTCAGTACCTTGTGCATTGGAGAGGTTTTGGTCCTGAGGAGGCGTCTTGGATTGCTGCATCTGATGTCGCTGCACCTCATCTGTTGAGAAGGTTTCATCAGAGATTTCCCTTTAAGCCTGGGTCCAGGCGGGGGAGGGCCCATAAGAGGGAGGGTACTGTCATGGATATGCATTAATGTCTGTCTGCCATCTTACCTTCCTCCTCATGTGTTCATCTAGAGACCAGACCTCCTTCACCTGGCTTCCTTTATAATCTCCTCCCAGCCTGACTCCACCCCAGGCCCTATCACTGAACACTATATTAACCTGTGCACTGCAAGCCTGCTTGGCTGATCAACGTGTTTGTTAGGCATTGTGTGTTTGGGTTCCTGCCTGCCGTGTGCTACGTCTGTCTCTCTGTTACGTTATTGGCTTGTCCCCGACCATCCCTGTCTGCTCGTGACCCTTGACCTTCGGCTCGTTCTTCGTTATCCTTGTCTGCTTGTGGCCCCTGACCTTCGGCTTGTTATTCGGTTCTCTCTATCGTGTGCTGCTGCTTCCCCTTATCCTACGGGGCGTGAGCTAGGAAACTCCAGGGGCCGCGACCTGGTCCCAGCCTGCAGCGTAACATCCTCACCACTAGAGGCCCTGGAGAAGACCAGCTGGGTCTTAGACTCCGCGCCCTGGGGAATCTTGGCTCTCGCTTCCGTTGGGATCCCGGTTGTGCTCCTCTGGTCCCGCTTTCCACAACCACCCAGTTTCCTATCCACAGAAGCCAGCCATAGGGTTCACTACCTCGCGGTGCACTCCTGTCCCCCTACGGTGTGCATCTGTCACCTGGCCACAGGTGACCCTGACAGGGACATCCCTAAGGTCAAGAATAAAGGAGCTGTGTCCGTCCATGAACGAAAGAGAAAATAGGATTTTTGTACTCGCCGTAAAATCATTTTCTCTGGGCGGTCCTGTTTAGCTTTGCTGTTACATGTTTTTTAACTGTTTTAACATGTCTGCCTAGTCCTCTCCTGATAGACGGCATATAAACCCTAAGGTCAAGAATAAAGGAGCTGTGTCCGTCCATGAACTTCAGAGAAAAGGATTTTACGGTGAGTACAAAAATCCTATTATTGTATTTAATTAAAGTGCATCAACATAAACAAAATTGCAAAGGCAAACCCTTTTCTCTAACTGAGAAGTCACTGTGCAACAAAGATTGTTAAACATCCAAATTATTTATACTGTATCTGGATTGAGCTAATAAAACAACAAAAAATCCTGACGCAACTCCTAGTTGAATTGAACATGTAAACAGTAACACCGGCATTCGCCATAAAAAAGGTAATTGCATTTTAAACATTCTTTGCAAGGAAAATGAGCATATCAACAACAGCAGGCTTGAGGCAAGCTCGTGACATGTGACAATACCCCCACCCACACTAAAGACCCTCTCCGATGGGGCGCTAGTTGCTGGAATGGCCAGGTATTTTCTTGCCAGACGACTGAGTCTTGTGAAGTTGGGCTGATGCTGCTTCCACCACTCAAGTGAGTCAGTTTCAGGATCCACCTCAGAACCCAATAAGTAGGAGATGAGCTCTGCTTCGATTTTGTCCTTTACTGTCTTGTGGGAGAGTGATGCAGGCCCTGCTTTCTTAACCACTTGCTTACTGGGCACTTATGCCGACCATACACGGTTAGAATTTCGAAAATCGTATCAAAGAATTTTCGTACAAATTTTGCACCGTTAGTGGGCTGCAGCAACAGCCGATTTTCGTGCGGTAATCAAATTTAACCACTTCAATACCATGCACTTATACACCTTCCTGCCCAAGCCAATTTTGAGCTTTCAGCGCTGTCGCAATTTGAATGACAATTGCGCGGTCATGCAACACTGTACCCAAACAATTTTTTTATCATTTAGTTCCCACAAATAGAGCTCTCTTTCGGTGGTATTTGATCGCCTCTGCGATTTTTTATTTTTTGCATAACAAATAAAGAGCGAAAATGTTGGAAAAAAATACGTTTTTTTCTTTCTGTTAATTTTTTTTGTAAATAAGTACCTTTTCTACTTCAATGACGGGCACTGATAAGGCGGCACTAACGGGCACGGATAAGGCACCAATGAGGTGGCACCGATGATGGGCACTGATAGGGGGCACTGATAGGCGGCAATGATGGGCACTGGTATGCGGCACTGATAGGGGGCACTTATAGGCAGCACTGATGGATACTTATGGGTGGCACTGATAGGTGGCACGGATGGGCACTGATAGGTGTTACTGATGGACACTGGTAGGTGGCACTGGTGGCTGGCATTGCTGGTGCCAGTCAGTGCCCATTTGTGGGCACTGATTGGCATATATTTTTTTATGTATTTGTGCATGTGGATGGCCATGGGGGACTTACCTGGCCATCCACATGCTTGGGGCTTCCCTGGTGGTCCTGGGGGGCTTCCCTGGTGGTCCAGTTTGGGTATCCGAGGAGGGGCTGCGCTGATAAACCATCAGCGCGAACCCCCCCTGTCAGGAGAGCCGCAGATCGGCTCTCCTCTACTCGCATCTGTCAGACGCGAGTGAGGAAGAGCCGATCAACGGCTCTTCCTGTTTACATCGTGATCAGCCGTGATTGGACATGGCTGATCACGTGGTAAAAAGCCTCCGCCGGAGGCTCTTTACCGAGATCAGTGCAGCGGTGTGTCAGACTGACACACCGCTCCACCGATTGCCGCGATGTGCGCCCCCCTGGGCGCGCGGCGGCTGTTATCCTGCAGGACGTCCTATGACGTGCAGTGTGGATAACAGAACCACTTCCCGGACGTCAATCTGCTATTGACTGGGCGGGAAGTGGTTAAGGAATCGGACATGTTGGAAATTTTTTGAAAAACAAACTATTTTCTAATCAATGATGGGAGAATCGTGCTAGAAATGTAATAGAAAAAAAAATGCGCATGTACAAGAAAAGAAGATTCCTGGAGAGAAAAGAATATTCCCGGCAACGAAAAAAAAATTCTGTAGCAATATGAAGGCTTGGTCGGCTGAATTTCGAAAATCAATGGTGGCATCATCGGATCACAAAAAAAAACTTTCTGATTTTGAAAAGAAAATTTGTTCGAAATTCGACCATGTATGGCCTGCTTAAAACCCCCCTCCTTCCCAGACCAATTTTCAGCTTTCAGTGCTCTCACACTTTGAATGACAATTACTCAGTCATGCAACACTGTACCCAAATTATTTTTTGTCCTTTTTTTCATACAAATAGAGCTTTCTTTTGGTGGTATTTGATCACCTCTGGGTTTTTTATTTTTTGCGCTAGAAATGAAGAGACCGAAAACTTTGAAAAAAACGCAATTTTCTTAGATTCTGTGATAAAATTTTGCGAATTATACATTTTTTTCTTCATAAATTTTGGCTACCATTTATACTGCTACATATCTTTGATAAAAATAACCCCAAATTTGTGGAAATTATTTGGTCTGTGTGAAAGTTTGAGTCTACAAGCTATAGTGCAAATGATAAAAAATTTATCACATCTGATGTACTGGCGGCCTATCATTTCTTGAGACCCTAACAAGCCAGGAAAGTACAAATAACCCCTTTTTGGAAAGTAGGCATTCAAAGGTATTTAGTAAGAGACATGGTGAGTTATTTGAAGTACACAGAAGGATAGCACTGGTCCTGGCAGCAGGCAGGGACTTGGACAGCATACACAATTGTCCAGGCAGCAGGCAGGGATACTGTCCATATACAGTCCAGGGTCAGTGACAAAAATATTGGTCCTGGTAGTAGGCAGGAACATGTGGTGTGGTCAGTGCAACAGGCAGAGACATAATGGCAGTAAGGCTTCTCCCACTCAAATCTCTTTGAAGCCTCTGAGTCTCCAGACCCTAATCTAGGAATGAGAAAACAAAAATTGTTTTCTTCATCCAGAAAAACTATTCTGGAGCCCCTCACATATGTGAGGACCCCTGTGTTGAATCCCACTAGTCCAGTAGCAGGGTACAAGATCCGTCCATGAGGCAGGCAAAAAACATGGTCAAACAGTCCAAGATCAGTTCCAGATCAGGCAGAGGTATTACAGAATCTTTAGGCAGAAGCATGGTCGAATAACAGTCCAGGGTCAGTTCCAGATGCGGCAGAGGTATGTACAGAATCGGCAGACAGAAGTGTGGTCGAATAACAAGCAAGTGTCAGTTACAGAGCAGGCAGTGGCATTAAGGGGTGTGAAGGCGGGAACTGAGGATTACGTTTACCATACTTCACTAATAATTTTGTGAAGTATGGTAACCGCGAAAACAGTCCCCTATACCGAGACCTGGTTGGGAAGGACATTGGGCACAATAATATGTGTCTCTTCTCACTGGTACACACCTTATATCTTTTTTGACGTCGTCGGCCTGTTGCTGTGGGAGGGATTTTATCGGGAAAGTGGCGTTCAGAGAGTCGACTAAGAACATCAGATCAGATGTTTTGGGGTGGGATGTTTGGGAATATAAGGGCAGTGAAAAGGTCCTCCTGGTAGCCAAGGAAGCGTTTGGGGTTTTGGGTGGAGTTACGGTAAATGATATAGGAGTTGTATATGTACCAATGGTATGTCCGTCTTGTGGCAAGGTAGGGTTCGAGCATCTGGTCATTGAAGTCGACTCCCCCCATGAACAAATTGTATTCCTGAATGCATGTGGGCTTTTGGATGGGGCCATTCCTTCTGGGGATTTCCACGAAGGTATCATTGTGGATGGAAGACAAGGCATATGTAACTATGTAGACATCATTTTTGTCCCACTTCACTGCCAGAATCTCCTTGTTTCGCAGACTTGCCGATTCTCCTCTTAACTTCTTATTGACAAGACTTTGAGGAAAGCCCTTCCGGTTCTTTCTTATGGTGCAACATGCTGGCGTCTGCTTCCGGTGAAGGTTGTGGATTGACAAGACTTTGAGGAAAGCCCTTCCGGGTCTTTCTTGCGGTGCAACATGCTGGCGTCTGCTTCCGGTGAAGGTTGTGGAACAGGGGCAGAGATGTGTAGAAGTTGTCTACGTACAAATGGTAGCCTTTTTCCAGTAGGGGTATAAAGTCCCAAACTATTTTCCCACTTGATCCCAAGTAGTCTGGGCTATTAGGGGGATGCAGCTGGCTGTCCTTCCCTTCATACACTAAGAAGGCATATGTGTAACCTGTGACTCGGTCGCATAATTTGTATACCTTCACCCCATAGCGGGCCCTTTTGCTGGGAATAAATTGTTTGATTTTAAGCCTGTCGCTAAATTTAGCAAGGGACTCATCCACACATGTTTGTCCGGGGTATACAACTGGGGGAATACTTCTGAAAAATTATTTAGTAAGGGCCGAATTTTGAAAAGCCTGTCATAATTTGGGTGATTTCGGGGAGGGCACTGGGTATTCTCATTTAAAATGTAAGAATCTCATGATCATGAAGTATCTGGTTCTGGGCATTACCTTTGGAGAAGATTGGCATGTGGTTGATGGGGGCGTTTTGACCAGGAACGCAAAGTGTTTTTTAGGTTGAGTCCCATACAAAATGTGAGGCCCAAAAAAACCTTCAACTCCTCCACCGTTAGGTCTCTCCACTCGTAGGGACAGGCATAACTTGATGTTGGATTGCTGTGCATATAGGTTGCACTGGGTCACAATTTTGGATAGCGTGTCCTCTGTAAAAATGAAATCAAAAAAATTGATTGGGGAAAAATTCTCAGTGTCCACCTGGACTCCTGGCTGGGCAGTAAAAGGGGGAATGATGGCTTCTCCTCAATTAGGAGGAGGCCACAAGGGGTTCTGAGGGGCATAGGGAAGGCTGGCATGGGTCCTTGACCTTTCTTGCCGAGGCACTGCGCTGCTGGTGGATGGCACTGCCTCCTCACCAGAACGCCTTCGTTTGGCGAGCCGACTATCTTCCTCCTCTAGTTCCAATACTGAGGACTGGCTCATAATTTACGTCCGACTCAGAATCGGAATTTTGAAAGGGAATCGGAAAAAGAGAGCTCCTCGTTGCTCTCGTCGGGCGTGGAAAGTATTTGGTATGCCTCGGCGGAAAAGCAGCTTTTGGACATGGTTGCTGGTGGTGATGCGACTACACAGGTGTGTTCTAAGCCTTCACTGATGGGCACCGATGAGGCGGCACAGATGGGCACTGATTTATGGCACAGCTGGGCACTGATGAGGCGGCACAGGTGGGCGCTGATTGCAAAGATGTGCACAGATCACTGACGTCACAGGTGGGCACAGACTGGCACAGGTGAGCACAGATCCCTAATAGGCACTGTGGTACTGACGGGGCACTGTATGTGGCACTGTAATCACTCACTTAGCACAGATCACTCTCCCTCTTCACACGGTCTCTGTGTGAGGAGGGAGAGCCGGCAATGAGATATGATCTCATATGTTTACATTTGAGATCGTCTCTCATTGGCCACGCCGATCGCGCTGTAAATGCCCGCTCTGATTGGCCATTCACAGCTATCTGTGATTGGCTGTGTCCAAGGGACACGGCCAGCACAGAATTTCCCCACTGCGCGAACGAGGAAAGGGGAGGACATCTATTGACAGCCTCCTGGATTTTCAGGCCTGCGCTGTAGCTGTCATTTGACTATAGTGCGGGCTTCTAGTGGTTAAAGAAGGCAGCTAATGTTTACTTAGGTGGGCGTGGGCTCTGTTCTTCTTGGCACATTTGTACAGCAAGACCTTCTTCCTCTGAGCAGAGGGCAGAGAGCTCAGTGACAGCTCTTTTCTTAATAATGTCCAACTTGTCCGGGGTAATGTAGGTGGAATGGAACCGTGGATCCATTAGTGAAGCCATGTCCCGGAGATCGTCATTCTCAGGGTCACTGTATTTCTGTTTAAGGTAGCACATAATATTTATTTTTATTGTAGCAGTGAGATCTACATCTTTCTCCTCTCGCTGAAGGAGACTTGTTTTAAACGGATGCAGCACAGGTTTAATGTATGAAACGCTTACATAAGATTCTCCGGACAGCACGTCAGTAAAGTCCTGAAGTGGTTTGACAGCTTTGTTTGTGGCATCTAAAACCTCCAGATCTTGCCACGTAGGAACAAGATGGCGGGTTTTCTTGTCGGCACCCAGAACACAGACAATGGCTCTCTTGTTCAAGATATATTTCAATAATTTTTTTGACGCAAACCCCATCTTGTAAGTGACTCTGTTACTAGTTGATGAGGAGGAAGACCCAGCTCTGCCTGAACCTCTGCCATGTCCCGTCTTTTTTTCCAACTATATGAAAAGGCAGAAACTGCCTTTTTACACACTCCAATGGCACGGCCAGTCCGTTCATCTTTCACACCATTCACTGTAATAAAAGAAAAAAACACTATTTAGTTTCAGTAAGTGTACATTTTTTGAGCACATGCCCTACACACACAGCTATTGTTTTTATCTTTACTTTAGAAATGTATTGTTCCCATATTTATTGTAACGCCATATTCATACCATAGTCTTAAATGGTAATCGATAAATTAGTGTAGTGCTAGTAGTAGTAGTTTTGACCCAAAAAAAAAACTACTTTACCTTTTAAAATAGTCAGGGGAAATACATATAACAATGTTGAGTTTAAAAAAATATCAACTCGCAAAGAAAAAAAAATCTAATTTACTTCAAAGTGTAATTTAGGTTATAAAACTAGTAATAACTTTTATAGTAAAGGTACTAAACTTTTTTGTTATCACACACACCTTTTGTTTCTAATATATTCTCACACAAACTTACTGACCGCATTGTGCAGTCGATGTCCAAAGCATTTGAGGTTTGGCCAATTATTGTCCTTCATAGCTCTGATTTATATATATTGGAGCCACTGTTGGTCGTCACAGGTAAGGCGCTCCTCTAAAAGGCCCCAGGAGTTTAGAGCATCCTTTAACTCTAGTGCAATAGTTTCGCCTGTATGGTCCTGGGGGAAATATGAAGTTTGGAGACGGACGCTTCGCATGTCCCAGCTCTCGTTGACATAATGAACCGTAAGACACATGTAAGGCTGCGTGGTTCGGCTCGACCACAGGTCAGTAGTGGCAGCATAAAAGTAAAATCCCTTCAACTCGCTTATCTTTTGCCGAGTGTTGTTGTACAGCTGAGGAAGAGCAACGTCCGAGAAATACTTGCGGCTAGGTTCTGTATATTGAGCCTCCAAAACTTTCAGCAGGTTGTTAAACCCTCTCTTCTCAACAGAGTAAACTGGCAGCATATCCGTAGCTATGTAGAGGGTAATTGCCTCCGTTATTGCTTTCCACCTTGCCCCGCTCTTCTCATACTGTACACTGTTTGAAAAGCTTTGTTGAAGAGGAGTTTGCTTTGCAAACGGGGTGCTAACGCCACTAGAGTGGTTTTCTTTTCGAAGAAGGCAACACTTCTCCCACTCAGCCACATGTCTTCGCTTTAAATGCTGAAACAGATTTGTCGTATTGCTAGCAGCAACAGCCTTAAGACATAGTTTGCATCGAGGTGTTGTCTCTGTTCCTCATCAGATGCCGTGAATCCAAACCAACTCCACACGACTGAAGTCGAAGAGCATTTCTTTGGAAGGAGCTATTCTTTCGCCGGTTGTTTATGCCATGTTGTTTGTGTATGCATGCGCTGCCCTCGGGGGAGGGGAGGGGCAGAGGGCTGCACCGCCGGGAGCGTGCTACGGAAACTCTGAAGGAAGACTGGCCCGAGGAGTAGCCGTCCGAACCAGTGTGGAATGCAAATGGCGCGGGATGGCACCGATATCGGAACTGAAGTCGGCGTGATGCTCTGCTGGATGGATGCCTGGGCGTGGGCTTCCTTCTTTCTCACAGTGCGCCACCCAGAGGACTAAGGACAGCATCCTTCTCGTCTCCTCCTACATGTCAGCGATCGCTGTCTCTAGTGGTTGCCATCGGTATTGTGACGTGTCCGGTCACTTCCTGCTTCTGAAGCTTAGGGTGGGACAGCGGAAGTATCTGAACAGCATTGTTTACCTGGGAGCCTTTCTTCACCTACACACTGTAATCATGTCGGTAACTGAGCGGAGCAATGATCGGTGCCCGCCTCTCCTATGTCAGTGGCGGCTGCAGGAAGCACGGTACTCCCGGAGATGGATCGTCCAACCAGGAAGTGCGGGCCGAGGCCCATCTGTATTACTGAGAACACCACCCTATGGGTGATCGCTTGGATAGTGTGTGTGTGCCCCCATGTAATATGACAGGCCATGTTCTCTCATGTAATATTGATTTTTTTGAAAATATGAATCGATTTGACCTACCAACTCGATTTTTAAATCTAATCAATTTTTTTTCCCAGCCGTTCCAGGAGAATGCTCATAATCCAAAGCACTCGCATATCAAAGCGAGTTTCCCCAAAGAAGTCAATGGAAACTAAAATAATTAGATGTGATATCTGAGCTGCTCACAGCGGCCTGATGGTGAACATTGCAATCTGCTGTGTCCAGTGGACACAGAGGGTCACAGAGCATATCGCTGCAAGCCCCATGTGGAAAGTGAATCTAATGGGAGTGATTTTATAATTGGCTCCTGCTTTTTCAGGGTTTCAGTGAGGAAAGTGTCAGGGTCTGCATCCCGTTAGATGTGATTTCCCTTTGGGAATATCTCACCAAAAATTACCTTTTTGTTGCAGGGGATGCCCAAAATCAGACTAGCATCTTAGTGCAGACTTATGGCAAAATCAGTAAGCCAATCTCACAAGCAGGAAATTGCATAGCTGGGGGGCATTATGTACACCATCTGTGTAAAGAATGCCTCCAAGTTGCCGTGTTGAATTTTACAGAACATTAGAGTGCTGCAGATTGTAATTGAGTGTTATTAACCACTTCCGGACCACCCGCTGTTGTTTTACTTCGCTACTTTGAAGAGGAATACCGGGGTTATGGTAGCAGCTAGCTACCATAACCCCGGTATCCTCTTCAAGAGCGGACGGTCCGCTTCAAGATAAAAGTGGTCTCTGCGTCACTTTAACTGACAATTGCACGGTTGTGCGACGTTGTACCCAAACAAAATTGACGTCCTTTTTTTCCCCACAAATAGAGCTTTCTTTTGGTGGTATTTGATCATCTCTGCGGTTTTAATTTTTTTCACTATAAACAAAAAAAGAACGACTATTTTGGAAAAACACTATTTTGCTATGTATTTTGCTATAATGAATATCCCCAATTTTCTTTTTTTTAAAAGGCGAATTTTTTCCTCTGTTTAGGCCTGTATTCTTATACGTATTTTTGGTAATAAAAATCGCAATAAGCGTATATTGATTGGTTTGCGCAAAAGTTATAGCGTCATAATAATTTTAGGTTTTTGTGTGCAAGGAGCTAAAAAAAAAAAAGGCAGGGAATATACATTTTCCTGCAGGCACTCTGTTACTACAAGTTATCACACATAGTGTTAAGGCAGCCCATTTTAAACGAGCTGCTAATGCACAACAATGCACCTAAAACTTACCCTAATGCTTTTTTCACACAACAGAACATGGTAGTAAATGACAGTGTCCTGCAACACAGGCCTGTTGCCTTTGTACATTTGGGTGAAAAATGAAAGGCATTACAACACACTGAGAGCATGCTGCACTCTGGTAGCACACACGTTACGCAACAATGTGAAGCCAGCCTAAAACACAATCTTTAACCACTTAACGACCGCCCACTGTAAATATACGTCGGCAGAATGGCACCGACAGGCAGAATCACGTATATCTACGTGACTGCCTTTGTATAGTTGGGGGGTCCGATCGGACCCCCCTTCTTTACAGTGAGCAGCCGTTATTCGTTTGGGAGCGATCAGGGATGAGGGGACAGCCGTTCGATTCCGGCCACCCCCTCTCGATCGCTCCCGGCGAATGAGCTTCCCTGCCTGTGTAATGTTTACACAGGCAGAGGAAGTGACGTCATCTCTCCTGCGGCGCTCACATATACCGAGCGCCGTACAGGAGAAGATGCAGGTTAGTGCACAAAACACTACACTGACACCAGGACACATAGGCACATAAATCGCCCCCCCAGATCACCCCCCAGTCACAGTGTCACTGATTGCAGTGACCATTTATTTACTGATCACTGCAATCAGTGACATTTGTGACTGTAAAAGTGTCACTAAAGTTAGTTTTAGGTCCAGTGTAGCCCCCTAACCCCCCCTAATAAAGGTTTAACCCCCTTAATCGCCCCCCAGGTAACCCTTTCAACCCCTATCACCACTGTCGCTAAGCGATCGTTTTTCTGATCGCTGTCTTGGTGTCTGATGCCGATGGGTAGCCAGTAATTTTTTTTTAGGTTCGCCGTCAGGTTTTTATATAGCGTCAGGTACCCCCATATATTACCTAATAAAGGTTTTAACCCCCTAATTGCCCCTAGTTAACCCTTTCACCAGGAATCACCATATAAGTGTTACGGGTGACGCTGGTTAGTTAGTTTGCTTTTTATAGTGTCAGGGCACCCGCCATATATAACCCAATAAAGGTTTAACCCCCTGATCGCCCGGCGGGTGATATCAATTAGGTTTTAGCGTTGGAGAGGGTCTGCGTCACACCCCAGGCAGCGTCAGGTTAGTGCCAGTAACGCTAACACCCACGCGTGAAGCATACACCCCCCTTAGTGGTATAGTATCTGAACAGATCAATATCTGATCTGATCAAGTCTGTACTAGCGTCCCCAGCAGTTTAGGGTTCCCAAAAACGCAGTGTTAGCGGGATCAGCCCAGATACCTGCTAGCATCTGCGTTTTTGCCCCTCTGTCCAGCCCAGGCCACCCAAGTGCAGTATCGATCGATCACTGTCACTTGCAAAACACAACACACATAACTGCAGCGTTCGCAGAGACAGGCCTGATCCCTGCGACTCCAGTGCTGTAGGAGGTGATTTCACCACCACAGTTAAAAAAAAGCATATATGCCAAAGCATGGGGGCAGCAGGGGCGGAGGAGTGATTTTGCTCCTAATGCCACGTACATTCGGTCGAAATTCCGACGGAGGCTTGACCGTGGAAAAGTCTGACCATGTGTGTGCGGCATAACCCATGCTTCGGCATATATAAATGGTGCATGTATGCCCATCATTAGAAGTGGGTGGATGAAGGGCGGTATTCTAATGGTGGGCATACCCACCGATCAATCCTTTTTTTTTCGTTCAGCCAACAGGCTGCATGAAAAAAAAGATTACAATACATGTCCAACAAGGACCAGCAACGTACTGGTATGTTGCTGGACTTTGAATGGTTATACCAGAATGATGCCTGCGGGTTTAGGTATCATTCTTTTCAGCCAGCGGCCGGCTTTCATGCAAAAGCAATCCTAGTGGCTAATTAGCATCTGGACTGCTTTTACAAGCAGTGGGAGGGAATGTCCCCTCCCCCCCCGGATATAAAAAGCGCCATTGGGAAATGGGGAAAGCATTTTATCACACCGATCTTGGTGTGGTCAGATGCTTTGAGGGCAGAGGAAAGATCTAGGGTCCAATAGACCCCAGTTTTTTCAAAAAAAAGAGTACCTGTCACTACCTATTGCTATCATAGGGGATATTTACATTCCGTGAGATAACAATAAAAATGATAAAAAATAAATAAATATGGAAGCAACAGTTTAAAAATGAAATAAAAAAGCAAAATTAATAATAATAAAAAAAAAAAAAAGCACCCCTGTCCTGCCCTGCTCTTGCCCAATGGCGAACGCAAGCGTCGGTCTGGCGTCATATGTAAACAGCAATTGCACCATGCATGTGAGGTATCACCGCGAAGGTCAGATCGAGGGCAGTAATTTTAGCAGTAGACCTCCTCTGTAAATCTAACGGCGTAACCTGTAAAGGCTTTTAAAAATGTATGTAGTTTGTCGCCAATGCGCGTTTGTGCGAAATTTTAAAGCTTGTCGTGTTTGGTATCTATGTACTCGGCCTAAGATCATCTTTTTTATTTCATCAAACATTTGGGCAATATAGTGTGTTTTAGTGCATTAAAATAAAAAAAGTGTATTTTTTCCCCAAAAAATGCGTTTGAAAAATCGCTGCGCAAATATTGTGTAGAAAAAAAAATGCAACACCCACCATTTTAATCTGTAGGGCCTTTGCTTTAAAAATATATATAATGTTTGGGGGTTCAAGATAATTTTCTTGCAAAAAAATATATGTTACTCTTTCGTCCATGGACCGACACAGCTTCTCTATTGACAAAGTGGGTATTATCCGTTAATTAGGAGTGACTAGGCAGAAAAACTTGTAAAAAGTGTTGCATCACACCTTCTACAGTACCGCCCAGGGGGCGGACCCTCTGGGTATACCCTCTCAGTCTGCATCTTCGCAGATCAGTTTTTTTCTGTCTAGCAAGGAGTAGGACATGGCTCCCTTCGGGCCCATTGGTCCGGGGGAAAAAAGGATCTATATATATATATATATATATATATATATATATATATATATATATATATATATATTATTTTTTTTGCTACATTTGTTGTTTCCTGCGATCTTCGATCAACTGCCGACTGGGTGACAGGCTGGATCCTCGATCCTTGTAGTCTCCCCAGTTTCGGCCATCGAGTGTGTGCCGACCCTAGCTACGCGCTGGGTTTTCCACGACATGCCCGTCGCTCCACGGGTGGCCGGTGAGCTTACGCTCCAGGGCCTGCATCGGACCGCTCAGCTTCGGCTGACCTTACGGCCGAGTTGCAGCAGCCTGGCCGGTGAGCTTACGCTCCAAGGCTTGCATCGGACCGCTCAGCTTCGGCTGACCTTACGGCCGAGTCGCAGCAGCCTGTCCGGTGAGCGTCATGCTCCATGGCATACATATGATCGTCCCTTCTGGGTCCAATCACAGCATGCCTGGCCAACAGTCACCTTCCGTGCGCAGACGATGATCTGTTTGGAATGTCTTCCAGCAGAATACATGCAGGATAGATAAGTAAAACTCCCCTGCCTCGGCTGGGTGATTTAGCTGGACATTCCTGGAGAGATCAAGTAAGTGGTTGTGGCCCCTTTCTTCCCTCTCTCCCTGCCTTTCCCTCCTCCCTGGGCTTCTAGCTAAAGGTTGCTGGGTGCTGGGGGTCACCTAGGGGGTCCCACTGGAGCGGGGCTGGCTGTAACTAACATTTAAAAGAAATGTCATTTTTTCTTACCTGTTTGTGTCCGTCCTTCCTCCATGCTGTCGGCGGCCATTTTGAGGTGGTCCATGCCAAGTTTGGCCTCTTGTGACTGCCCGGCGGCCATCTTCCTGTGGTTCGGCCACACCCACTGGCCCCTATCAGCTGATCGGCGGCCATGTTTGTCCACCCTGTATGCAGATATTGCCGTTCGGCGGCCATCTTTTTGTGGGCTATGGCTGCTTGACCTCTATCTTCTGTCGGCGGCCATTTTCTTAGAGCCCACATTATCTTCCATACAGATGTTTTTGGCAACCATTTTTCGAGAGCCTCCGGCCTCTAGGGTGCATTACACTGGCGCGAAAATTCACACAGGAAGTGCTGATAAAAGAAGCAGACTGACACAGCAGCAGACGGACAGCATCACAGGCGCAGCATAGCAGTACCTATCCAGGGTGGTGAGTCCTCTGGGTGACCCGGCCTCTCTGCAGCACAGGAGGGTGGCCTATTGATATCTTGCCTGGAGCCCTGTGAGTGTCAGCGTGTGGTCAGCATGGCATCTGAGCCAGATGTCTTCTCGCCTGAAACACCAGATTTAGCAGCTGGTGCCCCTGAGGTGTCTATGAACGCTATGACTGCAATCCTAGAGGCGTTTGCTGCCAGGGTGGAAGAAGCACACGGGAATACAGGGGGTAGTAAACGCCCCCATCCCCTGCAAGCTTCTGGGGATAATTCTGGTGCAGAACCAGGTCCAGCTACGGCTCGGGCCCAGATTCTGACGCATCAGAGACTGCAGACCGTGACCGGACAGTGAGAATGACTCCAAGTCCAGGTCAGTACGCGAGACGGCTTTGGTATCTGACCTTATTACTGCAGTGCGGGATATGCTAAAATTGGAAAATACTGCAGAAGCAGCAGAGACTCCGGTCCACTTGGGTTTCATAGACCTACCCGCACTGCTAAGGTGTTCCCTTGTGTGTCTTTTGATAAACTCTTATACAAGGAATGGGAGAACCCACTGAGGGTCTTTACAGCCCCAAAGAGGTTTGCGGTACGGTACCCCTTTTGAGGAGAGTTTTCTGAAGAAATGGACCTCTCCCCCCCTATAGTGGACCCTCCGGTGTCCAGACTTAATAGAGCCACCACAATTCCTGTAGAAGGGGCTCCTGTTTTCAAGGACCCTGTGGATAAGAAGGCTGAAGCACTCGCTTGCTACCTATACTCAGTGGTAGGCTCGGCAGTATGCCCGGCATTGGCGGGGGCCCTTGTGTCTCACACACTTACTGAATGGGCAAAATTGCTACTCCAGGGGTTAAGGAGCGAGATGCTCCTCCTGATGAGAGAACATTGGCCGACCTGTTGGTCCAGGGCCTTAGGTTTGTCTGCGAGTCAGACATGAATACTATTCCCCTGCTGTCTAAAACTTCGGTTTATGCAGTAGCAATACGCCGCCTGATCTGGCTAAAAGGCTGGTCTGCGGACCAGACTTCCAAGAAAGCCCTGTTGGGATCTGCCTTTTAAGGGCGACAGACTTTTTGGGGCTTCTCTGGATGACATCATCAAGGATGCCACAGGAAGTAAAAGCACTTTGCTTCCCCAAATTAGCAAGGGTAAGGGGCCACGCCAAGGGCAAGGGCCCTCCTTTACTGCACACAAGTGGTTTTTTCATCCCCCTAGGGCGACAGGGAAAAGACCCCAGGCCGATAAAGCGCCTGCCCAAGGACAAAAGCGTCTCTGGTCCCGCATACCCAATAAGCCTGTGGACAAATTTGCGTCCGCATGAAGGTCCACCCCCACCCAGCTCTCGGGTGGGGAGACGTCTTCGCAAATTCGCGACTCAGTGGACAGCACTAATCTCCGACAGGTGGGTTTGCGAAGTAATCTCCTCAGGCTACAAGATAGAGTTTCTCTCTTGTCCACCGGACAGATTCAACACCTCCAATCTCCAGCTACTACCGACCCGTCGGGAGGCCCTGTATGGGGCGGTCCAGGGTCTACTGGAACGCGGGGTAGTTATTCCAGTTCCAGAACTGGAACGGGGTTTTTACTCAAATCTGTTCATTGTGCCGAAGAAGGGGGGGGTTCGTCCAAGCTTGGATCTCAGAGCCCTCAATTGCTTTGTGAAGGTACAAAGTTTTCGGATGGAGTCGGTTCGATCTGTAGTCACGGCTCTCCATCCGGGGGACTTTCTGGCCTCCTTGGACATCAAGGACGCATACCTGCATGTCCCCATATACTCCAGACACCAGAGGTTTCTGCGATTTGCTATCGGGAAGGACCACTACCGGTTTGTGGCCCTCCCGTTGGGCCTTGCCTCAGCACCCAGGACGTTCACCAAGGTGCTCGCTCCGATTCTGGCACTTCTAAGACAGCGGGGTATCGCTATCACAGGCTACTTATACGACCTTCTGCTGAAGGCCCCTTCAAGCTCAGAATTAGAGGTAAGCGTGTCCATTACCTGTCAGACTCTTCGAGGCTGTGGTTGGATACTAAACACGCAAAAGTCAGTATTGGTGCCCACTCAACGCCTAGGGTACCTGGGGTTGATTCTGGATTCTTCAGAGGCAAAGGTATTCCTCCCTGTGGAGAAGTTGCAGACCCTCCGGGCTGCAGTACGGCAGCTGACTTCCAGGAATTGGTCGTCACTCCGTTTTTTGCATGCGAGTGTTGGGCCTTAGGGTAGCCTCCTTCGAGGCGGTTCCATATGCTCAATACCACACTCGAGTGTTACAGAAGGAAGTTCTGTCCAGATGGAACAGATGTCCATCATCTCTGGATTATCAAATCCGAGTGAGCCACATAGTCAGGAGATCCCTGTTATGGTGGCTGACAGCACCGGCTCTAATGGCCGGGAAGTCATTTCTTCCGGTTTACTGGACAGTGATCACGACGGACGCCAGCCTTACAGGTTGGGGGGAGTCTGGGGTGCTCAGTCGGCGCAAGGTCGCTGGACCCCAGAGGAAGCCCTCCTGCTGATCAATGTCCTGGTAATCCGGGCGATCAGGCTGTGCCTCTTCAAATGGTCTCAGAGGCTGCAAGGGCGTCCAGTCAGGATCCAGTCAGACAACGCCACAGCAGTGGCATATATCAATCATCAAGGAGGAACAAGAAGCTCAGCTGCAACATCGGAGATCGCTCGCATCCTGAAGTGGGCAGAGAGGAGCGTACCGGCACTGTCGGCCGTGTACATTCCGGGTGTGGAAAACTGGCAGGCGGACTACCTGAGCCGCCAGATGCTGGACCAGGGAGAAGGGTCCTTACACCCGGAGGTGTTCCAACTCCTCTGCCAAAGATGGGGCACACCAGACGTAGATCTTCTGGCTTCCCGACTCAATCGGAAGGTATTGAGATTTGTGGCCCGGTCAAGAGACTCATGGGCAGACGCAACGGACGCGTTGGTAGCATCGTGGGGTCAGTATCGGCTAATCTATGCCTTCCCTCCCTTAAGGCTTCTTCCTCTTCTGCTCCGCAGAGTGGAGGCAGAGGGAATTCCAATGATCCTAATCGCTCCAGATTGGCCTCAGCGTCCTTGGTACGACGATCTAGTACGTCTGGTAGCAGACGTCCCCTGGCGCCTACCACTACGGAAGGACCGGCTATCGCAAGGTCCCATATTCCATCCTGCTTTACAGTCATTGGCTTTAACGTCATGGCTGTTGAGAACCAGGTACTGAGAGACCGGGGCCTGTCAGACTCAGTAATCTCTACTATGAGAAGTGCTCGAAAACCGTCTTCTAGGAAGGTCTATCACCGCACTTGGAGGGCCTACATCTCCAGGTGTGAGGAAATGAAATGGCATCCGCGTATCTATTTGGTTTCCAGAATCCTGCTGTTTTTACAGCATGGGGTGGACCAAGGGCTTGCCCTAAGTACGATTGAAGGGACAGATATCTGCCCTGGCTGTCTTTTTTCAGCGACCCCTGGCGACTCACTCTCTCGTGAGTACATTTGTGCAGGGGGTCCGACAGGTGGCCCCTCCGGTCCGTCCCCCGTTACCTCCGTGGGACTTGAACCTGGTCCTCTCGGTGCTTCAGAAGGCACCACTAAAGCAGATCAACCAGCGCAAATAAAATTAACACAGAAAGAATTGCAGCTGAACACTGAGGGTCAAAATATCAAATCCCCAAGTAAACTGGCATAAAAGCAGTGCAGCGCAGCAAAAAAATAAAATAAAACCCAAAATAAATCATAAAAAACAACAATACTGAGAACGGTAGTAAATGGTTAAAAACAATGTGTCCATAAAATTCCTCTTAGCAAGAATAGAAGCCCAAGACAGTGTCCATATAGGAAGTGACTCCTAAAGATTATCAAATGGTGACTTATGTGATATTCCTCCACCACCAAAATAGGTTTGCAGCTCACCTCAGAGCATGGACCCCTGAACCAGTCAGTCAGGTCATGCAAGCATGTTTCCCTTTTGGGACAAATATTCCAAGGTAAATAAACTCAGGAAGGCAATACGATAGGGGGAAATCCACAGGTCACTTGATCAGAACTCCGGTCCGGGTGTAATAATATGCAAGAGAATATATAGAGATCTAATGCTCTCCGTATGGTACAACATATGTTTATTTTTAAAGAAGAAAAAATGCACTTACATACATAGCACTGTAGCTGATGAAGTCCCGCCCAGTGCTAGGACGCAACGCGTACGGAATACGTGAGCAGATGTGACGTCACCCGCGCCTCTCTTCCATGCTGACACTCGCTACACCCGTTTTACTACATGCCGGCATTCCCATGCACTGGGGTTTATACAGTGCTATGTATGTAAGTGCATTTTTTCTTCTTTAAAAATAAACATATGTTGTACCATACGGAGAGCATTAGATCTCTATATATTCTCTTGCATATTATTACACCCGGACCGGAGTTCTGATCAAGTGACCTGTGGATTTCCCCCTATCGTATTGCCTTCCTGAGTTTATTTACCTTGGAATATTTGTCCCAAAAGGGAAACATGCTTGCATGACCTGACTGACTGACTGGTTCAGGGGTCCATGCTCT
The DNA here is from genome assembly GCA_029206835.1 of Rana muscosa. Lineage (NCBI taxonomy): Eukaryota > Metazoa > Chordata > Amphibia > Anura > Ranidae > Rana > Rana muscosa. The sequence continues at coordinate 877,020,408 of CM055118.1, forward strand.
GAGGTGAGCTGCAAACCTATTTTGGTGGTGGAGGAATATCACATAAGTCACCATTTGATAATCTTTAGGAGTCACTTCCTATATGGACACTGTCTTGGGCTTCTATTCTTGCTAAGAGGAATTTTATGGACACATTGTTTTTAACCATTTACTACCGTTCTCAGTATTGTTGTTTTTTATGATTTATTTTGGGTTTTATTTAATTTTTTTGCTGCGCTGCACTGCTTTTATGCCACTTCAGAAGGCACCGTTTGAGAATATTAGAGATATTCCCCTGTTGACACTTTCTCAGAAAGTGGTCTTTTTGGTGGCTGTTACGTCAGTTAGACGAGTCTCTGAGCTGGCAGCCTTGTCCTGCAAGGCTCCCTATTTGATTTTCCACAAGGATAAGGTGGTGCTGCGGCCGCAGCCTTCCTTTCTTCCGAAAGTCGTTTCGGCTTTTCATCTCAACGAAGACATTGTACTTCCATCCTTGTGTCCTCAGCCGTCGAATCCTAAGGAGTCGGCGTTGCATTCCTTGGATGTTGTCCGAGCTTTGAGAGTATACCTATCTGCTACTTCCCTGTTCCGGAAGTCAGACTCACTGTTTGTTTCGGTGGCTGGTCCCAAGAAGGGCCAAGCAGTCTCATCGGCCACCATCTCTAGGTGGATCCGACAGATAGTAATCCAGGCTTACGCCTTAAAGGGTCAGGCGCCCCCCTTTCCTGTCACGGCGCATTCGACCAGGGCAATAGGTGCCTCTTGGGCTTTCCGACATCAAGCGTCTGTTTCCCAATTATGTAAAGCGGCGACTTGGTCGTCCGCTCACACTTTCACAAAATTCTACAAAATTGATGTAGGTACATCTTCGGATGCCTCTTTTGGCCGCAAGGTTTTGCAAGCGGCTGTTTAGAGTTGCAACTCCTCCGTTGGAGGAGTGCTGTTTTGTGTTTGGGGTGAAGTTTATTTTTATGCTGTTACCACCCCTCGTTTTTTCTCTGACACTGCTTTGGGACGTCCCACTTTGTCAATAGAGAAGCTGTGTCGGTCCATGGACGAAAGAGTAAATAGGATTTTTTACTCACCGTAAAATCCTTTTCTCTGAGTCCATGGACCGACACAACACCCACCCCTCCTTTTAAGTTTGTACTGCTTTTTGACGAACTGATCTGCGAAGATGCAGACTGAGAGGGTATACCCAGAGGGTCCGCCCCCTGGGCGGTACTGTAGAAGGTGTGATGCAACACTTTTTACAAGTTTTTCTGCCTAGTCACTCCTAATTAACGGATAATACCCACTTTGTCAATAGAGAAGCTGTGTCGGTCCATGGACGAAAGAGTAATAGGATTTTACGGTGAGTAAAAAATCCTATTACTCTTTCGTCCATGGACCGACACAGCTTCTCTATTGACAAAGTGGGTATTATCCGTTAATTAGGAGTGACTAGGCAGAAAAACTTGTAAAAAGTGTTGCATCACACCTTCTACAGTACCGCCCAGGGGGCGGACCCTCTGGGTATACCCTCTCAGTCTGCATCTTCGCAGATCAGTTTTTTTCTGTCTAGCAAGGAGTAGGACATGGCTCCCTTCGGGCCCATTGGTCCGGGGGAAAAAAGGATCTATATATATATATATATATATATATATATATATATATATATATATATATATATATTATTTTTTTTGCTACATTTGTTGTTTCCTGCGATCTTCGATCAACTGCCGACTGGGTGACAGGCTGGATCCTCGATCCTTGTAGTCTCCCCAGTTTCGGCCATCGAGTGTGTGCCGACCCTAGCTACGCGCTGGGTTTTCCACGACATGCCCGTCGCTCCACGGGTGGCCGGTGAGCTTACGCTCCAGGGCCTGCATCGGACCGCTCAGCTTCGGCTGACCTTACGGCCGAGTTGCAGCAGCCTGGCCGGTGAGCTTACGCTCCAAGGCTTGCATCGGACCGCTCAGCTTCGGCTGACCTTACGGCCGAGTCGCAGCAGCCTGTCCGGTGAGCGTCATGCTCCATGGCATACATATGATCGTCCCTTCTGGGTCCAATCACAGCATGCCTGGCCAACAGTCACCTTCCGTGCGCAGACGATGATCTGTTTGGAATGTCTTCCAGCAGAATACATGCAGGATAGATAAGTAAAACTCCCCTGCCTCGGCTGGGTGATTTAGCTGGACATTCCTGGAGAGATCAAGTAAGTGGTTGTGGCCCCTTTCTTCCCTCTCTCCCTGCCTTTCCCTCCTCCCTGGGCTTCTAGCTAAAGGTTGCTGGGTGCTGGGGGTCACCTAGGGGGTCCCACTGGAGCGGGGCTGGCTGTAACTAACATTTAAAAGAAATGTCATTTTTTCTTACCTGTTTGTGTCCGTCCTTCCTCCATGCTGTCGGCGGCCATTTTGAGGTGGTCCATGCCAAGTTTGGCCTCTTGTGACTGCCCGGCGGCCATCTTCCTGTGGTTCGGCCACACCCACTGGCCCCTATCAGCTGATCGGCGGCCATGTTTGTCCACCCTGTATGCAGATATTGCCGTTCGGCGGCCATCTTTTTGTGGGCTATGGCTGCTTGACCTCTATCTTCTGTCGGCGGCCATTTTCTTAGAGCCCACATTATCTTCCATACAGATGTTTTTGGCAACCATTTTTCGAGAGCCTCCGGCCTCTAGGGTGCATTACACTGGCGCGAAAATTCACACAGGAAGTGCTGATAAAAGAAGCAGACTGACACAGCAGCAGACGGACAGCATCACAGGCGCAGCATAGCAGTACCTATCCAGGGTGGTGAGTCCTCTGGGTGACCCGGCCTCTCTGCAGCACAGGAGGGTGGCCTATTGATATCTTGCCTGGAGCCCTGTGAGTGTCAGCGTGTGGTCAGCATGGCATCTGAGCCAGATGTCTTCTCGCCTGAAACACCAGATTTAGCAGCTGGTGCCCCTGAGGTGTCTATGAACGCTATGACTGCAATCCTAGAGGCGTTTGCTGCCAGGGTGGAAGAAGCACACGGGAATACAGGGGGTAGTAAACGCCCCCATCCCCTGCAAGCTTCTGGGGATAATTCTGGTGCAGAACCAGGTCCAGCTACGGCTCGGGCCCAGATTCTGACGCATCAGAGACTGCAGACCGTGACCGGACAGTGAGAATGACTCCAAGTCCAGGTCAGTACGCGAGACGGCTTTGGTATCTGACCTTATTACTGCAGTGCGGGATATGCTAAAATTGGAAAATACTGCAGAAGCAGCAGAGACTCCGGTCCACTTGGGTTTCATAGACCTACCCGCACTGCTAAGGTGTTCCCTTGTGTGTCTTTTGATAAACTCTTATACAAGGAATGGGAGAACCCACTGAGGGTCTTTACAGCCCCAAAGAGGTTTGCGGTACGGTACCCCTTTTGAGGAGAGTTTTCTGAAGAAATGGACCTCTCCCCCCCTATAGTGGACCCTCCGGTGTCCAGACTTAATAGAGCCACCACAATTCCTGTAGAAGGGGCTCCTGTTTTCAAGGACCCTGTGGATAAGAAGGCTGAAGCACTCGCTTGCTACCTATACTCAGTGGTAGGCTCGGCAGTATGCCCGGCATTGGCGGGGGCCCTTGTGTCTCACACACTTACTGAATGGGCAAAATTGCTACTCCAGGGGTTAAGGAGCGAGATGCTCCTCCTGATGAGAGAACATTGGCCGACCTGTTGGTCCAGGGCCTTAGGTTTGTCTGCGAGTCAGACATGAATACTATTCCCCTGCTGTCTAAAACTTCGGTTTATGCAGTAGCAATACGCCGCCTGATCTGGCTAAAAGGCTGGTCTGCGGACCAGACTTCCAAGAAAGCCCTGTTGGGATCTGCCTTTTAAGGGCGACAGACTTTTTGGGGCTTCTCTGGATGACATCATCAAGGATGCCACAGGAAGTAAAAGCACTTTGCTTCCCCAAATTAGCAAGGGTAAGGGGCCACGCCAAGGGCAAGGGCCCTCCTTTACTGCACACAAGTGGTTTTTTCATCCCCCTAGGGCGACAGGGAAAAGACCCCAGGCCGATAAAGCGCCTGCCCAAGGACAAAAGCGTCTCTGGTCCCGCATACCCAATAAGCCTGTGGACAAATTTGCGTCCGCATGAAGGTCCACCCCCACCCAGCTCTCGGGTGGGGAGACGTCTTCGCAAATTCGCGACTCAGTGGACAGCACTAATCTCCGACAGGTGGGTTTGCGAAGTAATCTCCTCAGGCTACAAGATAGAGTTTCTCTCTTGTCCACCGGACAGATTCAACACCTCCAATCTCCAGCTACTACCGACCCGTCGGGAGGCCCTGTATGGGGCGGTCCAGGGTCTACTGGAACGCGGGGTAGTTATTCCAGTTCCAGAACTGGAACGGGGTTTTTACTCAAATCTGTTCATTGTGCCGAAGAAGGGGGGGGTTCGTCCAAGCTTGGATCTCAGAGCCCTCAATTGCTTTGTGAAGGTACAAAGTTTTCGGATGGAGTCGGTTCGATCTGTAGTCACGGCTCTCCATCCGGGGGACTTTCTGGCCTCCTTGGACATCAAGGACGCATACCTGCATGTCCCCATATACTCCAGACACCAGAGGTTTCTGCGATTTGCTATCGGGAAGGACCACTACCGGTTTGTGGCCCTCCCGTTGGGCCTTGCCTCAGCACCCAGGACGTTCACCAAGGTGCTCGCTCCGATTCTGGCACTTCTAAGACAGCGGGGTATCGCTATCACAGGCTACTTATACGACCTTCTGCTGAAGGCCCCTTCAAGCTCAGAATTAGAGGTAAGCGTGTCCATTACCTGTCAGACTCTTCGAGGCTGTGGTTGGATACTAAACACGCAAAAGTCAGTATTGGTGCCCACTCAACGCCTAGGGTACCTGGGGTTGATTCTGGATTCTTCAGAGGCAAAGGTATTCCTCCCTGTGGAGAAGTTGCAGACCCTCCGGGCTGCAGTACGGCAGCTGACTTCCAGGAATTGGTCGTCACTCCGTTTTTTGCATGCGAGTGTTGGGCCTTAGGGTAGCCTCCTTCGAGGCGGTTCCATATGCTCAATACCACACTCGAGTGTTACAGAAGGAAGTTCTGTCCAGATGGAACAGATGTCCATCATCTCTGGATTATCAAATCCGAGTGAGCCACATAGTCAGGAGATCCCTGTTATGGTGGCTGACAGCACCGGCTCTAATGGCCGGGAAGTCATTTCTTCCGGTTTACTGGACAGTGATCACGACGGACGCCAGCCTTACAGGTTGGGGGGAGTCTGGGGTGCTCAGTCGGCGCAAGGTCGCTGGACCCCAGAGGAAGCCCTCCTGCTGATCAATGTCCTGGTAATCCGGGCGATCAGGCTGTGCCTCTTCAAATGGTCTCAGAGGCTGCAAGGGCGTCCAGTCAGGATCCAGTCAGACAACGCCACAGCAGTGGCATATATCAATCATCAAGGAGGAACAAGAAGCTCAGCTGCAACATCGGAGATCGCTCGCATCCTGAAGTGGGCAGAGAGGAGCGTACCGGCACTGTCGGCCGTGTACATTCCGGGTGTGGAAAACTGGCAGGCGGACTACCTGAGCCGCCAGATGCTGGACCAGGGAGAAGGGTCCTTACACCCGGAGGTGTTCCAACTCCTCTGCCAAAGATGGGGCACACCAGACGTAGATCTTCTGGCTTCCCGACTCAATCGGAAGGTATTGAGATTTGTGGCCCGGTCAAGAGACTCATGGGCAGACGCAACGGACGCGTTGGTAGCATCGTGGGGTCAGTATCGGCTAATCTATGCCTTCCCTCCCTTAAGGCTTCTTCCTCTTCTGCTCCGCAGAGTGGAGGCAGAGGGAATTCCAATGATCCTAATCGCTCCAGATTGGCCTCAGCGTCCTTGGTACGACGATCTAGTACGTCTGGTAGCAGACGTCCCCTGGCGCCTACCACTACGGAAGGACCGGCTATCGCAAGGTCCCATATTCCATCCTGCTTTACAGTCATTGGCTTTAACGTCATGGCTGTTGAGAACCAGGTACTGAGAGACCGGGGCCTGTCAGACTCAGTAATCTCTACTATGAGAAGTGCTCGAAAACCGTCTTCTAGGAAGGTCTATCACCGCACTTGGAGGGCCTACATCTCCAGGTGTGAGGAAATGAAATGGCATCCGCGTATCTATTTGGTTTCCAGAATCCTGCTGTTTTTACAGCATGGGGTGGACCAAGGGCTTGCCCTAAGTACGATTGAAGGGACAGATATCTGCCCTGGCTGTCTTTTTTCAGCGACCCCTGGCGACTCACTCTCTCGTGAGTACATTTGTGCAGGGGGTCCGACAGGTGGCCCCTCCGGTCCGTCCCCCGTTACCTCCGTGGGACTTGAACCTGGTCCTCTCGGTGCTTCAGAAGGCACCACTAAAGCAGATCAACCAGCGCAAATAAAATTAACACAGAAAGAATTGCAGCTGAACACTGAGGGTCAAAATATCAAATCCCCAAGTAAACTGGCATAAAAGCAGTGCAGCGCAGCAAAAAAATAAAATAAAACCCAAAATAAATCATAAAAAACAACAATACTGAGAACGGTAGTAAATGGTTAAAAACAATGTGTCCATAAAATTCCTCTTAGCAAGAATAGAAGCCCAAGACAGTGTCCATATAGGAAGTGACTCCTAAAGATTATCAAATGGTGACTTATGTGATATTCCTCCACCACCAAAATAGGTTTGCAGCTCACCTCAGAGCATGGACCCCTGAACCAGTCAGTCAGGTCATGCAAGCATGTTTCCCTTTTGGGACAAATATTCCAAGGTAAATAAACTCAGGAAGGCAATACGATAGGGGGAAATCCACAGGTCACTTGATCAGAACTCCGGTCCGGGTGTAATAATATGCAAGAGAATATATAGAGATCTAATGCTCTCCGTATGGTACAACATATGTTTATTTTTAAAGAAGAAAAAATGCACTTACATACATAGCACTGTAGCTGATGAAGTCCCGCCCAGTGCTAGGACGCAACGCGTACGGAATACGTGAGCAGATGTGACGTCACCCGCGCCTCTCTTCCATGCTGACACTCGCTACACCCGTTTTACTACATGCCGGCATTCCCATGCACTGGGGTTTATACAGTGCTATGTATGTAAGTGCATTTTTTCTTCTTTAAAAATAAACATATGTTGTACCATACGGAGAGCATTAGATCTCTATATATTCTCTTGCATATTATTACACCCGGACCGGAGTTCTGATCAAGTGACCTGTGGATTTCCCCCTATCGTATTGCCTTCCTGAGTTTATTTACCTTGGAATATTTGTCCCAAAAGGGAAACATGCTTGCATGACCTGACTGACTGACTGGTTCAGGGGTCCATGCTCTGAGGTGAGCTGCAAACCTATTTTGGTGGTGGAGGAATATCACATAAGTCACCATTTGATAATCTTTAGGAGTCACTTCCTATATGGACACTGTCTTGGGCTTCTATTCTTGCTAAGAGGAATTTTATGGACACATTGTTTTTAACCATTTACTACCGTTCTCAGTATTGTTGTTTTTTATGATTTATTTTGGGTTTTATTTAATTTTTTTGCTGCGCTGCACTGCTTTTATGCCACTTCAGAAGGCACCGTTTGAGAATATTAGAGATATTCCCCTGTTGACACTTTCTCAGAAAGTGGTCTTTTTGGTGGCTGTTACGTCAGTTAGACGAGTCTCTGAGCTGGCAGCCTTGTCCTGCAAGGCTCCCTATTTGATTTTCCACAAGGATAAGGTGGTGCTGCGGCCGCAGCCTTCCTTTCTTCCGAAAGTCGTTTCGGCTTTTCATCTCAACGAAGACATTGTACTTCCATCCTTGTGTCCTCAGCCGTCGAATCCTAAGGAGTCGGCGTTGCATTCCTTGGATGTTGTCCGAGCTTTGAGAGTATACCTATCTGCTACTTCCCTGTTCCGGAAGTCAGACTCACTGTTTGTTTCGGTGGCTGGTCCCAAGAAGGGCCAAGCAGTCTCATCGGCCACCATCTCTAGGTGGATCCGACAGATAGTAATCCAGGCTTACGCCTTAAAGGGTCAGGCGCCCCCCTTTCCTGTCACGGCGCATTCGACCAGGGCAATAGGTGCCTCTTGGGCTTTCCGACATCAAGCGTCTGTTTCCCAATTATGTAAAGCGGCGACTTGGTCGTCCGCTCACACTTTCACAAAATTCTACAAAATTGATGTAGGTACATCTTCGGATGCCTCTTTTGGCCGCAAGGTTTTGCAAGCGGCTGTTTAGAGTTGCAACTCCTCCGTTGGAGGAGTGCTGTTTTGTGTTTGGGGTGAAGTTTATTTTTATGCTGTTACCACCCCTCGTTTTTTCTCTGACACTGCTTTGGGACGTCCCACTTTGTCAATAGAGAAGCTGTGTCGGTCCATGGACGAAAGAGTAAATAGGATTTTTTACTCACCGTAAAATCCTTTTCTCTGAGTCCATGGACCGACACAACACCCACCCCTCCTTTTAAGTTTGTACTGCTTTTTGACGAACTGATCTGCGAAGATGCAGACTGAGAGGGTATACCCAGAGGGTCCGCCCCCTGGGCGGTACTGTAGAAGGTGTGATGCAACACTTTTTACAAGTTTTTCTGCCTAGTCACTCCTAATTAACGGATAATACCCACTTTGTCAATAGAGAAGCTGTGTCGGTCCATGGACGAAAGAGTAATAGGATTTTACGGTGAGTAAAAAATCCTATTACTCTTTCGTCCATGGACCGACACAGCTTCTCTATTGACAAAGTGGGTATTATCCGTTAATTAGGAGTGACTAGGCAGAAAAACTTGTAAAAAGTGTTGCATCACACCTTCTACAGTACCGCCCAGGGGGCGGACCCTCTGGGTATACCCTCTCAGTCTGCATCTTCGCAGATCAGTTTTTTTCTGTCTAGCAAGGAGTAGGACATGGCTCCCTTCGGGCCCATTGGTCCGGGGGAAAAAAGGATCTATATATATATATATATATATATATATATATATATATATTATATATATATATATATATATTATTTTTTTTGCTACATTTGTTGTTTCCTGCGATCTTCGATCAACTGCCGACTGGGTGACAGGCTGGATCCTCGATCCTTGTAGTCTCCCCAGTTTCGGCCATCGAGCGTGTGCCGACCCTAGCTACGCGCTGGGTTTTCCACGACATGCCCGTCGCTCCACGGGTGGCCGGTGATCCTACGCTCCAGGGCCTGCATCGGACCGCTCAGCTTCGGCTGACCTTACGGCCGAGTCGCAGCAGCCTGGCCGGTGAGCTTACGCTCCAAGGCTTGCATCGGACCGCTCAGCTTCGGCTGACCTTACGGCCGAGTCGCAGCAGCCTGTCCGGTGAGCGTCATGCTCCAGGGCATACATATGATCGTCCCTTCTGGGTCCAATCACAGCATGCCTGGCCAACAGTCACCTTCCGTGCGTGGACGATGATCTGTTTGGAATGTCTTCCAGCAGAATACATGCAGGATAGGTAAGTAAAACTCCCCTGCCTCGGCTGGGTGATTTAGCTGGACATTCCTGGAGAGATCAAGTAAGTGGTTGTGGCCCCTTTCTTTCCTCTCTCCCTGCCTTTCCCTCCTCCCTGGGCTTCTAGCTAAAGGTTGCTGGGTGCTGGGGGTCACCTAGGGGGTCCCACTGGAGCGGGGCTGGCTGTAACTAACATTTAAAAGAAATGTCATTTTTGCTTACCTGTGTTTGTGTCTCCATGCTGTCGGCGGCCATTTTGAGGTGGCCCATGCCAAGTTTGGCCTCTTGTAACTGCCTGGCGGCCATCTTCCTGTGGTTCGGTCACACCCACTGGCCCCTATCAGGTGATCGGCAGCCATGTTGGTCCACCCTGTATGCAGATATTGCCGTTCGGCGGCCATCTTTTTGTGGGCTATGGCTGCCTGACCTCTATCTTCTGTCGGCGGCCATTTTCTTAGAGCCCACATTATCTTCCATACAGACATTTTTGGCAACCATTTTGCGAGAGCCTCCGGCCTCTAGGGTGCATTACACTGGCGCGAAAATTCACACAGGAAGTGCTGATAAAAGAAGCAGACTGACACAGCAGCAAGGGGACAGCATCACAGGCGCAGCATAGCAGTACCTATCCAGGGTGGTGAGTCCTCTGGGTAACCCAGCATCTCTGCAGTGCAGGAGGGTGGCCTATTGATATCTTGCCTGGAGCCCTGTGAGTGTCAGCGTGTGGTCAGCATGGCATCTGAGCCAGATGTCTTCTCCCCTGAAACACCAGATTTAGCAGCTGGTGTCCCTGAGGTGTCTATGGACGCTATGTCGGCAATCCTAGAGGCGTTTGCTGCCAGGGTGGAAGCAGCACACGGGAATACAGGGGGTAATAAACGCCCCCGTCCCCTGCAATCTTCTGGGGATATTTCTGATGCAGAACCAGGTCCAGCTACGGCTCATGGCCCAGATTCTGATGCATCAGAGACTGCAGACCGTGACCGATCGGACAGTGAGGAGGACTCCAAGTCCAGGTCAGTACGCGAGACGGCTTTGGTATCTGACCTTATTACTGCAGTGCGGGATACGCTAAAGTTGGAAAGGACTGAAGAAGTAGCACATACTCCAGTCCCCTTTGGGTTTCGTAAACCTGCCCGCACTGCTAAGGTGTTCCCTTGTGTGTCTTATTTTGACAAACTCTTTTATACAAGGAATGGGAGAACCCACTGAGGGTCTTTACAGCCCCAAAGAGGTTTGCAGTACGGTACCCCTTTGAGGAGAGTTTTCTGAAGATATGGACCTCTCCCCCTATAGTGGACCCTTCGGTGTCCAGACTTAATAGAGCCACCACTATTCCAGTAGAAGGGGCTCCTGTTTTCAAGGACCCTGTGGATAAGAAGGCTGAAGCACTTGCTCGCTACCTATACTCAGTGGTAGGCTCGGCAGTACGCCCGGCATTGGCGGGGGCCCTAGTGTCTCAGACACTTACTGAATGGGCAAAATTGCTACTCCAGGGGTTAAAGGAGCGAGATGCTCCTCCTAATGAGATAACTTTGGCCGACCAGTTGGTCCAGGGCCTTAAGTTTGTCTGCGAGTCAGACATGGATACTATTCCCCTGCTGTCAAGAGCTTCGGTTTATGCAGTAGCAATACGCCGCCTGATCTGGCTAAAGGGCTGGTCTGCGGACCAGACTTCCAAGAAAGCCCTATTGGATCTGCCTTTTAAGGGCGACAGACTTTTTGGGGCTTCTCTGGATGACATCATCAAGGATGCCACAGGAGGTAAAAGCACTTTGCTTCCCCAAACTAGCAAGGGTAGGGGACCACGCCAAGGGCAAGGGCCCTCCTTTACTGCACGTAAGCGTTTTTTTCGCCCCCTTAAGGCGACAGGGAAAAGACCCCAGGCCGATAAAGCGCCTGCCCAAGGACAAAAGCGTCCTTGGTCCCGCAGACCCAACAAGCCTGCGGACAAATCTGCGTCCACATGAAGGTCCGCCCCCACCCAGCTCTCGGGTGGGGGGACGTCTTCGCAAAATTCGCGACTCAGTGGACTGCTCTAGTCTCCGACAGGTGGGTTTGCGAAGTAATCTCCTCAGGCTACAAGATAGAATTTCTCTCTTGTCCACCAGACAGATTCATCACCTCCAATCTCCAGCTACTACCGACCCGTCGGGAGGCCCTGTATGGGGCGGTCCAGGGTCTACTGGAACGCGGGGTAGTTATTCCAGTTCCAGAACAGGAACGGGGTCAGGGTTTTTACTCAAATCTGTTCATTGTGCCAAAGAAGGAGGGGGTTCGTCCAATCTTGGATCTCAGAGCCCTCAATTGCTTTGTGAAGGTACAAAGATTTCGGATGGAGTCGGTTCGATCCGTAGTCACGGCTCTCCATCCGGGGGACTTTCTGGCCTCCTTGGACATCAAGGACGCATACCTGCATGTCCCCATATACTCCAGACACCAGAGGTTTCTGCGATTTGCTATTGGGAAGAACCACTACCAGTTTGTGGCCCTCCCGTTTGGCTTTGCCTCAGCACCCAGGACGTTCACCAAGGTGCTCGCTCCGATTCTGGCACTTCTAAGACAGCGGGGTATCGCTATCACAGGTTACTTGGACGACCTTCTGCTGAAGGCCCCTTCAAGCTCAGAATTAGAGGTAAGCGTGTCCATTACCTGTCAGACTCTTCGAGACTGTGGTTGGATACTAAACACGCAAAAGTCAGTATTGGTGCCCACTCAACGCCTAGTGTACCTGGGGTTGATTCTGGATTCCTCAGAGGCAAAGGTATTCCTCCCTGTGGAGAAGTTGCAGACCCTCCGGGCTGCAGTACGGCAGCTGACTTCCAGGAATTGGTCGTCACTCCGTTTTTGCATGCGAGTGTTGGGCCTCATGGTAGCCTCCTTCGAGGCGGTCCCATATGCTCAATACCACACTCGAGTGTTACAGAAGGAAGTTCTGTCCAGATGGAACAGATGCCCTTCATCTCTGGATTATCAAATCCGAGTGAGCCACCTAGTCAGGAGATCCCTGGTATGGTGGCTGACAGCACCGGCTCTAATGGCCGGGAAGTAATTTCTTCCGGTTTACTGGATAGTGATCACGCCGGACGCCAGCCTTACAGGTTGGGGGGGAGTCTGGGGTGTCCAGTCGGCGCAAGGTCGCTGGACCCCAGAGGAAGCCCTCCTGCCGATCAATGTCCTGGAGATCCGGGCGATCAAGCTGTGCCTCTTCAAATGGTCTCAGAGACTGCAAGGGCGTCCAGTCAGACAACGCCACAGCAGTGGCATATGTCAATCATCAAGGAGGAACAAGAAGCTCAGCTGCAGCATCGGAGATCGCTCGCATCCTGAAGTGGGCAGAGAGGAGCGTACCGGCACTGTCGGCCGTGTACATTCCGGGTGTGGAAAACTGGCAGGCGGACTACCTGAGCCGCCAGATGTTGGACCAGGGAGAATGGTCCTTTACACCCGGAGGTGTTCCAACTCCTCTGCCAAAGATGGGGCACACCAGACGTAGATCTTCTGGCTTCCCGACTCAATCGGAAGGTATTGAGGTTTGTGGCCCGGTCAAGAGACCCATGGGCAGACGCAACGGACGCGTTGGTAGCATCGTGGGGTCAGTATCGGCTAATCTATGCCTTCCCTCCTCCGCAGAGTGGAGGCAGAGGGAATTCCAATGATCCTAATCGCTCCAGATTGGCCTCAGCGTCCTTGGTACGCCGATCTAGTATGTCTGGTAGCAGACGTCCCCTGGCGCCTACCACTACGGAAGGACCTGCTATCGCAAGGTCCCATATTCCATCCTGCTTTTTAGTCATTGGCTTTAACGGCATGGCTGTTGAGAACCAGGTACTGAGAGATCGGGGCCTGTCAGACTCAGTAATCTCTACTATGAGAAGTGCTCAGAAACCGTCCTCTAGGAAGGTCCATCACCGCACTTGGAGGGCCTACATCTCCATGTGTGAGGAAATGAAATGGCATCCGCGTACCTATTTGGTTTCCAGAATCCTGCTGTTTTTACAGCATGGGGTAGACCAAAGGCTTGCCCTAAGTACGATTTAAGGGACAGATATCTGCCCTGGCTGTCTTTTTTCAGCGACCCCTGGCGACTCACTCTCTCGTGAGTACATTTGTGCAGGGGGTTCGACATGTGGCCCCTCCGGTCCGCCCCCCGTTACCTCCGTGGGACTTGAACCTGGTCCTCTCGGTGCTTCAGACGGCACCGTTTGAGAATATTAGAGATATTCCCCTGTTGACACTTTCTCAGAAGGTGGTCTTTTTGGTGGCTGTTACGTCAGTTAGACGAGTCTCTGAGCTGGCAGCCCTGTCCTGCAAGGCTCCCTATTTGATTTTCCACAAGGATAAGGTGGTGCTGCGGCCGCAGCCTTCCTTTCTTCTGAAAGTCGTTTCGGCTTTTCATCTCAACGAAGACATTGTACTTCCATCCTTGTGTCCTCAGCCGTCGAATCCTAAGGAGTCGGCGTTGCATTCCTTGGACGTTGTCCGAGCTTTGAGAGTATACATACCTGCTACTTCCCTGTTCCGGAAGTCAGACTCACTGTTTGTTTCGGTGGCTGGTCCCAAGAAGGGCCAAGCAGTCTCATCGGCCACCATCTCTAGGTGGATCCGACAGATAGTAATCCAGGCTTACGCCTTAAAGGGTCAGGCGCCCCCCTTTCCTGTCACGGCGCATTCGACCAGGGCAATAGGTGCCTCTTGGGCTTTCCGACATCAAGCGTCTGTTTCCCAACTATGTAAAGCGGCGACTTGGTCGTCCGCTCACACTTTCACAAAATTCTACAAAGTTGATGTAGGTGCATCTTCGGATGCCTCTTTCGGCCGCAAGGTTTTGCAGGCGGCTGTTTAGAGTTGCAACTCCTCCGTTGGAGGAGTGCTGTTTTGTGTTTTGGGGTGAAGTTTGTTTTTATGCTGTTACCACCCCTCGTTTTTTCTCTGACACTGCTTTGGGACGTCCCACTTTGTCAATAGAGAAGCTGTGTCGGTCCATGGACGAAAGAGTAAATAGGATTTTTTACTCACCGTAAAATCCTTTTCTCTGAGTCCATGGACCGACACAGCACCCACCCCTCCTTTTTAAGTTTTGTACTGCTTTTTGACGAACTGATCTGCGAAGATGCAGACTGAGAGGTTATACCCAGAGGGTCCGCCCCCTGGGCGGTACTGTAGAAGGTGTGATGCAACACTTTTTTTACAAGTTTTTCTGCCTAGTCACTCCTAATTAACGGATAATACCCACTTTGTCAATAGAGAAGCTGTGTCGGTCCATGGACTCAGAGAAAAGGATTTTACGGTGAGTAAAAAATCCTATTTTTTTCATGTAAACAAGTGTCAGAAAGGGCTTTGTCTTCAAGTGGTTAGAGTGGATGTAAGCTTCCTAATGTTGTGTATAAAATGCCAGAACAGTTCAAAACCCCTTTTATGTTGAAACAAGTTGCGGAAAAAATATTTTTTTTTTTTTTTTTGCACAAAGTTGTCACTAAATGATATATTGCTCAAACATGTCATGAGCATATGTGGAATTACACCCCAAAATACATTCTGTTGCTTCTCCTGAGTACGGGGATACCACATGTGTGAGACTTTTTGGGAGCCTAGCCGCATACGGGACCCCAAAACCAAGCATCGCCTTCAGGCTTTCTAAGGGTGTAAATTTTTGATTTCACTTCTCACTGCCTATCACAGTTTCGGAGGCCATGGCATGCCCAGATGGCACAAACCCCCCCCCCCAAATGACCCCATTTTGGAAAGTAGACACCCCAAGCTATTTGCTGAGAGGTATGGTGAGTATGTTGCAGATCTCGCTTTTTGTCACAAAGTTTTGAAAATTGAAAAAAAAAAAAAACATTTTTTTTTCTTTCTTCATTTTCAAAAACAAATGAGAGCTGTAAAATACTCACCATGCCTCTCAGCAAATAGCTTGGGGTGTCTAATTTCCAAAATGGGGTCATTTGGGGGGGTTTTGTGCTATTTTGGCATTTTATGGCCTTCGAAACTGTAATAGGTAGTGAGGAGTGAAATCAAAAATTTGCGCCCTTAGAAATCCTGAAGGCGGTGCTTGGTTTTCGGGGGCCCGTACGCGGCTAGGCTCCCAAAAAGTCCCACACACGTGGTATCCCCGTACTCAGGAGAAGCAACAGAATGTATTTTGGGGTGTAATTCCACATATAACCATGGCATGTGTGAGCAATATATCATTTAGTGACAACTTTTTGTAATTTTTTTTTTTTTTTAGTCATTATTCAATCACTTGAGACAAAAAAAAAATATTCAATGGGCTCAACATGCCTCCCAGCAATTTCCTTGGGGTGTCTACTTTCCAAAATTGGGTCATTTGGGGGGGTTTTGTACTGCCCTGCCATTTTAGCACCTCAAGAAATGAGATAGGCAGTCATAAATTAAAAGCTGTAAATTCCAGAAAATGTACCCTAGTTTGTAGACGCTATAACTTTTGCGCAAACCAATAAATATACGCTTATTGACTTTTTTTTACTAAAGACATGTGGCATTTTGGCCTAAATGTATGACTAAAATTGAGTTTATTCGATTTTTCTTATAACAAAAAGTAGAACATATAATTTTTTTTCCGTTTATATCGCAAAAAATAAAAATCGCAGAGGCAATCAAATACCATTAAAAGAAAGCTCTATTTGTGGGAAGAAAAGGACGCAAATTTCGTTTCGGTACAACATTGCATGTCCGCACAATTTACAGTTAAAGCAGCGCAGTGCAAAATTCTGAAAACAGCTCTGGTCCTTTAGCTACAAAATGGTCCGGGGCTTAAGTGGTTAAACAATATGTATTGGCTCCCTAAAGTATTTAGAAAGTGATTCACCTTCCAGCAGAGTGTGGTACTCTTAGAATTTAAATGTGCAAAGCTGCCTGTGAATTTCTAATGTCTCCCTGCAGAGCCCAGATGGCAGCTCGCAATAGGCCCCACTATACATTCAGCCAAATTAATTTAACTGACTTAACTTATTATTTTGTGTAAAAATGTATTTTATTGTAAATTATCAAGACAACTTTAGTAATGTCTATACCTTTTGGAAAAATATATTTATTGCAGTCAGATTCTGTGACCCTAAGGCCCCATGCACACGAGACGCTGTTAAACGCGTGTTCAGAGGCAGTTGGACACTTTTTTCAACTGCCCCTGAACACATTCAATGTTATCCTATGTGTCCATGCACACAGTCTTGTTTATTGCCGTTTTTAGGCAGTTGCGTTTAACCAGAAGCAAAAAAATGGGTTCAGACGCAAAAGTTTTCCACGTTTCAGAGGCTAAACGCGGTACCGACGTTTTGCCGCGTTTTCGTTTATAAGCGTTTTTAAAGGTGACCTATTTTTTTACATTAAAAATCTAAAAAATGATGGCAAATGATGAAAAACCATAAAAAAAAAATAAATAATAATAATTGCTTGCATTGTGGACAATCCACAACTTGTTGCAGGTGACGTGGTATGTGGACAGTTCACAACTTGTGGCAAGTGGACAATCCACAGCTTGTGGCAAGTGATACGCTAAATACAAGTACACTGCTGCTCTCTCGGCTGCTGCTACTTACTCTGGTCTCACAAAATGGCTGAAATGGTTAAATAATACTGTTTTTTGAGCTTAGGGAGGGTCTTATGATGTTTCTGAACTAAACGCTTATAGACCTAAACGCGGCTGCAATTGTGGCAAAACGGCTGTTTCTAAACGCCGGTTTCAGCCTTTAAAAACGTGTGTTCAGCAGAGTTTGCACCGGCGTCTCGTGTGCTTGGGGCCTTAGAATACTTTAATTTTTTCGATGCCAGAGCAAAATGTGTATTTTTTTACACACAACAGAACATTAGATATTTTTCTGAAAGCAAAAGAGGACCCATAGAATAAAAAAAAATATGGTAGTTACAATGTGTGTGCGTCATTGAAATGCCATTGAGCTAGAATTCCCAACATTTTCCATAGATAATGACTTAAAATCTAAACCTAGGAGCCGTAAAAGTTTTTAACTGTAAATAAGGGCCTTAGACGTATTCCTCTTACACCACATTTTAGAAATGCCTAATATGTGTTGTGCAATTATCATTCATGTATATGTGTGCAGCCTACATTATATTTTAGTGTTTTGTATACACTATCCCTTTTTTTTTTTTAACGCAGTTTGTTTTAATGTACCGTATATACTCGAGTATAAGCTGACCCGAATATAAGCAGAGGCACCTCATTTTACCACAAAAAATGGGAAAACTTACTGACTCGAGGTATAAGCCTAGGGTGTCCATCTGCATGCCTCACTGTGCCCATGCCTCACTGTGTCCATGACTAGACTGCCATTTAACATGGGATTCTATAGAAGGGGTGCATGGCTTTGAAAAATCGGTGCTCCCCGGCCGTAGGACCCCCCCCAGACAAAAAACTTTGCACACTTGTAAAAGGAGAAATGGGGCTACATGTGTGCCAAGTTTCGGGTCCAGGGGACCTACGACCGGTCGGTACCGGGTCCTCAAATTCACCGGAGAAATTACCGTTTAACATGGGAGTCTATGGAAGGGGTGCCCGCATTTGAAAAATCGGTGCTCCCCGGCCGTAGGTCCCCCGGACAACAAATTTTGCACACTTGTAGAGGAAGAGGCTACATGTGTGCCAAGATTGGGGTCCAGGGGACCTACGGCCGGCTGGTATCGGGTGCCCAAAGTCCGGGAGATTAGGCGCAAAAAGGTGACTCGAGTAGAAGTTGAGGGGGACATTTTAAACACAAAAAATGTGCTGAAAAACTCAGCTTATACTCGAGTATATACGGTACTCTGAAAATAACGCATTGGAACAAATAAACAATTGGATATAAAAAATAAACCATGGAATCATTTTCTTTCACAAAATGTAATTCTAAATGGTTGACTCCTCCAAAGTAGCCACCTTTTTGAAGGTATAACAGTCGGAACACACTTGCAACATTCTTTCTACAATGGAAATCAAATATTGTTCAGAAAGTTCTTCTCAACACTGTTGTAGAAATTCCCACAAATGTGTTTACTTTTAGGTTGCTTTGCTTTCACCCCTCTGTCCAGTTCAGCCCAAACTGGCTTGATGGGGTTTAAATCTGGAAACTGCTGACCATTCTGTGATTTAAAGCCTACCGTCATGTTCTTTTATTCTATGTAGTTCTGACACCGCCTAGAGGTAGGTTTTAGGTAATTGGCTTGCAACCCCTGGCCAACTAGGCATGATTCCAAGGGTATAGCATGGCACTGCAAAATGCTGCGGTAGCAGTTTTGGTTCAGGGTGCCACTCACTCTGTGCAAGTAGCTAACTCCTGGATCCAGTAAAAGAGCCACAGACCACCATTATGCTTCCTCCTCAGTGTTTGACAGATGGTGTCACACAGAAGTACCATCCTTCCACCTACTTAGCAGTGTACAAAAACCCTTTGTGATGGACCAAAGATCTCACATTTTGATTCATTGGTTCATAAGATCACCTTCCAGTCTTCAGTAGTCCACTGGTGGTGCTTCATGGCCCAGGCATGCCTCTTTCTTATTTTGGCATCTTAGCAATGGCTTTCTTACAGCCACTCAATCTGCAAAACCTGCAGCTCAAAGTCTTCTCTTCACAGTTGAAACTGGGACTTGCTTACTTTGATCAGTGTTAAGTTGTGCTTGAAGCTGTTGACCTGTGAACCGCCTGTCATGCAAGCTGTTGACATAGAAACTTGTCTTCTGATTCTGTTGTGGCTTTGGGTCTGCCAGTCCTCCTCCTGTCAGTTTCCTCCAGTTTCCAAGTGCCTTTTGATGGTGTAGGAAACTGTACTCGCTGACATCTTGACTTTGCAATTTTTTTTTTTAAGGAAAAACACTTTTATGGGTTATAATGGTATGTCTTCCTTTTTGTTGCCTTTTTCTCACCGTTTTGAGAGCAATATACTACTTCCTGCAGTATAATACTGGCCAAATATTGCTTAAGAGGGTGTAGTAACAGTCTGTTTCAACACCGCTTTTATACAGACCTACAGCTTGTAAGTAATCGACAAAAATTGGGACACATGTAGGAATTGTTAGCATGAACATTCAAAGCTTAACTTCTTAATTCAATCTTATTTTATTCAATAGAGAAACAAAGAAAGACAGCTATTTTCTTAAACATTACAAACAGTGATAAGGTACACCAACAATAGGCATTGTGTGTGTCGAAAACATGTCTAGGTTACATATAAAAGGATTGAAAGCATGTGTTAAAGGTCCATCAGGAGACGTTTTGTGATGGCAATCCCTGTAAAAAAAATACAAGGTAAAGTAACCTTCATCCTCATTTCAGTTAAGGGGATCATAGGTGCCCCGTACGTAGTGCATCAGAAGAGATTATATAAAAATCTGTATGAAAAATATGACGTAGGGGTCACACATCGAATCCGTAACAATAGATAAGTCGAAGCCATGGTACGTTGGCTTGATGGATTCCTAAGGGTGTATTTAAATATAGTGAAAAGAAAAAAGGACAGACAAGAGGGGACAGAAAGATAGGGGACAAGAATCACTCCATCATGGTCAAAGCTTAACAACTTAAGTGGGTTACACACTGAGAAAATCAGGTGAACAATCGTCTGATTTTTCTCGTTATTTCACAGCCGGAATCAAGGAAGGAAATTTATAAAAATTCTCGTACGACAAAGGCTTTTTTTTTTTTTTTTTTTTTTTTTTTTTTTTTTTTGTGTGTATGGTTTTCTGATCATGTGCAGCCTTTCATTTCTGTTTTTTTTTTATTTCGGCTGTCGAAAGCTGTGTACACACTATCAGAAAATCATGCGATCGTTCCTCGGACGAAAATGTAAGCCTGATTTTCTTAATGTGTACTAGCCTTTACATTGCTGCAGAACAACTGTTTAGTTAACCCATTACTTCTTCTCTGGAAATGGTCTTTTACTTTATTTTTCGGTTTTTGTTTTTCACCTTGCTTGCCTTTTGTACCATTTCAGGTTATTCACTGGCATTGAACTGTTTAAATTTCAATAGAAACTGGAAAAATTAGGGTGTTATAAAACTTTTGACTGGTTGTGTCTGTACAGTTCAAAATTTTCGTTTATTTCCATACACGCAAATGCATTGGGAACACAGCGCAAGTCTATTCCAAATAAAAACATGAAGAAAAATGTTTCAAATTTGTTATTACTTTGCAGAAAGTGAAGAAAAAGGAATATTGGGCTTTCCCCAAAAATGGCAGTATCTGCATTTTCTTTTACAAACTCATATTTTACTGTATAAACCGAAAAACGCTTGAAGATTTAGCTTTCCTGTGAATCACTGAACTAATATTTAGTTGTATAACCATTGTTTCTGAGAACTGTTTCACATCTGTGTTGCATGGAGTCGACAAACTTCTGGCACCTGTGAATAGGTATTCCAGCCCAGGGCGATTGCACTACATTCCACTGAGAGCCTGGGCTGACTGCTTCCGCCCCCTCCACAGCCGCTGACCGTCACCAGCTCTCTGCTCAGGGAGCTGTGAAAACCCAGCGATCTGCAGTATTGGATCGCTCGGTTATCAGTGTTAGAGCTACCGGGGGACAGATGCAGCCGCGGACCATTGTTGCATCCACCTAGGCAAGTATAAATGTGCAATAACCCCATACTTCTTTCTTAAAGCTGAGTTCCACCCAAAAATGGAATCTCCGCTTTTCGGAAACCCCCCCTCCGATGTCACATTTGGCACCTTTCAGGGGGGAGGGGGGTGCAGACACCTGTATAAAACCGGTATTTGCACCACTTCCGGGCATTGAACCGCCCCCCCCCCCCCCCGCTGTCTTCTGGGTAGCACACTGCTCCCGGGAGATAGCATGGCCCAGTGAAAAGGCGCCGGCGTGACTCGCGCATGCACGGTAGGGAACCGGGCAGTGAAGCCGCAACGCTTCACTTCCCGATTCCCTCACCGAGGGACAGGTAAGTGTCCTAATATTAAAAGTCAGCAGCTGCAGTATTTGTAGCTGCTGACTTTTAATATATTTTTTTTCGTGGGACCCCCACTTTAATGTGCAAACCAACAAGTCCAGTGTGTACCAGGATTTTCATTTTAACATTTTACTTGGTGGTTTTAAAAGGTTAATTATGCGAATATTTATGCAATAACGTGTTTATGATATTAAGTGTATCAACAGACTGGATCTTTCCGTGTTGGCAACAGTGTAAAAAAAATGTCCTAGGGCAATAGGCCGCCTGTAGCGACCAGTCAGGAGTAATTTTTTGACAGATAAAGCAGGATTCTGGTTAGCATGGGCATAATCACACATTTGTGCCTACCTTTGCACCAATCTAACTTCCTTCCTTTTCTTCTTTTTTTTTTTTTTTTGATCACTTAAACTTCAGGACGTCATATGACGTCCACCTACGGTTAAGTGGTTATATCTGAATGATGTCTGCAGGCATCATTCAGATATATATATTTTTTTTCCTGCCAGCAAGCTGAAACCAACGCATATGTAGGTCACGTCCACATATGTAAACAGCGTATCACCACGACTGTTTGAGAGAAATAATTCTAGCACAAGACCTTCTCTATAACTCTAAACTGGTAACCTATAAACCTTTTTAAAGCGTAGCCTATGGGGATTTTTAAGTACCAAAGTTTGGCGCCATTCCACTACTGTGTGTGTAATTTTAAACCATGACAAGTTAGGTATATATTTACTCAGCGTAACATCACCTTTCACATTATACAAAAAAAATGGGCTAACTTTAGTGGGGGGGTTTTTCATTCATAAAATGTGTTTTTTTCCCCTATGGTCTGATTGGGGTATGATGAAGCTCTAGGAGGGACGAAACATGTCAGGTCGGCGTGACTCAAGGGCAGGGACGGTGTTATTAGCCAGCTATACACAAACCACTTCCCAGTCGGACACCCATGGAGTGTGGCCTTGTTCTTCGATTTTTCTGTATGTGTTAAGCTAGACGAGCCCTTGTGACCTGCACCCAGAGTAGTGTGCTTCTTGAGAGGCTGTTTTGGTATCTTGGAGCAGTGCAGTTTATCTTTTAGCCCCCCTTATGTTGCTGCTTTGTGCAGATATTTGACAGATGATCAGCAATGAAAGTCAGCCACTGAGAAAACCAATTACTATTTTAACATAAGTGTTTTTAAAGCAAATAGCAGCCGATTGGTTGGTTGTTTTATAGAACACGTCAACATACCAAGTATTTCTGTCTAGGGACTCCTGCTGTGTACTAATTTCCTTTTGTACTTGCCGATGGTACCATTTAACCATTCTAGAGAAAATGCTTGAGAACTTGATTTAGTTGTTGGTAGTCAGCGTACCATGTTCTGCGTACCATGTTCTGTAACAGATTGCCCTCACAGCATTTTCAGCAGGTATACAAAGTATGAAGTAGGGATCCATCAGGTAAAGCGTTGCAAAGTTGTTAAAGGAAGTTCTTTTGGTTGCTGCATACACTTTTTTGTTTTAGAACATTACAAGCGATTGTTATATTTGACAATCCGAGATGCGCTTACTTAACCACTTCCATACTGGGCCTATTCTGGCACTCTTCAGACATGTAAAAATCATCAAAATAAAAGTAAGTGCAGCGCAATAATAAAATGTCCGTAAATACAATGTTCACAAAGGAACTAAAAGTAGATGAAGAAACCTTGTGATGAATATCAGATTTCAGTGCGACACCACCTTCACCAGCTGATAAAAATTGGGCGCTTACCAGATCCGATGGACCTCTGAATTAACAGAAGGTCAAACGAGCTTGTATCCACAGCGGTATGAAGGTAACCAGCAGTCCACTGGACCAGACCAGCCAGAAATGGTATAGAAGAAATGGACACAAACTAAATGCTCTCCATCAAAAATTTAGTCCTTTATTTAAAAAGCCGTATTTGACAGGCTTCATACAGCAGTGACGAGTTTAAAAAAACATTGATTAAAAAAATATATCAATAACATCCAGCATGGATGTTCGATGGTAGCAACAATGGCAGCATAAGATACGATGACAGCGGGTGACGTCCGCAAGAGCTCCTTCCCCCGTACGCGTTGCGTCCTACGGGACTTTGTCAGCAAGAGCCTAGCGACATACATATATGTTTGCTTCTGCGTGAGAGCACACGGGGACAGGGGTGCTTAAAAGTTTCTTATTGTTTTGTTTAATTTTTAAAATTTTTACACTTTCCCTTTGAAAAAATTTTTTTGATCACTTTTATTCCTATTACAAGGAATGTAAATATCCCTTATAGGATAGGAATAGGGCATGACAGGTCCTCTTTATGGAGAGATGTGGGGTCTCTAAGACCCCACATCTCTCCTCTAGGCATGAAAGAAAGATACAGAAAAAAAAATAGATATCTGCTTCTGCAGCCAAGTACACGGCAGTGTTTACATCTGCCGGGCCGGACGTGACGTTATAACGTTGCGCATGGGCTTCTGATGGTCATAGAGACTGCCGGGGACCATCTGGCCAGGGGACATCCCCTCTCGCCACCTGTAAAAACAATCCGCCGCTATGATTGTTCTTACGGTGCAGGGAATCGCCGGCTGAAAAGAATGATAACTGTATGATGCCTGCATCATTCAGATATCTCCACTCAAAGTCCAGGATGTCATATGATGGCCTTAGGCAGGAAGTGGTTAAATTTCCTTTCATGTTGAGTTCTGTCTGTCTGCTGGCCATCTTTTTCTACCATTTCCTGGATTCCCTGCATGCTTTGCAGCTTCTCCTATTGTTTACTTTTAATTAAATATCCCATAGTACCTTGCTGCCTGCGAGCTGTGATTCCTTTACTGACTCCACCTCCTGAAGGTCCTCCTCTCAGCACCTCTGTAGTTCAGAAGGCAGGC
Organism: Rana muscosa; assembly: GCA_029206835.1. Classification (NCBI taxonomy): domain Eukaryota; kingdom Metazoa; phylum Chordata; class Amphibia; order Anura; family Ranidae; genus Rana; species Rana muscosa. The sequence goes on from CM055118.1 coordinate 877,044,637, forward strand.
TCTGTCCAACGGGGCATAGTCCATATCAGTAAATGTGTGGGATTCTTCGAAATGTAAGTTTACAAACTTCACAATTCAGATTAATAGGAACAGGCTAGAAATAACTAAAATACAATGTGGACATTATATAAGACAATTTTGACAAAGATGCACTTTTAAAGAAGAATTACAGTCCTGGTAAATTTTTAGCTCTGACCAATGTAACTATGTATATCAGGGTTCGACAAACCCAGGGCACATTTGCGACTAGAATTAGCGACCTGGCGCCTGAGGCGGCACAGCTGGAGTATCCTGTCTCCGTGCGCATACTGCCCCCCAAACCCCCCCCCCCCCGGCGCAGTTGCATTAGGCCGCGCTGGCCGGTAATTGAGGCCGCGGCTTTGAGGCCTTCTGCAGTCCTATGATTCCTTCTGGAATCTGGCGCCCTCTTGTGGTGGCCGTTTGTACGACAAGACAACCAGCAATGCTAATGGAGCACAGGGTAGGTAAGTATGTTTGTAAATTCTCAGTTTGTTGTTTTAACCACTTAACGACCGCCCACTGTATATATATACGTCGGCAGAATGGCACCGACAGGCAAAGTCACGTCCTGGTACGTGACTGCCTTTGTATAGTTGGGGGGGTCCCATCGGACCCCCCTTCTATACAGTGAGCGGTCGTTAATTGTTTGGGAGCGATCCGGGGATGAGGGGACGGCCGTTCGATTCCGGACATCCCCTCGCGATCGCTCCCGGCGAATGAGAAAGCTTCCTCTGCTGTGTAATGTTTACACAGGCAGAGGAAGTGATGTCATCTCTCATGCGGCGCTCACATATACCGAGCGCCGTACAAGAGAAGACACACAGGTTAGTGCACAAACAGCACACGGACACCAGGACATACAGGAACATAAATCGCCCCACCCCAGACACCTCCAGATCACCCCCCAGCCCCCAGTCAGTGTCACTGATTGCAGTGACCATTTATTTACTGATCACTGCAATCAGTGACATTTTTGACTGTAAAAGTGTCACTACAGTTTAGTTTTAGGTCCAGTGTAGCCCCCTAACCCCCCCCTAATAAAGGTTTAACCCCCTGATCACCCCCCAGATAACCCTTATACCCCCTAGCACCACTGTTGCTAAGCGATCGTTTTTCTGATTGCTGTTTTATTGTCGGTGATGCCGATAGGTAGCCAGTTATTTTTTTTAGGTTCGCCGCAAGTTTTTATAGCGTCAGGTACCCCCATATATTACCTAATAAAGGTTTAACCCCTTGATCGCCCCCCCCCCCTGGTAACCCTTTCACCCCCTTTTGCCAGTGTCACTAAGCGATCGTTTTTCTGATCGCTGCATTAGTTATGCTGGTGCCGATAGATAGCCAGTTATTTTTTTTAGGTTCGCCGCAGGTTTTTATAGCGTCAGGTACCCCCATATATTATCTAATAAAGGTTTTAACCCCCTAATTGCCCCTAGTTAACCCTGCGTCACACCCCAGGCAGCGTCAGGTTAGTACCAGTAACGCCAACACCCACGCGTGAAGCATACACCTCCCTTAGTGGTATAGTATCTGAACAGATCAATATCTGATCAGATCTATACTAGCGTCCCCAGCAGTTTAGGGTTCCCAAAAACGCAGTGTTAGCGGGATCAGCCCAGATACCTGCTAGCACCTGCGTTTTGCCCCTCCGTCCAGCCCAGGCCACCCAAGTGCAGTATCGATCGATCACTGTCACTTACAAAACACAACACACATAACTGCAGCGTTCGCAGAGACAGGCCTGATCCCTGCGACTCCAGTGCTGTAGGAGGTGATTTCACCACCACAGTTAAAAAAAAAAAAAAAAAAAAAAGCATGTATGCAGAAGCATTGAGGCAGCAGGGGCGGAGGAGCGATTTTGCTCCTAATGCCGCGTACATACGGTCGAAATTCCGACGGAGGCTTGCCCGTGGAAAAGTCTGACCATGTGTACGCGGCATAACTTTTGCGGGAAGATGCCCCCATGCTTCAGCATATATAAATGGTGCATGTATGCCCATCATTAGAAGTGGGTGGATGAAGGGTATTCTAATGGTGGGCATACCCACCGATCAATCTCTTTTTTTCGTTCAGCCAACAGGCTGCATGAAAAAAAAAGATTACAATACATGTCCAACAAGGACCAGCAACGTACTGGTATGTTGCTGGACTTTGAATGGTTATACCAGATTGATGCCTGCGGGTTTAGGTATCATCTTGGTATCATTCTTTTCAGCCAGCGGCCGGCTTTCATGTAAAAGCAATCCTAGTGGCTAATTAGCCTCTGGACTGCTTTTACAAGCAGTGGGAGGGAATGTCCCCCCCCCCCCCCCGGATATAAAAAGCGCCATTGGGAAAGCATTTTATCACACCAGTTTTTTCAAAAAGAGTACCTGTCACTACCTATTGCTATCATAGGGGATATTTACATTCCCTGAGATAACAATAAAAATGATTAAAAAAAAAAAATATGGAAGAAACAGTTTAAAAATAAAAAAAAAAGCAAAATTAATAAAGAAAAAAAAAAAAAAAAAAGCACCCCTGTCCTGCCCTGCTCTTGCGCAGTGGCGAACGCAAGCGTGGGTCTGGCGTCATATGTAAACAGCAATTACACCATGCATGTGAGGTATCACCGCGAAGGTCAGATCGAGGGCAGTCATTTTAGCAGTAGACCTCCTCTGTAAATCTAACGTGGTAACCTGTAAAGGCTTTTAAAAATGTATGTAGTTTGTCGCCAATGCGCGTTTGTGCAAAATTTTAAAGCATGTCGTGTTTGGTATCTATGTACTCGGCCTAAGATCATCTTTTTTATTTCATCAAACATTTAGGCACTATAGTGTGTTTTTAGTGTATTAAAATAAAAAAAAGTGTATTTTTTCCCTAAAAAATGTGTTTGAAAAATTCCACATATAACCATGGCATGTGTGAGCACTATATCATTTAGTGACAACTTTTTGTAATTTTTTTTTTTTTTTTTTTTTTTGTTTTTGTCATTATTCAATCACTTGAGACAAAAAAAAAATATTCAATGGGTTCAACATGCCTCTCAGCAATTTCCTTGGGATGTCTACTTTCCAAAATGGGGTCATTTGGGGGGGGGGGGGTTGTACTGCCCTGTCATTTTAGCACCTCAAGAAATGAGATAGGCAGTCATAAATTAAAAGCTGTGTAAATTCCAGAAAATGTACCCTAGTTTGTAGACGCTATAACTTTTGCGCAAACCAATAAATATACGCTTATTGAATTTTTTTTTACTAAAGACATATGGCTGAATACATTTTGGCCTAAAATTGAGTTTATTCGATTTTTCTTATAACATAAAGTAGAAAATATCATTTTTTTTTTTTCAAAATTTTCAGTGTTTTTCCGTTTGTATCGCAAAAAATAAAAATCGCAGAGACAATCAAATACCATTAAAAGAAAGCTCTATTTGTGGGAAGAAAAGGACGCAAATTTTGTTTGGGTACAACATTGCATGTCCGCACAATTTCCAGTTAAAGCAGCGCAGTGCCAAATTCTGAAAACACCTCTGGTCCTTTAGCTACAAAATGGTCCGGGGCTTAAGTGGTTAATAGAAAAAAAAAATCACTTTAACCACTTAAAGACCAAACCTCTTTCTGAGATTTGGTGTTTACAAGCTAAAAACTATTTTTTTTTTTGCTAGTAAATTACTTGGAACCAATTTTTTATTCTAACACCCTAGAGAATAAAATGGTGGTCGTTACAATACATTCTGTCGCACCGTATTTGCGCAGCGGTCTTACTAGCGCACTTTTTTGGGGAAAAATGCACTTTTTTTTAATTAACTTAATCCCCGGACCATTTTGGCAGGCCCTTTTTGCGATTCGGCACTGCGTCGCTTTAACTGACAATTGCGCGGTCGTGCGACGTAGCTCCCAAACAAAATTGACGTTCTTATTTTCCCACAAATAGAGCTTTCATTTAGTGGTATTTGATCACCTCTGCGGTTTTTATTTTTTGCGCTATAAATAAAAAATAGAGCAACAATTTTGAAAAATAAATAAATATTTTTTTACTTTTTGCTATAATAAATATCCCACAAAAATATATAAAAAACCGTTTTTTTTTCCCTCAGTTTAGTCCGATACGTATTCTTCTAAATATTTTTGGTAAAAAAAAAAAATCGCAATCAGCGTTTGGTTTGTGCAAAAGTTATAGCGTTTACAAAATAGGGCATAGTTTTATGGCATTTTTATAAAAAAAAATTTTTTTTTTTTTTTTACTAATAATGGCGGCGATCAGTGATTTTTTGTTCGTGACTGCGACATGGCGGACACATCGGACACTTTTGACACATTTTTGGGACCATTGTCATTTTCACAGCGATCAGTGCTATAAAAATGCACTGATTACTGTGAAAATGACACTGGCAGTGAAGGGGTTAACCACTAGGTGGCGCTAAAGGGGTCAAGTGTGCCCTGATGAGTATTTCTAACTGAGGGGTGGTTGGGCTCTGTGTGACATGACACCGATCTCCGCTCCGAGTACATGGAGCCGAGATCCGTGTCATTGTCACTAGGCAGAGCAGGGAGATGCTTGTTTACACAAGCATCTCCCTGTTCTATGCCTCCGTGAGACGATCGTGGGGATCCCCACGGCGATCGAGTCCGCGGGACCCGCGGTCCGACTCACGGGCAAGGTAGCGGGGTCGCAAGCTCGACCCCCACGTCAGGCAGTTAAAGGGGACGTACAGGTACATTGATGTGCCTGTACGTGCCATTCTGCTGACGTATATCTATTGGAGGCGGTCGGCAAGTGGTTAACCACTTCAGCCCCGGACCATTTTGCTGGTCAAAGACCAGGCCACTTTTTGCGTTTCGGCGCTGCTCCGCTTTAACTGACAATTGCGCGGTCGTGCGACGTGGCTCCCAAACAAAATTGACGTCCTTTTTTTCCCACAAATAGAGCTTTCTTTTGGTGGTATTTGATCACCTCTGCGGTTTTTATTTTTTGCACTATAAACAAAAATAGAGCAACAATTTTGAAAAAATTCTATATTTTTTACTTTTTGCTATAATAAATATCCCCCATACATACATACATACATACATACATACATACATACATACATACATACATACATACATACACATATATATATATATATATATATATATATATATATATAATGTTTTTCCTCAGTTTAGGCCGATACGTATTCTTCATATCTTTAGTAAAAAAAAAATCGCAATAAGCGTTTGATTGGTTTGCGCAAAAGTTATAGCGTCTACAAAATAGGGGGTAGTTTTATGTCCTTTTTATTAATATATATTTATTTTTTTTGCCGATCAGCTATTTTTATCGTGACTGCGACATTATGGCGGACACTTTTGACACATTTTTGGGACCATTGTCATTTTTACCGCGATCAGTGCTATAAAAATGCACTGATTACTGTAAAAATGACACTGCCAGTGAAGGGGTTAACCACTAGGTGGTGCTGTAGGGGTTAAGTGTGCCCTGATGAGTGCTTCTAACTGTAGGGGGGATGGGCTGTGTGTGACAAGACTGTGATCACCGCTTCCGATTACAGGAAGCGGTGATCACTGTCATTGTCATGAGGCAGAGCGGGGAGATGCTTGTTTATATAAGCATCTCCCCGCTCTATCTCTCCGTGAGACGATCGCGGGTGTCCCCGCGGCAATCGAGACCGTGGGACACACGGTCGGGCTCAAGGAGAAAGCGGCATGGTCGCGAGCGACCACACCGTAGCATCTTAAAGAGGACGTACCTGTACATGCTTGTCCGTGCCATTCTGCCGACGTGTGTGTATATGTATATGTGTGTGTGTGTGTGTGTGTATATGTGTATGTGTATATATATATATATATATATATATATATATATATATATACTGTGAGGGGGTTAGCTCGGCAGCGGGTGTGTGTGATCCCCTGGATGGGCTCCCCACACAAAAACAGGCCCAGCAGACGGAGGTTGTGGTTTTCAAGATCAAAAAGGTGCGGTTTATTTCTCTATTTACAGTGACAAAAAACACAGCAAAGAAAAAAGAAACATAAACAAAATAAACCCTGGTCAGCTTGACCTCTGACTAAACATGCAGGTTTCCTAACTAACAACTGGGATCAGCCTGGTGCTGTCCTAGTCCCTAAGTCCCTGGTTTAGTAAATGTCCAAACAAATAGCCACACAGGCTTTGTCTCACCGCACAGGGGTTCACTCTCCCTAGACAGTCCACACAGGTCTGGTTCCAGGCATGAGCAAACACCTAATGAAGCTGGGAGTTTTTATAGAGGCCTTAAACGAGCTGACAAGCTTCAGCTGGTCTCATCAACTCCCTGCCTGCACTACGCCCAGCACTCTCCCTAGAGGTATGAATCATCCATGAGCCCACTAGCCTCAGCTGGGCTTCATCAACTCTCTCCCTAGTTGTATAAGTCGGCATAAAGCCTGAATCTGGGAGAAATATACCTACCCCCCTGGATGCAACCAGGTGACTTTACCTTCCTGCTGTCACATACCCCCCCCCCTCTTGTTTTAACCTTGGGGTTGGAACACCAGCAATCAGGCATTCATGTACTCGAGACAAAGCATCCACATTCCCCATTTGAACGCCAGGGCGATGCTTTACTGTGAAGTTGAATTCCTGTAGGGCCAGGAACCACCTATTTACTCTTCTATTTGTCTCCTTGTTTTGAGCCATCCACTTTAACGGAGCGTGATCCGTAACCATGTCAAAGTGCCTACCTAGCAGATAGTACCGAAGGGAATCTAGAGCCCACTTCACCGCTAAACACTCCTTTTCAACCGTGGCGTAATTTACCTCATGGGACTTCAACTTCCTGCTGAGGTAAATGACTGGGTGCTCTTCCCCGTTCCAGACCTGGGACAATACTGCTCCTAACCCCACATCTGACGCATCACTTTGTACGACAAAGTCTTTAGAGAAGTCGGGTGAGTACAACACTGGCTGGCTACATAAGGCTTGTTTCAAGAATTGGAACGCTGACTCAGCCTCGGGGGTCCATTTAATCATGACCGACCCTTTCCCTTTCGTCAGGTTGGTTAGGGGCACAGCCTTAGAAGCAAAGTGGGGAATGAAGCGCCGATAATAACCCGCGATTCCCAGAAAGGCTCGTACCTGCTTCTTGCTGTTGGGACGTGGCCAACTCTGGATGGCCTCGACTTTGTTGAGTTGGGGTTTTATTACTCCCCTGCCAATGGTGTACCCAAGATATTTGGCCTCCTCCTGCCCAATGGTACACTTCTTGGGGTTAGCCGTAAACCCCGCTTCCCGGATAGAGTCTAGGACTGCTTGCACTTTTGGCAGATGTGAGGCCCAATCTGTGCTATGGACAATTACGTCATCCAGGTAAGCCGCAGCATACTTCCGATGGGGCCTCAGTATCTGGTCCATTTTCCGCTGGAATGTGGCCGGCGCATTCTGTAACCCGAACGGCATTCTCTTATATTGGAACGCCCCGTCTGGGGTTACAAATGCGGTTTTCTCTTTGGCCGACTTGGCCAGGGGAATTTGCCAATACCCTTTTGTGAGGTCAAGAGTCGTCATGTATCGGGCTGTTCCCAGTCGGTCGATCAACTCATCTATACGTGGCATGGGGTAGGTGTCAAATTTTGTAACTTTGTTCAACTGACGAAAATCGTTACAAAATCGCCAGCTCCCATCCGGTTTAGGCACCAACACAATGGGACTAGACCAATCACTTTGGGACTCCTCTATCACCCCTAAGTTCAGCATTTTCTGTACTTCCTCCCGTATTGCCTCCCGTCGGGCCTCTGGGATCCGATAGGGTTTTAACTTCACCCTTTCACCGGGCGGGGTAATAATATCATGCTCTACCCCAGATGTTTGTCCCGGCAGCTCAGAGAACACCTCCTTGTTGCGAAGCACAAACTCCTTAACCTCCTGTTGTTGGGGTTGTGACAAGGTGGCTGCTATTCCAACCTCCGGAATCACGCAACCAGTTTGAGCTGGTGACCAAGTTTCTGCGACTAGGGACTCTCTATCCCTCCAGGCTTTCAACAGATTAACGTGATAGATCTGTTCGGGCTTTCGCCTTCCTGGTTGTCTGACCTTGTAATTCACTTCGCTCACTTTTTCCATTATCTCGTAGGGGCCTTGCCATTTGGCAAGGAATTTACTTTCAACCGTAGGGACAAGTACCAATATCCTATCCCCCGGGGAAAAGGTACGGGTCTTGGCTCCACGGTTGTACACTCTCTGCTGTGCCAACTGCGCTTGGGCCAAATGTTCCTTCACGATGGGCATTACCTGTGCAATTCGATCTTGCATCAGGGCGACATGCTCAATCACACTCCTGTGGGGAGAACTCTCACTTTCCCAAGTTTCCTTGGCAATATCCAACAGCCCTCTTGGGTGTCTCCCATACAGTAACTCAAAGGGGGAGAATCCCGTAGAGGATTGGGGCACCTCCCTAATAGCAAACATCAAATAAGGAAGTAGACAGTCCCAATCCTTTCCATCTCTATCCACCACTTTCTTCAACATTTGTTTTAGGGTTTTGTTGAATCTTTCAACCAGCCCATCGGTTTGGGGGTGATACACAGACGTACGCAATTGCGTCACTTTGAACAATTTACACAGCTCTTTCATAACCCGGGACATAAAGGGTGTACCTTGGTCCGTAAGCAGTTCTTTACAAATACCCACCCGGCTAAAAACAAGAGATAGCTCTTTGGCTATGGTTTTGGCTGAGGTATTTCGGAGAGGGATCGCTTCTGGATAACGGGTGGCATAGTCCATTATAACTAATATGTACTGGTGCCCCCTAGCGGACTTGATTATAGGACCTACCAAATCCATTGCGATCCTCTCAAACGGGACCTCAATGATGGGTAGAGGGACCAGCGGGCTACGGAAATGTGGCATCGGGGCCGACCTCTGACACACAGGGCAGGAGGAACAATAATTTTCTATGTCCTTCATCACCCCAGGCCAATAGAATCTCTGTAATACCCTCTCTCGGGTTTTCTCTGTCCCCAGATGACCTCCAAGAATGTGCCCATGGGCCAACTCCAACACCAACTTCCTGTAAGGTTTGGGCACCACAAGCTGCTCAACGGTTTCTTCTGCCCTTTTTGCCACCCGATACAGTAGGTCCTTCTCTACGCTGAAGTATGGGTAAGTGCAGGTATTATCTGGGTTCACTAACTCGCCATCTATTTCCACTACGTTTTCCCGTGTCTTTATTAGGGCGGGGTCTTTTAACTGTTCTGTGGCAAAATTTTCCCTGTGAACCTCAAGATCAGAAAACTCCACAGACGGTAGGTTTTCGTCTGAGGAGGTGGGCTCCTCTCCAGTTTCTTGAGTCTCGCCTGCCAATACTGACAAGGGAAATTCTGGAGAGTCCTCACCACTCTCAGAGGAGTTCTGGCTATCACCTTCCTGGTACATAGGGGCACCAGTGGGGGGCTCGGGATCATCCCACAGTTCCCAGAACTTCGGAAAATCCCTTCCCACAATGGCATCATGCGGTAATTGAGATACTAACCCCACTGGATGAGAGAGGGTACCTTTGGGGGTCTTGAAACACACTGTAGTCACTGGATACTCTCGGGTGTCCCCATGCACACAAATAACAGCTACCTTGCTATTCCCAGAGACCTCTGTTTTAACTAATTCAGCCTTTATCAGGGTCACAAGGCTACCTGAATCCAGTAATACCACAACATTTCTACCATTAATACACATTTTGCATAAATGTTTCTCAGTTCCCCGAATGGCAGTGCATGCGACTGTCGCACACAGCGACTGACGTCTGTCCGTCAGAAAGTCACATTGCATGGGTTCCTCCACAACCGGGCAATTTGCTGCAATATGTCCCGCTTGCCGGCAGCGGTAGCAAACAATCCATTTGGCTGCCTCTTGAGCCCCTGACTTCCCAGGCTGTTCTCGCCAAACTTTGGGTAGAGCTCCCACCCTCTCACTCTCTCCACCCTCACCCCTTGGAATCCTCTTATCCGCCCCTGGGGATGGTCTGGTCTTAGGGTGGAAAGTCCGAGAGTCTCTGGAAGAGGCCGTCAGGTTCTCTGTAGCCAAGTATTTCTCTACACGATCCACAAGACCACCGGCCGTCTCTGGGTCTCCATGGCTTACCCACTTTTGGATGGCAGTAGGAAGAGCTCTCAAAAACCGATCCATTACAACACGTTCCACAATCTCTGGTGCGGACAAAGTCTCTGGCTGTAGCCACTTCCTGCTCAGGTGAATGAGATCATACATTTGAGACCTGGGGGGTTTTCCAAGCTGGAAAGTCCAGTTATGCACACGCTGAGCCCGGACAGCCAGGGTGACACCCAGCCTTGCCAATATTTCAGCTTTTAGCATCACATAGTCTTTTGCTTGGTCAGGCTCTAGGTCATAGTAAGCCTTCTGCGATTCACCAGTTAACAGAGGAGCCACCAGTCCAGCCCACTGCTCCTTAGGCCACTTTTCTCTTTCAGCAGTCCTTTCAAATGTGGTCAAAAATACCTCTGGATCATCCTCTCCAGTCATTTTTGTCAATAAACGACTCACCCCAAAGGACGCGGTATTAGTGGGACGGCTTTCCTCACTGGTCTGCGGACGTTGCTGCATTACTGCTTCCATTTGTTGTAGTCTCTGCTCTTGCTTCTGTAACAGGTCTATGAAGCGGGCCTCAGATTGCTGCTGGGCTGCAAGGCTCTGTTGATGAGCTTGCTGCTGGGCTGCGAAGCTCTGTTGTTGAGCTGCAAGGCTCTTTTGCAAACCTGCATTTGTCTGCTGTTGATTGGCATTTGCTAGAGCCAGCTGTTTCAGTATCTCCTCCATGCTGGCTTAAAAAAAAACTGCCACTGGTTCTCCACCAACTGTGAGGGGGTTAGCTCGGCAGCGGGTGTGTGTGATCCCCTGGATGGGCTCCCCACACAAAAACAGGCCCAGCAGACGGAGGTTGTGGTTTTCAAGATCAAAAAGGTGCGGTTTATTTCTCTATTTACAGTGACAAAAAACACAGCAAAGAAAAAAGAAACATAAACAAAATAAACCCTGGTCAGCTTGACCTCTGACTAAACATGCAGGTTTCCTAACTAACAACTGGGATCAGCCTGGTGCTGTCCTAGTCCCTAAGTCCCTGGTTTAGTAAATGTCCAAACAAATAGCCACACAGGCTTTGTCTCACCGCACAGGGGTTCACTCTCCCTAGACAGTCCACACAGGTCTGGTTCCAGGCATGAGCAAACACCTAATGAAGCTGGGAGTTTTTATAGAGGCCTAAATGAGCTGACAAGCTTCAGCTGGTCTCATCAACTCCCTGTCTGCACGACGCCCAGCACTCTCCCTAGAGGTATGAGTCATCCATGAGCCCACTAGCCTCAGCTGGGCTTCATCAACTCTCTCCCTAGTTGTATAAGTCGGCATAAAGCCTGAATCTGGGAGAAATATACCTACCCCCCTGGATGCAACCAGGTGACTTTACCTTCCTGCTGTCACAATATATATATGTGTGTGTGTGTGTGTGTGTGTGTGTGTGTGTGTGTGTGTGTATATATGTGTGTGTGTGTGTGTATATATATATATATATATATATATATATATATACATACATACAGGAGGCGGTCCTTAAGCGGTTAAAGTGTTATTAAACCCACAACAGTAAAATTTGTCTGTATATGCAGTAAAGCATGCTTGTTATACTCACTGTGGAATCCTGCGCATTGTAAAAAAAAAAGAAAAGCTGCTTGATGCTGTCTTTTGATCCTCCCTATCTTTCACTGTCTCCAATCCATCTCCTGATAAGCCAGAGCCTTTGGCATCAATCTGCACATGCTCAGTTTGGTGTGTATTGCTAGAGTTCTTTTTTTATTTTATTTTTCTTGAGGGTGCATGTGACCAGCACAGGGCCATTCGGCACTGTCCAGGCAGGGGGTCAGGGTTTTGCAGCCTCAAAGGACTGTCAGAGTAGAATGAACTCCTCCTACAAGCGTTAATTAGACACTGATAGATGTCAAAAGACTGCTATATACTGATGATGAGTAAGGGTATTTAGCAGTTTATAGTTACTAAAATAATTGCATTTTCATGTTCTGTGTACTGTGGGAGACCAGATATAGTGAATGCAGTTACAAAGTTTTATGTGTGTTTTGTAATGGCTTTTGCTTGTATAAGGTCACACAATTCCTCATTTCTTTCTGTACCATGAGAACATATTTTGGAGTACCCAGCTAACTGGCAGGGACTTCATTATGATCCTGAAACAGTGTTGCCAACCCCCTGAAGTGAAATTTACTGGCAAGGATGCCAAAATTTCTGAACGGCACCAATTTCTTACTGGCAAAAATAATGAAGATTACTGGCAGTGCCGCATTTTTTACTGCCACTGCAAAAAAAGTACCTACAATTACTGTTTTTAGTGCTCAACAGTGCAAATATCAATAGTTCAACTATAAACACACAGCTAATGCTAATATCAATGTGTTTAAGTTAAACAAAAGTAAAAAAACATATTTCTCAATTTACATGAAGGTTAGGTTACTATAACCCAGCCAGCACAGAGTTCCCACTTACATCAGAGTCTGCAGGATGCCCCCTTACAGTGCAAGGGAACTCTTATATAAAGGGGAACGCTGCAGATCATGATGTAAGGGGGAACTCTGATGTGGAGGGGGGCTCTGGTGAATAGAGACCACCTTCCACAGAGTGAATACACTAAGGTAAGGAGGGGGAGTACTAATATAAGGGGGAAACCTTTATATCAATGCCCCCTTACATTATTGTATTCATTCACCTCCTTACATCAGTGACCCCCCCCCCCCCCCTCAGAATGCCCTGGAGGCACTGTCACTGACCTCCTCTCAGGTGCACAGTGTGGAGCTCAGTCAGACGGCTCCAGTTTGGTGGCTCTGATCTCCTCTCCCCAGACCACACGTCTGTTTCTTCCTGGGCCGTAACCCCCATCCCGGCGTCACTCTCACTCTTGACTCCTTTCTAGGATCCCCTCAGACTGTAGACATGACAATAGATGGTCAGAGGCTGCGGACACGATACAGGAGGTGGACAGAGACTGCAGACATACTACAGGAGGTGGACACTGGACAGAGACTGCGGACATACTACAGGAGGTGGACAGAGGCTGCGGACATGCTACAGGAGGTGGACAGAGGCTGCGGACATGCTACAGGAGGTGGACAGAGGCTGCGGACATACTACAGGAGGTGGACAGAGGCTGCGGACATACTACAGGAGGTGGACAGAGGCTGCGGACATACTACAGGAGGTGGACAGAGGCTGCGGACATGCTACAGGAGGTGGACAGAGGCTGCGGACATACTACAGGAGGTGGACAGAGGCTGCGGACATACTACAGGAGGTGGACAGAGGCTGCGGACATACTACAGGAGGTGGACAGAGGCTGCGGACATGCTACAGGAGGTGGACAGAGGCTGCGGACATGCTACAGGAGGTGGACAGAGGCTGCGGACATGCTACAGGAGGTGGACAGAGGCTGCGGACATGCTACAGGAGGTGGACAGAGGCTGCGGACATGCTACAGGAGGTGGACAGAGGCTGCGGACATGCTACAGGAGGTGGACAGAGGCTGCGGACATGCTACAGGAGGTGGACAGAGGCTGCGGACATGCTACAGGAGGTGGACAGAGGCTGCGGACATGCTACAGGAGGTGGACAGAGGCTGCAGTGCTGACATGATGGTGCCCTCCTCACCCCCTCACAGTAGCCTCCTCCTCTGTCCACCACCATATTACTTCTCCTCATCAGTGTGCTGTGTCCTCCTCCTGTGCCCCTTTCACCTCTCCACAGGTCAGGGCAGCAGAGTGCTGCCCTGACCTGTGGAGAGGTGAAAGGTGCACAGGAGCCAGAGGAGGACACAGCACACTGATGATTTCGATAAGTAGTAATATGGTGGACAGAGCACATCAGTCTCTGTGTCCCCTGCATGGCATGGCTTCACGCTCCCAGTATGTCCAGGCTCACTCACTGACCCCCCCAGTTTCACTCACCTCGAGTCTGTCTGTCCTCCCCACCCCTGTCAGTGCTCCACTGCTCGCTCCTCCACCTATGATGATGAGTGCATGGCATGCACTCACTGCAGGAGTCGTGGCTCGCGCTAGCCGCTGTAGTCACGCCACGGTGTATTCAAAAATGGCGCCAGCAAAGCCATCACGTTACTGCGCGTGCGCCGCCCGGCCGAGAGTGAACAAGTTTCCTTGCGCTCGGCCGGCTTCGGAACGGCGCATGTGCAGTTGTATGGCCGTCTCGTGGCCATCTTTTTTTATGGGCGCCGGTGCCCATAACAGACATTATCGTACACCCTGAAAAAGGGGTTAAATTCACGTGCCGTACGTAAATCTACGTACGGTTGGCAACACTGTCCTGAAAGAACTTTCTGGCATCAATTCAATTAATTTTATAATCAAATTTGAGGTGTTTTCATGTATATTGTACAACAGCTGAAGCAGAAGTTTTTGAATCCTTTTCTCCAATTCAGCAAGTGTAGAACGTAAGTGCTACATTGGTGTTGGCAGCCTGTGGGATGCACATACACTGTGCCCTGAATAATGCATGTCGGCTAAAGAAAGTCTAGGATTTGATCAGATCCTTCTGTAAACAACTGGCCTGCTAACCGAAGGCGGCAGCAGTTATATGAATTGGTTTCAGATAATTTAACAGTGTATTGCCTTTAATATCCATTTTACCACTTGCCCTCCAGATGGTTTTTACCCCCTCATGACCAGGCCATTTTATGCTATTCAGCACTGCGCTACTTTAACTGACAATTGCGCGGTCATGCAACCATGTACGCGAATAAACTTTTTTTATATAATTTTTTTCCACACAAATTGAGCTTTCTTTTGGTTTTTAAGTTTATTATATAAATGAAGAAAAAAAAACTTTTTAACTTTCTGCTATAAAACCTATCCTTTAAAAAAATCAAATTTCTGCTACATGTCTTTTTGTAAAAAAAAAAATATCCCAATAAGTGTATTTTCTTTGCTCAAAAGTTGTAGCGCCTTCAAACTATGGTGTGTGTGTGTGTATATATATATATATATATATATATATATATATATATATACTGGAATGGCGGTGATCAGCAACTTATGATGGGACTGTGATAGTGTGCCGGAAAATCTGACACTAGCTGGGGGGGGTATATTTGTAAAGTCACTAAAGCGACTTTACATGTATGTAATGCAGATATCCAGCCATTATCCATATCCAGGGCGGCACAGTGGTGTAGTTGATAGCACTTTTGCCTAGCAGCAAAAAGGGTCGCTGGTTCGAATCCCAACCACTACCTGCATGTCTGCATGTTCTCCCTGTGCCTGCGTGGGTTTCCTCACACACCCCGAATAACTGCTGGTAGGTTAATTGGATCCTGTCTAAATTGTCCCTAGAATGTGTATGTATGAATGTGAGTTCGGGACCTTGGAGTGTAAGCTCCTTGAGGGTGAATGTACAATGTATATGTAAAGCACTGCGTAAATTGACGGCGCAATATAAGTACCTGAAATAAATTACCAAAACTGTATGTGTTTGTTAGAAATGAAAAGGATAAATACAATTTCTGACACCGCAGCTGTGCGGTCACGTGATCCCCTGTACTGGCCGCCCTCGATCTGAGGAGAGAATTGGGAGGGGCTAAGATTCCCCTGTGATGCCGGCTAGCAGAGGAGAACCTCTATAAATTGAGGCTGGCCAGCACAGGGGATCATGTGACCGCACGGCTGTGGTGTCAACCGGTATTTAGCCTTTTCATTTCTAACGAACACATACAGTTTTGGTATTGGCTGCATATCTCCATTAGATACATTGAAATGTGCTGCATTATGCAGTGGAAAAGAGGGTGGAGGGGTGGGGATGAAACTCTCTCATGCGGACAGGGAGGAAGGGGGGGAGAGATTGTCAGAGGGGAGACGCATAACCTGACCATGGTAGTCAGGGCTCAGCAGCCATGATTATCATTGTCAGCAGAGGAAACTGGCAGGCTCAACCAAGTTTATTACCAGTTAGGAATAGAAGAATTGCACAAGTTCATGCCTTAAAGGAACAGGATCTTAGTTTTGTTTTGTTTTTTAGGTTTACAAACATTTTAACTGACATCAATAGTGCCACTAAGGCCCCTTTCACACTGGGGCGGGCAGGTGCGGTGGCGGTATAGCAGCGCGATTTTCAGCGCTGCTATACTGTCGTTCTTACTGCGGTATGCGGTCGCTAGGGGGGTTAATTTAACCCCCGCTAGCGGCCGAAAAAGGGTTAATACCGCCCGCAAACCGCGGCTATTGCCGCGGTTTGCGGGCGGTATTACCGCGCTGTCCCATTGATTTCAATGGGAGACCGCGGTAAAGGAGCGGCTAGCAGGACTTTTGGAGCGGTCCTGCTAGCGCACCGCTTCAGTGTGAAAGCCTTCGGGCTTTCACATTGAAGGCACAGGGCAGGATTTTTTCATGCGGTATAACAGCGCTATTATTAGCGCTAAACCGCATGAAAAACGCCCCAGTGTGAAAGGGGCCTAAGGCTCCATGTACACAGAAGCTGATAAACTGCAGTTAATGGGCGTTTTGCCGTTTTTTTAAAAAGCCCATTAACTGCACTCTGTTAGCCTATGTGTTCATGTACACATAACGTTTTTTAGCTTTAATGAGCAGTGGAGTTAATGGGCTTTTTTTCTGAACGCAAGAAATTTGCGTTCAAAGTGCCGTTTTTCGGCAGAAAAAACCGCCAAACGCTCAAAAACGCTGGCCGCGGGCGTTTTTTAGCGTTTTTTGGTCCATTGAAAAATTATTATTTTTTTTTTTTAAAAGCTACACTGAAAAACGCTAATAAAAGCTAGTAAAAAAACGCTGATAAAAGCTAGCTTACTCTTTCGTCCATGGACCGACACAGCTTCTTTATTGACAAAGTGGGTATTATATGTTAATTAGGAGTGACTAGGCAGAAAAACTTGTAAAAAGTGTTGCATCACACCTTCTACAGTACCGCCCAGGGGGCGGACCCTCTGGGTATACCCTCTCAGTCTGCACATCGCAGATCAGTTTTTTTCTGTCTAGCAAGGAGTAGGACATGGCTCCCTTCGGGCCCATTGGTCCGGGGAAAAAAGATAGATATATACACACACAGTGCCTTGTGAAAGTATTCGGCCCCCTTGAACTTTTCATCCTTTTGCCACATTTCAGGCTTCAAACATAAAGATATAAAATTTAAATTTTTTGTGACGAATCACCAACAAGTGGGACACAATTGTGAAGTGGAACGAAATCTATTGGATTTTTGAAACTTTTTTAACTAAGAAAAAAATGAAAAGTGGGGCGTGCAAAATTATTCGGCCCCCTTGCGTTAATACTTTGTAGAGCCACCTTTTGCTGCGATTACAGCTGCAAGTCGCTTGGGGTATGTCTCTATCAGTTTTGCACATCGAGAGACTGAAATTCTTGCCCATTCTTCCTTGCAAAACAGCTCGAGCTCAGTGAGGTTGGATGGAGAGCGTTTGTGAACAGCAGTTTTCAGCTCTTTCCACAGATTCTCGATTGGATTCAGGTCTGGACTTTGACTTGGCCATTCTAACACCTGGATACGTTTATTTGTGAACCATTCCTTTGTAGATTTTGCTGTATGTTTGGGATCATTGTCTTGTTGGAAGATAAATCTCCGTCCCAGTCTCAGGTCTTTTGCAGACTCCAACAGGTTTTCATCCAGAATGGTCCTGTATTTGGCTGGATCCATCTTCCCCCTCAATTTTAACCATCTTCCCTGTCCCTGCTGAAGAAAAGCAGGCCCAAACCATGATGCTGCCACCATGTTTGACAGTGGGGATGGTGTGTTGAGGTTGATGAGCTGTGTTGCTTTTACGCCAAACATATCGTTTTGCATTGTGGCCAAAAAGTTCGATTTTGGTTTCATCGGACCAGAGCACCTTCTTCCACATGTTTGGTGTGTCTCCCAGGTGGCTTGTGGCAAACTTTAGACGAGACTTTTTATGGATATCTTTGAGAAATGGCTTTCTTCTTGCCACTC
Organism: Rana muscosa; assembly: GCA_029206835.1. NCBI lineage: Eukaryota > Metazoa > Chordata > Amphibia > Anura > Ranidae > Rana > Rana muscosa. The sequence goes on from CM055118.1 coordinate 877,062,646, forward strand.
TTCCATAAAGGCCAGATTTGTGCAGTGTACGACTGATTGTTGTCCTGTGGACAGACTCTCCCACCTCAGCTGTAGTTCTCTGCAGTTCATCCAGAGTGATCATGGGCCTCTTGGCTGCATCTCTGATCAGTCTTCTCCTTGTCTGAGCTGAAAGTTTAGAGGGACAGCCAGGTCTTGGTAGATTTGCAGTGGTCTGATACTCCTTCCATTTCAAAAAGATCGCTTGCACAGTGCTCCTTGGGATGTTTAAAGCTTGGGAAATCTTTTTGTATCCAAATCCGGCTTTAAACTTCTCCACAACAGTATTACGGACCTGCCTGGTGTGTTCCTTGGTCTTCATGATGCTCTCTGCGCTTTCAACAGAACCCTGAGACTATCACAGAGCAGGTGCATTTATACAGAGACTTGATTACACACAGGTGGATTCTATTTATCACCATCAGTCATTTAGGACAACATTGGATCATTAAGAGATCCTCGCTGAACTTCTGGAGTGAGTTTGCTGCACTGAAAGTAAAGGGGCCGAATAATTTTGCACGCACCACTTTTCAGTTTTTTATTTGCTAAAAAAGTTTAAAATATCCAATAGATTTCATTCCACTTCACAATTGTGTCCCACTTGTTGGTGATTCTTCACAAAAAATAAAAATTTTATATCTTTATGTTTGAAGCCTGAAATGTGGCAAAAGGATGAAAAGTTCAAGGGGGCCGAATACTTTCGCAAGGCACTGTGTATGTATATATATATATATATATATATATATATATATATATAATTATTTTTTTTTTGCTACATTTGTTGTTTCCTGCGATCTTCGATCAACTGCCGACTGGGTGACAGGCTGGATCCTCGATCCTTGTAGTCTCCCCAGTTTCGGCCATCGAGCGTGTGCCGACCCTAGCTACGCGCTGGGTTTTCCACGACATGCCCGTCGCTCCACGGGTGGCCGGTGAGCTTACGCTCCAGGGCCTACATCGGACCGCTCAGCTTCGGCTGACCTTACGGCCGAGTCGCAGCAGCCTGGCCGGTGAGCTTACGCTCCAAGGCTTGCATCGGACCGCTCAGCTTCGGCTGACCTTACGGCCGAGTCGCAGCAGCCTGTCCGGTGAGCGTCATGCTCCAGGGCATACATATGATCGTCCCTTCTGGGTCCAATCACAGCATGCCTGGCCAACAGTCACCTTCCGTGCGCGGACGATGATCTGTTTGGAATGTCTTCCAGCATAATACATGCAGGATAGGTAAGTAAAACTCCCCTGCCTCGGCTGGGTGATTTAGCTGGACATTCCTGGAGAGATCAAGTAAGTGGTTGTGGCCCCTTTCTTCCCTCTCTCCCTGCCTTTCCCTCCTCCCTGGGCTTCTAGCTAAAGGTTGCTGGGTGCTGGGGGGTCACCTAGGGGGTCCCACTGGAGCGGGGCTGGCTGTAACTAACATTTAAAAGAAATGTCATTTTTTTTCTTACCTGTGTTTGTGTCCTTCCTCCTCCATGCTGTCGACGGCCATTTTGAGGTGGTCCATGCCAAGTTTGGCCTCTTGTGACTGCCCGGCGGCCATCTTCCTGTGGTTCGGCCACACCCACTGGCCCCTATCAGCTGATCGGCGGCCATGTTTGTCCACCCTGTATGCAGATATTGCCGTTCGGCGGCCATCTTTTTGTGGGCTATGGCTGCTTGACCTCTATCTTCTGTCGGCGGCCATTTTCTTAGAGCTCACATTATCTTCCATACAGACGTTTTTGGCAACCATTTTTCGAGAGCCTCCGGCCTCTAGGGTGCATTACACTGGCGCGAAAATTCACACAGGAAGTGCTGATAAAAGAAGCAGACTGACACAGCAGCAAGGGGACAGCATCACAGGCGCAGCATAGCAGTACCTATCCAGGGTGGTGAGTCCTCTGGGTGACCTGGCCTCTCTGCAGCACAGGAGGGTGGCCTATTGATATCTTGCCTGGAGCCCTGTGAGTGTCAGCGTGTGGTCAGCATGGCAGCTGAGCCAGATGTCTTCTCCCCTGAAACAACAGATTTAGCAGCTGGTGCCCCTGAGATGTCTATGAACGCTATGACTGCAATCCTAGAGGCGTTTGCTGCCAGGGTGGAAGCAGCACATGGGAATACAGGGGGTAGTAAACGCCCCATCCCCTGCAAGCTTCTGGGGATAATTCTGGTGCAGAACCAAGTCCAGCTACGGCTCGGGGCCCAGATTCTGACGCATCAGAGACTGCAGACCGTGACCGGACAGTGAGAATGACTCCAAGTCCAGGTCAGTACGCGAGACGGCTTTGGTATCTGACCTTATTACTGCAGTGCGGGATATGCTAAAATTGGAAAATACTGCAGAAGCAGCAGAGACTCCGGTCCACTTGGGTTTCATAGACCTGCCCGCACTGCTAAGGTGTTCCCTTGTGTGTCTTTTGATAAACTCTTATACAAGGAATGGGAGAACCCACTGAGGGTCTTTACAGCCCCAAAGAGGTTTGCGGTACGGTACCCCTTTTGAGGAGAGTTTTCTGAAGAAATGGACCTCCCCCCCTATAGTGGACCCTCCGGTGTCCAGACTTAATAGAGCCACCACAATTCCTGTAGAAGGGGCTCCTGTTTTCTAGAACCCTGTGGATAAGAAGGCTGAAGCACTCGCTTGCTACCTATACTCAGTGGTAGGCTCGGCAGTACGCCCGGCATTGGCGGGGGCCCTAGTGTCTCACACACTTACTGAATGGGCAAGATTGCTACTCCAGGGGTTAAGGAGCGAGATGCTCCTCCTGATGAGATAACATTGGCCGACCTGTTGGTCCAGGGCCTTAGGTTTGTCTGCGAGTCAGACATGAATACTATTCCCCTGCTGTCTAAAACTTCGGTTTATGCAGTAGCAATACGCCGCCTGATCTGGCTAAAAGGCTGGTCTGCGGACCAGACTTCCAAGAAAGCCCTGTTGGATCTGCCTTTTAAGGGCGACAGACTTTTTGGGGCTTCTCTGGATGACATCATCAAGGATGCCATAGGAAGTAAAAGCACTTTGCTTCCCCAAATTAGCAAGGGTAAGGGGCCACGCCAAGGGCAAGGGCCCTCCTTTACTGCACACAAGTGTTTTTTTCGTCCCCCTAGGGCGACAGGGAAAAGACCCCAGGCCGATAAAGCGCCTGCCCAAGGACAAAAGCGTCCCTGGTCCCGCATACCCACTAAGCCTGCGGACAAATTTGCGTCCGCATGAAGGTCCACCCCCACCCAGCTCTCGGGTGGGGAGACGTCTTCGCAAATTCGCGACTCAGTGGACAGCACTAATCTCCGACAGGTGGGTTTGCGAAGTAATCTCCTCAGGCTACAAGATAGTTTCTCTCTTGTCCACCGGACAGATTCAACACCTCCAATCTCCAGCTACTACCGACCCGTCGGGAGGCCCTGTATGGGGCGGTCCAGGGTCTACTGGATTGGATACTAAACACGCAAAAGTCAGTATTGGTGCCCACTCAACGCCTAGTGTACCTGGGGTTGATTCTGGATTCCTCAGAGGCAAAGGTATTCCTCCCTGTGGAGAAGTTGCAGACCCTCCGGGCTGCAGTACGGCAGCTGACTTCCAGGAATTGGTCGTCACTGCGTTTTTGCATGCGAGTGTTGGGCCTCATGGTAGCCTCCTTCGAGGCGGTCCCATATGTTCAATACCACACTCGAGTGTTACAGAAGGAAGTTCTGTCCAGATGGAACAGATGCCCTTCATCTCTGGATTATCAAATCGGAGTGAGCCACATAGTCAGGAGATCCCTGGTATGGTGGCTGACAGCACCGGCTGTAATGGCCGGGAAGTCATTTCTTCCGGGTTAACTGGATAGTGATCACGACGGACGCCAGCCTTACAGGTTGGGGGGGAGTCTGGGGTGTCCAGTCGGCGCAGGGTCGCTGGACCCCAGAGGAAGCCCTCCTGCCGATCAATGTCCTGGAGATCCGGGCGATCAAGCTGTGCCTCTTCAAATGGTCTCAGAGACTGCAAGGGCGTCCAGTCAGACAACGCCACAGCAGTGGCATATGTCAATCATCAAGGAGGAACAAGAAGCTCAGCTGCAGCATCGGAGATCGCTCGCATCCTGAAGTGGGCAGAGAGGAGCGTACCGGCACTGTCGGCCGTGTACATCCCGGGTGTGGAAAACTGGCAGGCGGACTACCTGAGCCGCCAGATGCTGGACCAGGGAGAATGGTCCTTACACCCGGAGGTGTTCCAACTCCTCTGCCAAAGATGGGGCACACCAGACGTAGATCTTCTGGCTTCCCGACTCAATCGGAAGGTATTGAGATTTGTGGCCCGGTCAAGAGACCCATGGGCAGACGCAACGGACGCGTTGGTAGCATCGTGGGGTCAGTATCGGCTAATCTATGCCTTCCCTCCCTTAAGGCTTCTTCCTCTTCTGCTCCGCAGAGTGGAGGCAGAGGGAATTCCAATGATCCTAATCGCTCCAGATTGGCCTCAGCGTCCTTGGTACTCCGATCTAGTACGTCTGGTAGCAGACGTCCCCTGGCGCCTACCACTACGGAAGGACCTGCTATCGCAAGGTCCCATATTCCATCCTGCTTTACAGTCATTGGCTTTAACGGCATGGCTGTTGAGAACCAGGTACTGAGAGACCGGGGCCTGTCAGACTCAGTAATCTCTACTATGAGAAGTGCTCGAAAACCGTCCTCTAGGAAGGTCTATCACCGCACTTGGAGGGCCTACATCTCCAGGTGTGAGGAAATGAAATGGCATCCGCGTACCTATTTGGTTTCCAGAATCCTGCTGTTTTTACAGCATGGGGTGGACCAAGGGCTTGCCCTAAGTACGATTTAAGGGACAGATATCTGCCCTGGCTGTCTTTTTTCAGCGACCCCTGGTGACTCACTCTCTCGTGAGTACATTTGTGCAGGGGGTCCGACAGGTGGCCCCTCCGGTCCGTCCCCCGTTGCCTCCGTGGGACTTAAACCTGGTCCTCTCGGTGCTTCAGAAGGCACCGTTTGAGAATATTAGAGATATTCCCCTGTTGACACTTTCTCAGAAAGTGGTCTTTTTGGTGGCTGTTACGTCAGTTAGACGAGTCTCTGAGCTGGCAGCCTTGTCCTGCAAGGCTCCCTATTTGATTTTCCACAAGGATAAGGTGGTGCTGTGGCCGCAGCCTTCCTTTCTTCCGAAAGTCGTTTCGGCTTTTCATCTCAACGAAGACATTGTACTTCCATCCTTGTGTCCTCAGCCGTCGAATCCTAAGGAGTCGGCGTTGCATTCCTTGGACGTTGTCCGAGCTTTGAGAGTATACATACCTGCTACTTCCCTGTTCCGGAAGTCAGACTCACTGTTTGTTTCGGTGGCTGGTCCCAAGAAGGGCCAAGCAGTCTCATCGGCCACCATCTCTAGGTGGATCCGACAGATAGTAATCCAGGCTTACGCCTTAAAGGGTCAGGCGCCCCCCTTTCCTGTCACGGCGCATTCGACCAGGGCAATAGGTGCCTCTTGGGCTTTCCGACATCAAGCGTCTGTTTCCCAATTATGTAAAGCGGCGACTTGGTCGTCCGCTCACACTTTCACAAAATTCTACAAAATTGATGTAGGTGCATCTTCGGATGCCTCTTTTGGCCGCAAAGTTTTGCAAGCGGCTGTTTAGAGTTGCAACTCCTCCGTTGGAGGAGTGCTGTTTTGTGTTTGGGGTGAAGTTTATTTTTATGCTGTTACCACCCCTCGTTTTTTCTCTGACACTGCTTTGGGACATCCCACTTTGTCAATAGAGAAGCTGTGTCGGTCCATGGACGAAAGAGTAAATAGGATTTTTTACTCACCTTAAAATCCTTTTCTCTGAGTCCATGGACCGACACAGCACCCACCCCTCCTTTTAAGTTTGTACTGCTTTTTGACGAACTGATCTGCGAAGATGCAGACTGAGAGGTTATACCCAGAGGGTCCGCCCCCTGGGCGGTACTGTAGAAGGTGTGATGCAAAACTTTTTACAAGTTTTTCTGCCTAGTCACTCCTAATTAACGGATAATACCCACTTTGTCAATAGAGAAGCTGTGTCGGTCCATGGACTCAGAGAAAAGGATTTTACGGTGAGTAAAAAATCCTATTTTTTCTGCTGCTTTAAAAACGACCGTTTTTGAGCTTCTGTGTACATGGAGCCTAATACAGTGATCAGTGCGAATACTATACACCGTCTCTCTACTAATGACACCTCTTGGGGTGATCAAGGGGTAACTATGTGCCTAACCATGTGTAATGTGTGCTGCTTTTACTAAGCAATCTTGTTTTTTTTGTTTTTTGTTTTTTTTTTTCCCCTGCTTCCTACATATATAGCGGGTAAATTTAAAGCGGAGCTCCGCCAAATTTTTTTTATTAAAAGCCAGCAGCTACAGCAGCTGTTGACTTTTAATATTAGCACACTTGCCTGTCCAGCGACGTCCGCAGCAGAGGACGAGCAATCGCTCGCCACTCTGCTGCCCCCACCGCCATCCTCAGTGAGGGAACCAGGATGTGAAGCCTTGCGGCTTCACTGCCCGGTTCCCTACGGCGTGAGTCGCGCTGCGCCGTTCTGACTGGTCCCCGTGTGTTCTGGGAGCCGAGTGTCTCCCAGAACACAACGGGTATTCTGCGGGAAGTGATGTACTTCCCGCAGATTTCCCACAGAGAGGACTCCCGGAAGTGGGTGCAAATACCTGTCTTGGACAGGTATCTGCACCCCCTCCCCCCTGAAAGGTGTCAATTGTGATTCCGATGAGCGGAAGTTCCACTTTAGGGTGGAGCTCCGCCTTAAGTACTGAACACGCCACCATTTTTCTAGGTAAATGTATTTCTAAAGGTGCTATTGATATGAAATTGTCACCACATGTTGGTAACAACCTATGCAATTCATACATACAAAGAAATCAAGACAAATATGTTCAGAGATTAAGTTATGTGTAATAAAATGCAATAACATCGCACATCGGTCAGCTATCTCAGCCATTGGCTGAAAGTGCTGGTTAGATAACGATCGGCAGACCTTTTTCAGTCATGCCCTTTCAACAGAAGCTGGCCGAACGGCTGCTGTACACACGGGCCCGGGAATGTCGGGCGGTATCTATTGAAGCGGCCAATAAAGCCCGATATTTGGCCCATGTGTATGGCCCTTTGTTCCCTCATCTGCAGTGTCTTCTCGTTGACGTTTCCCATTCCATATTTAGTATTATTGTAAAGTTTGCTAAACCTAAATGAGTTAATGGCAATACTGAAAAGTGAATAGATTTTACTCATCAGTCCAGAGACCCTACAGAAAATAATCACTAAGAAAGTAGTCTGTTGGAAGGACAGAAGGGAAGAGCAGATGTAGAAAAATGATGGCATCTTTCAATTAGTAACTTTTAGCATTGCCTTTTTATTGTGGTCTTTGACCCAAAAGCTAAATCCATCAGACCTTTCAGATGTGGAATAATGTAGTTGTATCGTCCAGTCTCTGACCTCTGTTTTTCTAGTCCGTTAGCATTAGCATATTAGAGCATGAACGTTTGAATCCAGTCAATTTATTTTTTAATTTAGATATACAGTGGAACCTTGGTTTACAAGTAACGCGGTTAACGAGCGGTTTGAAAGACGAGCAACTTTTTTTAAATTCTGACTCGGTTTGCGAGTGTTGTCTCGCAAAACAAGCAGAATTCAAGCTAATGGTGTGTGCAGTACTGCATTTGGCCAGAGGTGCGGGGGCGCCGGTGACGCTCGGAACTTCGGAGCCGCTAGGAAATACTTGAAATCACTCGGAAATACTCTGTTCCCTAGTGTTTCCAATCCTTTCCTGGGGTGTCCGAGATCAGCCGAGCTGTCCCCGAGTATTTCCAAGGCTCTCCGGTGCCCCCCACCTCTGGCCACATGCGGTATTGCATGCCATAGAAGTCAATGCGGAACAAATTACCTTTTGTTTCCATTGACTTCTATGGGGAAACTCCGCTTTGATATGCGAGTGCTTTGGATTACAAGCATTCTCCTGGAAAGGATTATGCTCGTAATGCAAGGTTCCACTGTAGTAGATTAGAACCTCTTTTAGACTTTTGTCTGTGGCCAGTTTAAGATTTCCACTCTCTTCCTTTCCCAGTGACCAAAATGTCAGGAGGACAGGAAGTGATGTTCTGCCTAAATGCACTTGAGATTTCCCATCACTTCCTGACCCAGTAACAACATTGTTCTTTGGACAGAAAATGGTATTAAGTCGCCACCCTCCACTTTTGCCTAAATAAGAAACAAGTTTTGAAAGGAATTTCCTGAAATCTCATCTGTGTGGCCACAGGCACTCATTTATTTCTCTGTACTACTGGTTACAGAGTTTTCATGGGGTCAGTAAAGTGTCAGAGCAGCAAACAGTGGGACTGCTCTGCAGCCGCAAAGAAACTTGGTTGTTCTGTAATGTAGCATCCAGTTTTAGGGCCAGTTCACACCATAGAAACTCAGTCCAGATGCGTTTTTGTAAGTGGGTTTTTGACGCTGTGCATTTTTCCCCCTCTTTTTTTTTTTCTCTTCACCTTTAACCACTCGGCGCCCGCGCTATAGCCGAATGACGGACACAGCGCGGACCCCAAATGCCGGGAGGCCGTCAATAGACATCCTCCCCTTCGCGCGCCCCGCGCTGTTATCACCCGAGTCACTGAGACTCGGGTGATCACAGATCTGTGCAAGGGGCCGGTGCCGGCCCCTTACCACGTGATCAGCTGTCAGTCAATGACAGCTGATCACGTGATGTAAACAAAGGATCGGTAATCCGTTTTTTTTCTCCTCACGCTGACAAGGGACATCGGTCCCAAAGAGGAAGAGACAATTCTGCCTCGATTGTGCCCACAAATACCACCTACCAGTGCCACCTGCCAGTGCCCACAGTGCCACCTATCAATGCCCACGAGTGCCACCTAGAAATGCCTCATCAGTGCCACCTAGAAATGCCTCATCAGTGCCACCTAGAAATGTTGTTTATCAGTGTAACCAATCAGTGCCTAGCAGTGCCACCCATCAATGCCACCTATTAGTGCCACTTAGTGCCCACCAGTGCCACCTATCAATGCCTCAGTGCCCACCAGTGCCATTTTATCGGTGACCATCAGTGCAGCCTCATCAGCGTACATCAATGTAGGAGAAAAATTACCCGTTTGGAAAATTTTATAAAAAAATATTTTCTTTTTATTTAAATCTGTCTTTTTAATTATTTTTTAACAAAAAATAAAAACCGCAGAGGTGATCAAATACCACCAAAAGAAAGCTCTATTTGTGGGAAAAAAAAATATTAAAAATTCATTTGGGTACAGCGTATGACCGCAATTGTCATTCAAAATGCATCAGTGCTGAAAGCTGAAAATTGGTCTGGGCAGGAGGGGGGTTTTGGTGCCCAGTAGGCAAGTGGTTAAATAAGGACACAAGCATTCCAGTACAGTTCAGTGCAGTAAAAATGCATCATGTTCTACTTTTCTCTTGTATATTTTTTTTTTGGAACTGACCGCACTAATGTGACCTTCACTAGCCTTGCGTTTTTGATGCAGAAAAATGTACTGGACTGCATGTGGTGGGCACCAGCCCTCAAGATAAGCCAGGTGTTTTACAGCAACAGTATATACACATGCTGGTAGGCACCCGCACTACAGGTTCACTTTATAGCTGTTGCTGAGATGATGTTATATAATCTTATACATCTATTTTACATTAGCTATATCAATTTATTTTTCCTGCGTTTACATTCTCATGATGGTATATGCTAATTTCTCTTAAGCTGGGTACACATGGATTGAAATGTGTCAGGTTCAGCAAGAATGGGGAGAATTTTGATTTGTGTGTCCTCCCTGTTTATCAGAAGATGATCGTTAAGCCCGGCACACTACTAGGTTTTTTTTTTGTTTTGTTTTTCGTTCAACCTAGCAGGGCAGAACGAGAAAAGAAAAAAAAACCTGACCGCTCAGGATGAGGCGCTGTACTAACTATGCAATGTTAGTAGTCCGAATGGCTGGCTTTTCAGACCGGCTGCAGTACACACGGGCTGAATGTCAGCTGGTTTCTATTGAACTGGCTGATGTTGCCTGACATTCGGCCTGTGTGTACTAGGCTTTAGCCCAGGTTCACACTGGGCTGCGGGAGTGAAGCCGATTTCACTCTCGCTGGCAGTCCCGATTTCAGCTGCGATTGCACAGATGTCAATGTAAATCGCGCCCGAAATCGCAAAAAGTAGTACAGAAACTACTTTTTGAAATCGGTGCAGCGTCGCACCTATTAGGACGGTGCCATTGCCGTCAATTTGCGGCAAATATCGCCGTTTTGACATGCGATTTGACATGCCAAATCGCATGTCAAAACGCACCAGTGTGAACCAGGGCTTAAACTGACTCCTGTAGCATAGTCCATCTGGAAAATCAGTATTTGTTCAGCAACTGCAGCACTGATTGGTGTATTTTGGCAGGGGGGGATTCTCGCTATCAGAAAACAGCGGGGGGAGATAAAGTACCTGCACCACATCACTTCCATGGCTGCAGGAATCTGATTTTCTCTTACCATCCATGGACTGACACAGTGTCTCTTTACACTTTACACGTGGGTTATGTCCCTGCTTGCAGGAGAAGACCTAGGCAGAATGTGAAATGTTATACATACATTCCAAAAGCCAGAGCTGAACAGCCCCACCCAGGGGGCAGTCCCTCCGTACATAACCCTCCCACTACAGTCAGCAGACTTCAGTTTTTTTCTGCCTAGCAGAAGGAGAAGACGTGGCTCTCTCAGGAGCCAGTCTCCTGACCTATTTTATTCCTTTTTGGAATTCTTTTTTATTTTATTTTTGAGAATCTTCTATCAACTGTCGGCTGGGCAACAGGTTGGGTACAAGATATCCTCGTAGTCTTCCCTGTCTGACCATCAAGCGTGCTGATCCTCGCCTTGTGTGCGTGAGACTCAGTTCACGACAGGCCCCATGACTCCAGGGGTGGCCGGGTTTGCTTTCATGCTCCCACGGTCCTCTCAAGACTGAACAGCTCCTGAACTGACTATCTTTCGCGGTGGACCGGGCCGACAGCTACTCAGTACTGCACTGTGATAGTCCTGTCAGAAACACCAGTGTGTCCCTCAGGGGACGGGTAAGTAGTCTCTCCTGCCTGCAGGTGAGTACAAAAGGCTGTGTGTTTCTCTGTGGGGGATTTTCCCTGTCTCCCCCTGTATTTTATTGTCGCTCTCTGTCACCATTACTGGCGCTGGCTGTGTGGGGTGCTTGGGGGTCACACTGTTCTTGGGGGGCTCATGCTGGTCTGCAATGTATGCTTTGGGGCTTTTTTGTGTGGTTTTTTTGGGGCCTGAGTGGCGCTGTGCGTGTGTGCTGTTTCATTTTAACTGCATCATGGCGGCCATCTTGCCGCGGATCGCCTCAGTGAAGTGCGGCGGCCATTTTCTTGTAGCCCGCGCGCTTTTCAGCACTAGTTTGGCCTCTAGCGCTGCTGTAGCAGCGCGAATCTCCACAGTCTCCTCACAGCTCACCAGCGCTGACACAGCGCGGTACAGACAGCGGAACTAAGCGGTCCCTGGTCCGGTTTGGTGAGTCCCCTGGGCGCCCCCTCCTCAGTCAGCACAGCCTGTGGGTGGACTTTTTATCTGAGAGAGTCTCAGAGGGGGACAATATGGAGTCTGTGTCACCAGCTTCCCCTAAAAATGTCAGTGGCAACAGGCAGTGCTTCAGCACCTGCGGTCCCTATGGACCTGTTGTGGGCAGCCCTGGAATCAATTTCTGACCAGGATGGGAGCTGTGTGCAAGCGCAAGGTACAAAAAAGGCGCCCTCTCCCCACTTTATCTACTCGAGGGCAGTGCGCTGATTCAGATATGGGCCTAGCCACTATCGCTCAGGACCCTAGTTCTGAATGTATGGATGGTTTTGAACAGGACATTCCTTATGAGGGAAACTCCAGTTCTGAGTCAGTAAATGACAGGGCGCTTGTTAGTGTGCTCATGACTGCGGTGAGGGACACTCTCAAGCTCAAATGCTGCGGATGCAGAACCTCAGGTGGATACTGTCTCCTTTGGTTCTTTTAAGGCCAGGCCTTCTAAAGGGGTTTTTTCCATTGCACTTTCTTTGACCAGCTCATTGATAAGGTCTGGAAAAAGCCGCAGAAGAATTTTTTTATGGTTCCGCGGCGTTTGTCTATCAGATACCCCTTTGAAGATGCCCTGCTTAAAAAGTGGGCTTCTCCCCCAGTGGTCGACCCTCCAGTCGCCCTGTTGAACAAGGCCACCACTCTCCCGATGGAGGGGACTCCTGCATTAAGGACCCCACTGACAGGAGGTCAGAAGTGGTGCGCATAGCCATGTTTGCCTTGTTGGGATCCGCCCTACGGCCTGTGGTAGCGGCGACCCTTGTGTTTTAAAACACTTACAGGTTGGGCAAAAATGTTGCACCTAGCTGTACAGGAGCATAATCTTCCTCCAGACACAGTTACTCTGGCCCACCAACTGGGCAGGGCCTGGTTTATGTGTGCGACACCACGTTGGACGCGGGCCCTTTAACATCCAGGGCCTCTGTCCCGACGGTGGTATGGCGTCGTCTTATCTGGTTGAAATGCTGGTCTGCTGACCTAGCCTCTAAGAAGCTCCTGACGTATCTACCTTTTTATAGGTGGTAGACTTTTCGGTGCTGCTCTGGATTTCATCGTCAAGGATGTCATGGGAGGTAAAAGCACTCTTCTTAGACTGGCAAGGGTGAGGGGGCCCGCCGCAAACAGGGCCTTTTCCTTTCCAGCAAACAAGGGGTTTTTTCGTCAGTCGAGTCCACAGGTAGGTCCTCCCAGACTGACGGAGTGCGGCTGGTGGGCACAAGCGCCCCTGGGTGCGTAAGCCAAACAAGCCCGCCTCCGCGTGAAGTCTTGCCTCCGCCCGACTCTGGGGTGGGGGGACGACTTCGCAGGTCACGAATCGGTGGTCCTCCCGAATCTCCGACTGGTGGGTGTGCGAGGAGGTCACCTCAGGATACAGGATAGTATTCCGATCCTGGCCCCCAGACAGATTCTTTCCCTCAAATCTTCCTCTCCTTCCTACCTGTCGGGCAGCCCTCTTGGGGGCTGTACAGGATTTGATCAGGTCTGGAGTGATTGTGCCGGTTCCGTCACAGGAGAGTTTTCAGGGATTCTACTCGAATCTGTTTGTCGTCCCAAAAGTAGGACGTGGTTCGACCTATCCTGGACCTCAAGGCCCTGAATGCCTTCGAGAAGGTGCAGAAATTCCGCATGGAATCCATTCGCACGGTGATTGCTACACTCCACCAAAGGGATTTTCTTCTGGCGTCCTTGGACTTCAAGGACGCCTACTTGCATGTTCCGATCTGCGCAAGTCACCGGAAGTTTCTGCGCTTTGCGATCAGCGAAGTCCACTATCGATTGTGGCTCTTCCTTTCGGCCTAGCCTCGGCACCAAGGGGGTTCACCAAGGTGCTTGCGCCGGTTCTAGCCTTCTGTTACAGCGAGGTATTGCTGTCGTGGGCTATCTGGACGATCTTCTGCTAAGAGCAGAAAGTGGATCAGACTTAGAGGAAAGGTGACTATCATCAATTAGACCCTCAGGGACTCGGGTGGTTCCTGAACATTCAGGAGTCAGTCCTGGTCCCGACTCAGTGTCTGGAGTATCTAGTTCTGATTCTGGACTCCTTGGAGGCAAAGGTATCCTACCTCTGGAGAAGTTGCTGACACCTCAGTCTGCGGTGCGGGTGCTGACATTCCAAAAATGGTTGTCAATCCGTTTTTTGCATGAGAGTCCAGAGACTCGTGGTGGCCTCCTTCGCGGCCGTTCCGTATGCCCAATCACACACCAGGGCATTGCAGAAGGAGATCTTGTCCACCTGGGACAAATCCCCGTTGTCCTTGGATCTTCATATCCAGGTGATTCACCTGGTCAGGGCGCCCCTGACATGGTGGTTGAGATCCTCGGCTCTTTGGTCCGGAAAGTCGTTCCCCTCCCATCCACTGGATGGTACTCACGACGGACACCAGCCTGGCGGGCTGGGGTGAAGTCTGGGGAGTCCTGTCGGCTCAATCCTTGGACTCCGGACGAGCCCGTTTACCAATCACTGTTCTGGTAATACGGGCCATCGGACTGTGTCTCTCCTCAGGTCAGAGAGAGTACGGGGTCGCTCCATCAGGAGCCAGTCGGACACCGCCACGGCGGTGGCGTATGTAAACCATCAAGGGGGAACTCGGAGCTCAGCTGCGGCTTCCGAGGTAGTCCGTATCCTGAAGTGGGCCGGAAGAAATGTGCCGGCTCTGTAGGCCATTTTACATTCTGGGCATAGACAATGGGCAGGCGGACTATCTGAGTCGCCAATCGCCAGACACCGGACCAAGAAGAGTGGTCCTTGCATATTTCAACTCCTTTACCGACGGTGGGGCACGCCGGATGTGGACCTGATGGCCTTTCGACTCAATCGCAAGGGTCAAGGTTGTGGCCAGATCCAGGGATCCTTGGGCGATGCCTCGGATGCGTTGGTGGCCCCATAGGGTCCTTATCGCCTGATATAAACTCCGGCGATCCTAATTGTTCCGGATTGGCCGCAGCATCACTGGTACGCTGATCTGGTACGTCTCGTCGCGGACGTTCCCTGGCGGTTGCCGATGGGGGAGGACCTTCAGTCTCAAGGTCCTATGCTTCATCCGGCTTACAGCCTCTGGCTTTAACGGCAGGGCTGTTAAAAGCCAGGTGTTGAGGGACCAAGGTCTCTCGGACTCGGGCATTTTGACCATGTTAAGGACACGGAAGTCTTCCTCCAGGCAGATCTATCACCGTACCTGGAAAGCTTATATCGCCATGTGCGAAGCGCTGGACTGGCGTCCTCGGACGTATTCCGTCCCCAGAATCCTGCGTCCTCTGCAGTGTGGAGTGACCCAAAAGCTTGCTTTGAGTACCATCAAGGATCAGATTTCGGCCTTGGCCGTCTTCTTTCAGCGACCTCTAGCGCGTCATTTTCTTGGTTAGCACTTTGTGTTGGGTTCGCCATGTGCTCCCTCCTGTCAAGCCTTCTCTCCCACCGTGGGATCTGAATTTGGTGCTCTCGGTCCTCCAGGAACCTCCTTTTGGGAATATCCGGGATATTCCCTTCTTGTCTTGTCTCAGAAGGTGGCCTTTTTAGTGGCAATCACTTCTGTTTGACGAGCGTCTGAGTTGGCGGCTTTGTCCTGCAAGTCGCCATGTTTAGTCATCCATAAGGATAAGGCGGTGTCGACCTTTCACCTACATGAGGACATTACCCTCCCGTCCTTGTGCCCTCACCCATCGCATCCCAGAGAGTTTGCGCTGCACATATTGGAGGTGGTACGAGCCTTACGGGTGTACCTGTCTGCTACTGCTTCTATTCGGAAGTCCGACTCACTATTTGTGACTGTCTCTGGTTTTTAGGGGAATCAGACAAACCGTCATTCAAGCCTATGCTCTCAAAGGGCGGGCGCCTCCCTTTCCGGTTACGGCGCATTCCACCAGGACAATTGGTGCTTCCTGGGTTTCCCGACATCAAGCGTCGGTTGCACAAGTGTGCAAGGCGGCGACCTGGTCGTCTGTTCATGCCTTTTAAGTTTTATAAGGTTAATGTGGCTGCATCTTCAGATGCTTCCTTCGGCCGCAGGGTGCTGCAGGCCGCTGTTAAAGTTGCGACTCCTCCGTTGAGGAGCTCTGCCTTTATTGGAGTGAAGTTTTGGTTTTTCCATTTATACTGCTCCCATCCCTCTTGACACTGCTTTGGGACATCCCACATGTAAAGTGTAAAGAGACACCGTGTCAGTCCATGGATGGTAAGAGAAAATAGGATTTTTTTGTACTCACCGTAAAATCCTTTTCTCTGACATCCATGGACTGACACGGCACCCACCCTTCCTTTTAAGTTTGTACTGCTTTGTTACGAACTGAAGTCTGCTGACTGTAGTGGGAGGGTTATGTATGGAGGGACCGCCCCCTGGGTGGGGCTGTTCAGCTCTGGCTTTTGGAATGTATGTATAACATTTCACATTCTGCCTAGGTCTTCTCCTGCAAGCAGGGACATAACCCACGTGTAAAGTGCAAAGAGACACTGTGTCAGTCCATGGATGTCAGAGAAAAGGATTTTACGGTGAGTACAAAAAATCCTTTTTTTTTTTTTTTTTTTTTTCCAGCCTGCTGGTTGAATGAAGAAAAAAAAACAGTGTGTATCCATCTTAAAACCTGAACTCTTGAAGGATAAGCAGATATTGTATAAATGCAAAAGGCATGTGTATTCTTGCTTGTATTTTGGTGTGTTTTGTAATTCTTCCCAATCTATGCAGAAATCTAGTGTGAAACATTTATTTATTTTTTGCTCTAGAGCTTCCTCTAATAAAGACCAGTTACTGATGCCCTCTCTGCTTGTGCCCCCTTCTTATGTAGTTTTCTGTAGGTTGTCTTTAGTGGGTGGGGTCTGCTGGGTCCATCCCACAGCTCTGTTTTCTACACAGACTATAAACTGCACGGGGATGATGTTGTCATGAATTTTACAGGGTAATATCTGGGCTCTCAAAGGAATTTGGTGCACACAAAGTGGATTTACATCCTTTGTGGCTATTAATGAATATATTTAAATAAGTTTTGGTTTTGGTTTTTTCCCTCAGAGTTTAGCTTTTAAGTTGGGGCCAGTGTGACATTTTTCTGGGACAGGGAATGGCAGATTTCTTCCTATGCTTGGAACACAAATGTATTTCTAGTAGAGGCTAGTAGAAAAAAACGTAATATCTGATTTAAAATGGTATTAAATGCTCAGCATACTTTGCAGTCCTGGTTTAAGCAGCTATAAATATTAATGAATGTGGGAACTCCCATATCTTATTAAAGGACCATTTCCTTATGTTAATACCCAAAGTTCACCCTGCGTAACAGACTTAAAGGAGTTCTAAAGGCTTAAAGGGGTTGTAAAGGTACAATTTTTTTTTCCTAAATAGCTTCCTTTACCTTAGTGCAGTCCTCCTGCACTTACCTCATCCTTCGATTTTGCTTTTAAATGTCCTTATTTCTTCTGAGAAATCCTCACTTCCTGTTCTTCTGTCTGTAACTCCACACAGTAATGGAAGGCTTTCTTCCTGGTGTGGAGTGTCGTGCTCGCCCCCTCCCTTGGACTACAGGAGAGTCAGGACGCTCTCTACCTTGCAGATAGAGAAAGGAGCTGTGTGTTAGTGGGCGTCCTGACTCTCCTGTAGTCCAAGGGAGGGGGCGAGCACGACACTCCACACCAGGAAGAAAGTCTTCCATTACTGTGGAGTTACAGACAGAAGAACAGGAAGTGAGGATTTCTCAGAAGAAATAAGGACATTTAAAAGCAAAATCGAAGGATGAGGTAAGTGAAGGCGGACTGCACTAAGGTAAAGGAAGCTATTTAGGAAAAAAAAATTGTACCTTTACAACCCCTTTAAGGATTTTTACCTTATGCATTCTCTGCATTAAGGTAAAAACCCTTCTGTGCTGCACGATCCTGGCCAGCCCCCCTTATACTTACCTGAGCCTGATAGATATATATATATATATATATATATCTATTTATTATTTCGATCTAGCACTGCCCAAGAGCACTGGCCCTTTCCTCTTCCTTCTGTCAATCAAATTCTGGGCACGAGTGCCCCCATATGAAGGGGGAGCCTGGTGCACCAACAAGGGAACCCATAAGAGAATTGGGGCGGCTGTGTGAAAAACCATTACGTTACATAACATGTCATTCAGGTCAGACAGCCTTTGAACTGCCATTTGTACTACTTGATTTAATGTCAGTGGGATTTTGCTGACCTGCAATGGGTGTATATTCCAAATGCAGGGAAACAACGCCCATAGACATGAGCCCTAAATATGTTTGGAAATTGCAATTGGCTAATTTTAATAAAGTAAAATGCAGAATCTACGGATGAGAAGCAGCAGCCCACTCACTGACACCCAAGCTAGGTTTCTAAATGGAAAACATGGATATAATACAATCTTCCCTGCTGGAACACCGTAAATTTATTTGAACCAAAACACTGTTTTGCATAGAGTAGGGATCAATTGGATAAGGCCTTGTGTATTTTTTTTCTTTTACTATCTGTGTTCTGTTGGGGGAATTACCTTCAACAGTAATGAGCTAACAGAGGTTCTAGCCTTCTTTCTATACATAAAAAAAAGTTTTTTTGTTTTGTTTTTATTGCCATTCTGCCCATGTTGGAGAGATTCCTCTTACTGTTGCAAGCATTGTCATGGACAAGTAAAATAAAATCTCCATACAGGGCAGTGTTGCCAACCGTACGTAGAATTACGGACAATACGTAAATAAAAGGCACTTTTTCCCTGTCCATAAATGTCCGTAGTAAGGGAAATGTGCCAGTAAAAATGGTGCCGATCGCATTGGGTCCGAACTGCGCATGCGCAATTCCGGAAATCGCCGAGAAAATCTGAATCTGAGCCGCCGAGTCTGACTCCTTCACAGCCTCTGCCCACCCGCCGCGCCGCAGCCAATGACCTCTCTCAGCGCATTTTCGCGCCAACACCGCCGCCAGTCTAAAAACAGGAGACTAAGAGAGCTGAGCGGCGGGACTCGGGAGCCTGAGTGACGGGGTCGGAGTACGGACCACAGCAGTGACAGCAGCACACATACCCCCCACCGGAGCAACGGACGGACCCCTGCCTGCCTGCCCAGATGAATGTGTGGACTGTGGAGCCTGCTGGCTGCTGCTGCTCGCCGTCGCTGTGCCCAGTGTGTGTCTCTTAAATTGGACTTGGTGAGTCAGTCAGCAGACTAGTAGTTGAGGCTGCAAGTTGCAGACTGGTGGCAGGAGGTGATGGAGGCAGGAGCTGGTGATGGTGGCAGAAGGAGCTGGTGGTGGCAGGAGCTGGTGATGGTGGCAGGAGCTGGTGATGGCAGGAGGTGACAGAGGCAGAAGGAGCTGGTGGTGGCACTAGGAGCAGGTGGGGGCAGAAGGAGCAGGTGGTGGCAGAAGAAGCTGGTGGTGGCAGGAGGAGCTGGTGGTGGTGGTGGGAGCTGGTGGTGGCGGCAGGAGCTGGTGGTGGCGGCAGGAGCTGGTGGTGGCAGGCAGGAGCTGGTGGTGGCAGGAGGAGCTGGTGGTGGCAGAAGAAGCTGGTGGTGGCAGGAGGAGCTGGTGGTGGCAGGAGGAGCTGGTGGTGGTGGCAGGAGGAGCTGGTGGTGGTGGCAGGAGCTGGTGGTGGCAGGCAGGAGCTGGTGGTGGCAGGCAGGAGCTGGTGGTGGCAGGCAGGAGCTGGTGGTGGCAGGAGGAGCTGGTGGTGGGAGCTGGTGGTGGCGGCAGGAGCTGGGGGTGGCGGCAGGAGGAGCTGGTGGTGGCAGGAGGAGCTGGTGGTGGCAGAAGGAGCTGGTGGTGGCAGGAGATGGTGGTGGGAGCTGGTGGTGGCAGGAGGAGCTGGTGATGGTGGCAGGAGCTGGTGATGGCAGGAGGTGACAGAGGCAGAAGGAGCTGGTGGTGGCACTAGGAGCAGGTGGTGGCAGAAGAAGGAGCTGGTGGTGGCAGAAGAAGGAGCTGGTGGTGGCAGAAGAAGGAGCTGGTGGTGGCAGGAGGAGCTGGTGGTGGCAGGAGGAGCTGGTGGTGGCAGAAGGAGCTGGTGGTGGCACTAGGAGCAGGTGGGGGCAGAAGAAGGAGCTGGTGGTGGCAGAAGAAGGAGCTGGTGGTGGCAGAAGAAGGAGCTGGTGGTGGCAGGAGGAGCTGGTGGTGGCAGGAGGAGCTGGTGGTGGCAGAAGGAGCTGGTGGTGGCAGAAGGAGCTGGTGGCGGCAGGAGGAGCTGGTGGCGGCAGGAGGAGCTGGTGGTGGCAGGAGGAGCTGGTGGTGGTGGCAGGAGGAGCTGGTGGTGGCGGCAGGAGGAGCTGGTGGTGGCGGCAGGAGGAGCTGGTGGTGGCGGCAGGAGGAGCTGGTGGTGGCGGCAGGAGGAGCTGGTGGTGGCGGCAGAAGGAGCTGGTGGTGGCGGCAGGAGGAGCTGGTGGTGGCAGAAGGAGCTGGTGATGGCGGCAGGAGCTGGTGATGGCAGGAGGTGACAGAGGCAGAAGGAGCTGGTGGGGCAGAAGAAGGAGCTGGTGGTGGCAGGAGGAGCTGGTGGTGGCAGGAGGAGCTGGTGGTGGCAGGAGGAGCTGGTGGTGGCAGGAGATGGTGGTGGGAGCTGGTGGTGGTGGCAGGAGGAGCTGGTGGTGGCGGCAGGAGGAGCTGGTGGTGGCGGCAGGAGGAGCTGGTGGTGGCGGCAGGAGGAGCTGGTGGTGGTGGCAAGAGGTGACTGTGGCAGGAGGAGCAGGTGGTGGCAGGAGGTGATGGTGGTGGCAGGAGGTGAGGGGGCAGATGGTGAACAAAAACTGATGGACTAATTTTATATTGAAAATAACAGAAATATGTTTATTTTACCTTTTAATATCTACCTTAAATCGCATTGCTATTTGGATACTGAACTATATTAGTACCCCCCCTTACCTTAGTGTATTCACTCTGTGGAAGGTGGTCTCTATTCACCAGAGCCCCCCTCCACATCAGAGTGCCTCCTTACATCATGATCTGCAGCATTCCCCTTTACATAAGAGTTCCCTTGCACTGTAAGGGGGAATCCTGCAGACTCTGATGTAAGTGGGAACTTTGTGCTGGCTGGGTTATAGTAACCTGACCTTCATGTGAATTGAGAAATATGTTTTTTTACTTTTGTTTAACTTAAACACATTGATAAATAGCATTAGCTGTGTGTTTATAGTTTAAATATTGATATTTGCACTGTTTAGCACAAAAAAACGTAATTTTAGGTACTTTTTTGCAGCATCAGTAAAAAATGCGGCTCTGCCAGTAATCTTCATTATTTTTGCCAGTAAAAAATTGGTGCCGTACAGAAATTTTGGCATCCTTGCCAGTAAATTTCACTTCAGGGGGTTGGCAACACTGATACAGGGTCACATGCAAGAAAAGCCTAACGGGTTATAACAACCTCTATCTGTTGGGGGGAGGGGCGTTTAGTTAGGCTTCTCCCCCTGCCACTTGCAATGAGAGGCTTAAATTTCTTCTTTTTTTTTTTTACTGAAGAATACACGTCGCTTGTTTACGCACCTTTGTGCATAGGCACATTACAATTAAAGGGCTGTATTTTAGCTCGGCAATAAAATAAGCTGTACTGAGCTTTTTCAAGTTGCAGTGTGCAAAGAGGCCTTTTTATGGTAAGTGTTTTCCTATCTTAGGTGTTGTGTTACAAAGCCCAGGAGATGTGATTACCAGAATCATTATGGCTAATTACCGTTATGTAGAAGGAGGTCAATGGACACACACAGAGGGTGCATGATAACCACAAACTCAGTACTTACATATCTTGGTGTCATGCTCAGACAGCATGAAGGAGTGAGTGCCAGCTGACGCCAGTAAAAAAAAAAATATTCTTACATTTTTAATGAGGACCAGCTGAGAACCATGTGCAGAATAACAGTCAAGTAGCTATTGGAAGTTCTCATCCAGAATAGGGTGTTGTGATCTCCTGCTCCATCTGCAGGTAAAACATGGTATGACAACAACTGAGTTTGAACGTAGGGTTATAGTTCACAAGCTTTTTGTCAAATTGAGATCTACATTTAGGAATTAAAGTGTTGTCACAGCCATATATCTGAGGTTAATATCTTGTGATCTAAAATGTTTGTCAAGAAATAAAACATGACAAATGATTTCTGGTTACAC
Source organism: Rana muscosa (assembly GCA_029206835.1). Lineage (NCBI taxonomy): Eukaryota > Metazoa > Chordata > Amphibia > Anura > Ranidae > Rana > Rana muscosa. Next base: position 877,084,285 of record CM055118.1, read on the forward strand.
ATGTGATTTGATGTTTCCATAGCGTTAGAGGAGAGTACTATCATTTGACAAGGACAAAGCTGTTGCCTTTGCCTTCTGCAATATCCTGACATAGCGATTTATCATCTCAGCGCACATATTCACAGTTTTCCAATGTTTAAAAAAAAAAAAAACTGTCCAACCTTCAGCCATAGGGCAGTGTCGCATGACATTTTGGCAGGCAGCAGCTTTTGTGACTGAATTGCATCTTTTCACATGTCAAGCTGAACATGTCCTTACCTCCCATGGGTTCAGTGGAGCTTGCGGTTTCTATCACAAAAGACTGCAGTGTTTTCTGGAGGGGATTTCTTCCGACTACCATTTCATTCTGAGTTATTTTGTTTAGGGAGACATGCACAGTGTATTGCTGTATTTTTCTTTTTGTTCTTGAATTCATTTAGTCACGTGTTTATTGTGTTGGCTTGTTCTGAAACAATGAGAGTCCATAGATTGTAAGGTCTAAGCCCAGGTTCACACTGGGTTGCGGGAGTGAAGCCGTGCGAGTTCAGCTGAACTCGCACGATTTCACTCCTGCCTGTCAGTCCCGATTTCGGCTGCAATTACAGGGACATCTGTGCAGGTTTCTGCACAGATGTCAATGTAAATCGCGGCCCGAACTCGCAAAAAGTAGTACAGAAACTACTTTTTGAAATCGGTGCAGTGCCACAGATGCGGTTCCATTGCCGGCAAATACCGCCGTTTTGACATGCCAAAACGCATGTCAAAACGCACCAGTGTGAACCAGGGCTTAGTGACATTGTATTAAGAGATGTGTCTTGGGATTCCAGAATGGCTTTAGAATTACTACTTGGGCTAAGTGTGCACAGTGGCATAGTTTGTGCCTGCTTATAAGGTAAACATTTATGCATTTAAAAAAAAAAAAAAGTTTTCAGACAGTCGTGGCTAAAACGGATTCTTGTATTTGATATGTAGGTAACTACATCATTTAAAATCTGAAGATTTTCAAGTCCTGTCTTGGGACCTAGTTTCTACATTGTGTTCTACTGTCTGTAATAGGTATAAATTTTCTAACAAATGTGTACTTCTTCCTTCTTTCTAAGGTGCCCTTACTGAGTGCTATGATGAACTGGGAAACCGCTACCAGCTACCTGTTTACTGCCTTGTCCCTCCCATTAATATGATTGAGGAGAAGAGCGATACAGAAACTTTGGACATACCTGAGCCACCTCCAAACTCTGGCCATGAATGCCAGTTACGACTTCGCCTCTCCACAGGAAAGGACCTTAGGCTTTTGGTGCGCAGCACGGACACTGTATATCACATGAAGCGGCGCCTCCACACTGTCGAAGGGGTTGAACCTGCCAGTCAGCGATGGTTCTTTTCTGGGCGGCCACTGACAGACAAAATGAGACTGGAGGAGTTGAAGATTCCCAAGGACTATGTAGTACAAGTTATAGTGAGCCAGCCTGTTCCACATCCTACACCGGTAGAGAATTGACCATCTCAGACATGCACACCGTCCTTCTCTTTACTCAAGTCACTCCTTGCTATGTTTGTACACAGCCTGTAACTTTTTTTTTTTTTTATCTTCCACTAGATATTGAGTCCTGAGCTGTCAGAGCAATGAATGACATTGCAGGCCTCTTTGGCAGCGCAGGACTTTGTAGCGGGTTCAGTGGACATGTGACTGAAGAAGGAAGAGCCGGGCCTTCCTCTGAAGTCATGGGGGGAATCAAGTTGTATTTCTTAATACTGAAAGACTTTTTATAACATCAGGAAAACTATCTTTTTTTATCTGTTCTATAAAGATTTGGACTGTAAGTGGAGTATTTAGCATTGCACTTTTAAAAAAAGAAACGAAACAATGAAAATTTGAAACAACAAGTTTGTCCGTTTTATCATTTCTATATGTGGGTTTTCTGCAGGAATGCTAATCGTATACAAGCAGATCTTTAAGGCTGAACTCCAGCTTTTGCTACACTTTACATAGTTTGTTTGGGCCGGCTGGCCCAAACTAACTAGGTCCCTCACTAACATGTAAGACCGCTGGATGTGCAAACCGAGACCTTCCTGTCTCATACCCGGAACACAGTCTATCTGAGCTGCGCTCAGCCATTCCTAGAAAGCAATAAATACAAAGCTTCCTCTGATTGGCTGAGCCAGAGGTGGTGACATCATCACCCTACCTTTCAGACTCATTGCTTTCTATGAATGGCTGAGCACCGCTCAAATAGACTCCAAGTATGAGACAGGAGGTCTCGGCTCGCACCTGGAAAATACAGCACATCCAGCGGCCTCACATGTTGGTGAGTGACATAGTAAAGTGTAACAAAAGCTGGAGTTCAGCTTTTAATGAGATGCAACTAAACATGACGTGTGAATTTTCATGATCCCCATTGGGTCCATAAGTTTAAATGCCAATAGTCTAGAGTACATTTTGTTGTACAGATAAGGCAAAGTTCTGCAAGAATGCATAAAAATCTTTTGTATAGACACCAGGGGCTTTCAGCAAATCTGCTAACCTCTGCACAGTGTTTAAATGGCAATGTGAGCATCAACTAGGAATGCTTTTATAGTGTATGGCCAGTCTAAGAGGCATATTCATTTTTAGACCTATATGAGGGAAGCTACATCAAAATGAACATTAAATAAGCTTTGAGGTAAACATAAGTGTAACTAAAGGCAGCACTTTTTTTTTTGTTTGTTTGTTTACTAGTTTTGGATAAAGTAGAGATGGTGAAAACACCTGTGGTTTTTTTTTTTTATCATTGCGGTCTGCACCCCCATTAGGAGATTCATTCTCTTTGTCCTATTTTACCATTCTTATAAAAAGTAAAAATTCCCAAATTTTTGGTTGTCTCCAGAACAGTAATTCCAATAGGGACACTAATTCTGGTGACCTCAGGGCCCCCAATGGATTCCCTTAATTTGCAGGGATCCCTTCCCCATGTTTTGGTTATGGGACTGGGATCAAAGGTAAATCTCCTTAGTAAGACACAGATGACCTAAAAAACTGACAGGTTATAACCCTCTTAGGCTGAGTTCACACTATTGCGAATTGGATGTGGGTTTCCCCACATCCATTTTGCATGTCAGGAGACTGTGACTGGCTCTCTATGGAGCCGGTTCACACATCTCTGCAGCGGCTCCAGAGCGAATTGCGCAGGAGTCCTGTGTGTCTTCTGGTCCATTTCAGGTCTGAATTTAGCTTAAAATTCAGTCTGAAATCGGACCTGAAACGGTGAACGGGGACGAACCGGACCCCTGCTGTGAGCAGAAGATGATTTATAGATCGATTTCTGTGAAACCAGCTTGCCCATATATGAATCAAAATTCAGCCGGTCTCGAATTTTGATCTATGTATGGACACCTTTTTAGGAATCAGAGCTGCTATTGTACTTTAGAGTTCCATAGGTGGCAATATAATACCAGTGTGACCTGGAATTTATAAATGGTTTGACTATTTAAACAAATTAGGGTGTAGCTATTTAAAACAACTCTTCCTTTTTATTATGAGTTTTGGTGAATATTTTTATTTTACAGTTTAAATCTCTATAGAGCTCTAGTCATTTTGTGTTAAATTATATTTCCATTTTTGTGATTCAATGAGTCATCCGCTAAAATCCAGCCATAGTGACAAAAGATGCTCATATTTCAACAAGCGCACAAGTGTCCCCACAATAAATTTCACAGCAGCCAGATGAATCCACAACGCCCCCTGGGGGATAGTAACCAAAGTAAGTCCACACCATCCAGCGCTATATGGTAAAACACTCCTATTTAACCGGTCTGTGTATGTTCAATAGCTCAGGCTCTTACCAGATTCATTGACCCATATACAAAGAAATGGGTCCAATAAATCCTTTTTTTTTCTCCAAACTGTCTCCACGTGACTTCTGTAGTTTCCTACATACATCCTCACACACATTTTCAAAAAAGAAAAGAAAAAATTCATATAGTGTAGTGCTCTTAAAATATGCTCGTGTGTATGTGATGACATTTAATTTTTACATTGCATGCCTGTGTGCATTCTCTGTTCCCCTATTGTGTGTATCCTTACTGAAAACACAAATTTCCAATCACACATCAATCCACAACAGCGTGGTGCTCCAAAGATGCTCCTATAAATCTTGCCAGTGTCATTGAGCAAATTTTAATTTTTTTACAAAACAATGGTGTAATATTCTCACACAAATATGTATTTGTGCTCACATTAATGTAGTGCTGAAATTTGTGCAAAACCAACTTTCCCTTGCTCCCTCCATTCCCCCATGCACAAAACCCCTTACCAGACTTGCCCCCTAAGACAGAGTTAAATGGATTTACTCAAAATATTCTGTATTTCAGGCAGATCACTTTCCCCATGGTAGGTAGCATAAGGCCTGGTTCACACTTATGCATTTTATAGTGTGTTTTCAGTTTCGCAGAAACACACTACAGTCCATTTAACAAGGTTTCCTATGGGTCATGTTCACATCTATGCATTTTATGGAAAGGGCCAGGGACTTTTTCTGGTTTTTGGTTATATAAACCTCAATGAATCAAAAATGTGTATTAACCACTTAAGGACCGCCGCACGACGATGTACGTCGACAGAATGGTACAGGTACGTCCTCTTTAAGATCCCAGCCGGTGTCCCGCGATCGGGTCACAGAGCTGAAGAACGGGGAGAGGTTGGTGTAAAGAAACCTTCCCCGTTCTTCCTAGTGGGAGTGATCGTCTGTTCCCTGTCATAGGGAACGACGATCAGTGACGTCACACGCCAAGCCACCCCCCCACACAATAAGAATCACTCATTAGGTCAAACTTAACCCCCTCAGCGACCCCTACAGGTTAACCCCTTCACTGCCAGTGTCATTTTTACAGTAATCAGTGCATATTTATAGCACTGATCGCTGTAAAAATGACAATGGTCCCAAAATGGTGTCAAAAGTGTCCGATGTGTCTGCCATAATGTCGCAGTCACGATAAAAATCGCTGCCATTGCTAGTAAAAAAAAAAAAATAATAAAACTATCCCCTATTTTGTAGACGCTATAACCTTTGCGCAAACCAATCAAAAGCTTATTGCGATTTTCTTTTTTTTTTTTTTACCAAAAATATGTAGAAGAATATGTATCGGCCTAAACTGAGGAAAAAAAATATTTTATATCTTTTTTGGGCATATTTATTATAGCAAAAAGTAAAAAATATTGAATTTTTTTAAAAATTGTCGCTTTATTTTTGTTTATAGCGCAAAAAATAAAAACCGCAGAGGTGACCAAATACCACCAAAAGAAAGCTATATTTTTGGGGAAAAAAGGACGCCAATTTTGTTTGGGAGCCACGTCTCACAACCATGAAATTGTCAGTTAAAGTGACGCAGTGCCGAATTGCAAAAAGTGGCCTGGTCCTTAAGCCCCGGACCATTTTGTAGCTAAAGTGGTTAAAAAAACGCAAAATGCACCCAGAATATGCAACCTGCATAGGTGTGAACCAGGCCTGGACATGTAGGAAGAAGAAAAGCCAAATAGTGCAGAAAATCCCATTAAAAATTATTTATTTAGGATTGCTTACTTTTGCAGGTAGGTACAAACTTCCAATTTTCATTTTTGTTTGAGGAGGCTGGCAAGATTTAGAGGACCATCTTTGGAGCACCACGCTGTTGTGAATTGATGTGCAATTGGAAATTTTGTGTTTTCGGTAAGGATGCACAAAATAGGGGAATGAAGAAATGTGTGCAGTGTTAAATAGCATGTTATCACATACACGTTGGCCTATTTTGAGAGCATATTTTCCATGTGATTTGAGGGTACTAGATTATGTTTTTTTTTTTTGTTTTTTGGGAACGGGTGTTATGAAGAAAACTAGAGAAGTCGTGGAGACTGTTTGGATAATGAGCTTTATCTGGCCCATTTCTTTGTATATGGGTCAATGAATCTAGTAAGAGCCTGGGATATTGAACATACATGGGCCTGTTGACTAGCCATTTGAAGATCAGGCTTTTTCTGGCACTTTTTGTTTACATGAAACAATCAGTTTTTTTGCTAGAAAATTACTTCGAACCCCCAAACATTATATATTTCTTTAAAGGATACGTTCACGTTTTAGAAAAAAAATAACAAATGCACATCTTTTTGTAGGTAAAAAAATGTGCGTTTTTTATTTTTTGGAGCCTGTAAAAGCATTACACCAGCGATCAGAATATCGCTGGTGCCATGCAGGTCTCCTCCAGATCTGTCAGTGTATCTGGGTGTCCGTACATCCTCAGCAGTAGTAGTTCATTGAGAACTACAAATCGACAGCTGCATAGGCTGGCAGGGCTTGTAGTTCATTTACACAGTTTACGTGCCTGTCATCTGCTGCTCCCCCCCCCCCCCCCCCCCCCATGCCTATCAGCTCCTGTGTCTGTGTGAGCAATCTCTCCTGACGCTAATAGTAGTAAAGAAAACTTTTTTTTAAATGTCACTGGCAGCCCCTCTTATATGCAGCCATATTAGTGTTTTTATAAAACCATGCTACTAAATACTTTTTTTTTCCAAATATCTTCAGTCTGGTCCTGTGACTCCCGGCCGCTCTCCTCCCCATCTAAGGGCTACAGCGGCCAGCACAGCGGTCATGTGACCTCCCCGGCTGATGTCAGAGGGAGATCACGGCCCCTCCTGCTGTAGCCTGTGGATCAGAGTAGGAGAGCGGCCGGGAGTCACGTGGCCGGTCTGAACATATCTGAAAAACGGTATTTAGCAGCATTGTTTAAAAAAAAATAAAAAAACTGTTACACAGTGTGTTATGGCTGTATAAAACAGGGGCTGGCAGTAAAAAAAAATTTAAGGTGGTTGTAAACCCTTCCATATACTCCGTGAAGTGGCTGGCCTCAAGTGATAAAGAGAGATTAAACAAATCCTTCTACATAATCTACCTGTTTATCTACAATTTTCTGTTCCCTTCAGCCGGTCAAAGTCCAGAATTTATACAGCATGTCTGAGCTTTCAGATAGTAGGGGGCCAGGAGCTGAAGTTACACTCTGCAGAGCTCAAGGAGGAGAGCCGAGAACTGATTTGATGGAAGGAACACACACCACTTTACCAGCATTTAGGAGCAGAGCTGAGGTTGTCGATCACAAATTGTGTACTGAAGCTGCCTCCACTGTCACCTTTTTTTTTTCCTCATGGTGTCAGGTAAAGTGACTCCTGCAGAGCAATGAGGCAGTGGACAGAAATTACACTTTCAGCTCTGGATTGAGGCAAATACACACTATAAAGGGATATTCTTTATTCATATTTCATGTCTGAGGTTTACAATCACTTTAACTCCTCAAATGGGAGTTTTGGCTCAGTGAGCCAGGGTGTCCCCCATTTTGATTGAATGCTTAATTTGAACATCGCTTCACCTCCTACTTTAGGCTGAGTGCATTGTTAGGAACTAACTAAATGTTTTGGTAACAATTGGAAGGTAACTGCGTCCAAAGAATGTATGCATTTCCTGACTACATTCATTTGAAATCACCTGTTGTGTACCTACAATCTGTGTGTACAACGCAGCAGCTGGTGTGTGTTGTGGTGCCAGCAGTACTGATGTGTCGATCCTGGCTCATTGCGCTGTTCATTTTTTAATTTTTTCCTTTTATGAACCAACTTTATGGAGATGTCACACAGACATTTCATAGAGCCCTATAGGCTAGGGTGCGTTGACTGCACTGCGTGGAAATAAAGTACCGCACACAGTACTTTTATTTTTTTTCAGTGCACACCGCAGCACAATGGTGTGAACCAGCCTCACTGGAGACAAGGTAGTTTGCCTTGTCTTGCTGTGGGATGGCTCTGGTGGGAATCTATTCTTATGCCGCGTACACACGATCGGAATTTCCGACAACAAAACCGTGGATTTTTTTCCGACAGATGTTCGCTCAAACTTGTCTTGCATACACACGGTCGCACAAATGTTGCTCAGAAATTCCAAACGTCAAGAACGCGGAGACGTACAACACTACGACGAGCCGAGAAAAATGAAGTACAATGATTCCGAGCATGCGTAGAACTTTTGTGCGTCGGCATTGGATACACACGATCGGAATTTCTGACCACAACTTTTGTAGTCGGAAAAATTGAGAACCAGCTCTCAATCATTTGTTGTCGGAAATTCCAACAGCAAATGTCCGATGGAGCCTACACGCGGTCGGAATATCCGACCAAAAGCTCACATCGAACATTTGTTGTCGGAAATTCCGATCGTGTCGCCGCATAAGGACAGGTTCACAACTATGCAGGTTGCAGTTGATGCATTTTACTTTTTTTCACGTGGTTTTTTTTTTTTTTTTATGCGTTTTGCGAAGTGTCTGTTGTCAGGCTGGAGAAATCAGCAGAAAGGCATCAAATACACAAGCACTGCGTTTATTATGCTTTTCCATTAAAGTCTATAGAACCAAAATGCGCAACCTGCTGCGGGCAAAAAAAAGTCCCTGATCCTTTCCAAAAAATCCACTTGGTTGAAAATGCACAGATGTGAACGTGACTCATGGGAAATCATGTTAGATGGACTGTACTGTGCATTTCTGCAAAACTAAAAATGCACTGCAAAACTTATAGGTGTGAGCCTAGCCTAAAAGGTAGTTTAAGAGTCCCAAGCCTTCTTTAAGTGCAAAACTGTTGCCCTCTTCTGCTGAGAGGCTCATGAATGTGTTGGGTTGGTACAGCTCTGCTGCGCATCTAGTACATATAATAACATTTTAGAAGGAATGGAGTATCCTGGTTTTCAAAGCACACAATTGCATTTTTGCAGCAGCTAATTCACTGGCATGTATCTGAGTATTCTTATTGTGCATGAATGACAGTAATGAAATACATTTTTCCTAGTCGTAAAGTGCAGGACACACTCTTTAATCATTATGAGTTATATGCAGCAACCTTCAGGTGATTGGACACTGACAAAAAAAAAAGCTGCAGGGACAGTCCCTATTTAACCCCTCTTACTCCGTTAGCTTTTTTTTTTTTTGCTAGTGGCCATAGATGATGGACCTCTTGTCTTCTATTGAGGCATCTCTCTATGGGTGATGATGATATTCCAAGATGGTAATTCTATCAAGCAGCCTCCAGTAACTACTTCTGCAGCTACCTAATCTATTGACGCCTGGGGAGAGCCTTGAGGGGACTGTAGTCGGGGCTTTCATGCCACTATATTATTCCTTACTCATAGGATGTATAACCCTATAAGTAAGGAATAATATGATGGGCTCTGTATGTCGTGATGTACTTTAAAAATAAAAAGTAGCTTTGCAGGTACTTACAAAAATCCAGTTACCACATGTAATGCTGAACAATGATTGAAGCAGTACTCTAATTCGATATCATTTAAAAAAAAAAAAAAAGGGGGGGGGGGGGGTTCTGTGGCTTTAAATGGTATATAGTGGGAACAGCTGTATGACACTGGAGCCATAGTTTGGAGCTAAATTTAGGCTAGTTGTACACCAAAGGTATACAAATATCTAATACATATAAAGCAAATATTCTTTATTAGTACAAAAATCAACATCGCTGATCAAAAAATAATTTTAAATCTAATGTGATAAATGCCTAAAAGGTCCGCAGCATAAAAATATACATATAGGAAGCAATTATTACCAAAGTAGGATCGGTGTTGCCTTTATGATGGGTAACACAAGGATTTCCTATTCAGCAATTACATGGTGTTGGCTAAAGCACAAATAGGGCTCATGTCGACAGGCAAGAACAGTGTTTGCTACTCCAAATGCAGGAAACCAACACCTATCGACAAGACGCAACAAAATACTCACACCTCCCCCCCCCCCCCCCAAAATGATGCATCCCAGGCTCAAACGCACAAGAGACAATTCATCCTAGCACCGAGGCTTGCCGAAAATGGACAATAAAGCCTAGTGTACATGGGCCAAAAATCAATATAAACCAGTCGACATTTGGCCCATGTATGGTAGCCGGTTCAACAGAAGCTTCTGTCGAAGGCTCATGACTGAAAAAGGTCTGCCGATCAGCTGAATGGAGTGTTCTGTTGTGGGGGGGGGGGATTGGCTACCATGCAGCTGCACCAGATTTTGCACTCCCGTTTTAGAAAATCAATCACATTTTATTTCTCTTTTGAAATGTTTGGTTTTCCTTTTTTTTTTTTTTTAACTTAGGCAAAGTTCCATTCTAACCACTTACCGACCGGCCCATGTACTGCGGGGCGGCGGCTCTCCCCTGCGCGAAATCACGCCTGATCAGTACGTGATTTCGCTCTTCCAGGTCTGCGGCACGCATGCCTGCTGGCGGCGACCAGCTCTCTCTGTGATTTGGACACAGCAGGAGCCAATCAGCGGGTCCGGCGGATCTGATGTCAGCCAGGACCTGCCGATCATTCCCAAGAGAGGCAGAATGGCGGTCTGCCTATGTGAACAAGGCAGATCCCTGTTCTGTTAGTTGGGAAGACAGAGATCTTGTGTTTCTGCTAAGCAGGAACACGGTTCTCTGTCTTCCCACAGTTAAAGCATCCCCCACACAGTTAGAAAGCACTCAGTAGGCACACATTTAACTCTTTGATCGGCCCTGATAAAAATCGCAGAGGTGATCAAATACCATCAAAAGCAAGCTCGATTTTTGGGGGGAAAAATACATAAATTTTATTTGTGTTCAGCGTTGCATGACCATTCAGTTGTCAGTAAATGCAGTGCTGTATTGCAAAAAATGGCCTGGTCATGAAGTGGTGTAAACCTTCCGGGGCTGAAGTGGTTAATCACCTCCCTCCCAACCTATTATAAAAATACAGCTGGGCGGGAACACTCTTATACCAGGTAGACATGTGATGTCCTTCCAAACGGGCGGCCTGCGCGCTTCCTAGTGGCCGCGCAGCTATGTGATCTGTGACGCCATCCTTGGTATCATGTGATTGCTGTAACCAATCACAGCGATTGCCTATGGCTCCTGCTGCCCTCAGTGTCTCCTGTGAGACAAGGAAGAGAGAAGAGCACGCTGCAGCGGGGACAGCAGTGGACCGGTGAGAAGGGTCATATAGGTGTTTAGGGATAAGGGGACGGGGCAGGATAGGTAGTGGGGAGTTTTTTTTCTTGCAGAGAATGCATTAGGGTAAAAAATATATTTTGACTTTAGAACAACATTAAACACCATCCATTTGAAGCCAATATACAGCATGAATTGCTAAAGCATTAATATATGCATACATTTACCATTATGTCTTACTTCCCAACTTTCTTAAGAATGAGGAACACGAGGAAGATAGTAGCCTGCACTGCACATAGCGCACCATGGCAAAAAGTAATTGTGGTTACATGCAAATTTTTGCGGCCTGAAGTAAACTATCATCCTCAGTGCCAAGGGCATTGCTTGGATTGTAAAAAAAAAAAAAAAAAGAGGCACCTTTGAGCTTGAGTTGGTGGGTCAGGAATGCATAACACACAGGGATCTTGGATTGTATAATGCATGGAGTGCAGGGGACAGGAGTAAAAAATGAAAAGAGTTTGGGAGTCAGGCAGGGATGTTGCTATAGGGGGGAAAAAGACCAGGGGCTTCAGCTGAAGGTAAATTTGATAACCTTTCTCACATTTTAAAGTAAGTCCAGCCCAATCTCGGCATCATGGGGAGGGGTTTAGGCTCACTTTCTGGTTGCTGCCTGGCTCACCAGTGCCCATCAGCTCAGCCTCCTGGACTGGCTCTTACGATGGAGGTCACACCTCCCAGCATGGGACCAGTGTGACGTCCATCAAAGGAGACCGTTCAGGAGGTGGGACTTTTCCACGCCAGCTAAGCGGGAGACCCCTGCTCTGTGTAATCCAGTGGCGTTCGCCCCCTTCCCTTCAGAGGCAGTCCGTGTACCCCCAGGATCGGCCCTGCAAAGCGGCCCCAGGGAAGGCGGCCTGTCCAGCCCTGTATAGCCCCGATTTCCCAGCCAACCCCATGCCTTCGGGCTCTGGGCTAATAATTCTGAATTGGCAATACGAGACCCAGGGCTTTTTGGGGGCCCACTCAGCTATAGCCCCAGTCAGCCGCCCCCTCCCAACACTACTGGAGTCAGGGGTGCATAACCACAGTGTAGGGGTCAGAAGTGTGAAAAATTTCCCCCACAAAGCAATATCGTCACCCATAAATTCCCAGCCCCCCCCCAATCCCCTGTCCCAGCACAAATGCCCTTCCCCCAAATCCTTCCTCCCTGTATAACACCCTCCCCCCCCCCCAATACCCCTTCCCAGCACAAATTCAACCCCCAAATCCTCCCACCACAAATCCTCTTCCCCTTTAGCAAAACCCCTCCCCCAAATTCCTGTCTCCTTCCAGCACAAATCTCTGTGACTCCCCCCACCACCCAAATCCCTTCAAGCACAAACCCTCCTATTAAAAATCCTCTTCCCTTTCCTGCACTAATCCTCTTCACCCTCCTTTCCCTCCACTCATTCCTTGGAGCATAAATTCTCTCCCCTCTTCTAACACAAATGCCCCCTCCGCTAACCTCTCTCCTCTCACAAATTCCCCCCAACATAAATCCCCCCTTTCTAGCACAAATCCCCCCTCCCCTCTTCCAACACAAACCCTCTCCCCTCCCTAAATCGCTCCTTCCAGCAAATATTCTCCAGCACAATTTTTGTTACCTGACCCCCAACTTGACCTCCACAGCAGGCTTGCCGACCCCCATTACTTTTTTTAACTGACAAAAACATGGAAAATGTATTGACGGAGCACATTTTTTTACTCACAACATGAAATATGACAAACGCAGACAATTGATATTTAAACAGTACAGACAATATGCTAACATTAACAATGTTCATAACAAGTAATCAGCCTGACTTTTCAATTAAAACCTCTAAACAGAGTAACAAAATGTGAGCACGATTAGCATTATAAAAGATCTGGGCTATCCTGGGATAAAACAAAAAAAAGTTCTGTGGCATGCATGGTTCGCTTTGGCACAGTGAGAGGGGCTTAAAGGAGGATCATTAAACAGAATATGTGCCTATTCACTATATACACTGCACACATGAAGCGCATCCCCTTATGGGCAGCAGATGAACTGGGATTCCCCACCCTGCACATTGAGGCACACCGAGATTTCACAGTCACTCAGAGTCAGAGAACAGTTCGTGGCTTTGTTTTTTTTTTGGGGTCATGAACTTGGATGGGAATAAGAGGTATAATGGGATGCCCACTTTACTATAGACAAATACTCCTATACATAGTCTATATACAACTCCAACCTCTTCCTCAAGCACACACTTGCTTACAGAACTCCAGATGTGTCACCTTGTTGCAATTTGGTAGCAATAATTGAAGATAGGGTGACACAGCTTACACTTTCCCAGCACTTCCTCCCATGGTCACTGATCCCAGCGCCACCTCTTCAGGCACTGCCAGCCCGCCTGTCTAACTCCTCCACAGTCCTTCCAGACTGACATTCACCAGCCTATGCGGCTGACTTCTCAGAAGATCTCCCCGTCGTGCTGACCTGCTCTTGCTGTCCTCTCACTTGCTTCCGTGCCTCCAGGAAGGATTCCTCCGTGTGTTGTAGATGGTCCCTCCAGCATCCGAGCCCCAGACTAGGGGGCACCCTCAAGAGCCACCGGCAGCCTCCTCAGCACTCCATCTTTCACCCGACTACCCCTGCTGGCAGGACCCAAGAGTATTTATGAGGTGGCCATCCCATATGCTGGGGATTGGCTGGGGCACCTTATTAACACTCCAAGCAGCTCCTCCTAGACTCCACTCACTACTTCTTGAAGCTTCTCCAAGGTTCCAGAAAGCAGGGTGAGGCACCAGAGATGCTGCTTGCTGAGTCATCCAGCCTCCCTGAGTCGCTCAGCCCTAACCCAGATTCAACCCAGGCCTAGCTCTCAGCCAAGCCAAATTTTCCTACACTGCAGCTTACCCTCCAAAAAAAAAAACTATCTCCATCCAGCACACTAGAGAGTGCTACACACATAACACAGTCCTTCTATACACAAAATATTCCTAATTACCGCACCACAACTGACAGCCTCACAGACACAAATAAACCTCAGGACAATGCATCATTTTGTTTTAAATGTAACGTTTTCATTACATATGCTTTAATGCACACACAAAAAAAAAACATTTTGTCTGACTGAGCCTACCTTAAAGAGGAACTTCATTAAAACAAGCAACTGTTGAAACAATGATCACTTGGTCAGTGCTATGCAATGTACAGTGTGAAATATAGAGTGCAGGGATCAGAAGTAAGTAACATACAAAATAACATAATTCCCCATTTTATCAGTGTCCTTACTTTGCCCTCACATCAGTGTCCCCTCTTACGTTTAGTGTCCCCACTCCCCTTTTACATCAGTGTCATCTCTTACCTTAGTGTACCCACTCCTCCCTTAGATCAATGACCCTTCCCACAGAGTGACCGACTAACCGACTGCCCCTCAGTCTCTGTGGAGCAATAAGTAATTATTGGGGCAGGGCAGTCACTTGGTTAGTTACTCTGTGGCCTGGACCTGTTACATGCTCACTCCAGCCCGGAATCGCTAGACACCAGGATTTAGTTGAAATCTCAAGACAGTCCCACAGAATCCAGAATGGTTTGGAGATGTGATTATGTGGCGTATATAACATTACCCATTTAAATTCAAGAAAGAGCCAGAAATATGCCATTTACCCCAGAGGGGGTGATATGGAAAAAAATCTAAGTAAAAAAAAACCTCACATGTGCATAGCTTTCCCAGGAAGATGACAATCGCTGAAATAGACTTGTTCAAAAACAGGCAGATATAGCCCTGGCCCTATATGGCCATCCTAAGAAGACACAATCTCATCAGTGGACTTTTTATCAGTAAAAAAAAAAGAAGTGCACGTTACTATGTCTTAATACCACTTTATAGCTCATGCCCCACCTACATTGAAGAACTCAATGTAGGTGGGGCAAAATCTCCAATCTGCTTCTTGGCTCCTCCACTTTCATAAAAATCCCTTTGTCACTCTTCTCTCTATAGTAATAAAGAACATAAGATTTCTTTCAGACAGCTGCTATTTTCTTAAATGCTAGACTGCTCCATTGATCTCCCTTGCTAAAAATTTCAGTTCCCTGGCTGCTGTTATCAACTTTTCTGGCTGCCATGCTGATCAAATGGCTTCAATGTTACGAGTCACTGACATAGAACACATATGCAGACTATATCTAAATCAAAAAATAAAAGTGTAAAATATTGCAGCTTACCAATCTTTAGACAGGGTGGTTGCATTAGTTTTCTGTCTTTCAGGATTTTTTTTATTGGTGGCTTCGTCCATTCTTCCACTATGGAGGGAACAAAGGTTGTCAGTCACTCAGACTCTCCTGATTTGAACTACAAACAGGTTTCCCTCTCATCATCTACATTGTACAGGGGCAGGTAATTTTGTAAGAAACAACACTATTGACAAAAATTGACAAGGACACTGAATTTCTGGAAAAATAAACAGACATTTTTCATATTTTCTGAAAATGTTCTTAGCCTAAAAATTGAAGCAAACGCAGCCACCAAAACTAAGGACTGGTAAATTGCAATATGTATTGTTATTTTTGGATTTAAATATCTTTTCAGGAATTCTAACTTACTGCATGCTTGTTACAGGTCCAAGCAACAACCAAGTAACTAGCATTTTACTAGGTTAGGAATGCCAGCCCATATTTTTCTATTACAACTGTTTACATTACAGTCTCCAGGATACACCTCCTAAAACTGTTTATCTATTTTTCTACATTAATTATTAATTTCTGAATAGCCAACTCTTTAATTCTCCTCTGTTGCCATTTTCCTTATATCTATGGTTCCTACGACTATTAGATAAATTGGTTTGTATGGCCTCCTTCTCCGGTACCATGTGCTTTTACTTCAGTTTAGATTTTTTTTATTTTATTATTTATGATTTTATTATTTGATATAAAGATCCATGTAAAGCTGCATTTTAGGAAAAAAAAAAAAACAACTGTTAATAGGGGAGAAAACGAAAGGGCAGACTCCATTTAAGCAGATAGGTAAAGGGCAAACACCTTTGTGAATTCATACCTTTGTTATTTCATTATTATTGTATCACATAAACTTTTATGCAATGCAGTAAACTTTTAACATTTGCAGCAATTAGGTATAAAAACACTAAGCTGGCTGAATCGCAACCAAATCAATCTCATTAACCAATAATAGTCACTTAACATCTGTTTCTGTTCCCACTTGCTTTTTACAGAAAAAAAGGATGTATGTGAGTGTTTCATAGAGCTCTCATTTAAAGGTACACTACTGCAATAATTGATTTAAATCCGAACTCTAGGCAAGCAACTAAATACACAATTGAGATACTTCAGTGTGAATTGTCTGTCTGTCCTGGTGACGCATCTCTACTCTCTCCTGCTGTCGGTAATGCTAACTGTCAGCATGTGTGCACTGCAGCAGACCTTGATTACAGGGGAGTGATATTGAAGGCATAGTTCACCTTGAGCCTAGGTTCCAACTGGTGGGGTGCGGGAAACCGCATGTGATTCAGACAAGGTATCGCACTGCATTCCTTGCAGTGCATTCTTTGCAGTGCAATTTGAGCCCATTCATTTTGTATGGCTCAAATAGCACCCATGCGAAAAAGGTGCATTCACTTTTTTTGCCGCACTGAAATCGGATTGCATGGGTGCATTTTGCTAAACGCTTTTGGGGTGTCGTTAACTCGACATTACAAAATAGATTATAGTGCAACACATACAAAAATGACATTTAAATCCTGCAAGGCTGTTTAAAAACACCTGAACATATTCAAAAATATGGGGATTTGGTCACACTATATGGTCATATAGTGTTAAGCCCACTTACTGGTCAAAGTACCCCATTATCAGTGGGTCCTACACTAGTAATAGAATGAAAGATCCTGCGTCTCAACCATGAGAGACAAACTCCTCTTTATGGGAGAACTGAAAGGACTCCTCCTTTAACACAGGTGGACAATAATGAGAAGTAATGAAAGGGGGATGGGGTTAGGGTTGCCACCTCATCCCTTTAAACCCGAACACAAATTAATTCCACAGGTTCTGTGGCTGATTAAGGTGGTAATTAAACTCACTTGGTGCCTTATCTGCATTAAATTAGCCTCAGAACCTGTGTAATTCATATGTGTTCGGGTTTAAAGCGATGAGGTGGCAACCCTAGATGGGGTGCTCCGACCCAAGGGACCTGGTCAGGATCCATATACCGTGTATACTCGAGTATAAGCCGACCCGAGTATAAGCCGAGGTACCTAATGTTACCACAAAAACCTGGGAAAACTTACTGACTCGAGTATAAGCCGAGGGTCAACAATGCCCATTTGCACGCCTCACTGTGCCCATTGCAACTTCACTAAGCCCATTGCCACCTTACTGTTCCCATCCTCACTGTTCCCATCCTCACTGTTCCCATCCTCACTGTTCCCATCCTCACTGTGCCCATCCTCACTCTGCCCATCCTCACTGTTCCCCTAGAATTAAAATTGAACATTGTAAATTGTACCTGAAGGCTGCGGCGTCCATCGTTTAAAACTCGCGGTCTCTTCCTGGTCTCTTCCGTGATCGGCGGAACTGTGTCTGCTGAGAATCGCCTATCACGAACGTTCTCTCATCCTCACCCATCCCAGCAGACACTGTGTTCAGTTTCCGGCAATCACGGACGTCTGCTGGGAAACTGAGGATGAGAGAACGTTTGTGATAGGCGATTCTCAGCAGACACAGTTCCGCCTATCACGGAGAAGGACCAGGAAGAGACCGCGAGTTTTAAACGATGGACGCCGCAGCCTTCAGGTACAATTTACAATGTTCAATTTCGCTGACTCGAGTATAAGCCGAGGGGGGAATTTCAGCCCCAAAAAAAGGGCTGAAAATCTCGGCTTATACTCGAGTATATACGGTAATATACAAACAACAGACTTGGGGGGCACACCCTTAAAATGCATTTACATTCAAGATGGTGCTGCTATAAGACCGCAAACAGAACAAAATAGATTATAGCGCACACATACAAAAATTACATTCAAATCCTGCAAGGCTTTTTGTTCTGTTTGCAGTCTTATAGCAGCACCATCTTGAATGTAAATGCATTTTTAGGGTGTGACCCCCAAGTCTGTTGTTTGTATATTGTATGGATCCTGACCAGGTCCCTTGGGCCGGAGAACCCGATCCCCCCTTCATTACCTCCTATTAGTGTCCACCAGTGTTATAGGAGGAATCCTTTCAGTCAGTTCTCTCATAAAGAGGAGTTTGTCTCCCATGGTTGAGAATCAGGATCTTTCATTCTATTACTAGTGTAGGACCCACTGATAATGGGGTACTTTGACGCAGTAAGTGGGCTTGGCACTATATGACCATATCAGGGACGTGCAGGCAGGTAAGGCAGGGCCTCACCTGCCATGAACATAAACAATTATTTTTTTAATCAAGCTTTAAGGGTTGTAGCTTAGCGACCTAATGGGTATGTAGCCTATGCCCTACCTCACCACTGGTAAAAATATGGGGCTTCTACGACCTATGGTTCCAGAGATATAGGGCTCCTTGCAGAAGCTAAATACAGAGCGGCCACTTTAAATACAAGCTGACACACTCTGTTTGCAGCAGACTGAGAGGTTGTGCTCACAGTGCCTCTCCTCACTTCTTGTCAGAGGCACTGAGCTATATAAACAGCTTGGAGTCTTGGACCAATAGTAAAGTACCATTGGTCCCAGCTGTCCAATAAAAATGCTGTCGCGGAGGCACGCCTCTCACTGCAGTGTCATAGAAGAGGCATGTGTCTAAAAGACAAATACTCCCTTCCAGCTCAGCCCTCTTAAAGCGGAGCTCCACCCTAATGTGGAACTTCCGCTCATCGGAACCCTCTCCCCCTCCGGTGTCACAATTGGATATATATATATATATTTATTTATTTTTGCTACATTTGTTGTTTCCTGCGATCTTCGATCAACTGCCGACTGGGTGACAGGCTGGATCCTCGATCCTTGTAGTCTCCCCAGTTTCGGCCATCGAGCGTGTGCCGACCCTAGCTACGCGCTGGGTTTTCCACGACATGCCCGTCGCTCCACGGGTGGTCGGTGAGCCTACGCTCCAGGGCCTGCATCGGACCGCTCAGCTTCGGCTGACCTTACGGCCGAGTCGCAGCAGCCTGGCCGGTGAGCTTACGCTCCAAGGCTTGCATCGGACCGCTCAGCTTCGGCTGACCTTACGGCCGAGTCGCAGCAGCCTGTCCGGTGAGCGTCATGCTCCAGGGCATACATATGATCATCCCTTCTGGGTCCAATCACAGCATGCCTGGCCAACAGTCACCTTCTGTGCGCGGACGATGATCTGTTTGGAATGTCTTCCAGCAGAATACATGCAGGATAGGTAAGTAAAACTCCCCTGCCTCGGCTGGGTGATTTAGCTGGACATTCCTGGAGAGATCAAGTAAGTGGTTGTGGCCCCTTTCTTCCCTCTCTCCCTGCCTTTCCCTCCTCCCTGGGCTTCTAGCTAAAGGTTGCTGGGTGCTGGGGGTCACCTAGGGGGTCCCACTGGAGCGGGGCTGGCTGTAACTAACATTTAAAAGAAATGTCATTTTGCTTACCTGTGTTTGTGTCTCCATGCTGTCGGCGGCCATTTTGAGGTGGTCCATGCCAAGTTTGGCCTCTTGTAACTGCCTGGCGGCCATCTTCCTGTGGTTCGGCCACACCCACTGGCCCCTATCAGGTGATCGGCGGCCATGTTGGTCCACCCTGTATGCAGATATTGCCGTTCGGCGGCCATCTTTTTGTGGGCTATGGCTGCCTGACCTCTATCTTCTGTCGGCGGCCATTTTCTTAGAGCCCACATTATCTTCCATACAGACGTTTTTGGCAACCATTTTGCGAGAGCCTCCGGCCTCTAGGGTGCATTACACTGGCGCGAAAATTCACACAGGAAGTGCTGATAAAAGAAGCAGACTGACACAGCAGCAAGGGGACAGCATCACAGGCGCAGCATAGCAGTACCTATCCAGGGTGGTGAGTCCTCTGGGTAACCCAGCATCTTGGCAGCGCAGGAGGGTGGCCTATTGATATCTTGCCTGGAGCCCTGTGAGTGTCAGCGTGTGGTCAGCATGGCATCTGAGCCAGATGTCTTCTCCCCTGAAACACCAGATTTAGCAGCTGGTGTCCCTGAGGTGTCTATGGACGCTATGTCGGCAATCCTAGAGGCGTTTGCTGCCAGGGTGGAAGCAGCACACGGGAATACAGGGGGTAATAAACGCCCCCGTCCCCTGCAATCTTCTGGGGATATTTCTGATGCAGAACCAGGTCCAGCTACGGCCCATGGCCCAGATTCTGATGCATCAGAGACTGCAGACCGTGACCGATCGGACAGTGAGGAGGACTCCAAGTCCAGGTCAGTACGCGAGACGGCTTTGGTATCTGACCTTATTACTGCAGTGCGGGATACGCTAAAGTTGGAAAAGACTGCAGAAGTAGCAGATACTCCAGTCCCCTTTGGGTTTCATAGACCTGCCCGCACTGCTAAGGTGTTCCCTTGTGTGTCTTATTTTGACAAACTCTTATACAAGGAATGGGAGAACCCACTGAGGGTCTTTACAGCCCCAAAGAGGTTTGCAGTACGGTACCCCTTTGAGGAGAGTTTTCTGAAGATATGGACCTCTCCCCCTATAGTGGACCCTTCGGTGTCCAGACTTAATAGAGCCACCACTATTCCAGTAGAAGGGGCTCCTGTTTTCAAGGACCCTGTGGATAAGAAGGCTGAAGCACTTGCTCGCTACCTATACTCAGTGGTAGGCTCGGCAGTACGCCCGGCATTGGCGGGGGCCCTAGTGTCTCAGACACTTACTGAATGGGCAAAATTGCTACTCCAGGGGTTAAAGGAGCGAGATGCTCCTCCTAATGAGATAACTTTGGCCGACCAGTTGGTCCAGGGCCTTAAGTTTGTCTGCGAGTCAGACATGGATACTATTCCCCTGCTGTCAAGAGCTTCGGTTTATGCAGTAGCAATACGCCGCCTGATCTGGCTAAAGGACTGGTCTGCAGACCAGACTTCCAAGAAAGCCCTATTGGATCTGCCTTTTAAGAGCGACAGACTTTTTGGGGCTTCTCTGGATGACATCATCAAGGATGCCACAGGAGGTAAAAGCACTTTGCTTCCCCAAACTAGCAAGGGTAGGGGACCACGCCAAGGGCAAGGGCCCTCCTTTACTGCACGTAAGCGGTTTTTTCGCCCCCTTAAGGCGACAGGGAAAAGACCCCAGGCCGATAAAGCGCCTGCCCAAGGACAAAAGCGTCCTTGGTCCCGCAGACCCAACAAGCCTGCGGACAAATCTGCGTCCACATGAAGGTCCGCCCCCACCCAGCTCTCGGGTAGGGGGAAGTCTTAGCAAAATTCGCGACTCAGTGGACTGCTCTAGTCTCCGACAGGTGGGTTTGCGAAGTAATCTCCTCAGGCTACAAGATAGAATTTCTCTCTTGTCCACCATACAGATTCATCACCTCCAATCTCCAGCTACTACCGACCCGTCGGGAGGCCCTGTATGGGGCGGTCCAGGGTCTACTGGAAAACGGGGTAGTTATTCCAGTTCCAGAACAGGAACGGGGTCAGGGTTTTTACTCAAATCTGTTCATTGTGCCAAAGAAGGAGGGGGTTCGTCCAATCTTGGATCTCAGAGCCCTCAATTGCTTTGTGAAGGTACAAAGATTTCGGATGGAGTCGGTTCGATCCGTAGTCACGGCTCTCCATCCGGGGGACTTTCTGGCCTCCTTGGACATCAAGGACGCATACCTGCATGCCCCCATATACTCCAGACACCAGAGGTTTCTGCGATTTGCTATCGGTAAGAACCACTACCAGTTTGTGGCCCTCCCGTTTGGCCTTGCCTCAGCACCCAGGACGTTCACCAAGGTGCTCGCTCCGATTCTGTCACTTCTAAGACAGCGGGGTATCGCTATCACAGGTTACTTGGACGACCTTCTGCTGAAGGCCCCTTCAAGCTCAGAATTAGAGGTAAGCGTGTCCATTACCTGTCAGACTCTTCGAGACTGTGGTTGGATACTAAACACGCAAAAGTCAGTATTGGTGCCCACTCAACGCCTAGTGTACCTGGGGTTGATTCTGGATTCCTCAGAGGCAAAAGTATTCCTCCCTGTGGAGAAGTTGCAGACCCTCCGGGCTGCAGTACGGCAGCTGACTTCCAGGAATTGGTCGTCACTCCGTTTTTGCATGCGAGTGTTGGGCCTCATGGTAGCCTCCTTCGAGGCGGTCCCATATGCTCAATACCACACTCGAGTGTTACAGAAGGAAGTTCTGTCCAGATGGAACAGATGCCCTTCATCTCTGGATTATCAAATCCGAGTGAGCCACCTAGTCAGGAGATCCCTGGTATGGTGGCTGACAGCACCGGCTCTAATGGCCGGGAAGTCATTTCTTCCGGTTTACTGGATAGTGATCACGACGGACGCCAGCCTTACAGGTTGGGGGGAGTCTGGGGTGTCAAGTCGGCGCAAGGTCGCTGGACCCCAGAGGAAGCCCTCCTGCCGATCAATGTCCTGGAGATCCGGGCGATCAAGCTGTGCCTCTTCAAATGGTCTCAGAGACTGCAAGGGCGTCCAGTCAGGATCCAGTCAGACAACGCCACAGCAGTGGCATATGTCAATCATCAAGGAGGAACAAGAAGCTCAGCTGCAGCATCGGAGATCGCTCGCATCCTGAAGTGGGCAGAGAGGAGCGTACCGGCACTGTCGGCCGTGTACATTCCGGGTGTGGAAAACTGGCAGGCGGACTACCTGAGCCGCCAGATGCTGGACCAGGGAGAATGGTCCTTACACCCGGAGGTGTTCCAACTCCTCTGCCAAAGATGGGGCACACCAGACGTAGATCTTCTGGCTTCCCGACTCAATCGGAAGGTATTGAGGTTTGTGGCCCGGTCAAGAGACCCATGGGCAGACGCAACGGATGCGTTGGTAGCATCGTGGGGTCAGTATCGGCTAATCTATGCCTTCCCTCCCTTAAGGCTTCTTCCTCTTCTGCTCCGCAGAGTGGAGGCAGAGGGAATTCCAATGATCCTAATCGCTCCAGATTGGCCTCAGCGTCCTTGGTACGCCGATCTAGTACGTCTGGTAGCAGACGTCCCCTGGCGCCTACCACTACGGAAGGACCTGCTATCGCAAGGTCCCATATTCCATCCTGCTTTACAGTCATTGGCTTTAACGGCATGGCTGTTGAGAACCAGGTACTGAGAGATCGGGGCCTGTCAGACTCAGTAATCTCTACTATGAGAAGTGCTCGGAAACCGTCCTCTAGGAAGGTCTATCACCGCACTTGGAGGGCCTACATCTCCATGTGTGAGGAAATGAAATGGCATCCGCGTACCTATTTGGTTTCCAGAATCCTGCTGTTTTTACAGCATGGGGTAGACCAAAGGCTTGCCCTAAGTACGATTAAGGGACAGATATCTGCCCTGGCTGTCTTTTTTCAGCGACCCCTGGCGACTCACTCTCTCGTGAGTACATTTGTGCAGGGGGTTCGACATGTGGCCCCTCCGGTCCGCCCCCCGTTACCTCCGTGGGACTTGAACCTGGTCCTCTCGGTGCTTCAGACGGCACCGTTTGAGAATATTAGAGATATTCCCCTGTTGACACTTTCTCAGAAGGTGGTCTTTTTGGTGGCTGTTACGTCAGTTAGACGAGTCTCTGAGCTGGCAGCCCTGTCCTGCAAGGCTCCCTATTTGATTTCCCACAAGGATAAGGTGGTGCTGCGGCCGCAGCCTTCCTTTCTTCCGAAAGTCGTTTCGGCTTTTCATCTCAACGAAGACATTGTACTTCCATCCTTGTGTCCTCAGCCGTCGAATCCTAAGGAGTCGGCGTTGCATTCCTTGGACGTTGTCCGAGCTTTGAGAGTATACATATCTGCTACTTCCCTGTTCCGGAAGTCAGACTCACTGTTTGTTTCGGTGGCTGGTCCCAAGAAGGGCCAAGCAGTCTCATCGGCCACCATCTCTAGGTGGATCCGACAGATAGTAATCCAGGCTTACGCCTTAAGGGGTCAGGCGCCCCCCTTTCCTGTCACGGCGCATTCGACCAGGGCAATAGGTGCCTCTTGGGCTTTCCGACATCAAGCGTCTGTTTCCCAACTATGTAAAGCGGCGACTTGGTCGTCCGCTCACACTTTCACAAAATTCTACAAAGTTGATGTAGGTGCATCTTCGGATGCCTCTTTCGGCCGCAAGGTTTTGCAGGCGGCTGTTTAGAGTTGCAACTCCTCCGTTGGAGGAGTGCTGTTTTGTGTTTTGGGGTGAAGTTTATTTTTATGCTGTGTGAGGGGGCTAGCTCGGCAGCGGGTATGTGTGACCCCCGGGATGGGCTCCCCACCCAAAACAGGCCCAGCAGACGGAGGTTGTGGTTTTCAAAATCAAAAAGGTGCGGTTTATTTTCTATTTACAGTGACAAAAACACAGCAAGGCAAAAAAAACATAAACAAAATAAATCCTGGTCAACTTGACCTCTGACTAAACTTACAGGTTTCCTAACTAACGACTGGGATCAGCCTAGTGCTGTCCTAGTCCCTGGTTTTAAATGTCCAAGCAAAATATAGCCACACAGGCTTTCTCTCACCGCACAGGGGTTCACTCTCCCTAGACAGTCCACACAGGTCTGCTTCCAGGCATGAGCTAACATCTAATGAATCTGGGAGTTTTTTATAGAGGCCTAAATGAGCTGACAAGCTTCAGCTGGCCTCATCAACTCCCTGTCTGCACGACGCCCAGCCCTCTCCCTAGAGGTATGAGTCATCAATGAGCCCACTAGTCTCAGCTGGGCTTATACAACTCTCCACCTAGCTGTATAAGTCAGCGTAAAGCCTGAATCTGGGCGAAATATATCTACCCCCCTGGATGCAACCAGGTGACTTTACCTTCCTGCTGTCACATACCCCCCCCTCTTGTTTTAACCTCGGGGTTGGAACACCAGCAATCAGGCATTCATGTACTCGAGACAAAGCATCCACATTCCCCATTTGAACGCCAGGGCGATGCTTTACTGTGAAGTTGAATTCCTGGAGGGCCAGGAACCACCTATTCACTCTTCTATTTGTTTCCTTGTTTTGAGCCATCCACTTTAACGGAGCGTGATCCGTAACCATGTCAAAGTGCCTACCTAGCAGGTAGTACCGAAGGGAATCTAGAGCCCACTTCACCGCTAAACACTCCTTTTCAACGGTGGCGTAATTTACCTCATGGGACTTCAACTTCCTGCTGAGGTAAATGACTGGGTGCTCTTCCCCGTTCCAGACCTGGGACAATACTGCTCCTAACCCCACATCTGACGCATCACTTTGTACGACAAAGTCTCTAGAGAAGTCGGGTGAGTACAACACTGGCTGGCTACATAAGGCTTGTTTCAAGAATTGGAATGCTGCCTCAGCCTCGGGGGTCCATTTAATCATGACCGACCCTTTCCCCTTCGTCAGGTTGGTTAGGGGCACAGCCTTAGAAGCAAAGTGGGGAATGAATCGCCGATAATACCCAGCGATTCCCAGAAAGGCTCGTACCTGCTTCTTGCTGTTGGGACGTGGCCAACTCTGGATGGCCTCGACTTTGTTGAGTTGGGGTTTTATTACTCCCCTCCCAATGGTGTACCCAAGATATTTGGCCTCCTCCTGCCCAATGGTACACTTCTTGGGGTTAGCCGTAAACCCTGCTTCCCGAACAGAGTCCAGGACTGCTTGCACTTTTGGCAGATGTGAGGCCCAATCTGTGCTATGGACAATTATGTCATCCAGGTAAGCCGCAGCATACTTCCGATGGGGCCTCAGCATCTGGTCCATTTTCCGCTGGAATGTGGCCGGCGCATTCTGTAACCCGAACGGCATTCTTTTATATTGGAACGCCCCGTCTGGGGTTACAAATGCGGTTTTCTCTTTGGCCGACTTGGCCAGGGGGATTTGCCAATACCCTTTTGTGAGGTCAAGAGTCGTCATGTATCGGGCTGTTCCCAGCCGGTCGATCAACTCATCTATACGTGGCATGGGGTAGGTGTCAAATTTTGTAACTTTGTTCAACTGACGAAAATCGTTACAAAATCGCCAGCTCCCATCCGGTTTAGGCACCAACACAATGGGACTAGACCAATCACTTTGGGACTCCTCTATCACCCCTAAGTTCAGCATTCTCTGTACTTCCTCCCGTATTGCCTCCCGTCGGGCCTCTGGGATCCGATAGGGTTTTAACTTCACCCTTTCACCGGGCGGGGTAATAATGTCATGCTCTACCCCAGATGTTTGTCCCGGCAGCTCAGAGAATACCTCCTTGTTGCGAAGTACAAACTCCTTAACCTCCTGTTGTTGGGGTTGTGACAAGGTGGCTGCGATTCCAACCTCAGGAATCACGCAACCAGTTTGAGCTGGTGACCAAGTGTCTGCGACTAGGGACTCTCTATCCCTCCAGGCTTTCAACAGATTAACGTGATAGATCTGTTCGGGCTTTCGCCTTCCTGGTTGTCTGACCTTGTAATTCACTTCGCTCACTTTTTCCATTATCTCGTAGGGGCCTTGCCATTTGGCAAGGAATTTACTTTCAACCGTAGGGACAAGTACCAATATCCTATCCCCCGGGGAAAAGGTACGGGTCTTGGCTCCACGGTTGTACACTCTCTGCTGTGCCAACTGCGCTTGGGCCAAATGTTCCTTCACGATGGGCATTACCTGTGCAATTCGATCTTGCATCAGGGCGACATGCTCAATCACACTCCTGTGGGGAGAACTCTCACTTTCCCAAGTTTCCTTGGCAATATCCAACAGCCCTCTTGGGTGTCTCCCATACAGTAACTCAAAGGGGGAGAATCCCGTAGAGGATTGGGGCACCTCCCTAATAGCAAACATCAAATAAGGAAGTAGACAGTCCCAATCCCTTCCATCTCTATCCACCACTTTCTTCAACATTTGTTTTAGGGTTTTGTTGAATCTTTCAACCAGCCCATCGGTTTGGGGGTGATACACAGATGTACGCAATTGCGTCACTTTGAACAATTTACACAGCTCTTTCATAACCCGGGACATAAAGGGTGTACCTTGGTCCGTAAGCAGTTCTTTACAAATACCCACCCGGCTAAAAACAAGAGATAGCTCTTTGGCTATGGTTTTGGCCGAGGTATTTCTGAGAGGGATCGCTTCTGGATAACGGGTGGCATAGTCCATTATAACCAATATGTACTGGTGCCCCCTAGCGGACTTGATTATAGGACCTACCAAATCCATTGCGATTCTCTCAAACGGGACCTCAATGATGGGTAGAGGGACCAGCGGGCTACGGAAATGTGGCATCGGGGCCGACCTCTGACACACAGGGCAGGAGGAACAATAATTTTCTATGTCCTTCATCACCCCAGGCCAATAGAATCTCTGTAATACCCTCTCTCGGGTTTTCTCTGTCCCCAGATGACCTCCAAGAATGTGCCCATGGGCCAACTCCAACACCAACTTCCTGTAAGGTTTGGGCACCACAAGCTGCTCAACGGTTTCTTCTGCCCTTTTTGCCACCCGATACAGTAGGTCCTTCTCTACGCTGAAGTATGGGTAAGTGCCAGTATTATCTGGGTTCACTAACTCGCCATCTATTTTCACTACGTTTTCCCGTGCCTTTATTAGGGCGGGGTCTTTCAACTGTTCTGTGGCAAAGTTTTCCCTGTGAACCTCAAGATCAGAAAACTCCACAGACGGTAGGTTTTCGTCTGAGGAGGTGGGCTCCTCTCCAGTTTCTTGAGTCTCCCCTGCCAATACTGACAAGGGAAATTCCGGAGAGTCCTCACCACTCTCAGGGGAGTTCTGGCTATCACATTCCTGGTACATAGGGGCACCAGTGGGGGGCTCAGGATCATCCCACAGTTCCCAGAACTTCGGAAAATCCCTTCCCACAATGGCGTCATGCGGTAACTGAGATACTAAGCCCACTGGATGAGAGAGGGTACCTTTGGGGGTCTCGAAACACACCGTAGTCACTGGATACTCTCGGGTGTCCCCATGCACACAAATAACGGCTACCTTGCTATTCCCAGAGACCTCTGTTTTAACTAACTCAGCCTTTATCAGGGTCACAAGGCTACCTGAATCCAGCAATACCACAACATTTCTACCATTAATACACATTTTGCATAAATGTTTCTCAGTTCCCCGAATGGCAGTGCATGCGACTGTCGCACACAGCGACTGACGTCTGCCCGTCAGAAAGTCACACTGCATGGGTTCCTCCACAACCGGGCAATTTGCTGCAATATGTCCCGCTTGCCGGCAGCGGTAGCAAACGATCCTTCTTGCGGCCTCTTGAGCCGCTGATTTCCCAGGCTGTTCTCGCCAAACTTGGGGTAGAGCTCCCACCCTCTCACTCTCTCCACCCTCACCCCTTGGAATCCTCTTATCCGCCCCTGGGGATGGTCTGGTCTTAGGGTGGAAAGTCCGAGTGTCTCTGGAAGAGGCCGTCAGGTTCTCTGTAGCCAAGTATTTCTCCACACGATCCACAAGACCATCGGCCGTCTCTGGGTCTCCATGGCTTACCCACCTTTGGATGGCAGTAGGAAGAGCTCTCAAAAACCGATCCATTACAACACGTTCCACAATCTTTGGTGCGGACAAAGTCTCTGGCTGTAGCCACTTTCTGCTCAGGTGAATGAGATCATACATTTGAGACCTGGGGGGTTTTCCAAGCTGGAAAGTCCAGTTATGCACACGCTGAGCCCGGACAGCCAGGGTGACACCCAGCCTTGCCAATATTTCAGCTTTTAGCATCACATAGTCTTTTGCTTGGTTAGGCTCTAGGTCATAGTAAGCTTTCTGCGATTCACCAGTTAACAGAGGAGCCACTAGTCCAGCCCACTGCTCCTCAGGCCACTTTTCTCTTTCAGCGGTCCTTTCAAATGTGGTCAAAAATACCTCTGGATCATCCTCTCCAGTCATTTTTGTCAATAAACGACTCACCCCAAAGGACGCGGTATTAGTGGGACGGCTTTCCTCACTGGTCTGCGGACGTTGCTGCATTACTGCTTCCATCTGTTGTTGTAGTCTCTGCTCTTGCTTCTGCAACAGGTCTATGAAGCGGGCCTCAGATTGCTGTTGGGCTTGTTGCTGAGCCTCCAGACTCTGTTGTAAAGTTGCAAGGCTCTGTTGATGAGCTTGCTGCTGGGCTGCAAGGCTCCTTTGCAAACCTGCATTTGTCTGCTGTTGATTGGCATTTGCTAGAGCCAGCTGTTTCAGTATCTCCTCCATGCTGGCTTAAAAAAAAACTGCCACTGGTTCTCCACCAACTGTGAGGGGGCTAGCTCGGCAGCGGGTATGTGTGACCCCCGGGATGGGCTCCCCACCCAAAACAGGCCCAGCAGACGGAGGTTGTGGTTTTCAAAATCAAAAAGGTGCGGTTTATTTTCTATTTACAGTGACAAAAACACAGCAAGGCAAAAAAAACATAAACAAAATAAATCCTGGTCAACTTGACCTCTGACTAAACTTACAGGTTTCCTAACTAACGACTGGGATCAGCCTAGTGCTGTCCTAGTCCCTGGTTTTAAATGTCCAAGCAAAATATAGCCACACAGGCTTTCTCTCACCGCACAGGGGTTCACTCTCCCTAGACAGTCCACACAGGTCTGCTTCCAGGCATGAGCTAACATCTAATGAATCTGGGAGTTTTTTATAGAGGCCTAAATGAGCTGACAAGCTTCAGCTGGCCTCATCAACTCCCTGTCTGCACGACGCCCAGCCCTCTCCCTAGAGGTATGAGTCATCAATGAGCCCACTAGTCTCAGCTGGGCTTATACAACTCTCCACCTAGCTGTATAAGTCAGCGTAAAGCCTGAATCTGGGCGAAATATATCTACCCCCCTGGATGCAACCAGGTGACTTTACCTTCCTGCTGTCACAGCTGTTACCACCCCTCGTTTTTTCTCTGACACTGCTTTGGGACGTCCCACTTTGTCAATAGAGAAGCTGTGTCGGTCCATGGACGAAAGAGTAAATAGGATTTTTTACTCACCGTAAAATCCTTTTCTCTGAGTCCATGGACCGACACAGCACCCACCCCTCATTTTAAGTTTGTACTGCTTTTTGACGAACTGATCTGCGATGTGCAGACTGAGAGGGTATACCCAGAGGGTCCGCCCCCTGGGCGGTACTGTAGAAGGTGTGATGCAACACTTTTTACAAGTTTTTCTGCCTAGTCACTCCTAATTAACGGATAATACCACTTTGTCAATAGAGAAGCTGTGTCGGTCCATGGACTCAGAGAAAAGGATTTTACGGTGAGTAAAAAATCCTATTTTTTCAAGGTACTGTTATATTCAAGCTAAATCATATATTTTTAGCTAGAAAATTACTCAGAACCCCCAAACATTATATATATTGTTTAAGGAGACACCCTAGGGAAAGAAAATGGTGGTCGTTGCAACTTTTTATGTCAGACGGTATTTGCGCAGCAATTTTTTTAAACGTGTTTTTTTTTGGGGGGGGATATAAAAAAACAGCACTAACGTTAGCCTGATTTTTTTGTAAAATGTAAAAGATGATGTTACGCTGAGTGAATAGATACCTAACATGTCACACTTTAAAATTGCGCACATTTGTGGAATGGCGCCAAACTTCAGTACTTATAAATCTCCATAGGAGACACTTTTTTACAGGTTACATGTTTAGAGTTACAGAGGAGGTCTAGTGCTAGAATTATTGCTCTCGCTCTAACAATCGTGGCTTATGTAACCTGTGTGTATCTGGCTCTGATACTAGCCAGTGCCTCACCAGCCACTAACCTCACCGCAGGTCCCTGGACCATATAGTTTGATCAAATCCCCATATTTTTTAATATGTTCAGGTGTTTTTAAATAGCCTTGCAGGATTTAAATGTAATTTCCTGTCGCATCATGGCAGCATACACCTTTGGGTTGTGGCTCCGCCCTCACAACCTGATAGGACCGTTTAACTATTAAGCCCAGAGAGGGCCCCCGCCCAGGTATTCTCTTTTTTTTCCTCACCTAAGACCTGACAAGGACAGCAAAGATGAAGAACCCCCTTACCGCTTCGCCCCAGCCAGGTTCAGCCTCTCCTGGGTGGAAGTCCTATCCTGTACAGCCTCTAAATGAGCTATATGGAAGGAACCCCACTCTGATGGTCTCAGGGGTATGTACCAGCTTTCTATTACAAACCTTAAATAGGTTTTTTTCTTGGCAGCGACCTCCAGTCCCTCTGTGCACCCTTTCACTAACCTGAGCCTTGTAGTTCCTCAAGCATCCTAGTCCGATGTATGCCAGCTCCTCACAGACCTTAACTAGGTCTCTATAACGGCCCTCAGCTCTCCTGGTAAAAAACGGGCTTTCAGCGACCTGTAGTCCCACAGCAGGCATAGCGCTGAGCGTCCAGCTACTTCCGCGCATGTGCAGACAGAGAAAGGTATCCACAATGGTAATTCCTGTGTAATTCCGGTTTCCAAGATGGTACCGGCTCACTCACGACGCTACGGCGCATGCGCGCTCATGACGTCATCACTGGGCGACGGCAGTTTTAAAAATCAAATCCTTTCTGCTGCTTTTTCTCTTGAACACTGCACCAGGCAACAGCGTTTTTCGGTGGGATAGATTGCACTGCTGTCTCTTCCTTAAGGTAAGCTTCTTAAAATCTATTTCCTTACTGGGTCTCACCTATTCCTACTACCTGCACACTCATACCACTATCTGTTGTAGGGAACTCAAGAGGTTAGACTATATCACTCCGCATGGAGGATGCTGCCCCGGTAGACTATCACCAGCATAATAGGTAAGGGGGGGGGAAAGATTGGTAAGTAGTGAAGATTGAAAAAGAGAGCCTGTCACTAATGCTGTCTAAATTGGACAGCCCTATCAGGTCGGCCAGATCGTCGGATTCAAGACGACAAGAGCCATCTAGAAGGAGCCCAAGCCATAGACAAAGCCGCTCAGATTGCGGTAGAAGTCGCTCACGCACAAGACGAAGTTGCTCAAGTCGCAGAAGGAGCTGTTCAAAATCCTATTCACGGCACAGACACTCCTACAGGAGGTCTCCTTCACGCAGACGCTCTCCTCCCCCTCAGCATTCCCGTCCATCAGAGAGTTCATGCTGGGTTTGCAGTGCCATAGCACTTCCGGACAAGCTGGCCTGACGCACATGCTTGGACGAAGCAACTAGAGAGAGAGAGCCAAGCAGAGAACCGGCTATATTTACATCCCTGCAAATCGCAGAGTCAGAAACAATCAGATCAGTGCAAGGCACTTCACCTGCGACTCCCTCCACATCTAAAAAGTCAGACCCCCTATCTGACAATGAGGACTTGGAGGTATCCACTGGGTTTGACTTCGCACTTATAGAACCCTTCATAAAGTCAGTGAAGGAAGCCATAGAATGGGAGGAGGAAAAAGAAACTCCGCAAAAAGCGAAGAAATACTTTCCGAATCTCAAAAAAGAACCAGAAACCTTCCCATTTATAGAAGAACTGGAGGAATTAATTAAAGACGAATGGCAAAAACCAGAGAAGAAGACCAGTCTCAGCAATAGACTTGCCAAGCTATACCCATTAAAGGAATCCAGTGCCAATCCACTTGTAACTCCACCAGTGGTAGACTCCTCCCTGATGTGCCTAGCCCGGCACGTAACTGTTCCAATAGAAGATGCGACTACATTCAAGGATGTATTGGACAGAAAGATCGATTTGGACCTTAAGAGAGCCTACCTATCCGCAGGTGGTGCCTGCAGACCCGCAATAACATTAGCAGCAGTGGGAAGGGCTATCTCAAGTTGGTCCTCCAACGCCAAGAAGTTGGTAGCAGAAGGAGTAGAGCAAGAGCGAGTAATCTCAGCTCTCCAGGAACTCAGCCTTGCAGGCAACTTTGTCGCAGAAGCCTCGGTAGACATAATTAAGTCAACATCCAGAGCAATGTTAAGCTCAGTGATGGCCAGGAGGGCACTCTGGCTAAAACCATGGTCAGCAGACCCCTCCTCAAAATCCAACTGGTGTAAAATCCCATTTGACGGCACAAACCTCTTCGGAGAAAAACTGGACTCGGCCATTTCAAAAGTCACCGGCGGGAAGTCTGGACTCATTCCTTCAGACAGAAGGCCTAGACAACAAAGGGCACCCACATTCAGACGGAACCTCAGAGATAGATACAGGGAAGCAAAGTCCTACAAGTCTGGCAGGGAGTACAGAAAAAATTGGAAGAATCCACAATCTTCCTTCCTAAAAATCCAAAAGTCTAAGACCCCTACCCCGGGGGAACAGAAGTCTTTTTGAAGATACGTCCGCCCAACCAGCCGTAGTAGGAGCCAGACTAAAGGACTTCAAGCAGGTTTGGGCGGAGATAATAAGAGACCCATGAACAGTGGCTACTGTCCAAGACGGACACAAATGGAGGTTCAAGAACCGACCTCCCAGAGACCAATTCATCAGAACCAGAATTCCAACATCCCGAGAAAAGAAACTCATATTGGCAGAATACATTCAGGATCTAATCCAAAAACAGGCCATAGTGGAAGTCCCACCTCCACAAAGAGGAAAAGGTTTCTACTCCTCTCTGTTCTTGGTAAAGAAAAAGACTGGGGATCTGCGTCCCGTCCTAGACCTAAAAAGTCTCAATCGCTCAATCCTGGTGGAGACTTTCAAGATGGAAAGTCTACAATCAATCCTCTATGCCATAAATGTTGGCGATTGGATGCTCTCTGTGGATTTAAAGGACGCTTACCTGCATGTTCCCATTCACGCAGCATTCCAAAAATTTCTCTGCTTTTCGGTAAATCACCAACATTTTCAGTTCCAAAGTCTCCCGTTCAGGATCTCTACCGCTCCCAGAACATTTACCAAGGTCCTGCTACCAGTGATAGCTCTACTAAGGGAGCAAGGATTAAGAGTCCACCACTATCTGGACGACATCCTACTGCTGGCAGACAACCAAGAGTCTCTTCTACTCCACCGAGACACTTTAACAACCACCTTGCAAAAATTTGGGTGGCTGATAAATTGGAAGAAAAGCAATCTCCAACCCACTCAGAGAATGGTCTTCCTGGGGGCAGAACTGGATACCAAACTCAACACCATAGAACTCCCTCAAGAGAAAATTCCCATCATAATCCAGAGGGCAAAGAGATTACTCTTATCCAACACACTCCCAGCCAGAGAATGTCTCAGCATCATGGGGTCGCTATCAGCAACCATTCCTATGGTCCAATGAGCCCAGTGGAACACAAGACCTCTCCAAATGTCATTTCTGACACAGTGGAACGGGGTGTCGATGTCCCAACGAAAAACAAGGTCAAACAATCACTATGGTGGTGGACCCGGTTGCACAACCTAAAAAGGTACAAACACATAGTCACCCCTCCCCAGGAGGTGATTACTTCAGACGCCAGCAGGGAAGGCTGGGGAGCACACTACCAGCAACTCGCAGTTCAAGGCCGTTGGTCTTTCGAGACACAGGACGTAGTATCGAACATCCAGGAGATGAAAGCAGCTTTCCAAGCGCTACTAGCCTTCAGTCCTCTCCTGAAAGGGAAAGAAGTCCTGTTGAGGATGGACAACAGGGTGGCAGTTGCCTATATCAACAGGCAAGGCGGCACCAAAAGCCGATCCATGATGCAGGAAGTCCGCCCAGTCCTCGAATGGGCGCAAGTGAACCTGTCGGGGTTAACGGCGTTATATGTCCCAGGAACACAGAACCAGCTGGCCGACACACTAAGCAGAAGCTTCGTTTCCAACAACGAATGGGCTCTGAGTCACCAAGCTTTTTCCCTCATAGCAAGAACTTGGGGCATGCCAGATATAGACCTGGCAGCAACTCCAGACAATGCGAAGTGCCGGAGGTACCTGACAAGAACCCCCTGCCCTTCAGCGGAGGGGACAGAATGTCTACAATACGAGTGGAAATTCAATCTGGGTTACATCTTCCCCCCGACATCTCTCATACCGAGATTCCTTCTCAGGCTCAAGAGGTCAACTTCCACAGTGATAACAATCCTTCCATTTTGGCCGAGACGACCATGGTTCACCACTCTCCTTCAGCTGAATACAGCAAAACCTTTACCGCTTCCACCAGCAGCGAACCTACTCTCCCAGGGACAACTTCTTCATCCATCACCGGAAAGAATGCACCTGACAGCCTGGAGATTGAAAGGGCTAGGTTCTTAAACCAAGGCTGCTCCCAAAAAGTGGTAGATACTCTTCTTCAAGCCAGAAGATACACCACCAACAATACCTATAAGAGGATCTGGGATAAGTTTCTCTCAGTAGCACAGCAACAAAACTGGAACCCATCTTCTCCAACAGTTGCTCAAATCCTTTGAATTTCTCCAGTTAGGCCTAGAGAAAGGTCTTGGGTCAAGCACTTTAAAAGTTCACGTGTGAGCATTATCAGCTATGACAGGAGTCAAGCGGGCACAAGAGCCACTAGTCATTCAGTTCCAGAGGGCATGCCTAAAGTTAAAGCCTCCCAGAAAACCTTCCTTCCCAACTTGGGATCTTTCGGTCGTACTAGAAGCTCTATCACAAGAACCATTTTTTCCATTAGAAAACATCTCCTTGTGGGACTTAACACTCAAAGTCACTTTCTTAATCGCAATAACATCAGCCAAAAGAGTCTCAGAGATGCAAGCTTTATTGGCGAAAGAACCATACTTGATTGTCTACCCGGACAAAGTAGTCCTAAGACCATCCGATCGGTTTATTCCGAAGGTGTCATCCTCCTTCCACTTCAATCAGGAGATTAACCTTCCTGCTCTCTCCACAGAACAAGGGGATCCACATCCGCTGGATGTAAGAACTAACATCCTAATCTACCTGTCAACAACAAACGACCTTAGGAAGTCGGAAAACCTCCTGGTTATCCCACACGGCTTTAGAAGAGGTCAAGCAGCAACCTCTCGCACCATCGCAGCATGGCTGGTGAAGATCATCAAAAAGGCTTATTCTCTGAGCTGAGTAAAACGCAGATACCCGAGGGCTTAAAGGCACACCCTACAAGGGCAATGGCGACCTCCTGGGCGGCCTACTGCAGAGTGTCCTCAGAAACTATTTGCCGAGCAGTGACCTGGTCCTCAAGGAATACCTTTATTTCTCATTACAAGGTGGACTCTGCCAGATTATCCACAGCAGAGTTCGGACGAGCAATTATTCAGTCCAACACCTCTATTCCATGTAAATAAATATCTTTATGCTCAGACCCACCCAGTCTGCGAGTTATTCACCCAAAGGTGTATGCTGCCATGATGCGACAGGAAAATGGAAAATTGTATACTCACCTTTCCGTAATTTTCCTTTCCTGTTGCATCTTCATGGCAGCATACAGATGCCCACCCGTCTGAGGTGAGGTGTATATATATACTAGAATACCTGGGCGGGGGCCCTCTCTGGGCTTAATAGTTAAACGGTCCTATCAGGTTGTGAGGGCGGAGCCACAACCCAAAGGTGTATGCTGCCATGAAGATGCGACAGGAAAGGAAAATTACGGAAAGGTGAGTATACAATTTTCAATTTTTTGTATGTGTGCGCTATAATCTATTTTGTTCTGTTTGGGGTCTTATAGCAGCACCATCTTGAATGTAAATGCATTTATAGGGTGTGCCCCCCAAGTTTGTTGTTTGTTAACAGTGACACCAGCCGTTCAGATAAAAGTACTGCGATTGTGATGTGGTGCGGGAAACACAGGAATCGCTGCAAATCCCACTCTGCATCAGTGTGAATCTAGGCTCACTTGCCCTTTCTATAGGTGTAGGTCATTTATACTGTATACTTCATGAAGCCTTACTGAAAAACTCCTATAGATTGCACCTTCCCATCCTGCTTTGTTACTAGGACGTTGCTAAGACTGTTATGCCGTGTACACATGATTGGAAATTCCAACAACAAAACCATGGATTTTTTTCCGACGGAATGTTGGCTCAAACTTGTGTTGCATACACACGGTCACACAAATCTTGTCGGAAATTCCGAACGTCAAGAAGGCAGTGGCGCACAACACGTACGACGAGCCGAGATCAATTAGGTTCAATAGGCAGTTCGGCTCTTCTGCTTGATTCTGAGCATGCGTGGTTTTTGGTGCGTCGGAATTGCATACAGACGATCAGAATTTCTGACAAGAACTTTTGTTGTCGGAAAATTTGAGAACCAGCTCTCAAATTTTTGTTGTCGGAAATTCCGACAGCAAATGTCCGATGAAGCCTACACACGGTCGGATTTTCCAACAAAAAGCTCACACCGAACATTTGTTGTTGGAATTTCCGATCGTGTGTATGCGGCATTACTGTTCACATCCACCAGCACAGGAGCAAGCTCTCAAACTCTGAGCTCAGAGCTACTGTATCAGAAGAGATAAAAATAAAACGATAAAAAGAGAATGCTTTGCATTCATTCACAAGATCCAAAGCATTCTGTGAATGGTGTCTGTGCCAAGCTGCCAACCTTCTGTATTCACAATGCATCAGGCTGGCCACTTAGAACAGGATCTGGAAGATAATGGAGATCACTGGAGTAGTGGCCAAGTATGGTATATACTGTACATATACCTGTCAAAATAAACAGTGCCTGGAATTTATCTTTATACATCTTCCTCATTGATTGGTTAGTTACACATCTTCCCCATCAAGTGGTTAGTTACACGTCTTCCCCATCAAGTGGTTAGTTACATATCTTCCTGGTCAAGTGGTTAGTTACACATCCTCCCCATTAAGTGGTTAGTTACACATCCTCCTCATCAAGTGGTTAGTTACATATCTTCCTGGTCAAGTGGTTAGTTACACATCTTCCCCATCAAGTGGTTATACATTTTCCTCATAAAAAGGGTACTTAAACATCTTCCCAATTCCAGTGGTTAATCAAGCAATAGCTGAACTATTTGAATATGCATACTTTATGTGAGTTGTAGTGACATTATTTGCTATTTTCCTATTTGTATTAACAACTGATACACCTAATGAAATAGCTATCAAGAAAGCTGCCTAGAACTACAGTATAATAGTAGGATTTTTAAAACAGCTTACCTGTAAAATCCTTTTCTTGGAGTACATCACGGGACACAGAGCAGCATAGTCATTACTATGTGGAATATATAGAATTACCTTCAGGTGCTGGCACTGGCAACTTCCAAAACAGGAAGTACCCTCCCCTATATAAGCCCCTCCCATCCGGGAGTACCTCAGTTTTGTAGCAAAGCAATACGTGTCCCCAAAAGAGGGGTGGGAGCTCTGTGTCCCGTGATGTACTCCAAGAAAAGGATTTTACAGGTAAGCTGTTTTAAAAATCCTACTTTCTTGTTCATACATCACGGGACACAGAGCAGCATAGTCATTACTATGTGGGACGTCCCAAAGCAATGCCACATGAGGGGGGGGATACACCATACATAAGCTGGGCGCCATCAGGCATGAGGATCTTTTGCGGCCTGCAACACACTGCGCCCAAAGGCGACATCCTCCTGACTTCTAACGTCCACCTGGTAGAACCTAGTAAACGTGTGTACTGAAGACCATGTTGCGGCCTTACAAATTTGCGCCAGGGAGGCCTGGTGATGCACTGCCCATGAAGTTCCAACTGCTCTCGTGGAGTGCGCCCTAACTTTGAACGGAGGCGGTCTACTTCTCAAGCCATAGGCTTGTATTATGACCTGTCGAATCCACTTGGCTAAAGTAGATTTTGATGCTGCCTGACCCTTTCTGGGGCCTTCCGGCAGAACAAATAAAGAATCCGTTCTACGAATCTGAGCAGTGGCTTTTAGATAAGCTTTAACTGCCCTTACTACATCCAAAGAATGCAATAACTTTTCCTCTACCGAGCTTGGTTTGGGGAAAAAAGAAGGAAGAACCACATCCTGGTTCAAGTGAAACCCCGATACCACCTTAGGAAGAAAGGCTGGGTGAGGACGTAATACTACTCTGTCCTTATGGATAACCAGATATGGCTCTTTACAGGACATGGCGGCTAATTCCGACACTCTTCTAGCCGAGCATATGGCTACTAAAAATATCAATTTCCTGGTGAGTAGAACCAAGGAAATGTGCCGCCAAGGTTCAAATGGCTGCTTCTGCAGAACCGACAGAACCAAATTTAGATCCCATGGGCATATGGGAGCCTTAATCGGTGGAATAATACGAGTCACACCTTGCATAAAGGATTTGACAAGTGAATGCATAGCCAGGGGCCTTTGAAATAGTATTGACAAGGCCAAAACCTGGCCCTTGATAGTACTTAAGGCAAACTTCCTGTCTACAGCCCACTGCAGGAAGTCCAGAATTCTGCCTATAACGTACTTACGTGGATGCCATTTTCTGGCCTCGCACCAAGTGATGTACGCCTTCCAAACTCTATAGTAGATCTGCCTGGATACAGGCTTCCTGGCATTGATTATAGTTGATACCACAGAGTTAGAGAGACCTCTCTTCTTTAGGATGTGGGATTCAATAGCCAGGCCGTTAAACTTAGAGTTAGTAAGGAAGGGTGGTATATCGGTCCTTGCGAAAGCAGGTCCGAACGACGTGGAATGGTCCAAGGACTCCCCACAGACATTTTG
Source organism: Rana muscosa (assembly GCA_029206835.1). NCBI lineage: Eukaryota > Metazoa > Chordata > Amphibia > Anura > Ranidae > Rana > Rana muscosa. The sequence goes on from CM055118.1 coordinate 877,123,739, forward strand.
ATGATCTCCGCGTACCAGGCCCTTCGGGGCCACGCTGGAGCCACCAGGATCACCGGCTTCTTCTCCAACCTGAATCTGCGAAGGAGTCGAGGCAACAATTGTAGCGGAGGGAATGCATATATCAGTCTGAACTGATCCCAAGGGAACACCAGAGCATCCGAGCCGCAAGCGAGGGGATCCCTTGTCCGGGAGACAAATCTGTCCACCTTTGCGTTGAATCTGGATGCTAGCAGATCTACATCCGGTGTTCCCCACCGCTGACATATTGCTCGGAAGACCTCGGGATGAAGGGACCATTCCCCTGGGCATAACTGTTGGCGACTCAGAAAGTCCGCCTTCCAATTCTCCACCCCTGGAATGAAGACAGCTGATATACATGGGACATGCTTTTCTGCCCATTCCAGGATGTGACTTACTTCCCTCTGGGCTGCACGACTCCTGGTGCCTCCCTGATGATTGATATATGCCACTGCTGTGGCATTGTCTGATTGAATTCTGACAGGGGACCCTTGGAGTCTGGATGTCCAGGCTACTAGGGCGTACCGGGCTGCTCGTATCTCTAAGAGATTGATGGGCAGGGTTTTTACTACATTTGACCATCTGCCCTGGAGAGACCATTGCTCCAGTACTGCCCCCCAGCCTATAAGGCTGGCATCTGTAGTGACCACCTTCCAAGATATCGGGCTGAAGGGTTTTCCCTTCTGGAGATTCTGGGGGATCAACCACCAGCAGAGACTCTTCCGAACGGAAGGGGACAAAACCATCGGGAAGTCTAGAGCCTGAACTTTTCCGTTCCAGGCTGACAATATGGCCCTTTGTAAATTCCTTGAGTGGAATTGGGCGTATGGCACAGCTTCGAATGATGCTACCATCTTTCCTAGCAGCCTCATGCACAGGCGTATGGACGGCTGTCTTTTTGCACAAAGCAGACGGACCAAGGCCCTCAAAGAGGATACCTTGTCTAGAGGTAAGAAAATCTTCCTCTGGTCTGAATCCAGCCGTAGCCCTAGATATACCAGGTTTTTCACTGGCTGTAGGGCTGACTTGTCCAGGTTGATGATCCAACCGTGAGACTCTAGATACTTGATTGTATCGACAATTACCACTTCTAGCTTGGCAACTGAGTGGTCTATCAACAACAGGTCGTCTAGGTATGCCATTATCGTTACACCCCGTGTTCTTAGATCGGCCAACAGTGGGGCCAGAATTTTTGTGAACACTCGTGGTGCTGTGGCCAGACCGAATGGTAAGGCTCTGAACTGAAAATGGCGCCCTTCTACTGCAAAGCGTAGGAATTTTTGATGACCTGGAAAGATGGGAACATGCAAGTAAGCATCTTTGATGTCGATCGAGGCTAACCATTCCTCCCCTTGTAGGGCAGCGGTGACCGATCGGATCGACTCCATCCGGAAAGACCGGACGTTTAGAAATTTGTTTAGACTCTTTAGGTCCAATATGGGTCTTATGTCCCCGTTTGGCTTCGGGACTGTGAAAAGGTTTGAGTAGAAACCCAACCCCCACTCTTCCATAGGAACCTCCATAATTACTCCTTGGAGCAATAGTTGTTCTAACGCCAATAGGAGAGACCCTCTTTTCAGAGGGTCTCTTGGCATGCCTGACCACATAAAATGGGACGGAGGAGACTCTTTTAACTCCAACTTGTATCCCAGAGTTACTGCGGAGAGCACCCATCTGTCTTTGATCGTCTCCCGCCAGGTCTCTGCGAACAACTGAAGTCTTCCCCCCACCCGTTTGAGTGGGGGCAGCCCTTCATAGGCTTGACTTGGAGGCTGGTTTAGTACCTCTTCGGATCCAGGGCTTTTTATTACCCTGTGGCTGTCCCTGATTTTTACCTCCTGAGTTTGACCGAGGAGGCCGTCGGAACTGCTTAGTAGCAGACGTCGCAGGGATAGGAGAGGTAGTCCTCTTAAAAGATGGACCCCTAGACCTCTTTTTACTCGGTAAGAGAGTACTTTTACCACTGGAAATCTTCTGGATATACTTATCCAGGTCTTCGCCAAAAAGGCGTTCCCCATGAAATGGGAAGCTAACTAAGAGCTTCTTACAGGGAGCTTCAGCAGACCAGTTTTTGAGCCACAGAAGCCTACGCATATGTACCAAAGACAGCGTGAGGCGGGAGGCCTGATGGATAGAATCCTTGATGGCGTCAACCGCAAAGCATAATGCTCTAGGCAGATCAGCCAGAGCCTGGGCCTGCTGGTCTGGCAAATCCCTCAGGACCATTTTCATTTGATCCTTTAAAGCTTGGCAGACCCCAATAGCTGCCACTGCTGGCTGTGTAACAGCCCCTGCTGTGGAAAAAGCAGATTTTAATAAAGATTCCAATTTTTTATCCACTGGATCTTTGAACATTTGAACATTATCTACTGGACATGTCAGTGATTTGTTCACAGAAGAGATGGCTGCATCCACCGTAGGAACATTCCATCTCTGGGTGAACTTTTCCTCCATGGGATAGATCACCGGAAACCTTTTAGGCGGAACAAATAGTTTATCAGGATGTTCCCAGTCCTGGTATATAAGTCCTTCCAATAATGGATGTATTGGAAAGGAGCAATTAACCTGGGGAGCTTTTAGCGACCCCAATGAGGAGACAGCAGTAGTTGATGGTTCAACAAGAGGCATTTTAAATGCAGATCGAACCATGTCAGTTAGGGTCTGGACCCACAATCTTTCAGTCTGTGATGCTGAAAATGGTTCATCTACTGTCGATTCCTCAAAAACAGAGCTAACCTCCTCCTGATCCCCTTCAGGTAGGTCGGTCCCTTCCTGGGACTGTTGCTCTGCCAACAGGCACTCTAATGGAGGTGATGGAGATCTGGCGCGCTTTCTTTCCTGTAGAGAAGAAGCGATCAATGCAGCCAATCTCTGCTCCAATGCCTCCAGAGTTGAGGAAAAAACCTCCTCTGTTATATATGCAGGAGCAGATGGACTGAGGACAGCCGCAGTACCTGGCACTCCCGGGGGTTCCTTATGGGTATTAACCTCTGATTTCTCAGGGGAGGAGGGTGCAGATGACTGCTCCAGATCCTCAGAGCCCGATGGAGACCCCCTACACTTCCTGAGAGGTATATCTCGGAGTTTTTTAGGCGGCATATTCCTTAGTTCAAAGCTGAGGTATTCCAGCCGCAATACACCCCTTACTGAAATAGTCTAATGCAATTTGCTGCTATGTACATCAGTGGGTGTCTACTAATGCGTCTTTCTGGGGATGCCTGTATCAACCGCCCGCTGTAAGCCCCTATACCATGCTACCAGCTCCTTTTCATGCTCTGTGTCCATAGCAAGCAGCGTGGACTGAGTCCTTTTATCTTGCTGGGACGCCCGCACATGCGCAGAAGCGCTGGGCGCACAGAGCGCGTCATCCGCCAGGCTCCGCCCCCTTTTTTGAAGCTAAACCTTATAAAAGGAAAGCATGTGTGCGCGTGCGCGCGCGCGTGCACGTGTGCGCTCTTGGCGCCATGTAGGGAGAGGAGCCAGGGTCCCTGTTTCACCAGGACTCGGGGATGGAAGGAAACTACTTGGCAGCATGACAGAGGAATGCAGCTTCCCTGATAGAGAGCTCACTCATCTGCCTGGACTTTCACCATGGAAGGAATAGTCCCAAGAAAAAAGACGTTCCACAGCGGCCTCTAGTGGACAAACACAGGTACCGCACCTTTGTCTTTTTTTTTTTTTTTTTTTTTTTAAAACCTCCTTTATGAAAAAACATTTCCAGGTTTACAGTTTTTTTAAAACTTCCCTTATGAAAAAACATTTCTAGGATTTCTTAGGCATATACAGCTATTAGCGGGAATACCCTTTAGGTAACAGGCAGAAAGACATATTAGGCTTGGGGGTCCCCTCAATAGAACCAAGTTCCTGAGGGGCCCCCACTTACCTTTTCCCCGCCGCAGGACTTTGTTTGGTCCACAGAAGCCCAAACTTCACCTCTCACGGCAGGCATTGTACTAGACCTTCAGGGACCGGGTTCCCAAGGATTCCACTCCCCTGGACCTGTATAGCACCCTGCACAGATAGCCTCTTGGTTTTGGGTATGACCAGAGCTCTGGATCCCAGGGTCCAGCCCTCCTAAGAGAGGCATTACAGGCAAAACCCTGCTCTTCTCTGCAAGGCCCGGGTACCGACCGTTTAGCTATGAAGCTTTTTTGGTCGGATCCGGAATAGCTTGCTAAGGCCCAGAGAACCTGTACACAAGCCCAGATGAATACATGTTAACCTTGGCCAACACCTTAGACACTGGCAAAAAACTGAGTTACTCCCGGATGGGAGGGGCTTATATAGGGGAGGGTACTTCCTGTTTTGGAAGTTGCCAGTGCCAGCACCTGAAGGTAATTCTATATAACCCACATAGTAATGACTATGCTGCTCTGTGTCCCGTGATGTATGAACAAGAAATATATTTGTCAGGGCCTGGACTTGAACCTGGGACCTTTTGCTGTGTCTGGCAATGACTCTTCATGCTGGACAATTCCTTTAATGATCCTGCCTTGAACCTTGTTTGTCTTGAACCTTGAATGTATTGCTCCTCTTGTGAACTTCCTGATTTAGGCCATGTCTCTGCACTTCCTGTTTGCCAGATTATTGTGCTCCCTTCAGCCAATACCTCGCTCTTGTCACTCCTGCTGCCTTATCCGTATCTTCACTACCATTCATTATTGATCTTTGGCTTGTTCCTCAACTACATTTCTGCTTAATCCCAACCTGCAATCATTCGTTACCTTTGGCTTGTTTACTGACTACATTTCTGCTTGATCCCTACCTGCCATATCTGCTACTGGACCCTGGCTTGCTCCCCTCCTTGTGGGGCAATCCTGAGGACTGCGATCTGGTACTAACATGCAGCAAAATCCATCTCCACTATCAGGAGCTCTGGTGAATACAGGTTAGTACTTAGACTCAACACCTCAGGTGAACCCGTGTCATCTGCCAGGGTGGACCTGCTCATATACCTGTCCCGCTTGTCGTTGGGTACTGCTCCACTGCAATAGCTACTAGCCTCCAAGCCTGACTCCAGACCGTGAAAATAGTATATATTATGCCAATGACGTCACATAGCTAAAAAAACATTGCAGAACTTTCAACAGCAAGCTAGGAAATATACATTTGATCTGAAATGTAATATATATATATATATGAGCGCCCCCTAGCGTGGCTGGAGTACTAATGATAGGATTTTTGTTAGTGTAGGTAAATTCAGGCTTGGCTGACAGCCAAGCCTGTGTGTTTTTCTGGGTCACAGTTTTGAGTGACTCAGGGAGGACTGGATGACTCAGCAGCAGCATCTCTGGTGACTCCTTCCTGCTTTCTGGAAACTTGAAGAAGGTTCCATAAGCAGTTTGGAGGGGTCTAGGAGGAGTTGGCTGGAGTATTCTGAGGGCCCTGACCAATCCCCAACAGATGGGTTGGCAGGAGGCAGGCCCCCTCAAATACTCAGGGTCAGCCCAGCTGGGGCAGTGGAGCTCGGGTGGAAGATAGAGATGGAGTGTTAGGCTGTCGGAGGCCTTTACAAGTAGCTCCCCAGTCTGGGGGGGGGACTCAGGCCTGGGCTCGGATGCGGTAGGGACCCTTTCTCACACACACAAAGGGGTCCTGACCAGGAGCAAGGAGAGGACAGCAGGATGAACACTGCCAGGCAAATCTCTAGGGAGGAAGTTGGAGAAGGGGTATGGACTATCTGGGTACCAGCTTGAACAAAACACACAAGGGAAATATAAAAAGTCTGAATTTTATTTATACAAGAGATAAAATATAAAATAAGGGTATCCCAATACACCACAATATAGTATACAAATACATGCCAAAACATTATTTAGAAATACATCCTAACAATACGTGTGTGTCACTATTAGTGGTGTACTCCAAGGAGGAGGACAGAGGTATAGTGGGTCCTCACAAATCATGTATTCCTCAACATGTTTTGTGGAACATCACCGCTTCATCAGGAGAATAATACCTGTAATGAATTAATTACATTTCCAAGCAATGTTTTTGGCATTTATATAGTATATTGTGGTGTATTGGGATACCCTTATTTTACATTTTATCTTTGGTATAAATAAAATTCAGTTTTTAGAATTCCCATTGTGTGTTTTGTCCAAACTGGTACCGAGATAGTCCATCGCCATTTTTTGCTCATGGGTGACCAGTTGGGGTCTGGTCCCCATTCTCTAATTTCCTTCAATAATTTTTGGATGATGGTAACTTTTTGAATTTTTCTATATAGTATACCCTATGTGAGGCAAATTTTTTGAAATCTCTAGGGAGGAAGACAGCCAAGAGGGCTGGTGAGTGTTGCAGTCAGAAGACTGAGAGGCATGCCTGAAGGGACTGGGTGCAAGCAGTCTGGGATGGATGCAGAGTCAGTCTAGGAGCCGGAGGACTGTGGAGAAGTAGCCAGGAGAGCTAGTGAAAGGGACAGCTGCAACCAGCCAGGCGGGCTGGCAGTGTCTGAAGAGATGGTACTGGGAGCAGTAGCCACAGGAATAGGACAGCTAGCACCAACGACCTCTCTTTCTGCTACACCACCAAAGGGGCCCGCGTTCCCTGCCTGTAAAGGGCATTCACTCTGGATCTGACTGAGATTGTGTTGGATCAAACTGTCAGTGCTAGCTGGTTCTGGGAGATGTGGTTCTACAAGCAAGCCTGGGCTGAGGTAGAAGAAACGTGTATATACTGGATGTATAGTATATAGTTGAGTCTCTGAAGAGTTTTTTTGCTGATCAAATGGGCATCCCATAAGAAACCTTTCCCCACCTATGTTCAATCCCCCTAAATAAAAAAGCAAAACAAAGCTGCAAGGACTACTTCTTGTCTCCAGAGTGAATGGAAAATTCATGTGCATATATATGTAGCGGCCTCCTCACCCCGCCGTCTGGTTGGCTAGGGGTATGTCACGCGACAGGGTGAGGTGCGCTACGGCCCATGTCCTCCCCATAACTGTGGGTGAGGTGAAGGCCAATACTTGATGTTTCCTCGGGCCGGTGTGTCTTGGGCATGTACCGAGTCTGTTGTGCAGAAACCACCAAACCACCCTTTGCTCCCATTAACAGAGTCCATACACCGATCACAGTCCAACTGTTAGGTTTATTTCGTATCTCCACATACAAGCAATGCAATGGCAGGATACGGTGGGATGAGCAGGTCGAGGCACTATACTGATCTGGGTCCCTACACCCCCTGTGCTATGACCAAGGGTTGCAGGAGTCTTGACATGAATACCTCTGTTGCGTTGCAGCCCCTATCAGGGGAAGATGTCCTCCAAGGGAGTTACCGAAGGCCCATCCGTCACCGGGTTGACACTACACCGGGTCTTCGAACGGGTGACCTCCCCAGCCTCCTCACCTCAGATGCGGGTCTCGTCGCAAGGAGCACCCTGGAATCACTTCACCCTTGCGGGACCCAGTCGGAGTCACTGGGCCCCAGGCCTCCTCAATAGTACCTCATCCCAGGCTGAAGGTGCCTGGGATGGAATCCCAGCTTCATTCCGGCCAGGCCTAGGGCGCCTAGGCCGGAACCTTGAACCGCCCGCACCCAGGCTGAAGGTGCCTGGGTGCGTGAAGAGATGATCCCCGAAGACCTCGTGGCGAGGTCGTCTCCCCCTTTTATTTCCTCCCGTCTATACCACGGCGGGTTCCCCGCCCCAGCCGTACCATCTCCAGGAAGGGACAAAAAAGGGTAGCACTGTGGTGGCGATTCTACCTGAAGCCTGTAGGTACTCCGCCACCCACAGGCGAAGGAGAATATTACATCCCCCAATCCTCCACGAATAACAAAAAGGGGTCTTAACCCTGACATAATTACACACCTGGGTCACACTACCCCCAGGTGTATCCCACTAAATCTGAAGACCCCGCTACATATATATCTATATATATCTATATAGATATATATATATATATATATATGTGTGTGTAGTACTACCCCCACAGGAGCCGCTGGTGAATTCACCAGCGGCTCCTGCGGGGGTAGTACTATAGTAATATATATATATATATATGTAGCGGGGTCTTCAAAGTTAGTGGGATACGCCTGGGGGTAGAGAGACCCAGGTGTGTAATTATGTCAGGGATTAGACCCCTTTTTGTTATTCGTGGAGGATTGGGTGGTGCAATATTCTCCTTGGCCTGTGGGTGGCGGGGTACCTACAGGCTCGAGGTAGAATCACTACCACAGTGTTACCCTTTTTTCCCTTCCTGGAGATGGTACGGCTGGGGCGGGGAACCTGCCGTGGTGTCGATGGGAGGAGATAAAAGGGGGAGACGCCCTCGCCACGAGGTCTTTTTGGGGATCATCTCTTGACGTACCCAGGCGCCCTCGGCCTGGGTACGGGCGGTTCAAGGTTCCGGCCTGGGCACCCTAGGCCTGGCCGGAATGAAGCTGGAGTTGGAGTCCATCCCAGGCACCTTCAGCCTGGGGTGAGGTACTTTGTAGAAGGCCTGGGACCTGGTGACTTCGACCGGGTCCAGCGAGGGTGAAGTGATTCCAGGGTGCCCCTTGCGAGGGGACCCGCATCTGAGGTGAGGAGGCTGGGGAGGTCACCCATCTGAAGACTCCGGAGCAGCGTCAACCCGGTGACGGACGGGCCTCCGGTAACTCCCTTGGAGGGTCGTCTTCCCCTGATAGGGGCCGCAGCGCAGCGAAGTTGTTCTAATCAAGACTCCTGCAACCCCTGGTCATAGCACAGAGGGTGTAGGGACTACAATCCGGATAGTGCCTCGGCCTGCTCATCCCACCGTATCCTGCCATATATTGTTTGTTGTGGAGCTACGAAATAAAACTAACAGTTGGACTGTGATCGGTGTATGGACTCTGTTGATGGGAGCAAAGGGAGATTCCAGCATAACAGGGCTAAGTTCCGCAACCCAATGCACATTTGGCCCGAGGAAGATGTTGATATTGGCCTTCACCTCATCCACAGCCATGGGGAGGACATGGGCCGTAGCGCACCTCACTCTCGAAACCCAGGTACCCCTAGACAAGAGCTTTCGGACAACCGATAAACATGTGAAGGGGGTGAGGCCGCTACACGTGGGGGCTCGTGAGTCCGGGATGAAATGTGTATTGATCCTAAGGGTTGGAACGGCTGTGTTTGAACTTTGCTGCCCGGAGGAGGTCCGAGCAGGTCGGCCATGTGATTGGCCAAAGTGCGTCCCTGTGCTCGAAGTCGTGGAAATTTCTCTGAAAAACCGGGAGAGGCCCATGCAGAAAGAGCGGGAAGAGGGAGGAGTCCAGCCATGTGACGAACTACATGTGGGGACTTTTGCTGCACTGCGCCACGAGGCACCCAGTGACTGTGCAATTCGTGGGCGGAGACTGAAGGAAGCCCGCGAAAATGTGCAAGTCGTGGGAGGAGTCTGGCCACGTGTGGAGATACACGTTGAGACTCCGGCGCGAGGTGAGCGAGTGATGGAACAGCAGGTGGTCGGGATGGCCTCAAGCTCCCCGTGGATGCCGGTACCTTACCCCACGAAAATGACTGCATTTGCTGCGCCCATTACAGACACGGAGATCCAGGCCTTTGCGGAGGTCCCCGTGCGCGCTGACCAGGGCGATGGGACTGCCCAATCAGAGACTAAGAGAGGAAAATCCGAGGACGCTGCTTCGGTCACTACAGACTCCCTGCTCCCACCTCCGAAGAGGAAAGTCGGCCTGTGGTCGTGGTCGAGCTTCACCCCGCCGCTTGCCTGGCCTGGATGGCGCCGGTAGAGAAGAGAGTCCCGGACATCCCAGTTCTTCAGAAGGTCCAGGTGAGCCAGGGGCTGGGACTGTGGTGTTGGTTGGAGGTGTCGGGGGTCCACAGTCGGTGGAGCCCGCAAGGGAGGGTAGCCTTCCGTCTACTAGAGACTACCTTCCCGCTGAGATGTATGACACCTCCGACCTAGAGTCATTGTCAGACTGTGGGGATGACGGAGAGATAGACGAACTGTTTCACCGGAAGGGCACCAAAGACAAAGCAACCCGAGATGGTGAAGGTACCTTGGCACCCGGAGGCCATCGTGCAGCCAGGAGAAGGTGAGCGAGATGTGATGCCGCCTCTAGCCAGGTTGCAGAGACTTTTCTCCCAGAGAGTCGCCCGTGAATATGGGTGGGAGTACCCCTACTTGCCTCGGGACTTATTGTATGAAGTCGAGGTCCTGCGACCAAGGTGGTATGACGAGTTTGTATGGGAAAAGCTTAAAGTACCCCATGCCAGGCGATACCTGTCATGTTCGCCGCCTGTGTCTAAAAAGTTCAAGGACTGCAGAGCTGATTGGAGACTTGGGCGCCATATTCATGCCGATAAGCTGCTCATCTGCAGGAAAGAAGGAGAGGATGTCGAGTATTCGGTGGAAGTGTTTGACGGGCACCTGAAGCCCCTGTTTCTGCCGGATCCAAGGTTCTACTTATAGGAGAAGTGAGCTCCTATCTTGTTGCTGTTGAAACTTTCTGGAAGAGACATTCCCAGACGCCTAGAACTGTGCCCTACTTTTGTTTTGATTTGGGCTTTTCTTCTACTCACTGGAGACTTGGGAGCTGTTGTTTTTTTTCTCCCTTTTCTTCATGTGCCAAAGGCAGAGACTTTTGGGGTAGAGTCAGAGTAGGAAAGCAGGAAGAATGAAGATCTCACCAGGTGGCAGTGTTGTGCAACGGTTTTTTGAAATGTTTCACATGCATTACTTACTTATTGGAGTGAGTGGGTCTCTCGGCTGACGGACCCACTCATGCCAAGTTAACACAGAGTGTTAGGATGTGTTTTTTTTTGTTTCCCTTCTGCAGGAGATTCGTCGGTCAAGACTACTGAGTATGGGGTGGTTCTTAGACAGTGACGGGAGGGATTGTATATGTGTACATGACAGATGTTTTATACAAAAGTTTTAATGTTTTATAGTTCCCTTTCCCTGGAGCAGGTCTTGGCACACACAGTATCCAAAATTTGAGGGATAGCCTTTGGGGCCCACTTCATGTCACCACTTCTTGGGAGACATGGGTGTGCACCTGACGCTGGGGACCAGCGTCAAATCACAAGGGGGAGTGTGTAGCGGGGTCTTCAAAGTTAGTGGGATACACCTGGGGGTAGAGAGACCCAGGTGTGTAATTATGTCAGGGATTAGACCCCTTTTTGTTATTTGTGGAGGATTGGGTGGTGCAATATTCTCCTTGGCCTGTGGGTGGCGGGGTACCTACAGGCTCGAGGTAGAATCACTACCACAGTGTTACCCTTTTTTCCCTTCCTGGAGATGGTACGGCTGGGGCGGGGAACCCGCCGTGGTGTCGATGGGAGGAGATAAAAGGGGGAGACGCCCTCGCCACGAGGTCTTTTTGGGGGATCATCTCTTGACGTACCCAGGCGCCCTCGGCCTGGGTACGGGCGGTTCAAGGTTCCGGCCTGGGCACCCTAGGCCTGGCCGGAATGAAGCTGGAGTTGGAGTCCATCCCAGGCACCTTCAGCCTGGGGTGAGGTACTTTGTAGAAGGCCTGGGACCTGGTGACTTCGACCGGGTCCCGCGAGGGTGAAGTGATTCCAGGGTGCCCCTTGCGAGGGGACCCGCATCTGAGGTGAGGAGGCTGGGGAGGTCACCCGTCTGAAGACTCCGGAGCAGCGTCAACCCGGTGACGGACGGGCCTCCGGTAACTCCCTTGGAGGGTCGTCTTCCCCTGATAGGGGCCGCAGCAAAGTTGTTCTAATCAAGACTCCTGCAACCCCTGGTCATAGCACAGGGGGTGTAGGGACTACAATCCGGATAGTGCCTCGGCCTGCTCATCCCACCGTATCCTGCCATATATTGTTTGTTGTGGAGCTACGAAATAAAACTAACAGTTGGACTGTGATCGGTGTATGGACTCTGTTGATGGGAGCAAAGGGAGATTCCAGCATAACAGGGCTAAGTTCCGCAACCCAATGCACATTTGGCCCGAGGAAGATGTTGATACTGGCCTTCACCTCACCCACAGCCATGGGGAGGACATGGGCCGTAGCGCACCTCACTCTCGAAACCCAGGTACCCCTAGACAAGAGCTTTCGGACAACCGATAAACATGTGAAGGGGGTGAGGCCGCTACATATATATATATATATAAATATATATGTTGTTGATTTTGTGCATTCATCTATTAATCTACATCTACAGAGTGTATTGTTCATTATTTACATAATACATTTTGGATTGTGACAGATATCCTTTAACAGCCCAAAGTACAGGCAATTTATGACAGGTAGTAACTGTGCATGTGATAACCATGGATTACTGGGGGGGAGGGAGGTTGGTGTCGGCAATCCCCCAGCTCACACTGTATAAAATGACAAAAATATCATTGACAATCTGAAAGTGTGAGAAATCACAGCCTGTGAACACTAGGTGGCATTGTGGACCTATGTTAAAACTGTTTACTGCACAGTCTGGGGAAATTCATAAGGGTGTTTTAGATGACCTTTAAAATTCTGTTGGGGCGCAGCTCTGAAAGTGACGGTGCTTGCACCCGATTTATGTACTTGTCAGAGACAGGTTTGTAAATCTTTAAATCGCAGAACTAAGGGAAGAGAGTCCATCTTGGACCCTACTATCTCAATGCACTCCCTCCCTACCTTGGCCTCTATGCCATCTCACTGCACAAGGCCAGGGATTTTTAAACTAGAACTGAGCAGAGCCTTAAGGCCGGTTTACACTGCAGCGACATTGCATGTGATTGGCACCGCACTGCTGTGCAGATCACATGCGATATCTGTGCAATGCGAATTCAGCCATACATATCGTATAGATAGAATCGGATTGCATAGGTGTTTACACCTGTGCGATCTGATTTCTGTCATGAATTGACAGTTCGCAGTGCGATATGCGAACAGATCTGGGGGTGTCATTAACTTTGCATTGACACTCCCAGCGGTTCGCATAGGGCAGTGTGAACTGCCTACAAGTCAGGTGCAGGGTTTCCACATTGCACCAGTGTGAACAGGAATAAACCCACTGCCATCTACCGTCAATCATAGGCAAAGAACTGATGGGGAACTAGTCTCTCACAGTTCCCCATCAGGCTCTGCCCACTGGCAGTACAGGGTGACTTGTCTCATTGGTTGCTAGGATGGGGGCAGCCTTCGTTCTAGTTACCAAAACTGTAAATGTAAAATACATTCAAACAGAAGAATAAAGTAATAAACACCCCCATCCCTATGTATGCCAACTTTGAGTTGGTCCTAACCACTGCCAGTTTGCTTATCTGTGAACTGGTGGCAATCCTTTTAGAATCTGTTGCACACAGTGACAGAATCTAAAAGCAGTAGTAAGAGCAACCTGAATCTGGCGAGTGTGCCGTGCCTATTCTTGTACCAAAGCTGCCACAAGGCTGTCATGATTTAGGCGCAGATGATATTAACCACTTGCTGACCAGGCCTTTTCTGGCACTTTGTTTACAAGCTTAAATCGGTATTTTTTGCTAGAAAATTACTTACATCCCCCAATTTTTTTTTAGCAAAGACCCTAGGGAATAAAATGGCGATTGGTGCAATTTTTTATGTCACATGGTATTTGCTCAACGGCTTTGAAAATGCAATTTTTGGGGAAAAAATACATTATATAGTAAAATAGTGAATAAAAAAATATATATATATTTATCCCAAATTTTTGTATAATGTGAAAGTAAACAGATACTTAACATGTCATGCTTTAAAACTGCGCGCGTTCGCAGAATAGCGACAAACTACAGTACCTAAAAATCTCCATGGCTGGCACTTTAAACTGTTTACATATGCGTTTGCTTCTGCTTTTTTGAATTATCCTGAATGTTCTTTATGACTATAATACAGCAAGATCAACTCAGATAAGTATTAAAATTACACTAAACAATGTCATTTATCTCCCTTAAAGTGATTGTAAAGTCTTGTTTTTTTTCTATTTCAATTTCTATCTACTTACTTGCTCTGTGCAGTGGATTTGCACAGAACAGCATTGATCCTTCTCTTCTCTGGTTCCTCTTCTGTGCTCCTGGCCCCTCCCTCCTGTCGAGTGCCCTCACAGCAAGCAGCTGCTGTGTCTCAGCCAATCAGGAGGGAGAGTCTCGGACGGCCGAGACACTTGTGGACATCGCTGGACAGAGATGGGGCTCACTAACTGTTAAAGTGGTTGTAAACCCACTAACTTTTTTTTTTTTTTTGCCAACCTGCAAGAGAAAGGCATAATGAGCTAGTGTGACTAGCATACTAGCTCATTATGTACCACTTACCTTAGTATGGGGCCCCCGAAGCAGTCCGCGTCCCTCTGTCCAGACGCAGACATCACTGCGGCGATAGCCGGAATGTTACTTTCGGGTATCGCCGCACCAGCCAATCACAGCGCCGCTCCGGAGCGGCGAAGACGTGACTCCGCGCATGCGCGCGGAAGCTGTCACATTCGGCTACGCCCAGCGATTGCTGGGAAGTAGCTGATTTTGTGAATGGGATTAACCCCATGAATGCGCTGTTGTCTACGGCGCGCATGCGCCATAGACAGCGGCGCCTGTCTTTTTAGTAAATATCTCCTAAACCGTGTAGGTTTAGGAGATATTTCTTGCACCTACAGGTACGCCTTAATCTAGGCTTACCAGTAGGTGCAAGTTGAAAAAGTGGGTTTACAACCACTTTAAGGGGGCTGAGGGGGGCTGCTGCACACAGAAGGTTTTTTATCTTAATGCATATGCTCTAAGATATAAAACCTTCTGACTTTAAAACCCCTTTAATAATCCATACGCATCCACTACTTAACCACTTCAGCTCTGGAAGATTTACCCCCTTCATGACCAGGCCAATTTTTTGGGCGTTACGGCACTTTAACAATTGTGCGGTTGTGTGACCCTGTCCTTTTTCTCCCACAAATAGAGCTACGTACATGATTCTGCCCAGAGTGGCCGCCCTGCCGCAGTAAATGCCGCAGTAAATGTACGTGGGGCGGTCAGCATCTGGTTAATGGCTCTGTAATCTAGTGTTCATGAAATTAATTCTCACTGTGTTTTTCGGCCTCCTTGTAATAGCTCTCAAACCTCAAATTTTCCCTCTCCCTTCTGATTGTATGGAAAGAGCAATGCACATTATTTGCGGTTATGTGCTCTGCTCTATGCACCCTACGAATCCCTTAGTCCATCTTAGGAGCGAACAAGGGAGTTGCTATGTTCCTACATACTGTAAGACCACGGAGAACAAACAGCCACCAGCCATAGGAAGTAAGATCACAGCAAGGAATAAGATAAGTGAATCAAGAACATACTGTATACTTGAATAGCTTTTTTTAAAACCACAGTTTTGTGGTTACTAAACACACATTGTTTAACTTACATCGTCCCTTCTATTTCTGTATGTGGATGATAGCACTGTATTTATTTTAATAAAAAAAAAAAAACCATCTAAGTACCTTTTTCCTAATCGATATACAGCAGTCACGTGACCCAGCTCTTTACATAGTTACATAGTAGGCGAGGTTAAAAAAAGACACAAGTCCATCAAGTCCAACCTATGTGTGTGATTATATGTCAGTATTACCTTGTATATCCCTGTATGTTGTGGTCGTTCAGGTGCTTATCTAATAGTTTTTTTAAATTATCGATGGCCCCCACTGAAACCGCCGCCTGTGGAAGGGAATTCCACATCCTTTTCTTCTAATTTTAGTGAATTGCCGCTTGTCTTATTAAATTCCCTTACGTGGAAAAGTTTTATCCCTATTGTGGGGTCACCAGTACGGTATTAGTACATTGAAATCATATCTCCTCTCAAGCGCCTCTTCTCCAGAGAGAACAAGTTCAGTGCTCATAATCTTTCCTCATAACTAATATCCTCCAGACCCTTTATTCGTTTTGTTGCCCTTCTTTGTACTCTCTCCAGTTCCAGCACATCCTTCCTGAGGACTGGTGCCCAGAACTGGACAGGTGCGGCCGGACCAGAGTCTTGTAGAGCGGAAGAATTATCGTTTTATCTCTGAAGTTAATCCCCTTTTTAATGCATGGCAATATTCTGTTTGCCATGCTTGCAGCAGCTTGGCATTGCATGCCATTGCTGAGCCTGTCATCTACTAGGACCCCCAGGTCCTTTTCAATCTTAGATTCCCCCAGAGGTTCTAGTACCCCCAGTGAGTAGATTGCATTCATATTTTTGTCACCCAAATGCATTATTTTAAATTTTTCCACATTAAACCTCATTTGTCATATAGTTGCCCACCCCATTCATTTGTTCTGATCTTCTTGCAAGGTTTACACATCCTGCGGATAATTTTTTGCCCTGCTTAGCTTAGTATCTTCCGCAAATACAGGGATTGAACTGTTTACCCCATCCTCCAGGTGGTTTATAAATACATTAAATAGGATTGGTCCCAGGACAGAACCCTGGGGGACCTCACTACCCACCCCTGCCCATTTCGAGTACTCTCCATTGATCACTACCCTCTGAACTTGCCCCTGTAGCCAGTTTTCAATCCATGTACTCATCCTATGGTCCATGCCAACTGACCTTACTGACCCAGCCTGTCTGCAAGGAAAAAAATCAGGAGGAGCTTCTAGTCCTCTGCTACTGGTCACATATTCAAATAAAAAAAACAGGCTTTGGAAGCAAGAGTAAAAAATAAATAAATAATATCAATTCATTTTTTTAAATGGTCAAACAAATATAAATTTGAAAAAAAATCTTTAATATTTTGTGGAAATAATATGGTGTGGGAGGATTTCTGCCAGTCACAGGCTGTGTCACACCCCTCCAGCCTGTGTCTTAGAATAAGAGGGCGATGAACCTTCCATTAATCTACATGTAATATCCCACCCTCATTGTGTTTAGTGGGCATGGAGGAGGAGGGAGGGAGTGAGCTGTCATATACCATAGTGTATACACCCACATGTGTGACTCTATAGTCACATGGGCTGCTCAGATGTGATAGGGAGGAAATGCTCAGCATAGAAACTTACTGAAAACCGAGCATGTGCAGAGTTGCCACCAGAGCTGCAAAATCCCTAGCTGAACTGGGGACATGAACAGAAGGTGGAGATAGAGAACAGCAGGATCAACCAGGTTTTAGGCAAAATACAGAAAACAAATCTCATAGTGACTGAGTGAGTATGAACAGCATGTAATACACCATTTATTGATAGTTTTTTTATGATGTGGGTTTAGTGACACCTTAGGTGAAGGACCAAAAATCTGGCAACTTACCTGATCCGCTTTTCCAATTCTATGCTTCTCACTGCTAGTGTAATAAGTGTAGCCCCATCCAAAGCATTGTTTTTTTTAAATTACATATCCCCTAGACAAAATTAGCATTTAACCTTGGCAGTGCAGAGCTGGACCCATTGCAAGGGTAACATTTACTCCATCCCAGAGTATTATTTACTTGGAAAACTTTGTCCCATAAATGAACAATTTATCTGAAAAAAATGGTTAAAATTAGATCATTTGCTCCCCAAGGTGCAGAGGCGGCTCTCTAATTAGGCAAATTAGGCGATCGCCTAAGGCCTCACACTCACAGGGGCCTTGCGGCCGCCTAATTTGCCTGTGATCAATACTAATGTCGGCGCCATCGGATCTCTATCACCCCTCTCTCTTTATCAGCTCCCACTCTCTCCCCCCTCTTGCATTGCTGAATATGTCTGATGGGTGAGGAGGGTGCCCTGGAAGTGGTGCTGATCACCTGTGTGCTAGATCCGTGCATTTTCTGCAGCCATTTTTCTTGCTTGAATTATTTTTCCCCATTATGGGCGTGAGTGGGGCCTCATGTCTAAGTTTTGCCTAAGGCCTCACAAAGCCTAGAGCCGCCTCTGCCAAGGTGTACCATTTTACAGTTGGAATTACCCAACCAAATGCTATACCTCCTCAGGATTTGGAATGTGGACAGAAATTTAAAGAAATACAGGAATTTAGAAGAAAATTGATTGCAAAATTACCTAACTAGATCTAGTTGATTTACAGATTGAAAGTCAGACTTTAAAGCATCAACATAGCACAAGAAACACAGATATTGTCAAATACTACATGTACTACTACTGGTATTATGTGGCTACATTATTGATTAGAGGCCTGCTTGCCACGTATGAAAGCTGCCTGTTCACTATTAATCCTTTCTCTCTGTACAAGAGCACATGACAATGTACTTGCCTAATCAGCAGAAGATAAGCCAACATGTGTTTATTATTATCGCTGCAGTAATCCTGTTAACGTATTGTTACTTGTACAAAGATTATTTTCCACTGCAAACATAGAATTTTATTAAATAATACAAGGCAAACGTCAAAACAGCAAATCAAAATCAATTAGTGCATTTTCTAAAGAGGATCAGGCTGGTAAAAAAAAAAAAAAAGCCTATTTCTTAATTACTAATCCATTCTGACAAGGGCAGGTGCCTGTCAGCTCAGGTGTACATATCAGAGCCAATTTACTTTGCCACGTCTAATCTATACACCAGGCATCAAAGGTGCGCATCACAGAGGGAGCACCAGGAGAATGTATGCAGTGTACCTGTCCAACTGTTTTTGTAGGCCCCATTATTACTAAAGGTTTAATAAATAAGGACTTTTCCTTTTAAGCAGAATTTCAGCTAAAAATAACATAAAAAAGAATAGCAATTAAAAAGATATCCATCCTTTGCTGCAATCTTCACCTTCAATGCTGAGTTTTCCCCTGCAGTATTTTTTCCTGCCACTAGATGTCCTCGGCCACTTCCTCTGAGCTCATATCATCCCTAGACCAACCCCCATCTTTTGACTGGACACTAAAGTGAGAAGCAGCACAATGATGAACTCATCTGTCTGTCACTCTGCCTTTTCTTCCTATCAGCATGCTTCTTGTGCTGATTTTTCATCTCTGTAAAGGAACTTCAAGAAGCTGATACCAAGTCAAATTCAGGTACTTATATTGCTTGCATTAAAAATAAATTTAACCGCTAGCCGACCAGCCGCCGCTGTTATACTGCGGCAGGTTGGCACGGCTGCGCAAATCGCCGTATTTATATGTAGGCTCTTTAAGACACTACTGCAGGCGCGCGCCTGCGCCTCTGGAGGCACGCGCCCGCAGCGTGTCTCTGGAGCCAATAGCTCGTGACAGAACGAGAACGGGGATGTGCGTGAGTGTGTAAACACACAAATCACGGTTCTGCCAGGGGAGAGGAGACAGATTGTGTTTTCCTACTAAGTAGGAACAACGATATGTCTCCTCCTCTAATCACTCCTATCCCCCCACAGTTATAACACACACTGAGGGAACACATTTAACCCCTTGATCGCCCCCTAGTGTTAACCCTTTCCTTGCCAGTGACATTTATACAGTAATCAGTGGCTATTTTTAGCTCTGATCGCTGTATAAATGTCAGTGGTCCCAAAAAAGTGTCAAAAGTGTCTCATCTGTCCACCGCAATGTCACAGTCCCGATAAAAATCGCAGATCGTCGCCATTACTAGTAAAAAAAAATAATAATAAAAATGACATAAATCTATCCCCTATTTTGTTGACACTATAACTTTTGCGCAAATCAATCAATATAAGCTTATTGTGATTTTTTTTTACCAAACATATTTAGAAGAATACATATCGGCCTAAACTGATGAAGACATTTTTTTTATTTTTTTTTTATTTTTTTTGGGGGGGATATTAATTTTAGCAAAAAGTACAAAATATATATCTTTTTTTTTCAAAAATCGCACTTTTTTGTTTATAGCGCAAAAAAGAAAAACCGCAGAGGTGATCAAATACCACCAAAATAAAGCTCTATTTGTGGGAAAAAAAGAACATACATTTTGTTTGGGTACAATGTCGCACGACTGCGCAATTGTCAGTTAAAGCGACGCAGTGCCGTATTGCAAAAAATGGCCTGGTCAGAAAGGTGGCAAATCCTTGAATGAATGAACGAGTGACTTGTATAGCGCTACACATGCAAACTGAATTGCCTCTAGGCGCTTTTTGCAGCCAGTGTCTGCTTGGAGGTGCAGTCATTTTACCCCGTAGGATCTCAACACGCTTGGGACACACAATCTTACACACATATATACTGGGCCAATTTGGACAAGATCCAATTAACCTACCAGCGTGTCTTTGGAGTGTACGAGGAAACCGGAGTACCTGGAGGAAACCCACACAGACACAGGGAAAACATGCAAACTCCAGGCAGATGGTGTCATGGTCGGGATTTGAACCAGCGACCCTTTTGCTGCTAGGTTAAAGTGCTAACCACTACATCACTGTGCTGCCCTTCCAGGGCTAAAGTAGTTAATCATATGTTAACTACTTGCTGACCACCCTATAGGAGTTTTCCTGCTACAGGGCGGCAGCTGTGCCCGGATCCTACACTTCCGCCTGCAGGGCTCATGGGCCGCCTTTGCTGTGATTATTCATAGATTTGGAACAAAGATTTGGAACGAGATTTGTAAACAAGGCAGAGTTCCGTTCTGACAGCTGGGAAGAGATGGATTCTGTGTTCCTGCAAAGCAGGGATTAAAATCCATCTCTTCCCCTAGTAAAAGCAGCACACATAGTAAACACAAACACTGGCTAGGCACACTGTTGGCCGGGCGGATGCACACTGCATATACTTATTTCACCGCCCTAGGACATGGGCAGTGCTCTCTGTTCTAGCTCCGACGTCACTCAAAGTACAGTAGATTGCCCTAGATCGGGGGTCTCCAAACTTTTTAAACAAAGGGTCAGTTTAATGTCCTTCAGACTTAAGGGGGGCCGGATTGTGGCCATTGGGAGTAGAAACAGTCCCGACATGAGTGGGAATAAGCAATGCCCCATCTTTGGTATCAGTGGGAGAAATAGTGCCCCATCAGTGATAAAAGCAAGCAAAGGGCCGCAGTTGGAGACCACTGCACTAGATGTTTAACCCCTTCCCAGCCAGTGTCATTAGTAAAGTGACAACGCATATTTTTAGCACTGATCACTGTATTAGTGTCCCTGGTTCCAACAAAGTGTCTGCTAGTGTCAGTTAGCGTCCGATTGTCTGTCGCAATATCGCAGTCCTGCTATAAGTCGCTGATCGTCGCTATTACTAGTATAAAAAAAAAAAGAGGTCATTGTAGCTGTTTTAGAGCAATTGCGACAGAGAAAATTGATTACTGTCCGTGATACTTTTTTTATTTGCACTATTTATTTGCACAAATTTTGCACTATTTATTTGCACAATTTTTCAGGACAAGCTTTTGGGGTATGTCCCCTTCTTCAAGGTCCAAGCAGTACTCCTACTTGGACCTTGAAGAAGGGGACATACCCCGAAAGCTTGTCCTGAAATTTTTTATGTTAGAGCAAATAAATATTAAAAAGTATCACGGACAGTACTCAATTTTCTCTATAAAAAAAAGAAAAATTTCAGTATATATACCATAATTTGTAGACGCTATAACATTTACGTAAACCAGTCAATATACTCTAATTGGATTTTTTTTTACCAAAAACATGTAGCAGAATACACATTGGCTTAACTTTATGAAGATATTATTTATTTATTTTTTTATTGGACATGTTTTATAGCAGAAAGTAAAAAATATATATATATATTTTTTTCTTCAAAATTGTCGGTCTTATTTGTTTATAGTGCAAAAAAAAAAAAAAATGCAGTAGTGATCAAATTCCACCAAAAGAAAGCTATATTTGTGTGAAAAAAATGTCAATTTTTTTTTTGCGTACAGCAGTGCAATTGTCATTTAAAATAACGCTGTGCCGTATCGCAAGAAGTGTCCTGGTCATGAAGGGGGGTAAATCTTCCGGAGGTCAAGTGGTTAAGGATTACAGAGCTCTATTAGTGTTTTTATGGCTACCTAGAATTCATGTATGGTTTGGTAGACTTAGTCCAGCAGCAGGACTGTATTGTTTATCTCACTAGTTTTTTCAATATAAAAATAAAACTTTTTCTCTAAAATCGTATTTTTATCTTTACCTGGGATTTTTTGTGCTCCCACCGTTAACTCCAGCAGGTCCTGGTATATTTAGGCAAAAAAACCTGTGCAATAATCTTTTGTGAAGGGACTTTTACATACAGTGCAAAAATAAATATGATAGGATACATGCAGTACATTCAGTTGACATATGTAATTAGAGCCCTTTGATGCGCTGCAGTAAAATATTGCATCTTATGGCACCTTTATGTATGAAACACGGGGCATTGCATTGCCACTTTTGACACCCCGACACACATTCCCAAAACACCACAATAGACTGCACATAGTGTATATGGGCCCTTACTGAACTGAAAAAAATAGATTGCTAGTATTAGCTAATACCACATCGTAGTTAAATACTGTATGCATTGTGCTTTGGAGAATCGGTGCAAGTGTGTAGGTGGAGCCAATTGCCTATGCATGCTATGTTAGCATCCTGGGTACCATTAGCCAGTACAGACTCAACTTCGCTAATGTGAATCCCTACTCCTGAAGGGAGTCAATACAACTCATGGGTATATATCACATAGTAAAAGAACATAAACAACTACCACCCCTTTTCTGGAGGATCCAAAGGCCTAGATAACTTACAGTTTGAAGTCCAATGGTTTCTTTCCCCTTTTCTTTACTAAATAGCAAGGGAAAGTCAAACATATTCCTAGCAAACACTTTCCCCATGCTGAACACAGTCAACCCACATGTAGCCAGCTATAATACAGGTGATGTTTCCTCTTGCCCTGTCATGGGGTCTCCTTGGCTGAGCCCAAAGGGAAAAAGGAGGCTGTTCAGGGCAGCCCCAGACTGGGAAAATCAGCTTTCAAAGTTGCCTTTATGTGACACAGAGAAGTCCCCAAGCTTCCCACCATGGCTAACTCTCCCCCTCCTACTTTGGTGCCAGTACTCCTCCCACACCCACTTCACAGCTCTTTATATATACCAGTGATGGCAAACCTTGGCACCCCAGATGTTTTAAAACTACATTTCCCATGATTCTTATGCACTCTGCAGTGTAGTTGAGCATCGTGGGAAAAGCAGTTCCAAAACACCTGGGGTGCCACGTTTTGCCATCACTGATATATACTATATCTGGGGGGGGGGGGGGGGGAAGAGGCCTCTAGTGGCAAAAAGAGGAATTACATCAGGAGCCACTTAAAAGAGAAGTATGTTTTTTTTTTTCTGCTAATCATACTTACCTCATGGATGGAGCATCAGACTGATGCTGCAGATGTCCCCTGGTGTCTCTGCACTAAGAACCGAGCCACCGAACACCGCCGATGGCTCTGTTCTCACACTGTCAGTCAGCATCTCTTCTGCTCTGCTTCTCCGTGCTCATTGGAGCGCTGAGCTGTGGAGGGGCGGAGAGTGGCCTTAAGTGACCTTGTATAATAAATCTTCCATTGCATCTACTTGGATGACTGAAAATCATGTTGGAAAAAGGAATGGCTGGAAATGACCACAGTTCATAAAGCTGCCATCAGTCAAGGCAGCTGGCGTGGTGCCTCGACTGACGGCAGTGACGTCAGCGGAGAGCGGACTTCAGACCGCTCTCTGGTGAAAACAGGTCACAGGAGTGCAAAATGAATTGCACTCCAGTGACCCAGAGGAGAAGCCCAGCCTAAAAAGCTCAGGCTGGACTTCTCCTTTAATACCTTTGTATGAGCTTTCTATGAGCCATTCCTTTTTCCAACATGATTTTCAGTCATCCAAGTAGATGCAATGGAAGATTTATTATACAAGGTCACTTAATTGCCTTTGAGAGTGAGCCAATCAAGTGTGAAGAACAGGGAAAATCGCCGCTCACTGCTTTCACCTAATAGATTTGTAAGGACATTTCTCACTAATACGAGGAACACTGGGCTTGCTATTTATCAACACACTCGTTTGAAAAGATAAATTGGGGAAATACAATAAATTGGGGAAAATTACAATAAACCATCATCATCTCAGATCACCCAACCCTATAATAGCCCGATAAACAGTGAAATTAGTAGAAAATAGTATATAAATTTATTATTATTATTTTTTTTCAGAATGATCACCTGTTACTTTCTAATAAATTTAATATCACACCAACATTAGATATCAGGTAAAGTGCAAAACCCCAATCTTAAGCTACCCATAGATGTTGCGATTTTCTTTCCTATAACCACAGTTTGCAGGAAAGAAAATTGCTTGATTCTCCCATCAACACACTGAAGCCTCGTACACACGACCGAGTTTCTCATCAAAAAACAACAAGAAAACTGTTGGGAGAGCTTTCTTGCCGAGAAAACCGTTCGTGTGTATGGTTTCTCGCCGAGAAAACTGCCGGGAATCTCGAAGAGAAAAATAGAGAACCTGCTCTCTATTTTCTCGTCAGGATTCTCGATTTTCTCGTCGGGTTTCTCGTTGGCCTGGTTTGCGACGAGAAAACCGTTCGTGTGTATGCTTTTCTAAATCTTAAAAAATCGTGCATGCTCACAATCAAGTATGAGACGGGAGCGCTTCTTCTGGTAAAACAAGCCTTCGTAAATGAGATAGCACATTCGTCACGCTGTAACGAACTGAAAGCACGAAGACTGAAAAGCGGGAATCGTCTCTTCCCAAACTTTTACTTCACACGCGGTAACACGAGATCAGCAAAAGCAGCCAAAGGGGTGGCGCCATTGAAATCGAACTTGCCCTTTATACTGCCGTCGTACGTGCTGTACGTGACCGCGCAGAACAACGACGAGATTTGGAATTGACCGTGTGTATGCAAGGAAAGCTTGACAAGAAGCTCGTCAAGCTTGACAAGAATCTTGTCGAGAAAATCGACAGGTTTTTTATGACGAGAAACTCGGTCGTGTGTACGAGGCTTCAGTATTGATGGAGGAATCCCTCCTGAGGAGCCATTGTATTCTCCCGGCAGGTGGCGCTGTTCATACTAGAAGAACACAGTGATTTCTGCTTATAAAAGCCGCTAGCAATAACCACATGTAGAATCCAACAGGCTGGTTGTACCCTAGTTGATTGATCAAGTTAAGTTGGGTACATTCAGCTTGCCCATACATGGTTTGAAACTCTGCCTGTCCCTGCTGAACTGGCCGAGATTTGAACTGTCTGTGGCTGGCTTTAGCTTTCTTTTTTCAGCCCTTTATATTCACTTGTTTTACTAGTAATACACTTCCTCTCCTGGAGTGACAACACTCATGCACCCTACTGTAATATGGCAACAGAAACAGGACAGGACTATGGAAACCTCCTCTCCTCTTCCCCATAACATAGGTGGATGGGTTTTAGTAGTTCTTAGAACTATTTATCTGATAAAAATTCAGCAAATACACAGATCAAAGTAAGTATGTTATCTGATATAGGCTTTGCTTTTTTTTTTTTTTTTCACTTGGTGATCCTGCCAGTAACAGCCCTTCATGTCCTACGGTGACAAAGCTTACTCACTGTACTGTATCTATGGTGAAGCAGCAATGTCACCCTAGACTACTCACTACTGATTTGGACTATGAAACATTTCTCCCTTTCTTCATCTTCATAACATAGGGGTAAGTGTTGTGCATTAAAAAAAGAGACCAGGAAAAAATGTTAATTGATAAGAGTGCTGCAAAAAGCATAGAATGTGAAATCATCTGAAAAGATTTCTGGAAAAATCAACAGGTATTGTTTGTACTTCTAAAACAGATAAAACAAATAACTTTCATTAGTATATTTAAAAGACCAAAAGGGAGCAAATATAGTAAAAAAAGTTTAAGGCTACTTTCACACTGAGGCGCTGGATGCGCTGGCGGTATAGCGGCGCTATTTTTAGCACCGCTATACCGTCGTTTTTGCTGCGATTTTCGGGCGCTAGCGGGGGGATTTTAACCCCCGCTAGCGACCGAAAAAGGGTTAAAAACGCTCGCAATAACGCCTCTTTGCAGCGTTTTACAATCGTTTTGGAGGTGCTACCCCATTGATTTCAATGGGCAGGGGCGCTATAGGAGCGCTATTTTTAGCGCTCCTATTGCGCCTCAAAGATGTGGCTTGCAGGAGTTTTTTGACCCTCCTGCAAGCGCAACGCTCCAGTGTGAAAGCCCTCGGGCTTTCACATTGGATACTATTGAGCGGCTTTTTTGGGGCGCATTGCAGGCGCTATTTTTAGCGCAATAGCGCCTGCAAAGCGCCTCAGTGTGAAAGGGGCCTAATTGTTAGGATTTACATCCACTTTAATATCTGAAGCAACAGAAATGCAATAGATTAAAGGCAAGTTCTCTAGCCTTCCTCTACTTTACTATCTAAAGCCATTTAATAGGATGTACATGTCCGCAACTAAACTGGAAAAAATAGATAGTTGTTTCATATAAAATCTGTTCTGCGAACAATTTTGTAGCCCAACTACTTGCTGCAATTTTTCCCTGGGCTTTTTAGGGTTACAATTTTTTGCCATCCAGAAGAGCAGAGAAAAAAGTTCAATTTACTGAGCTTCGATGTATATTCTACATTTCCTCTTGTTTGAATGGAAAATTATTCTATAAATGTGTAGATATAAATGTTACAAATATAATTGTTTTACAAATGGTATGGTGGCAAATTATTATCTTTTGGCAGCAGGAACTGGATTAGCAGCATCAGCATCTTGGACCAGGCAGAAAGGATAATGAGGTTGGGGAACTAGACAAAATAATGAATTTTTTTAATATTTTTTTTGGTAGCCCAATATAATAAACTTCTAACCTTAAAGCAAATGCACTTTCCTGACAGACTCCATGGCAGCCTACGTGTGGGTTAATCCCGCCCCTCATACCTCATAGGACCCTTCTCCCATAAATCTTTGCTCTGGGCCAGAGGCCGTGTTCCTTTTTTTGTCCTCCTCCTAGGACCAAGATATAGTCTTACCTTTTCATGAAGTTTTCCTGTAATCCAGGCCTGGCGGTGTGCACGGCGATACGTTGGTGGTTAGCGGTGATCCTCTCTGCAGTCCAGCAATCCTAGCTATTAGCAGGTGGACATGGGCGATATGATGTGATACCATGAAGAGCTTACTAACCTGGCCATTGGCAGGCAAGCGGCAATATGGCCAAACGTCCCAGCTATTAGCGGGAGGCTTTGTAAACGCCCGATCGTGCGGTGGGTAGAGCGAACAGCTCCCCAGTCCCAGGTTCTGGTCCGGATCGTGCCGTGGTGGTGGTAATGTACAAAGATATTCCTTTTATATGGCAGCCGTATCTCTGTGTTTTGTGTGTCTCCTTATTTTCTATCAAGCTCCAGTGAGTGGCCACGGCGGCTGGAGCGCAGCTGCGTTCCAGCTTGCCGTTTCAGGAAGTCGCTGCGCATCCGCAAGCCGCGAACAAAGATTCCATGCTTGGTTCGTGCAGGCGCAGTTTTGCCAAAATGGCGGCGGCGGTCGCGCGTGCGATTGGCCGCCACCGGATGGCAACCGCCATGGGGCGGTGACATCGTTTACGGTGGCAGATTTAAATAGCTGTCAAAGCAGCTATTACTTGGGATGACTTGCAGGCTTATGCGGTATTTACCCAGGCACTGGGCTCTGGTTTACAAGGTAAATTGTTTGCTGCAGGCTCCCTGGGTGCTGGCTATGTTTTGTTATGTGCTCTCTCATGCCTGTTGTCACTCCTGTTTCTCATAACGCTTTAATGATTCATTTCACTTTCAAACTGCCTTGCCATGGATCTGTCACCGCCCTCTTGTGGCCAACCCTTGCGCTGCAGGTAGGATTTATTTCTTTTCTACCTGTGATGCTTGGGTTCACTCATTCAGGAGCTCTTAACCCTTTCTTTTTCACTCAGCTCTTCTAGGTCTGAACACCAAAGCACGGCAAAGACCGTCCTAGGTCTCAACGTTGTCACTCCTCTTCAAGGTCCAGACGTCAGATCTTCCTTTAGATCTAGGTACCACAGATAGGAGTCTAAAACCACCTCTGGGCGTCACTCTCACCGCCACTCCAGCCGCTCTGTGAGGAAAGCCTGCTGGGTATGCGGGGCCCAGGTTCCTAAAGGCAAATCGCTCTGCGAGCGATGCTTTTCTAAAGTCGCATAAGAAAGAGAGGGTGGAGACCAACAAGTGGAAGCACTGGTCAGAAAGGTGGTCCATGAGTCCCTGAGTAAAGGGGATTCTGATCATACCCACAACCCTGCTGGCGACACTATGTCAGTCCCTATTAGGGATGATCTCAAGGCTCCAGGCCCTTCACAGCCAAGCCATTCCTCAATTGAAGCCTCAGACAGTGAGGTGGAGGTAGATGACCCTGGTGCAGGTTTTGAATTTGCCCTAGTACCACAGCTGGTCAAAAGCTGTCAAAGAAGCTTTGAGATGGAAGAGCCAGTGGAGGCACCCTCCAAACAGAGGAAATATTTTAAACGCCTCAAAAAAGAACACCCTAATTTCTCCTTTTTGGGTGAACTCAGCGCAATAATTACCGACGAATGGGGTGGTGTTGAAAGGAAGAATTGCCTGTTAATGAAGGTATCAAAAATGTACCCATTTAAAAGCAAGGATGTAAAACACCTGGAGTCGGCTCCTCTCATTGACTCAGCCCTAATGAGGATGGTGAGGCACGTCACACTCCCATTGGAGGATACTGTTTCCTTTAGGAATTGCCTGGAGTGGAAAATTTATACCGACCTCAAGCGGATCTACATTACAGCGGGTATGACCTGCAAACCAGCTCTAGCTCTCGCAGCCCTTTCTAAAGCGATGGAAGTCTGGACAGACGACGTAGATGCTTCTCTGAGGAGCATCTCGAGAGAACTGGCCAGGAGCTCACCTATTCATGGGCTAAGGTTGACGTTGGCTTTTCTCGTGGGGCTTCCCTAGATATAATTCGCCTGGTGGCTCGGATCATGCTGACATCTGTCACGGCTAAGCGTGCCTTGTGGCTGCGCCCATGGGTAGCTGACCCTGCCTCCAAGCAGGCATGGTGCAGGATTCCATTTGGGGGTTCGTCCCTCTTTGGGAACATATCGGACAGTGCCATCACCCGTGCCACAGGGGGCAAGTCGGGGTTCCTTTCCCAGGATCGCCGTCTGCTAAACCAGAAGAGAACACAGCCCAGGCAAAGTTCAGATCGAGCAAGGAATGCTCGCTACTATAGGCCTGGCCGTGAGTTCAAGAAGACCTGGAAGAAAAAGCAGCCTTCAGGCCAGAAGTTTTCAAAAGGGGCATCTTCCGGTGGACAAGAATCCCCTAAGTCTTTATGATATTTCACCTGCCTAAAACAGAGCGAGTCGGCATCCTTGCCTCTCTCGGAAGAGAAAAAGCGAATTCTCCTGTCTCTCTTGTGGCTCAGGGCGCTGCAATTCCAGTTCCAGATGACAAAAGGTTTTAAGGGGTCTACTCGCCCCTCTTCATGGTGTTGAAGAAAAACGTCTCCTGGAGGCCAGTTATAGACCTAACCCACTTGAATTATTTTATCTAGAAGGAGAAGTTCAAGATGGAGACACTACTCATGATCAGTCAAGCAATCCAACCAGGCGATTGGCTTGTCTCTATAGACCTGAAGGACGCCTACTTCCATATTCCGATAGCGTCAGAATTCCAGAAATACCTTCGCTTTGCTGTCAATTAAATCCGTCTGCAGTTCACCTGTCTCCCCTTCGGGCTTACATCGCCTCGTGTGTTTTCAAAACTTGTTGGCTGTCGTGGCTCTGATCAGGACCAGAGGTGTCCGTCTGTATCACTATCTAGACGACCTGCTGTTGTCTCGGGACAAGGAGCAGTTGCTAATCCACAGATCCCAGGTCATCTCCACTCTACTCGAGTTTGGTTGGCTTCTGAATCTGGAAAAGAGCCATCTGGATCCTACGCAGTCCCTGGTATTCCTCGGGGCACACTTCAACGCTATCAAGAGCACCATCTTGTTACCCCTGGAAAAATCCCAGTGATCCGGGACAGAGTTTGGCTTGCAATGTCGTCCTCATCTCCAAGCCTCTCAATGCCTAAAGATCATTGGTACCATGGTGGCAACACCCATGGTAAAGTGGGCTCAGTGGAAAATGCGGCCCTTCCAGAAGGGTTTCCTCCAGCAGTATAATCCAGGGCTTCGGGATCACTTTATCCAAATAACCTCATCCATGCGGGAGAGCTTTCCTTGGTGGCTACAGCAGAGGAACCTCCTCAATTGTCACTCCATCGCACCTGTGTCTTGGGTCACCATCACTACAGATGCCAGCAACAGGGGCTGACAGAAGTAGCCCAAGGCATATGGAATTTTCTCTCTCACAGGATAGTCTCCAATGTTCTGGAACTCCGGGCAGCGTTCTGCGCTCTGCAGGCCTTTCACCACTTAACAGCAGGAGACCTCCTAAGACTGGACAACACAACGGCAGTCGCATACATCAAGAGACAGGGGGTACTCCCAGTCTCTCCCTGTCAAAGGAAATAGAGCCCATCATGATCTGGGCCCAGAAAAACCTGGCCAACCTGACAGCTGTCTATCTCCCTGGAGTCCAGAATGTTCAGGCAGATTTTCTGTTGAGAGTTTCTCTGGACAACGAGTGGACTTCCCCCCGAAGTCTTCAGGTGGGTCCTGTCCCTGGGAGTCATTCCGGAAGTAGACTTGTTTGCCTCCCCATGCAACTTCAGACTAGTGAGATACTACACAAGGTCTTGGTATCCCCAGGCTTTTGGGTAGATGCTCTGACAGACCATTGGCGGTTCCACAGGGCCCATGCCTTTCCCCCGGTTCCTGTCATTCTCCGTTTTTTGTCGAGGCTCAGGATGGAAGAAGCAGAGATAGTGGCAATAGTCCCGTACTGGCCAAACAAGCCATGGTTTCCACTGCTGATGCAACTCAGCTTCCGGGACCCAGTTCCTCTACCCTCCAGACCAGATCTCCTATCACAAGGGGCATTTCTACATCCATGCCCGACCCATCTACATCTGATGATCTGGTTCTTGAGAGGGGAAGGTTGGAGGCCCTAGGCTGTCCAAGTAGGGCCATCTCCACAATATTAAATGCCAGAAGAACAGGCACCAACAGGGTCTACCAGAGGATTTGGAAAAAGTTTTCAGACTACACCTCTTCCACTGCAGGTTCTTGCAATAACCCAAAGATACATGATATCCTGGGCTGCTTACAATCAGGATTGGATCTCTCAATGTCAGTCAGCTCGCTGCGAGTCCAAATTGCTGTAATCTCTGCCTTTACGGGTGTTTCCTGGGCTAGACACCCTCTTACTCAGTAGTTTTTCAGAGGAGCAATAAGGCTCAGACCTCAGAGCCAAGTTTTTCTAATTGGGATCTTCTCCTTGTCCTGGATTTTTTTCTTAGGTAGAGAGTTGGAACATGAAGATCAATCTTCTGTCAAATGACACTCTTTAATAGTTGTCTTCTTGGTGGCTATAACATCGGCCAAGAGGGTCTCTGAAATCAGCTCTCAGGGATGCAAGGGGCCATTTCTAAACTTTTTAATTCCTATGTTGGGTTCAAACCCCAAAGTGGCATCTGTGTTTCATGAGAATCAGGAGATTGCTCTTCCAACGTTCAGATCTACCGAGGATTCCAGTGTTTATCCCTTAGATGTTGGAAAAGCTCTGAGTCAGTATCTTGAAGCTACAGCTTCTTTCCGTCAGACCGACCAACTGCTCGTTCTTTTCACAGGAAGTATAAGGGAATGCGTGCCTCTTCCAGATCTATCGGAGCATGGATTGTTCAGGCCATTCAGTGGGCCTATAAAGCCAAGGGCTTGGCGCCTCCAGAAGCGGTGACTGCTCACTCAACTAGAAGTGTCTTCATCATGGGCGGCATCACGTCACGTGCCTCCAGAAGTTATTTGCAAGGTGGCCTTGTGGTCTTCAATTAACACGTTCATGGCACACTACTGCGTAGTGGTTTACGTATCTTGTCTGTTGATGGTGCCAATTAAACCTTTTTTCTTTTGTCCAGCACTCTGCCCACCCGGGTGTGTATGGTTAGTTATTTCCCACACGTAGGCTGCCATGGAGTCTGTCAGGAAAACGGAAAATTGATATCAAATACTTACCGTAATTTTCCTTTCCTGATGGACTCCATGGCAGCAGGAGTTCCCTCCCAGTGGCTGGAGTAGGCTAAATTATGGAACACGGCCTCTGGCCCAGAGCAAAGATTTATGGGAGAAGGGTCCTATGAGGTATGAGGGGCGGGATTAACCCACACGTAGGCTGCCATGGAGTCCATCAGGAAAGGAAAATTACGGTAAGTATTTGATATCAATTTTCCGTTTTTTATTTATTTTATCGTGATGCATTTGTTATTATTATTTATTTATTTAATTTTTTTTGCAAAAGGTGTACGACGTCTTTAAAGTAAATATGTTACCATGCCTTGAATGGAAAACCACCGGTGCACCATACAGCAGAGCTAAACCCAGTGAGGACCCTAGGCTATTTTACATTCTGCCCACTCTTTCCAAATTTGATGTGCAAAAACCACTCATCTTTCCCTACTGTACTGCAACACAGGTTAGAATCTGCCTGCATGAAATCTAACTGACTGACTGATCTCGCTAGCACTGTGGTTGTTTGGACAATGTATCAGAGGTATAATAAAACAAAATCTACCAAACATACCGGTAAGTTAAAAGGTAAATAGTGGCGCTAAGTAATGCAATAACACAAACATAGATATTACACACCCATACTGTGGTACTGTGCAAACACTAGAAAGAAATAGTCCATATGCTATGCTCATGATAATACTGGGTGGTATCTCCGTGATAATTACTCAGTTGATAGACTGATCCGACACCACGCGTGATCAATACCATGTCTCCACTTCCCCAGTTGGATGTAAACTCAACTTCCCAAGTTCTCTCCATCCCTGGCCAATCTCTACATGGGATGGTGGGAAAGACTGCGCATTTTTGGGCCTCATAGTCCCCGTCGCAGAGATACTTTATTTTTTTGTAGATTTATAGACGATCTCTTGTTTATAGTGAATGACCCATCATGTGACCTAGAAAGATGGCTAGCATACATGAACGATAATGCACTCAATCTACGCTTCACTGGTACACTTAACAAAAACACTATTGAATTTCTAGATGTTAAGTTGTCAGGTGAAAACAATGCTATTTTCTCCAGTTTATACAGAAAACCTAATGCAGGGAACACGCTGTTGAGAGCAGATTCCAGTCATCCTACACATACTATCAATAGCATCCCTATTGGACAGTTCCTGAGGCTAAGGAGATTGTGCAGCAGAAACACTGACTTTGAAAATGAAGCCAAAGCTATGTCTAGTAGATTTGAAGAAAGGGGATATCCCACACCTGTTATAGAAAAGGGATTATCCATTGCCAGGAATACATCTCGTGATTCCTTGTTGTCTAAAAAAGCAGATCACGCACATGGAGAGGATAGAAATAAAGACAGAGATAGGATCAGAGAGACCAACAAAAAGAAAAGGAAAAGCAAACATAGATCTAGAAATAAAAAGAAAAACAATATCGACAATGGTATCCCCACGTTTTCCACCCCATATAGTGCTGAATTCCAGAATGTCAAACGTATAGTCATGAAATATTTACCTATACTAACACATGACCCTATATATGATAAAATATTACAGAAGGGCATTCGTACGGTTTCCAGAAGAGCACCATCTCTTGGAAACCTACTATCTCCTAGCCTTTTTTCTAGTAAGAACACCACGAAACACTGGTTATCATTTAAAGGGACATTTAAATGTGGGGGAACACACTGTGTTTATTGTCCATTCATACAGAAAGGTGACACTATTACATCCATGTCGACTGGCAAAACACATAAGATAGATTCTTTCATCAATTGTAACACTAGCTACATCATACTGTATATGCCATCACATGTACACAGTGTTCCATACAATACATTGGGAGAACTACCAGACGCCTCAAAGATCGGTTATACGATCATCTTTACGATATTGATAAGGACCACATGACCAACGTAGCACGACATTGGAACGAGGTTCATCATAAAAACACCTCCAGCCTCACTATACAGGGAGTGGAAAGGATCACCAGACCCGTTAGGGGTGGGGACAAATTTAATACACTATGCAGACAAGAAGTTCGGTGGATCTTCCTACTAGACACTAGACCCCCCAGAGGGTTAAATTATGAATGGGATGTATCACATTTTTATTAAATTACCTGTGAAGATGCATCCCATATGGATAGCATATAAGTTATCATGATAACTTGCTTCATTGTTACAATGATCCTCTCATTTAGTGTTGGTTTTTCCTTATACTGCTTGTCTTCACAATTTGAACAAAAAACATTTTTTTGTCATTTATTTCATAATTTATAACTGCAGTTGCGAAATTATGCATTATTGCATTCATATTTCGCACTTTTCATGGTCCACACATGCACATCTTTGGGCATATATATATATATTTTTTTTTCTCTCCAACTCGAAATATGAGCCTGTCTGCACAGTGTCCTGTCCCCTTTTTTTGTAATGAGTACCAGTGTTGTGTTTTTTTTTTTTTTTTTTTTCTCCAACTCGAAACATGAGCCTGTTTGCACAGTGTCCTGTCCCCTTTTTTTTTGTAATGAGTACCAGTGTTGTGTTTTTTTTTTTCTCCAACTCGAAACATGAGCCTGTTTGCACAGTGTCCTGTCCCCTTTTTTTGTAATGAGTACCAGTGTTGTGTTTTTTTTTTTTTTTTTCTCCAACTCGAAACATGAGCCTGTTTGCACAGTGTCCTGTCCCCTTTTTTTGTAATGAGTACCAGTGTTGTGTTTTTTTTTTTTTTTTTTTTTCTCCAACTCGAAACATGAGCCTGTTTGCACAGTGTCCTGTCCCCTTTTTTTGTAATGATTACCAGTGTTGTGTTTTTTTTTTTTTTTCTCCAACTCGAAACATGAGCCTGTTTGCACAGTGTCCTGTCCCCTTTTTTTGTAATGAGTACCAGTGTTGTGTTTTTTTTTTTTTTTTTTTTTTTTTTCTCCAACTCGAAACATGAGCCTGTTTGCACAGTGTCCTGTCCCCTTTTTTTGTAATGAGTACCAGTGTTGTGGTTTTTTTTTTTTTTTTTTTTTTTTTTCTCCAACTCGAAACATGAGCCTGTTTGCACAGTGTCCTGTCCCCTTTTTTTGTAATGAGTACCAGTGTTGTGTTTTTTTTTTTTTTCTCCAACTCGAAACATGAGCCTGTTTGCACAGTGTCCTGTCCCCTTTTTTTGTAATGAGTACCAGTGTTGTGTTTTTTTTTTTTTTTTTTTTCTCTCCAACTCGAAACATGAGCCTGTTTGCACAGTGTCCTGTCCCCTTTTTTTGTAATGAGTACCAGTGTTGTGTTTTTTTTTTTTTTTCTCCAACTCGAAACATGAGCCTGTTTGCACAGTGTCCTGTCCCCTTTTTTTGTAATGAGTACCAGTGTTGTGTTTTTTTTTTTTTTTTTCCCATAACTTGTTTTCAAGACTTTCGCACAGAGGACCCCTTTTTTTGAGATTTATAGCATAATTTGCAAGGATGTGCTTTATTGCATTGGAATTTTGCAAATTTAGTACATATCCTGTCCTTTGGTGCGTTAGACTTGAAACATGAGCCTGTCTGCACAGTGTCCTGTCCCTTTTTTCTAATGAGTATCATTGGTGTTTCTTGTCCTCCAGAGGATTTTTGGAGATCAATCATTGTGAGGCCAAGCATCATTGTATCTGTTCTACCTCTGTTTACATCTACCTTCTCTTTGTGTATACATATTTGTAAACACATATTTGTAAACCTTTTTTATTTTGATTTTTTCAAATCAATGATGGCCAATTACTCCAATCATTTGTCGCCGTGTTTGTATGGACGTAACTCTAATGTAATATATCTACATAGGATAAAAATATCCTTTTGATTTTTTTCAATTTTTGATATTATATTTTTTTATATTTTTTACATTTTTGTTTCTTTATAAATGCCCATACACCACGACGACAATTTTCGAGCTATTATCAACTATCAGTCCTCGGACTAATAGTAATTCCGTTCTTAATACATATTTGAAATTCCGTGATTATGAGCATCGGCTTCCAGTACTTAGGTACCATAGTGTCTATGCACATGCCCGGCCACCATGCACACTTCTATATGTTCATATATTATTTAATTTTTGATTTTGGATAAGTGCGGTGATTGACATGTGCATACACACTATTTTAACAGATTCCCTTGACAATTAAGGTTAATATCATGATTTTATCATTATTTGAATATTGGGTTTATATCTTAAACCGCAGAGATGAGGGTACATCTATGCAAAGATGCATGGTCATCTTGCTAGATAGTATTGTGTGTGGTTAAATACCATTTTCCTATATGGATCTGAACATCCGAATTTCCTTACACACATTTTCATGTACCCCCTTGCATGATTTTATTGTATATTATCGTGCATATCTTTGTACATTCTTATACTCATTTATTATACATTTCTTATTTATGTTTATGTTTAAAGTTGAAAGTTCAAGGTTCATGTGTGCATACAGGAGAGACATGTGTCTCCGGTAAATGCATATATTCACACATGATATTTATTTGAATTTTATTGATTTATCCATGTTTATTTTGTTCTATGGCATATTGTATTATATCCATTGACCCATTACAAGGTGGATTATATTATGTTATATAGCACATTTATAGACATTCATATATGGACATTTCTTCACACTTTATACACACACATATATCTCCTTCATGATCACTTATCATTTATTTATTCATATTTATCATTCTTCACATTTCCCTGTGTAATTGTCACACAGTCTGTTTGGTAGTAGCACGCATTGTGCACATTTTGTGCATTTAAATTTTATTATTTATTAATTAATTCATCATTATGGTTTTTTGGAGTATTTGTAAATTACTATTATTATTATTTCAATTCACACGAATATCACATAATAATTATTTCACATACATGAATATATTTACATCTATGGCTTACCATCTCCAAAAAACATTTTCACATTTTCACTTTTCATTTATTTTTTCATTTAAAAAGATTTTTCCGTTCATTTTTTGAACTTAATTAATTGACATTCATACTTATCACTGTCATATTCATTCACTTTAAATAATATATAGACACACTTTGGTGTGTCTATGTCTAAGCATTAAGTGTTTAGTTTATAATTTATACACATTTTGTAATTTTGTATTTTTGTGAATGGTCTTCAAAAGAGTGCTATTCCCTTCCCCCCTCTCCCTTTCTTGGGAGTGCCGGAATCAAACATAAGGTTATCCCAGTCAGCTGTGTTCTTTCAGTACTGATTGGTGTAAAGTTACTTTATTTTTCATTTATACCTCTATTGATTCCCACACACCTTAGCTATGAGTAAGTGTCAATTCGTGACGTGAAACGCGTTAGCCACCCTTCCCTGCATGCACACCATCTGCATTTGTTGTTTTGGATTTATGGATTTATTTTGAATTTGGATTTTTTACCTGAAATTTTGGAATAAATAACTGTCTATACAGAGTGCGGCAGTCCAGGGTTTCTTTTTCTCCCTTGGATGTAAACTCACCAGCATTAGTTGGCTCACACTCTCGTGTTTGGCATATCAAGCAATAGACCCCTCAGGGTTGTGAATGTCCCATCAAAAACGTTCCAAGCATCCAGAGACCCAAAGGTATCCGCAATGTGGCGCTGGCAGTATTGCTGGCTGATTGATGATTTTGCCTGCACACAGAAGTTAATAGAGTTACCACATGGCTGTCCTGTACAACCAGGAAGTGTCTGGAGCTGTTGTATCCTAGTTCTCCATTATTTCCCAGTGTATTCTGGGATACCGAAGGACATTTTATTATATGGACTCATGTGGACATTTTATGTGTGTTTTATAGATTGTCATCTGTCTCCCTGTGTCTGATTTAACCGAGGATTGCGCTAGCAGTGCGCACATGGGTTAAATCGGGACCAGCGGTAAAACCGTCGGTATGAAAACCTTCTCATGGGCTTGGAGACGTGTTCTCGGTGTGTGTGGGCGTTTTTCGGTTTGTAAGTATCAAGCGCAATACGCTGGGCTTCTTGCCTTCAAATGTCTATGCACATTAGAGAAGCGAAGTCCGCATAACGAGAGAAACATATTATATCTCTGTTGTGGCTACGCTATCCCTTTTGGATACATATTTGCTTTTATAAGAGAACATTGATATCTGCCTTGTCGGTATACTCGTACTGTATATTGACAACAGCAGTAGCAATGGCTTCTTAAGCCTGTAAGAACAAGTAGAATGATCTTACTAGATACTGGTTACTCTGAGCAGTATTGAATTTGCTCTATGCTGACCAAGATGGTGGATGGGCATGCATGTGGCTGGGCGGGGGGCAGTGTACATGCCTCAAGTGGGTGAGACATGTGCACTTCTCCCTCGGCTCCTGTGGATGCCTCCCCTTTACTGTTGTCATTTCCAATGATGTCATTTTGCATGGAGGAAGCGATTGGCTGTTGGGGCCATGACTTCCTGTTTGTTATTCCTTTTGTGGACCATTAATAAAGGAAGTGCCTGGGCTCGTGAGGACAGATCGAGACTCCAGCTCGAAGCAGCATCTTTTATGATTCTATATGGTGCCACTGAAGTACTTCAATTTCCTTATACCAAAGAGCTTGATACAAACATGCTTTTAAGCACAAAGGAATTTTTTTGTGCTTTGTGTGCATTTTGGCGCTGGAAGTGCACATTTTGGCACTGTGTGGATTTGTATATGTAGCACACAGACCCTTTTTCTTCTGCTTACCTCCACTTGCAGAGTAGGGCACACCATGCCACATGCCCATATCCTCCTGGTATAAGAGGTTGAGCGGTGTTCATACTATTTTTGGGTCCTGCAGCGAGTTACCTCCCTCCATTGGTTCTCGTCCCTAGAGTGTAGGGAAAAGTCTATTCTCTTTCCTAAAAGAAGGCCAATGTCCAGACTGTTTTAAACTTCAACAAACAAGTTTATTTTTCTTGCTTGGAACCTAGTGGGAAAAAAGGTTGAAGATAGAGTTGGGTAGGGAGGTAGGTTCAGGCACGCGCACCCATTTACCCTATTCTCCACTCAAGCCTGAGTGGGTATTGCTCACCCGGATAGATCCCTCTCACGAGTGAAGCACGAAAAGTTACTTTAGATTTCATTCCCTTCAAAGACAAGTTCAGGAGATCCTCTGCCACAGAATCCCTTAGTTCCCGAATCTAGAAATCTCTAGCGCCCCCGAAACTTTAGAAACCATAAGTGCCAGTGGGGCACATCACAGGAGCTATTGTGCAACTCACTGAATCCTTCCCTCTGATAGGCAACCAGGCCTCTCCCGAGACAGTGACTTCCTTCACCGATCCTCCGGACAGGCCCTCCCCTGGTTTCCTCACTTTCAGAGCGGGCCACCCTCCCTCGGGTACCCTGGGACTCCGATGGTTTGGTTGTAGACCCAGTTGAAGGTACTGGGCCTACCTGGAACACTATAGCCTCTGGCTGAAGGTGCCTGAGACTTCTCGACCAATTCACGCACCCCTGGCCAGCAGGGCCAAAGGGCGCGACTCTCGCCACTAGGGGTCCCCCTTGGAATCCCCCGGCAAAATCTCCCCGCCTAATGACGTCTGCCCCTTTTGTACCCTCTCCCGGCATGCACAGAAGGTAGACCATGCCCACTGTATGGCTGCCGAGAGAGGACACCCAATCATGCTACAATGCCGCCTGTGGTTCGACCCAAAACCTGGGCAACAGCACCACCTGCAGGTCAAGGGGAACTATACACCCAGGCAACACCACAGCAGAGCAGAGTCCAATCTAGAGAATCAGAAAACCCTGAGCCAAACTATTGCCCAGGCCGCCCCTAAATTTATGGCACAGCGACCCCAATTTTAGGGGGCCGCTACATGTACAAAGCCCAATGAAATTTCCATGACAAACTTCTGAACGGGCTTGTTGAAAAATGTTTCTTGATCAGTCAGCTGCAGCCGCTGATCAGTGTATTCTGACAGTGAAGAGTCCCGCTGTCAGAATACAATGTCCCAGCAAGGAGGATTCCTCCCCCCACCTTGGTTGTCTGGATGTAGAACTCCATTGCTTTTTTTTTCCGTTTGGCTCACAAAAAAAATCATCTATACACAGCTTTAGACTAGTTGGTTTAGATTTGGTTAACACTATGCATGCAATTCTGTTATATCATCAAGATCTCATATTTTAAGCAGGCGTAACTTCATTTAGGCTGGTATCCAAATCGTGATAGGCACATACACACATACCTCCCAACTTTCAAAAGTCCCAGCGCGGGACATTCAGATCTTCCCTCTCCCCTGCTAGGCTAGTCAAAGTTGTTGAGCGGGGGGGGGGTGCCACGGGACATGTGAAAAAAAATTTGTGACATTTTTCGGGGGGGGGGCGCCGATCGCGGCGGGGGGGCAATCGTGGGGGGGGGGGCGGGGGTCGAGCACTGTTTTCAGCTCAAATCTGGGGGGGGGGCTTACCTGCTGGTGGTTCTTTCCTCCTCTTCATGATTCCTGCTGTGCCTTCTCTTCTTCCTGCTGTGCGGGAAACAGGTAACTCTCGCGGGACTGCAGGAAGGAGGAGCCCATGCAGGTAAAACTCGCAGAATCCGTGACAGTTGGGAGGTATGTACACACCTTAACTACAATACATATTTCAGTGATCACTGTAACACTCAGGAATTAAACCTTTTATAATACATAAAAATACATATAGTTCATAAGAAATCTGACATCTCAATTATAATGCAAAGCAATTTTACCAAACATGCACATGTGTAAGTTCTGTGGTGAGCTCAGAGTTATCTAATGCTAGCTTCAAACAACTGATTAGTTATTGAGCATGTGGGAGGCCTTCAGCCCCATTCAGCCGTAGCGTAATTCAGCCTATGATAGACTTTGACAGGCTGCAGGCCGCAGGGCTGGGCACGGCACCTGTGCTTCCTGGGCATACTAAAATGCTGGGATTTTATAATTAAAGCATTGTTATTATCCAATAAAACATACCCCGGTACATTTACTGCCCCAGCGTGCCAAAACACTTTTATATTGTTCACCACCACTGTATCCAGGTTGCAGAGCGCCACTTCCCTGAACTTTTGGGTTACAGAAGTGCTTCCTCTGTACTTCACATGCATTGTTTAGAAGGGATAGCACAGAAAAAGGGGGAACAGGCATGTGGCATGCGTAAGGTGATTCATCCACAGTGCCAGAGGGGACTGCATGCGCAAAGGTGGCTTCATTGGGACCCTAACAAAAGATCGAGTCTTCTGGACAGCAGCACTCCAATAAAAAGCCTTTATTATGTAAAATCTTCAAAAATCCAAATACAGCACAGCAAGTCACAAAATTCTGGTATATATTGTGACTTGCTGTGCTGTATTTGGATTTTTGAAGATTTTACATAATAAAGGCTTTTTATTGGAGTGCTGCTGTCCAGAAGACTCGATCTTTTGTTTTGCCTGAAATTGTATTGCCTGCACCCTTGGCTGTTGGGAGGAGACAACCACCTAGAGGACATCTACACCTGAGCGGTTTTTGTTTTTGTTTTTGTTTATTGGGACCCTGTTGCAGGGGTAGGCAACCCCGGCCCTCCAGCTGTTTTAAAACTACAAGTCCCATAAGACATTGCAAGACCCTGACAATCACAGGCATGACTCCTAGAGGCAGAGGCATGATGGCATTTGTAGTTTCATCAAAGCAGGAGTGCCCTGGTTGCCTACCCCGGAGTGTAAAGGGAGAGAGACACCCAAGAACAGCAAGCACATAAGAAGGCATTTTTAGAAGAGAAATTAATAGCAACCACAGGTTAAGCAGACAAGAGAACATAAGTGCTGAGCCCTGGGGCACTATATGCTGTTTGTTTTTTGTTCTTAAATTATTAATGATTTAACATCTGTTTTGTACCTGAGCGTAGTTGTAATTTTGAAAGCTTCCAGCAGAGGATCCCATCACATTTAGAAAAAAAATAGACCTCAATCTGCTATTTTATCAGCAATCGACAGAAGCTAGCATTTTTTACATTTTAGTATAATGAAAGAAAATGTTTGACTTTGAAATTCAACATAATCATCACACTGAAGTATTATATTGAAATTACATTCATAGCGGGGTCCTCAATTTAGGGGTAGTGTTTGAGTGGTAGTTATGCTTAAACACCTAAATTGTTAGGACATTATCAACCATTTTTGTCTGCAGAAAGAGTATCAGTGTACTGTTCCCTGTGGCCTGCAGGTGGCGCTGCCATAGCGGGCCAGGGTTGAACTGCTGATACAGTGCTGTGCCTTGTGTGTCCCCTCTCGGCAGCCATGTAGTGGGAGTGGTCGGCCTGCTGTGTATGCTGGGAGAGGATATAAAAGGGGCAGACGCTGCCTGTTGAGGGTCGTTCGTTGTCGTCGGGAGTCCTACTCCCAGGGAGTGTGTGTTCCTGTCCGCCCTGGGCACCTTTGGCCCAGGGGCGGAGGTCGGTGAATCAGTCCACGGCACCTTTAGTCCTGGGGTTGCAACTAAAGGCCTTGTGCTCAGCATCTTCGGCTGGGACCCATCAAGGATCGAGGAATCCCAGGGTGCCGCCTTGCGAGGCGACCCACATCTTAGACGAGGAGGCCGGGGGAGGACCGTTCCGAGGGACTGGTGAGAAGTCACGGCGAAGGAAGGGGCCCGGTAACTCTCTGGAGGGATGTCTTCTCCTTACAAAGAGGCCAAGTGTTAAGGAAACCAAGTTCACCAGGTCTGTGGCAGAGACCAAGTTCACCAGGTCTGTGGCAGAGACCCATGTGTCAGTTTGAAT
Source organism: Rana muscosa (assembly GCA_029206835.1). NCBI lineage: Eukaryota > Metazoa > Chordata > Amphibia > Anura > Ranidae > Rana > Rana muscosa. The sequence continues at coordinate 877,166,292 of CM055118.1, forward strand.
AGTGATTGGGTGAACAGTTCGAGTACCATTTTGGCTGCTAGTCCCTATCTAGGGAGACTATCCGAATGGGCTAAGTCTGCTTGAGAAGCCAAGCAGTGAAGTGTATTTACGTTTGTGCCTGGACCTCTCCCACACCTTATATTGTCCTGTTCTCTCTCCAACCTTTTCTATCAGAGACTGTCGTATAAGAGAAATAAACTCTACGTTGGAGTTACAGCTGGTGTGGACATTGAAGTCATTGGGGGAAATAGAGACTTGTCTTTATTGGCTATAGAGATAAGAACCATTCGGAGGGAGTATCTGGCTGTGGAGACCCATCACAACACCGCTCAACCTCCTCACACAGGAGGGTACGGGCATATCAAACTGGGTGTGCCCTTTCCTCCTGCGAGGAGCCGAAAGACAAGGAGGAGAGGGTGGTAAGCGCTACACATATATATATGAAACTGATACTGTAAAAATAATTTTACTAGAAAATGTTACTGACAGCAATACAGTAAGAATGTACATACTGGTCTGAATAATAGGTAGCACTACTCTTATTCCTGGTATGTTTCTGTCAATATCAGCATGAGGAATACTGCTCTAAAGCCCCACATGAAATTCCTTTACAGTGACTCTATAGTTGGGGTCAATGCTTTACATACTATTTCCTAGCAAGTGTTACACATAGAGTAAGTATTCTGTAAAATCCTGACACACCTCCAAATGATGATGTGCAATGGCATAATTCAAGAATGCGGGTTGGCCTGGACCAAGGTCTGACTGGAAGATATTCTAGTTTGCTATTTATTGTAATTTAATTTTAGATATTGATCTAAGTTACATCACACCCTGTTTAGTACACAGAGGAATCTATGACTGATTGCTAGTGACTAATTAAACTGCCCTGTTTGTCTTTTACAGTAGTAAATATAGGTTGAACTATAATAATACTATTTTATTTTTTTATTTTTTTATTCCTAAATTAGTACAAATAAGTTTTATATCTCTTTTTTGGCTCTTTAACCACTTCAGCCCCGGACCATTTGGCTGCCAAATGACCGGGCCACTTTTTGCGATTTGGCACTGCGTCGCTTTAACTGACAATTGCACGGTCATGAGACAAATAGAGCTTTCTTTTGGTGGTATTTGATCACCTCTGCGGTTTTTATTTTTTGCGCTATAAACAAAAATAGAGCGACAATTTTGAAAAAAAAAAAAGCTATTTTTTGTACTTTTTGCTATAATAAATATCCCCAATTTTTTTTAAAAAAAGCAAATTTTTTCTTAGTTTAGGCCGATACGTATTCTTCTACATATTGTTGGTAAAAAAAATTGCAATAAGCGTATATTGATTGGTTTGCGCAAAAGTTATAAGGTCTACAAAATAGGGGTAGTTTTATGGCATTTTTATCATTATTATTTTTTTTACTTGTTATGGCAGCGATCTGCGATTTATATCGTGCCTGCGACATTATGGCGGACACATTGGACACTTTTGGCTCTATTTTTGGACCATTCACATTTATACAGCGATCAGTGCTATAAAAATGCACTGATTACTGTGTAAATGTGACTGGCAGTGAAGGGGTTAACCAGTAGGGGACGCTGAAAGGGTTAAGTGTGTCCTAGGGAGTGATTCTAACTGTTAGGGGGTGTGGCTTACTGTGACACGTCACTGATCGCTGCTCCCGATGAGAGGGAGCAGATGATCAGTGCTGTGTCACTAGGCAGAATAGGGAGATGTCTTGTTTACCAAGACATCCCCCCGTTCTGCCGTTCCGTGACCCGATCGCGGGACACCGGTGGACATTGAGTCCGCGGGTCCCGCGGGCACGGTCACGGAGACCCATTCTTTCAGAAGCGCATTTGTAAAGGTTAAGCAATGATGTGGACGAGAAGATCTGGCTCGCAGTCTCCACTCTAAATCATACCAAAGGTTTTCTATAGGGTTGAGGTCAGAACTCTGTGCAGGCCAGTCAAGTTCCTCCACCCCAAATTCGCTCATCCGTGTATTTATCAGTCTTGCTTTGTGCACTGGTCCAAATCATTTGGTGGAGGGAGGATTATGGTGTGGGGTTGTTTTTCAAAGGTTGGGCTTGGCCCCTTAGTTCCAGTGAAGGGAACTCTTAAGGTGTCAGCATACCAAGACATTTTGGACAATTTCGTTTTTCCAATTTTGTGGGAACAGTTTGGGGATGGCTTTTTCCTGTTTCAACATGACTGCACACCAATGCACAAAGCAAGGTCCATAAAGACATGGATGAGCGAGTTTGGGGTGGAGGAACTTGACTGGCCTACACAAAGTCATGACCTCAACCGGACAGAACACCTTTGAGGTGAATTAGAGTGGAGACTGCGAGCCAGGCCTTCACGTCCACATCAGTGCCTGACCTCACAAATGCACTTCTGGAAGAATGGTCAAACATTCCCATAGACACACTTCTAAACCTTGTGGACAGCCTTCCTAGAAGAGTTGAAGCTGTTATAGCTGCAAAGGGTGGGCCAACCCAATATTGAACCCTATGGACTAAGACCAGGATGCCATTAAAGTTCATGTGCATGTCTCTGATTTTGGTTCACAAGTTTTTGTAATTTTACTTCGGTGAAACTCTTGGTGCCTATTGAGTTCACCTAAACGTAATGATATTCACAACATGACACCTTCTCTTTTTCATTACTATAAGCTATGATACTGTTATATTATATGCTACCATGTCTCATTTTAGTAGTAAGTTTCCCATATTAAGATTATTAGATTACTACTAAGTGCTGGATGTTTGTTCTCTTGCGCTGAATTCCTGTGCTTTGTATTATCCTGGATGGCACTGCGATGCCCACTTGCTGTTGCTTCTACTTTGTTTTAACCTAAATAAAAACGTTTAAAAGTAAAGTTCATGTGCATGTAAAGGCAGGCATCCCAATACTTTTGGTAATATAGTGTATATAGATGTTTTTATACATTTTTGATAAGAGTTGGTCACTATGGATTTTTGTGGCTCATCTATGTGTGCTTTTCTTGCACATGAATTATAATAAGTATTAACCTCCGTGACCAAACTTATACACACTTGACACTTATTTCCTAATTGTGCGACAGCCGATGATGCATTTAATCGTCCCACCCATGATTAAGCTCCAAGGGGCGGAGTGAAACACATTGGGGGCGTGGCCTGGTAGGAGCCCAGCTGAGACTGCTACATTTACTACAGTGGGTTTGCTTTGCTGTGCGGCCCATGGGATACATCCTTTGTTACACAGTACAGTACCGTTAGTGTTACCTCCTTGCAAACATGCTGTCTGCTAATGATGGAGCTTTATGAGGGAGGATGAGGGGAGAGATGAGTCGATGCTCTTACTTATGCATATTTTAGCTTGAGATATTGAGCTATGTAAAGGGCATGCTTTTTACAGCAGGAGGTAAGGAGAAACTGAACACAATAGTTATAAATAAAATGTAATTGTCATGTCCAGGTAAGAGACAATGCATGCTTTATGTCTATTAGATAAAAAAATAATAGATTGACTGCTTCTCATATCCCTCAGAGACTCCATTAGTTAGACTTGCCCCCTGTATTTCATGTCTTTGCCCTCTTCCATAAGGTCGTTCTGGTGTCAGTATCTTGCGGCTCCACCTTATTTATCCAATATTGAGAAAACATCATGGGAGCATGACAACATTATTTAGCTACAGTATATAATGGCTGTTGAAGTATGGCAGAACTCTGTATTCTGGTGAGTATATTTTGTATAGGAATTCCCAAGAGATGTGAGAACTCAGCATGTGATAAGTTTTTTACAGACTCAAAAAATCCAAATTTCAGTTTTGGGTGAATTAGTCTTGTAGCATAAACATAACAAAGTATTGGTATTTAAAGCAGAACTTCACTCTCTCTGTCAACATTGACTATGTTTAATGCTTGCTAGCATTAGTAAATAGATAGGAAGGTGTATTATATTTACTTGTTTTAAACTTTTTTTTACATTTCTTCAGTTACTTCCTGGTTTCCATGCCCAGGCAAAAGATGTCATACATCCCAGGAGTCTTCAGGAGGGGAGGAGGGTTTTTCATAGCTAAGCACACCCTCCTGGATGCATGACTGAGCTAAGGGCAGATGGATTGCAGGAAATAAATGCTACATGAACATAGCTCCCAACTGTCCCTGATTTCGTGGGCCTGTCCCTGATTTGTAGCAATGTCCCTCTGTCCCTTTTTGCCCCTCAATTGTCCCTCATTTTGGTCTGATCTATACAGTTGTATATAAAATGCACCTTTGATCTTTCAAAAAGTGTTTCCCAGAGCTAAAAATTTCATGCAAATTCTAAATTGCTGCATTTGTATATTTTAAAAGCCAATAAAAAGGAATAGTAGTGATTAAAAAAAGCACTTGCGGATTTAATGAACTTTTTTTGGTTAATTCTGGTTAAGGGGGTGTGGCAGGGGGCGTGACATGGGGTGTATCCTATGCCTACATATGTTTGCTAGTAGGTATCCCTCATTTCCATCTCAAAATGTTGGGAGGTATGCATGAATCATCTGCCCTTACTCAAGATGGCCACGGACAGAAATGCTAGAGGGTGTTTTTAAATGTGGTTTCTTAGAAAAATAACGAATGGAGACATGGATGGATAGGTGTGTTTGCTTTGAGTAATACAATTTAATTAAAACAACGTTTTTGGTTTGTGGTGCTCAGATGCAGTGAACTTCCGCTTTAAGAAGAGCTATAGGCCAAATACAATCATACTTAAAAATTCAGGTAACAATATGAAGTAGCAATTTTTGATACATAAAAACCCCCTCTGAATAAAAGTTCTACAGAGCTCCTTAATGCTTCCTATTCTCCTGATATAGTTACAAATCTTAACCCCCTCCGCTGCAAAGTGACCAGTGACAAGACATTTGTCATGTAACTTCTGCTGAATGGTGAGACAGAGGTGCAACATGGCTACCTTAGGTGTGCATTGCAGATTATTAAATAAGGATTTGTAGATCTTCGTTGACACTGAGGCTGGGTTCACACCTATGCGAATTGGACGTGGTTTTCACTGCATCCAATTCGCATGGTAGGTGATTGTGACCGGCTCATATATCTCCATTGTGGCCATGGTGCAAATTTGCACAGGAGTCCTGTGCGTCTTTTAGTCCATTTCAGGTCCGAATTCAGCCCAAAAATGTGGGCTGAAATCGAACCTGAAACGGTGAACTGGGACGCACCGGACCCCTGCTGTGAGCCACATGCGGCAATAGTGTGAACCCAACCTGAATGTACAGATAAGGCACACCACATCTTAAAGTGGACTTTCCTCCGTAAAGTCACCATGCAAAAGGTTACTGAAAGACATAACAAAAAAAAAAGTAATTATTTTTCTTGAGGGGCGTGGTCAAGATGGCGACCTAAGAGGACGTGAGTGAAGGGAGCTCCGCACCTGGCAGGCATATTTCTCTGGCTTTACGGGATCTACAGCTACCCTGAACTGACTAAGAGGTGTGGGCAGACACTGGGCATGAGAAGAGGGAACTCTGGATTGCAGAGAAAGCGGTACTCGGCTCCCAAAACCCCACCGCCATCTCGGGGCCCACTTGCGCCTACACTCATGAGTATGGCGTACCAGACTAAATAGCCTGATCCACCTCACCTGGGGACTGAACAGTTTCAAGCACTCATGCAAGCTGTCACGGGCTGCCAAACCACACTCACTGCAAAAATAGAGCAGATGCAGATGGAGATGGGATTGATAAGGCGTGATATGGACAAATACCGGGACCGGCTGTCGGAAGCTGAGCGGAGGGTAGGAGACACTGAGGATACAGTGGGTGAACATGATGCCTCTGCACACTACAGGTCAAGATGAAAGCTATGGATTCTTGTGCTGTGGACCAAGAGAACAGAAATCGCAGAAACAACCTGAGACTAGTGGGTCTTCCAGAGGGAGTAGAGGGGCGAGATCCAGCGGCCTACACGGAGCATTTACTGCGCACGCTCCTCCCTCAGGCGCCATTTTCTCCCCATTTTGCGGTAGAACGGGCACATTGAATGCCATCTGCCAAGGGCCCACCAGGCACCCTGCTGTTCACCTTTATATTCCATCTTTTGAACTTTAGGGACCAGGAACGGGTCCTACGGGAGGAAAGAAAATTGGCAGAGCTGCGGCATAAAAAGGCGAGGATCATGATATTCCCAGATTACTCAGTGGAAACGCAGAGGCTCCGCAGAACCTTCGACCAGGTCAAGGCCCAGCTGCGCACCAAGGGGTTCAAATACAACATGATGTTCCCAGCAACTGCCCTTCTCCACCCCAAGCACCTACTATCTCCAGTAGTAAGCCCGGCAGACCTTTCCCTATGCTCCTCTAAGCCCATGGTACTTGATAGGGAGGGCCTCCCTGGTCTCCTAGTGACATCCCCGTTTTAAGGGAATGGGGGCCCTGATATATGGAGCTGCATGGCTTCGGTCAATGCTTAGAGGGTTTATGTGGCTATGGAGCTTCCCCCCCCCCCTCACTGAACAGCAGGCCAGGGCGATCCGCTTCCCTGAGTTTGACTGGACTCTGTTTGATCCACATGCTGTGCGACGTCTGGCTACCGGCTGCTACTCCCCCCCACCCCGATGGTCCAAGGCCTGGACTCCCTGGACTGTGAGACTGTATAGCTCGATCTGACTGCCTGGGAGCCTCAGGGGGTGCTACTGGTTTTCCCTTATTGATGGACCGAGGGGGAGCGGTGGCGTTGGGGGGGGGAAGGAAGCTGTTCTCCCTGCCCTGACGGTGTTGCATGACCATTACGAGTACTTGTCCTGCAGAACACTCTAATCGGGATTTTGCCTATACTTTCTGCTGTCACTGGATGCTACGGGGTGCGGGATGGGTCGGGGGGGAGGGAGCTCCCCCCCCCTGAGTTATGTCTTTTGCTTTAGACATGTTTATCTGTACTTTGCTTCTGTTCATTTGCCTCTCTCTATTTAGGTTACCTCAAGGACTACTGTAACTAAGTTTGAACCCTTAGATTTTTCTAAGTGTATGGTGCTAATCAACACATGAAGGTATGATTCTTTACAAGTGATCCCTTAACCACATGTTGCCTCCAGGAAATACAAACAGTGGAGTGCCCTGCTCCCACCGGTAGGAACTGTGTCCTTGGTGTGCTACCTGTTACGCACTGCCCCCATAGGAGACTTTCCTACTTATGTGTTCTGTTGAGTTAAGTTTGGGTACTCAAACACCCCGTAGTTCAATTATCGGGGGGGGGGGGGTCGGGATGGGTGTTTTGTTTTTTTAGTTTGTTTCTTTTGTTTTTGTGTTTCTTACTTCAGACAGTCATGCGACAGTAATTGTAATGATCATATGTTGTTATATTATGCTTTGCTGTCTGCACACCTATGCTCGGGATGGGTATGTGTTGGTCCAGTGCTTGCGGTTTTACCGCTCTATCCGGGTCTCAGATATAGTAGCTCCCCGGGTAGTTTCTTCTGCCGTTTCAGGATATGGCTCCGATAAAGATCCTCTCATGGAATGTCAGAGGTCTCAATAATAAAATCAGGCGCACCCTGGTCTTTGACTACCTGAAAAAATATGCACCTCATGTCTGCATACTCCAGGAGATACATTTGGTGGGAGGTAGGATCATGAGTCTTAAAAGACCTTGGGTGGGGCACCACTACCATGCTACCCATTCAGGTTATGCCCGAAGGGGTTAGCATTCTGGTCCACAAGTCTCTCAACTTTGAACTCTTTGATGTTAAGGTAGACCCAGAGGGACAGTATGTACTGCTTCACGCTATTCTAGACACAGTTGAGCTGGTGATAGTGGGTGTGTACCTGCCACCCCCTGCTAATATTTCCCTGCTAAACACTATCGTCTCTCTGCTTGCTCAATATTTATTTTTTTTTGCAGGTTTTTCTTTCTGAGTAAATGCTCATTTCTAGTTTTCCAGCACTCTCCTCCCGACGACTAGTTAATAAAAATGCAGAGGATTTAGTGCTTGTTCACACTACCTGCACAGAAAAACAAGCCAGATTCCTGTGTGTTCTAATGCAAACATGATGCTGCTGATTTCCACAGCACACTGCCCTGCACCATCTGCCTGCATTCTAATGTGAACAGGGCACATACAAAACATAACCTTGTTCCGCTGACGACGCAATGTGATGCGAAACTAGTTTGGCGGGGCCACAAATGCGTGACGTCTTTCACATCTACTGATGCAGTTTGAATGCTTTTTATTGTCCTGAATTATGTGAGTACCTTGTGGTGTTTTTAATAATAAACCAGTGATGGCTGTTTTTTTTTGGTGGGGGGCAGCAAACAATGCACCCCCCCCCCCCTCAATCGGTCAGAAGGTCGGTTAGGCCCGCTCTTACCCCATCTATGGAGCGGGCAGTGCTCTCCTAGCCCTAGCCATCATCTGAGTAAAGACAAAACTGTCTTTTCCAGAAATCGTTTGAGAACTCCCAGTGTAAATATGAGATTTCCCAGAAAGCCTTTCTCAGGATGCATCTGTGAGGCCCTGGCAACATCACCAGTGCTTCTAGAGACCAGGAAGTGCAATGTAGGTAAATGTAAGTGTAGCGGGTATTTAAATTTGGGGGGGAGCATCCGGGTCATTTCACCCAGATGTACTAATTGTTAGGGAATCCGAGAGTCCCTTTTGTGGTTCTTGGAGGACTCTGGTGGTGCAAGGTTCCCTGTGGCCTGCGGGTGGCGTTGTCGCCTTGGGTCGGAGTTAAACCTGCACCGCAAGACTGTTCCTTTTTGTCCTTTCCTGGCACCGGTACGGCGGGGCGGGGAACCCGCTGTGGCGCAAAGGGAGAGGAGATAAAAGGGGCGGACGCCCTGACCTCGGGGTTCAGAGTTGGAGGACGCGGCCACACCCAGGCACCTTCGGCCTGGGTGCTGGCGTTCTGGAGTTCCAGGCCCAGGTGCCCTTGACCTGGCCGGAGCGAGGGATGGAGTCCATCCCAGGCACCTTAAGCCTGGAGCCCAGTAACTTCGACTGGGTTCCGCGAGGGTGGAGGAGTCCGAGGGGCCCTAAGGTGTTGGAAACGTATCTGAGGCGAGGAGGCCGGGGAGTGTAACCCTTCCGAATAGCCCGGTACAGCATTAATCCGGTGACGGTGGGGCCTCTGGTAACTCTCTTGGAGGGATGTCTTCCCCCTGACAGGGGCTGCAACGTAGCGAAGGTAACTCCAGTTCCTGTTCACTAGAGTCGCTGGAAGAGACTCTGAAGCCAAAAAGTCCATTTAACAGCCACTGTGCTTAGCAACCGTTGGTGAAACCTCAACGGTTTAGTTTTCTTTGAGGATTGTGCCTTGACCTACTCCCCACCAATACTGAACTGTTCTATGGGTCTCAAACTGTCTACTCGCAAAGGACTATTTGTTTGCCATTATGGAATAAATAAGTGTTGGACCTTTTCATTGTGTGGTACTCAAATTACTGGGAGCAAAGGGTGTTATCAGCAGAACAGACTTGGCTCTGAGCGTATACACAGCCCGGGTGTAATTAGATGCTGGCCTTCACCTCTACATGCTGAAATCTAGAGGACATGGACCGTGGCGCACCTCGCTCTCCCCTTCAAAGTACCCCTAGACCGAAGCCAAAGTATCCACTAAAGAAGAGAGAGGGTGAGGCCGCTACATAAGTAACACCTAATTGTTTTTTCTGCTTAAGGTAAAGTAGATCTGTATTTATTAATACATCATTAAGTGTATATTTTTAAATGCAAGCGGTGCAAGTACTTGTACAGCAGAACTCAGACTGAGAGAGGTAAAGCAGCACAAGAGGCAAGTCAGTTCCTGACGAGGAACATGTTAATTGGAGGAGAAAGCAGAATGAAAAAGATGAGCTTATCACTATCTTGCTATGGTAATGCCTGGTAATCCACTGATTAATATCCATGTAAAAATATTTCCTGTTATGGGGTAACAATTGTTTATCAGTTGTGCCCCTGCATTGTCACCCTGTCACATGATCCCCTGGCTAAAACTGTGGAGGCATGGTCCTATTGTCACTTTCAGGAAAACGATTGGGAGCATGATGTGCAGCAGCCAACAGTGGAGGGAGAGCATGTAGACAGTAAGTAGCAGGAAGAGACCAGAAGAGATCAGAACTGAGGTGCAAAAAACAAAAAAGTAAAAATAGGGGAAAAAGCAAATTGCTTATGATTCACAATTCTTTAGTACGTTAAATGTAATTTAGTCAGGGTTAACATCTATTTTGTTTTGTTGCAAAAGGTGGGAATAAAGGTGGCTCAGAGCACTGGGTATCAAGTGAAATACTGAAAAGTATGTACTAATATAATAATCCTGAGCAGAATGTCGCCTTATATAATTGTCCCTTGCCGATGATGTCTCCTTGCAGAGCTCAAAACTGATGTCACCTTGAATGTTTCTTGTGAAATTCCTACTGAATAGCCTTACTCATATAAGCTCTTGCAAAATCCTCTCCAACAATTATTTCTCTGTTTTTTATGACTATCCACTAGAACTGAACAGCAGTTTTATATGTGATCGTTTGCTATCTAGGCCCCACCTATAGAAAACCTCAAATACTGTATTTTATATTCTATAAGACTTCAACCAAGTATTAAAAGTAAATTGTTTCCGTTACTGAGGGTGATGGTTTCAGTTTCCTATTTCAGTAATACCTAAATGTCTGTTTTAATTGAATTTAGCTTTACTTTATAGGGACACATTTCTGAAAAATATAGCAGCAGTATACGGTTAAACTGAATTGTACTGAGAACTAAAAATAAGGATCCCTCAAGGTGCAAAACCCTGCTAATGGCAGTTATGAATACATCCAGGGCTTTTTTTCCAGGGGGAACTTGGTGGAACTCAGACCCTTTGGTGCCTGCTCACCACAACCACTTGAAAACACAAAAGTCTGGTTCCTGTGTTTAGCCTCAAGGTGGCTCTAGATATTCGGGAGGACGTCAATAGACGTCCTCGGCACCTCCGGCCACTGGGGGGCGCGCGTGTGCCACCGCGTCACTGACATGCCGATGCGCGTGCCTGGCGGCCGCGATGTCCGCCAGGCACCCGCGATCGGCCGGTACACAGACAAGGACATGGATCATGTCCTGTCAGGGAGAGGAGACCAATGCTGTGTTCCTTGTACATAGGGACACAGATCGGTCACCTCCCCCAGTCAGTCCCCTCCCCCCACAGTAGTAATCACTCCCAGGGCACACATTTAACCCCTTCCTCGCCCCCTAGTGTTAACCCCTTCACTGCCAGTGTCATTTTTACAGTAACCAGTGCATTTTTATAGCACTGATCGCTGTAAGAATGACAATGGTCCCAAAATGGTGTCAAAAGTGTCCGATGTGTTCCGCCATAATGTCGCAATCACAATAAAAATCGCTGATCGCCGCCATTACTAGTAAAAAAATAAATATTAATAAAAATGCTATAAAACTATGCCCTATTTTGTAGACGCTATAACTTTTGCGCAAACCAATCACTAAACGCTTATTGTGATTTTTTGACCAAAAATATGTAGAAGAATACGTATCTATCTAAACTGAGAAAAAAAAATATTTAAAAAAAAAAAATGGGATATTTATTATAGCAAAAAGTAAAAAATATTGTGTTTTTTTTTCAAAATCTTCGCTCTTTTTTTGTTTATAGCGCAAAAAAATAAAAACCGCAGAGATAATCAAATACCACCAAAAGAAAGCTCCATTTGTGGGAAAAAAAGGATGCCAATTCTGTTTGGGAGCCACGTCGCATGACCGCGCAATTGTCATTCAAAGCGTGACAGCGCTGAAAGCTGAAAATTGGCCTGGGCAGGAAGGGGGTTTAAGTGCCCAGTAAGCAAGTGGTTAATGCCCCTTTTCTTTTCCAATAATTTTTATTGAAAATTGTACATATCAAATTTTCAAGGCAAAATATTGTTTACATGAGATAAATATTTCCATGTACAAAACGTCTCAAGATACAAGAGGTGAGAGGAATATGGTATGCCTTAACAAGGGTGCCCATTGTATCTCTCATCTCTTTAAAGCGGAGTTCCACCCAAATTTGGAACTTCTGCTAAATCCACTCCTCGCCCCCTTACGTGCCACATTTGGCATGTAATTTTTTTTGGGGGGGGGGAGTGGGAGCTTCAGTAGGAGTGGGACTTCCTGTCCCACTTCCTCCTTCTGCCCTGGGGTCGCCTAGGCGATACATCATATCGCCTTCTGGCGGCCCCTCCCTGTAGGCGTGACAGGTCCCAGGCGATCGCCTGTCCACTCAGAGAGCGTTGTGCCGTTCGCACATGCGCAGTGAGTGCCCGGCTGTGAAGCCGAAAGCTGTCACGGCCGGGTGCCCACACTATGAATGGAGGCGCCGGCGGAGAAGGGGGGAGAGGAGCGGAGCTCCGGACGGCACGTCGCTGGACAGTGGAACAGGTAAGTGTATGTTTATTAAAAGCCAGCAGCTACACTTTTTGTAGCTGCTGACTTTTAATAAACATAAAAAAAGGCTGGAACTCCCCTTTAAACCTCAACTTAATGTCCCTTTTAAGACCTTCCTACTGTTTTTGTGAAATTTGACTGACCACACCCACTATTTGATGTGATTCGGAGGGTGTGTGTAGGGGAGGGGTTTTGTGGGGACGTGGTTAAGTTCCAGCACCTATTGTTTGAGAAAAAAAGCCCTGAATTCATCTATAAATATATAAATAAACCCCATATACGTTTGAAACTGCAAAAAGGGGAGAGAGTGGGAAAAGGATTGGAGTTGGAGCTCTCTGTATCATATCATCAAAAACTCATAATAAAAACTCTGTTTGGGCTCAACCGACTCCAATAAAGGGGATAGTGAAAAGGGAAAAGGAAATACACAGCCCACTGTGCAAGTGCAAAAAGTCAAAATTTATTATATCAAAAACAAAGGATGGCACATCATTTGATGGAAAAGAAAATTATCCACCTACACAGGGCTGAATTCAAAGACACCCCGAAAATCAAACTATGGCCCCCCAAGTGCTTGTATGCATGCCTGACAACATCAGGGCATGCTCCTAATGAGACGACGGATGGTGTCCTGGGGTATTTCCTCCCAGATCTGGACCAGAGCATCACTGAGCTCCTGAACAGACTGAGGTGCAACCTGGCGGCAGCGGATGGACCGAAACATAATGTCCCATATGTGTCCCAGATGTGTTCTTTTGGTCAGGTGAGCGTGGGGGCCATTCAATGGTATCAATTTCTTCATCCTCCAGGAACTGGCTGCATGCTCTCGCCACATGAGGCCGGGCATTGTCGTGCACGAGGAGGAACCCAGGACCCACTGCACCAGCGTAGGGTCTGACAATGGGTCCAAGGATTTCATCCCGATACCTAATGGCAGTCAGGATGCCATTGTGTAGCCTGTAGAGTTCTGTGCGTCCCTCCATGGATATGCCTCCCCAGACCATCACTGACCCACCACCAAACCGGTCATGCTGAACGATGTTACAGGCAGCATAAAGTTATGCGCGGCTTCTCCAGACCCTTCCACGTCTGTCACATATGCTCAGGGTGAACCTGCTTTCATCTGTGAAAAGCACGGGGCACCAGTGGCGGACCTGCCAATTCTGGTATTCAATGGAAAATGCCAATCGACCTCCACAGTGACCGGCAGTGAGTACAGGGCACACTAGAGGACATCGGGCCCTCAGGCCACCGTCATGAAGTCTGTTTCTGATTGTTTGGTCAGAGACATTCACATCAGTGGCCTGCTGGAGGTCATTTTGTAGGGCTCTGGCAGTGCTCATCCTGTTCCTCCTTGCACAAAGGAGCAGATACCGGTCCTGCTGATGGGTTAAGGACCTTCTACGGCTCTGTCCAGCTCTCCTAGAGTAACTGCCTGTCTCCTGGAATCTCCTCCATGCTCTTGAGACTGTGCTGGGAGACACAGCAAACCTTCTGGCAATGACACGTATTGATGTGCCATCCTGGAGGAGTTGGACTGCCTGGTGCAACCTTTATAGGGTCCAAGTATCGCCTCGTGCTACCAGTAGTGACACTGACCCTAGCCAAATACAAAACTAGTGAAAAACAGTCAGAAAAGATAAGTAGGGAAAAAAAATGTCAGACACCTCCACCTGAAAAACCATTCCTGTTTTGGAGGTCGTCTCATTGTTGCCCATCTAGTGCACCTGTTGTTAATTTCAATTAACAGCAAAGCAGCTGAAACTGATTAACAACCCCCTCTGCTACTTAACTGACCTGATCAATATCCCAAGAGTTCTGATTCAAAAGTGTTCCTTTAATTTTTTTGAGCAGTGATATATATATATATATATATATATAGCAAGGAATGTGAAAGTACAATATCTTCAATCCTGAGCAGAAATAATAACTTGATACATTGAAATTGCATGCATGTGAATAGGATGTGGAGCTAAGTTGGCTCCCAACGGGAAATGGATCCTAGGAAGGTCAGACCTGGATCCTGGGAAATAGGCACGCTGGCATATTGTGGTGAGTGTTGTTAATACCTTGATGTATCCAGAAGGGGGAGGGGGAATTGCTGAGATATGAAAAGAGTAAGGGACGACACCCTTGGTCAACAGTGGTCTAGAGGAGGTATATGGAATTGAAAGATACAGTCACAGTATGTATGTGGCATGAAACGCCAGAGATTTGAATGCAAAACAATGCCCTGTAACCTCCCTCTCCCTGTTGAAAACCATAATTTGATATCCAGAGTGTGCATGCAGGTTGACAGTCCTGGTCCATGGAAGACCATACATGGATCAAAGCATATAGTTCAAAGTAGAAATAGAGTAAATGGATACTTATCAGGTGCTGATGGAAAAACTAATCTTCAGTGCCAGTACCATTGATGATTTCCAATGCGGCCCGTCAGGCATAAGCAAGTGTTCATATCCTCCAGTCACAGGGGCAAGGTGGACAAGGAAACAAGAGCGCCTAACAGGTTTCGGCGGTCATCACCGGCTGCATCAGAGGCAGTGTGGGACCACCTAACCTGTCTATATACTACCCTAGCCTACCCCTATACTGCCCTAGCCTGTTCATTTGCTACCCTAGCCTGCCCATATACTACCCAAGCCTGCCCATATACTACCCTAGCCTGCCCCTATACTGCCCTACCCCACCCTTGGAATTGAACATAATGGTATGTCATATTATTTTGCACATAGACAAGGTGCTGTTGCGTGTAAATCTGACTTCCTGATAAATTAAATTTTATGTTTTAAATATCATAATATAGAATAATAGATGTGGGGGAGTTTTGGTGGGTGGGGCAGCATTTAATTCTTGGACCAGGCAGCACAATGTCTTGTACCAGCCCTGCTTTTAGCTAAACATTCACTAAACCCCTTACCCTTCCAATCTAAACTGCATGAACCCCCTGTCACGCTCTCTAGCTGCTTACTTATCTCTGTAGTGCTGCTGTTGCCTTTTCCAAAGTTTACAGCCTATCCAACTAAATTATTTTCAACACGGGTTGCACATATGCAACAGGTCCCCATTGACTTTAAGGGGGCTTTATAGGCCTCCAACTAATATTCTAAGATCAGCGGCAAGGAACCATTCATTATTTGCAACCTAGATAATCCTGAGAAAAGTGGCATGAAGGCTTACCACTTTACCCTTTGTGAGGGGGTTAGCTCGGCAGCGGGTGTGTGTGACCCCCGGGATGGGCTCCCCACACAAAAACAGGCCCAGCAAACGGAGGTTGTGGTTTTCAAAATCAAAAAAAAGGTGCGGTTTATTTTCTATTTACAGTGACAAAACACAGCAAAGCCAAAAGAAACATAAACAAAATAAATCCTGGTCAATTTGACCTCTGACTAAACATACAGGTTTCCTAACTAACAACTGGGATCAGCCTAGTGCTGTCCTAGTCCCTAAGTCCCTGGTTTTAAATGTCCAAGCAAATAGCCACACAGGCTTTGTCTCACCGCACAGGGGTTCACTCTCCCTAGACAGTCCACACAGGTCTGGGTCCAGGCATGAGCTAACATCTAATGAAGCTGGGAGTTCTTATAGAGGCCTAAATGAGCTGACAAGCTTCAGCTGGTCTCATCAACTCCCTGTCTGCACGACGCCCCACACTCTCCCTAGAGGTATGAGTCATCCATGAGCCCACTAGCCTTAGCTGGGCTTATACAACTCTCCACCTAGTTGTATAAGTCGGCGTAAAGCCTGAATCTGGGCGAAATATATCTACCCCCCTGGATGCAACCAGGTGACTTTACCTTCCTGCTGTCACATACCCCCCCCCTTCTTGTTTTAACCTCGGGGTTGGAACACCAGCAATCAGGCATTCATGTACTCGAGACAAAGCATCCACATTCCCCATTTGAACGCCAGGGCGATGCTTTACTGTGAAGTTGAATTCCTGGAGGGCCAGGAACCACCTATTCACTCTTCTATTTGTTTCCTTGTTTTGAGCCATCCACTTTAACGGAGCGTGATCCGTAACCATGTCAAAGTGCCTACCTAGCAGGTAGTACCGAAGGGAATCTAGAGCCCACTTCACCGCTAAACACTCCTTTTCAACGGTGGCGTAATTTACCTCATGGGACTTCAACTTCCTGCTGAGGTAAATGACTGGGTGCTCTTCCCCGTTCCAGACCTGGGACAATACTGCTCCTAACCCCACATCTGACGCATCACTTTGTACGACAAAGTCTTTAGAGAAGTCGGGTGAGTACAACACTGGCTGGCTACATAAGGCTTGTTTCAAGAATTGGAATGCTGCCTCAGCCTCGGGGGTCCATTTAATCATGACCGACCCTTTCCCCTTCGTTAGGTTGGTTAGGGGCACAGCCTTAGAAGCAAAGTGGGGAATGAATCGCCGATAATACCCAGCGATTCCCAGAAAGGCTCGTACCTGCTTCTTGCTGTTGGGACGTGGCCAACTCTGGATGGCCTCGACTTTGTTGAGTTGGGGTTTTATTACTCCCCTCCCAATGGTGTACCCAAGATATTTGGCCTCCTCCTGCCCAATGGTACACTTCTTGGGGTTAGCCGTAAACCCCGCTTCCTGAACAGAGTCCAGGACTGCTTGCACTTTTGGCAGATGTGAGGCCCAATCTGTGCTATGGACAATTACGTCATCCAGGTAAGCCGCAGCATACTTCCGATGGGGCCTCAGCATCTGGTCCATTTTCCGCTGGAATGTGGCCGGCGCATTCTGTAACCCGAACGGCATTCTTTTATATTGGAACGCCCCGTCTGGGGTTACAAATGCGGTTTTCTCTTTGGCCAATTTGGCCAGGGGGATTTGCCAATACCCTTTTGTGAGGTCAAGAGTCGTCATGTATCGGGCTGTTCCCAGCCGGTCGATCAACTCATCTATACGTGGCATGGGGTAGGTGTCAAATTTTGTAACTTTGTTCAACTGACGAAAATCGTTACAAAATCGCCAGCTCCCATCCGGTTTAGGCACCAACACAATGGGACTAGACCAATCACTTTGGGACTCCTCTATCACCCCTAAGTTCAGCATTTTCTGTACTTCCTCCCGTATTGCCTCCCGTCGGGCCTCTGGGATCCGATAGGGTTTTAACTTCACCCTTTCACCGGGCGGGGTAATGATGTCATGCTCTACCCCAGATGTTTGTCCCGGCAGCTCAGAGAATACCTCCTTGTTGCGAAGCACAAACTCCTTAACCTCCTGTTGTTGGGGTTGTGACAAGGTGGCTGCTATTCCAACCTCAGGAATCACGCAACCAGTTTGAGCTGGTGACCAAGTGTCTGCGACTAGGGACTCTCTATCCCTCCAGGCTTTCAACAGATTAACGTGATAGATCTGTTCGGGCTTTCGCCTTCCTGGTTGTCTGACCTTGTAATTCACTTCGCTCACTTTTCCCATTATCTCGTAGGGGCCTTGCCATTTGGCAAGGAATTTACTTTCAACCGTAGGGACAAGTACCAGTATCCTATCCCCCGGGGAAAAGGTACGGGTCTTGGCTCCACGGTTGTACACTCTCTGCTGTGCTAACTGCGCTTGGGCCAAATGTTCCTTCACGATGGGCATTACCTGTGCAATTCGGTCTTGCATCAGGGCGACATGCTCAATCACACTCCTGTGGGGAGAATTCTCACTTTCCCAAGTTTCCTTGGCAATATCCAACAGCCCTCTTGGGTGTCTCCCATACAGTAACTCAAAGGGGGAGAATCCCGTAGAGGATTGGGGCACCTCCCTAATAGCAAACATCAGATAAGGAAGTAGACAGTCCCAATCCTTTCCATCTCTATCCACCACTTTCTTCAACATTTGTTTTAGGGTTTTGTTGAATCTTTCAACCAGCCCATCGGTTTGGGGGTGATACACAGATGTACGTAATTGCGTCACTTTGAACAATTTACACAGCTCCTTCATAACCCGGGACATAAAGGGTGTACCTTGGTCCGTAAGCAGTTCTTTACAAATACCCACCCGGCTAAACACAAGAGATAGCTCTTTGGCTATGGTTTTGGCCGAGGTATTTCGGAGAGGGATCGCTTCTGGATAACGGGTGGCATAGTCCATTATAACTAATATGTACTGGTGCCCCCTAGCGGACTTGATTATAGGACCTACCAAATCCATGGCGATCCTCTCAAACGGGACCTCAATGATGGGTAGAGGGACCAGCGGGCTACGGAAATGTGGCATCGGGGCCGACCTCTGACACACAGGGCAGGAGGAACAATAATTTTCTATGTCCTTCATCACCCCCGGCCAATAGAATCTCTGTAATACCCTCTCTCGGGTTTTCTCTGTCCCCAGATGACCTCCAAGAATGTGCCCATGGGCCAACTCCAACACCAACTTCCTGTAAGGTTTGGGCACCACAAGCTGCTCAACGGTTTCTTCTGCCCTTTTTGCCACCCGATACAGTAGGTCCTTCTCTACGCTGAAGTATGGGTAAGTGCAGGTATTATCTGGGTTCACTAACTCGCCATCTATTTTCACTACGTTTTCCCGTGCCTTTATTAGGGCGGGGTCTTTCAACTGTTCTGTGGCAAAGTTTTCCCTGTGAACCTCAAGATCAGAAAACTCCACAGACGGTAGGTTTTCGTCTGAGGAGGTGGGCTCCTCTCCAGTTTCTTGAGTCTCCCCTGCCAATACTGATAAGGGAAATTCCGGAGAGTCCTCACCACTCTCAGGGGAGTTCTGGCTATCACATTCCTGGTACATAGGGGCACCAGTGGGGGGCTCAGGATCATCCCACAGTTCCCAGAACTTCGGAAAATCCCTTCCCACAATGGCGTCATGCGGTAACTGAGATACTAAGCCCACTGGATGAGAGAGGGTACCTTTGGGGGTCTCGAAACACACTGTAGTCACTGGATACTCTCGGGTGTCCCCATGCACACAAATAACAGCTACCTTGCTATTCCCAGAGACCTCTGTTTTAACTAACTCAGCCTTTATCAGGGTCACAAGGCTACCTGAATCCAGCAATACCACAACATTTCTACCATTAACACACATTTTGCATAAATGTTTCTCAGTTCCTCGAATGGCAGTGCATGCGACTGTCGCACACAGCGACTGACGTCTGCCCGTCAGAAAGTCACACTGCATGGGTTCCTCCACAACCGGGCAATTGGCTGCAATATGTCCCGCTTGCCGGCAGCGGTAGCAAACGATCCTTCTTGCCGCCTCTTGAGCCGCTGATTTCCCAGGCTGTTCTCGCCAAACTTGGGGTAGAGCTCCCACCCTCTCACTCTCTCCACCCTCACCCCTTGGAATCCTCTTATCCGCCCCTGGGGATGGTCTGGTCTTAGGGTGGAAAGTCCGAGTGTCTCTGGAAGAGGCCGTCAGGTTCTCTGTAGCCAAGTATTTCTCCACACGATCCACAAGACCATCGGCCGTCTCTGGGTCTCCATGGCTTACCCACTTTTGGATGGCAGTAGGAAGAGCTCTCAAAAACCGATCCATTACAACACGTTCCACAATCTTTGGTGCGGACAAAGTCTCTGGCTGTAGCCACTTTCTGCTCAGGTGAATGAGATCATACATTTGAGACCTGGGGGGTTTTCCAAGCTGGAAAGTCCAGTTATGCACACGCTGAGCCCGGACAGCCTGGGTGACACCCAGCCTTGCCAATATTTCAGCTTTTAGCATCACATAGTCTTTTGCTTGGTCAGGCTCTAGGTCATAGTAAGCCTTCTGCGATTCACCAGTTAACAGAGGAGCCACCAGTCCAGCCCACTGCTCCTCAGGCCACTTTTCTCTTTCAGCAGTCCTTTCAAATGTGGTCAAAAATACCTCTGGATCATCCTCTCCAGTCATTTTTGTCAATAAACGACTCACCCCAAAGGACGCGGTATTAGTGGGACGGCTTTCCTCACTGGTCTGCGGACGTTGCTGCATTACTGCTTCCATTTGTTGTAGTCTCTGCTCTTGCTTCTGTAACAGGTCTATGAAGCGGGCCTCAGATTGCTGCTGGGCTTGTTGCTGAGCTTCCAGACTCTGTTGGTGAGCTTGCTGCTGGGCTGCAAGGCTCTGTTGATGAGCTTGCTGCTGGGCTGCGAAGTTCTGTTGTTGAGCTGCAAGGCTCTGTTGATGAGCTGCAAGGCTCTTTTGCAAACCTGCATTTGTCTGCTGTTGATTGGCATTTGCTAGAGCCAGCTGCTTCAGTATCTCCTCCATGCTGGCTTAAAAAAAACTGCCACTGGTTCTCCACCAACTGTGAGGGGGTTAGCTCGGCAGCGGGTGTGTGTGACCCCCGGGATGGGCTCCCCACACAAAAACAGGCCCAGCAAATGGAGGTTGTGGTTTTCAAAATCAAAAAAAAGGTGCGGTTTATTTTCTATTTACAGTGACAAAACACAGCAAAGCCAAAAGAAACATAAACAAAATAAATCCTGGTCAATTTGACCTCTGACTAAACATACAGGTTTCCTAACTAACAACTGGGATCAGCCTAGTGCTGTCCTAGTCCCTAAGTCCCTGGTTTTAAATGTCCAAGCAAATAGCCACACAGGCTTTGTCTCACCGCACAGGGGTTCACTCTCCCTAGACAGTCCACACAGGTCTGGGTCCAGGCATGAGCTAACATCTAATGAAGCTGGGAGTTCTTATAGAGGCCTAAATGAGCTGACAAGCTTCAGCTGGTCTCATCAACTCCCTGTCTGCACGACGCCCCACACTCTCCCTAGAGGTATGAGTCATCCATGAGCCCACTAGCCTTAGCTGGGCTTATACAACTCTCCACCTTGTTGTATAAGTCGGCGTAAAGCCTGAATCTGGGCGAAATATATCTACCCCCCTGGATGCAACCAGGTGACTTTACCTTCCTGCTGTCACACCTTTTAAAGGGAATCATCCTGTTTTTCCATCTCTTAAAGGGTGTCATGGATATGCAGTAGTGTTTGTCTGTCAGCTTACCTTCCTTCCCATGTGTTCATCTTAGAGGCCTGAGCCCTTTCACCTGGCTTCCTTTATAATATCCTCCCAGCCTGACTCCACCCCAGGCCCTATCACAGAGCACTATATTAACCTGTGCACTGCAAGCCTGCTTTGCTGATCAACGTGTTTGTTAGGCATTGTGTGTTTGGGTTCCTGCCTGCCGTGTGCTACGTCTGTCTCTCTGTTACGTTATTGGCTTGTCCCCGACTATCCCTGTCTGCTCGTGACCCTTGACCTTTGGCTTGTCTTTCGTTACTCTTATATCTCGTGCTGCTGCTTCCCCTCTTGTCCCCTTATCCTACGGGGCGTGAGCTAGGAGACTCTAGGGGCCGCGACCTGGACCCAGCCTGCAGCATAACATCCTCACCACTAGAGGCTCTGGAGAAGACCTGCTGGGTCTTAGACTCCGCGCCCTGGGGAATCTTGGCTCTAGCTTCCCATAGGATCCCGGTTGTGCTCCTCTGGTCCCACTTTCCACAACCACCCAGTTTCCTATCCGCAGCAGTCAGCCATAGGGTTCACTACCTTGCGGTGCACTCCTGTCCCCCTACGGTGTGCATCTGTCACCTGGCCACAGGTGACCTGACAAAGGGATTACACCCTTCACTCCGCTCCAACATAAGGGCCTCAACTAAGCCAGCAGAAGAATCTACCTTCCATATTGTTTGTAGACTGACTGAGGGCCTGCAAGTGAGTTAGCAGTCCAAATCTTTGTTATGCTTCCACGTCTCACTTTGGAAGTGATCTCCCAGTCAGAGGGCTATTGTTTATACCCGTAGTCCTGCAGGACAGGTGGCCACTCTCTTATGGGTTTTTCCTTACTGTAATATTCATGTGTTGACTCATTCATCCTACTGTTAAATCTCCCTGAATTGTTGAATTGCTTTACCATTTTTCTTTATTGCCATCAATACAACTTGGTCGTTTATTTTATCACAGTGTGTGTTTCTTTTTCTTGTGTGACTGCTGGGAGATTCGCTGGTCAAGTTAATTTGGTGGTGTCAGCAGGAGTGGGGCTCCGCTCAGGGCCAAGTGAAGAACAGAGGACCCAAATATACCAGCGGCTTCTTTGGAGGTAGCGCTGCAGATGTGTGACCTGTAACATGGCTACCTTAATAACAAGTTTGCAGGCAAGGCAAATTTCTGAAGAACCTAATGAGAAATGTTTGTGGGCAAGATATACAGTTGTGCTCATAAGTTTACATACCCTGGCAGAATTTATGATTTCTTTGGCATTTTTAAGAGAATATGAATGATAACACAAAAACATTTCTTGCACTCATGGTTATTGTTTGGCTGAAGCCATTTATTATCAATCAACTGTGTTTACTCTTTTTAAATCATAATGGCAACAGAAACTGAAATGACCCTGATCAAAAGTTTACATACCCTGGTGATTTTGGCCTGATAACATGCACACAAGTTGACACAAAGGGGTTTGAACGGCTATTAAAGGTAACCATCCTCGCCTGTGATCTGTTTGCTTGTAATTAGTTTGTGTGTATAAAAGATCAATGCATTTCTGGACTCCTGACAGACCCTTGCATCTTCCATCCAGTGCTGCACTGACATTTCTGGATTCTGAGTCATGGGGAAAGCAAAAGAATTGTCAAAGGATCTGCGGAAAAAGGTAGTTGAACTGTATAAAACAGGAAAGGGATATAAAAAGATATCCAAGGAATTGAGAATGCCAATCAGCAGTGTTCAAACTCTAATCAAGAAGTAGAAAATTAGGGGTTTTGTTGAAACCAAATCACAGTCAGGTAGACCAATCAAAATTTCCGCCACAACTGCCAGGAAAATTATTTGGGATGCAAAGAAAAACCCACAAATAACTTCAGATGAAATACAGGACTCTGTCAAAACATGTGGTCTGGCTGTTTCAAGATGCACAATAAGGAGGCACTTAAAGAAAGATGGGCTTCATGGTCGAGTCCCCAGAAGAAAGCCATTACTACGCAATTGCCACAGAGTATCCCGCTTACAATACGCCAAACAGCACAGAGACAAGCCTCAAACCTTCTGGCACAGTCATTTGGAGTGATGAGACCAAAATTGAGCTTTTTGGCCACAACCATAAACGCTTCATTTAGAGAGGAGTCAACAAGGCCTATGATGGTAGTATGGAGGTGGATTGCTAATGTTTTGGGGATGTGTGAGCTACAAAGACACAGGAAATTTGGTCAAAATTGTTGGCAAGATGAATGCAGTATTTTATCAAAAAATACTGGAGGAACATTTGCATTCGTCAGCCAGGAAGATGTGCATGGGACGTACTTAGACATTCCAACATGACAATGATCCAAAACACAAGGCCAAGTTGACCTGTCATTGGCTACAGCAGAATAAAGTGAAGGTTCTGGAGTGGCCATCTCAGTCTCCTGACCTCAATATCATTGAGCCACTCTGAGGAGATCTCAAACGTGCAGTTCATGCAAAACAGCCCAAGAATTTACAGAAACTGGAGGCTTTTTGCCAAGAGGAATGGGCAGCTTTACCATCTGAGAAGATAAAGAGCCTCATCCACAAATACCACAAAAGACTTCAAGCTGTCATTGATGTTAAAGGGGGCAATACACTGTATTAAGAACTGGGGTATGTAAACTTTTGATCAGGGTAATTTGGGTAGTTTCTGTTGCCATTATGATTTAAAAAGAGTAAACACAGTTGATTGATAATAAATGGCTTTAGCCAAACCCTAACCATAAGTGAAAGAAAAGTTTTAGTGTTATCATTCCTAGTCTGTGAAAAGTGGCCAATAAATCATAAACTCTGCCAGGGTATGTAAACTTAAAAGCACAACTGTATGTTGTCTGTTTTATCATACTGTTTAACCCCTTCGTGCCGCATATTTGCATATCTCTCTTTATGCACAGAGACCTGGCTCTTACCAAGAGCCCCGGGCACCCGGAACGTCCAATTCTGGGTCACCAGATCACTGTGATAGCCAATCAGAGGCTATCACAGTGATCAGTCACTGTGAAGCCTGCCCCTGTGTTTTCTGTCTCTTTGAATGGACGAGAGAGTTACATTGTATCACTCTTTGTCCTTGCAGAGATAGAGAAAAAAAATGAAAATAATAATAAAAAAATAAAAAATAAATACCTGGATCAAGGTTTGATCTAGGTCAGTGCCAGGGTTAGTGTTTGGGTCAAGGTCAGTATTTTATGGACTGGATTCTTTTTTTTAATTAGTATCAGTGTCAGTTAGGGTCATTGTCAGTTTTAGGTAGGATTAAAAAAGCAAAATGTACACTATTGTTTCTGGGCTGTACTACGGGTACAAACAACATACACATATGTGGTATGGCTGCGATCGTCAGGAGCAGGAACATTTATTTTGGGTTGTTCTTTGGTGGTAGGTTATGGTAATAGCAAGAAATATACAGTTACATTTAATATATATATATATATTTTTTACTATTTAGGGACAATAATAATAATTAAAAAAATAAATCAGGAGATAACCATTGCCATTTACAACCAAATGAAAGCTCAATTTGTCCTGAAAAAAAACAAGGTATAATCCACCTCGATGCACAAAGTAGTTGTGGATGATATGTCCGGTTTTACTAACACATGTCAAAGTTGCAAAATTGGGCTTAGGCATTTTGATTTGTTTTTTTTCCTTAGGCGTGAAGGGGTTAAGGTAAAGCCATACCTTATGTCTATGTAGTCACTGCTAACAAACTATGGGGGTCATTTACAAAAGGCAAATTCACTTTGCACTACAAGTGCAAAGTGCACTTGAAATTGCATTGAAAGTGCACTTGAAATTGCACTGAAAGTGCCCTTGGAAGTGCAGTCGCTGTAGATCTGAGGGGGACTTGCAAGGAAAATAAAAAACAGCATTTTAGCTTGCACATGATTGGATAATAAAATCAGCAGAGCTTCCCCTCATTTCAGATCTACCCCTCAGATTTACAGCGACTGCACTTCCAAGTGCACTTTAAGTACAATTTCAAGTGCAATTTGCACTTGTAGTTTGCACTTGTAGAGCAAAGTGGATTTACCTTATGTAAATAACCCCCTGGGTCTGCTATAGCATTGCTCATGCCAGTCTTATGTGTCCCTCTGGTACATCCTTGGTGCTCAACTTGCAGTTCTCCAGTACTTGTTGCACGGATCTCAGGCTCCAGCAGCCGGTAGTAAGATTGGCAACAGTGATTTGTATAATGGCTGTAATGACAGTGATATCTAGTGTAGCGCCCCTCCCAATATTTGGGGACGCTTGGTGGAAATTTAGGGGTAGTCTGAACCAGTAGTTGGGCTCAGGCCAATTGTTAAGTTCTTTAATGCTTCTGCTCTGGGTGTGATTCTGCCTGACAGTAGTGTTCCCTGTTGCCTATGGGTGGCACTGTCACCACCGGCTCAGGTTGAACCAGTGAGGGGTATCACAGCACCATGGGTGTCCTCTCTCGGCAGCCGTGCAGTGGGCGTGGGTGGCCTGCTGTGCATGCTGGGAGGGGGTACATAAGGGGCAGACGCCATTGGGGGTGAGGAGAGTTCCAGGGGACCCATTGGTCCTGGGTGTGCGCCTCGTGGCCCAAGAGTGTGTTCGGGCCTCGGGCACCTTCAGCCCGAGGCTGCTTTGTTTCATGGTAGGCCCGGCTCTGCTGGCTGGGGCCTACACTTCAGAGAGGGATCCCAGGCTGCCCACCTCTAGGGGGCCCAACTTTAGGAAAGGAGACCAGGGGAGGATCAGTCCCGGAGGAGACTAGCGACGGTACTGCTATCTCGGGAAGAGGCCTGGAAACTCGCCTAAAGAAGGATTCATCTTCAAAGTTACAAAGCTTGCAATACGCTGGTCTGGCACAGAGGTTCTTATTCAGTATTGTTTGGCTGGGAGGTTCGGGACTTAGATTCTGTGGCAGAGGATTCCCAGATCGTATCCCTAGATACTCAGGAAAGGAAAAGATTGATTCGTGCTCCATCCCGGCTGCTAGGACCGCTCTCAAAGGGACTATCCGGGTGAGCAGTACTCTCTCAGGCTTGAGTGACAACAAAAGTTTAACACTGTGCTCTAAGTGTTGCGTGCCTGAACCTTTACCCCCTACTTCTCTCATCTTCTTACTCCCTATTCAAGTTATTGGAAAAGATAAAAGAATAAAACCTTACTGCTTAGGTTTTACTCCTGTGTGGACATTGGCGTTATTCTGAAGAACTACTACCTAGACCAGTGTTTCTCAACTCCAGTCCTCAAGGCGCCCCAACTGGGGTTGCCACCTCATCCCTTTAAAACCGAACACATCAATTAAATAGGTTCTGTGGCTGATTAAGTTGGTAAGTAAACTCACTTGGTGCCTTATCTGCATTCAATTAGCCTCAGAACCTGTGTAAGTCATATGTGTTCGGTTTTAAAGGGATGAGGTGGCAACCCTAGCCCAAACAGGTCATGTTTTCAGGCTCTCCATTGTTTTGCACAGGTTATTTGATCAGTTTAACTGCTTTAGTAATTTCCACAGCTGTTTCAAGGCCCAAACAATAACACCGCTCGCTCCTCTATAACCAAAGGGGGGATACCGGGCAAGTAGCAGGTGTGCCCGACTGCAAGCAAGTGGGAGATGGCAGTAGTAATCGGGTCGGTGTGCTACACTAGTATTCCTATATATCATGTAGCCAGTTCCTCATGGTTTCTTGTAGTATGAACCACAGCAGTTGCATGTCTGCAGTCCCTGGCCATCTCTCGTATGTCTGCAGTCCCTGGCCATCTCTCGTATGTCTGCAGTCCCTGGTCATCTCTCGTATGTCTGCAGTCCCTGGCCATCTCTCGTATGTCTGCAGTCCCTGGCCATCTCTCGTATGTCTGCAGTCCCTGGCCATCTCTCGTATGTCTGCAGTCCCTGGCCATCTCTCGTATGTCTGCAGTCCCTGGCCATCTCTCGTATGTCGGCAGTCTCTGGCCATCTCTCGTATGTCGGCAGTCTCTGGCCATCTCTCGTATGTCGGCAGTCTCTGGCCATCTGTCGTATGTCGGCAGTCTCTGGCCATCTCTCGTATGTCTGCAGTCTCTGGCCATCTCTCGTATGTCTGCAGTCTCTGGCCATCTCTCGTATGTCGGCAGTCTCTGGCCATCTGTCGTATGTCGGCAGTCTCTGGCCATCTGTCGTATGTCGGCAGTCTCTGGCCATCTGTCGTATGTCTGCAGTCTCTGGCCATCTCTCGTATGTCTGCAGTCTCTGGCCATCTCTCGTATGTCTGCAGTCTCTGGCCATCTCTTGTATGTCTGCAGTCTCTGGCCATCTCTCGTATGTCTGCAGTCTCTGGCCATCTCTTGTATGTCTGCAGTCTCTGGCCATCTCTTGTATGTCTGCAGTCTCTGGCCATCTCTTGTATGTCTGCAGTCTCTGGCCATCTCTTGTATGTCTGCAGTCTCTGACAGTTCTCTGCTGCATTACAAATAGCCATTTGGGGTTGTCAGAAGGGACAGTTGAGGTTCCCTATATTTAGCAAGTTGACTACCATTGTTCTACATGTTAAGAACTCAGAAACGTCTCATGTTTATGTTCCTATGTACTGAGCATACAGTTAGATTTGCAGTCTCTTAGCAGCCAGGAAAGTTTTAACAGTCAAGCCTCGTACACACGAACGAGTTTCTCGGCAAAAACCAGCAAGAAACTTGCTGGCAGAGATTTTTTGCCGAGAAACTCGTTCGTGTGTATGGTTTCTCGTCAAGAAAAGCGACAAGAATCTCAACGAGAAAACAGAGATCCTGCTCTCTATTTTCTCATTGAGATTCTCGTCAGCCTGTTTCTCGACGAGAAAATTGTGTGTGTGTGTACACTTACCTTTTCGGCGGGAAGCCCGCGCATGCTCGAAATGACTTCGACGCATGCGCGGTAGCTTCCTAGGCATAGATAGGGTATACCAAGATGGCGGCGACGGCATCGAATGTGACGAGCGCATGCTCGTCGTAGTCGATGACGTCACCGCGTACGCTCCATTCAAAGAACCGCGGGTTCTTTGAATCGAGCGTGTGTACACTCGGCCGGGACAATTTTCTTGTCCAAGAATCTCGTCGAAAAAAACGACATGTTTTTTTCAACGAGAATCTCGGCCGTGTGTACGAGGCCTGAGTCTCTGGTTAGTAGTGTCTGCAAGTACAATTAAACACAATTCTAAATTTCCCGCCAGTGAAACGCATAGTGGATTCCAGCTACAAGCAGTACCCTTTGCAGATAAATTTGTGCTGTGTTCCTACATTAGTATTCCAAGAGTTGTCTTGTTTTGGGAGGGTTATGGCAAATTGCCCTCCTCATACAGGTTATGGTGCTAATTCTGTAGGTGATTAAGAATACCAGAGCCTTCGCTAAGTGGAAGAACAGGTTCAATAGTAAATTTAGCAGTGTCTCCACCTCCTTTCTTGGAAAATGTATCAATATTCTAAGCAAAGTAATTGGGAGCAAAGGAACTACTGCACCCAGCATATAACAATAACCATAAGCTTACAGATATACAGTATATAACAAAAGTGAGTACACCCCTCACATTTTTGTAAATATTTTATTCTATCTTTTCATGTG